>CM046876.1:428052452-429252452 GCA_025667525.1 Glebionis coronaria
TAAAGACTGATACCTACTCATTTACATAGGTATTTGACGCATCGTGCACATTTTGACTTGGACACTTTGACTATTCTCGAGAATTATTATTCAGGTGAGTTCATGGCCCCACACTTTGAATATATTAAATGTTTTTGTGCAACATTGGGGGAGAAAACATGCAGTATATTTTTAAAGGACACAAATAGAATTTGAGTACATTATAATTACATTTTGCCTATTGTATGATGCTCATGACCCTTGGATTGTGAACTGTTAATTGTGGGATAGCCCGGATGTTATAAATAGATCTATTTGGGACTGGCAATCCCTGTTTGGGTTAGCAGCGCTCACTGTGCCTAGGCCAGGACAACAAACGTATACAATGTCGGATATTTTAGGCGCGAGCTTTGGGTGGTCTCCATTTTTTGTGGACACCTACGATGTCTAGCTTCAATTTACTTGCAATAGGGAAATGTAATTACTTTATAGTATTTGCTTTGTGCATTACTATGTGGAATATTTTGCGGTCCTGAACTATGATTTTACTAAACCTATGAATTCCCCAACTTTATGCTGACCGTTTTAACAATGTTTTTCTCAGGTAACTAAGCAGGATTCTGTGTGCATGGATTGAGTATCATTTAGGAGCATAATAATGATTGGAGGATTTTTTTTCACTGGATGATTGTAAACAAACTAATATTCACCATTTCAACTGTTTGTATTAACGACAATATTTGTAACATTTTATTTAAAAATCATATAATTATGATCAATGCTTTATATGCTATTTGTTTTGTGATCCACTACGTGACACCCAAGTTTATTTCGCTACATGTCTATTTTGGGGGTGTCACTGATTGGTATCGGAGCTAGGTTATAGAGAACCAGATCAAAAATAAAATATTTTTATAATAACTGGACTATAACCGGACTAAGATTTCAAAAACTAGGTTTTGAGGACATACATAGAGAATATTTAGCATAGAGAGCATGCATATCTGTATGACCCATACATGCAATTATGATTCATGATAGTATTAAATGCTTATCCTCTACGGAACTACGTGAATATTAGTTTACTCAAAAACTTTTATCCTATCGATTTATGCTAACAAATTATGGTCTATTAACCGATACTTACAAAATTTATTTATTTTCAGATATTTACTATGACCACTATTTCTCTTTTTACTTCATCTTCCCCTATTCTTGAGGTTCCTATTGTTCCTGCCACTACTGGTATTGTTCTTCCTGAGGAGGAACAATAACCTATTTCCATAGCATCACCTACAAAAGTTTTATCAGGTCTACCTACAGACCCTGAGTCTAGAGAGGACCAGGATGGAGGACTTATTCCCCTACTGACTCCATGATTGCTACCCAATCGACTGGACCTATTTCCCTAACTGGGGAAATAGACGAGGGGCGTCTTCCATCGCCACATTCTTTGTTACCATTAGCTTTACCACTACTCAGCCCAGTACCTAGGAGCAGTGCGCCGCCTCGTAAGAGGAAGTGCAACTGTTTCCCAGATTCCACTCCGGAGGTAGGTGAGAGCCTAGGGCTAGTAATAATTCCGAGGAGGAGATACGTGCTGAGATATCAGCTCTGGCCGGGCCTCAGGAGCAGGACCTCGTGGATATCGTTGCTATGCTTCAGACTGCTCAAGTCAGGCGCTCATAGCTGCACCAGCGAGGTGATCTGCTTTCTTGGTTGATGGAGGGGGAGGCGTAGGCCGCCAGAGATGCTTGGATCCATACTGAGGGTATGATTTAGTGGCTAGTTGGGGACATGATAGCTCAGAGAGAGAGAGAGAGAGAGAGAGAGAGATGAGAGAGAGAGAGAGAGAGAGAGAGAGAGAGAGAGAGAAGAGAGAGAGAGAGAGAGAGAGAGAGAGAGAGAGAGAGAGAGAGAGAGAGAGAGAGAGAGAGAGAGAGAGAGAGAGAGAGAGAGAGAGAGAGAGAGAGAGAGAGAGAGAGAGAGAGAGAGAGAGAGAGAGAGAGAGAGAGAGAGAGAGAAGAGAGAGAGATGAGAGAGAGAGAGAGAAGAGAGAGAGAGAGAGAGAGAGTGTGTGTGTTCGTACTGAAGAGACAACTCTATGCTTGTCAACACGCAACTGCACTTGCAAGACGGGGTGATCCACACACAATAGGACTTGCAGGACACGCGCAATGACATGCGCATCACAAAGATAGATGTTGGGAAGCAAGCAGACCAGACACATCAGGCACAACTGTTACAGACTCTCAGATTATTATGGGATACTCGCCGGGCTGTATGAGATTTACATGAGGCGAGATGTGCACCACAGAATATTATCGTACCATATCTTCATGAGGCTGGCTGAAAAACCCGCTTTAAAATCCCTAAGATCATTAAATGCATGAAAATACGATTAAATTAAAACTTTTCAGTTCATTAATATACGACACGAATCATGAATATTTAATACGAAAATTACGTATATTAATTAATTATTACAAATATTACGTATATTAATATTAATTATAATATTATATCTATATTAATACACGATAAGTATTTATGTATAATACTTAAACCGTACACGAAATAAAATACGAACATAAAATACGGACACACACGATAAAAATTTAAGAGACAAAAAATAAAACGAAAGTATAAGTGTGTGTGTGTGTGCATGTGACGTCCAAACCAAGGAGAAGAAGGGCCCATGGCCCAACCCAATTGTAATCCAAGTCAGGCTTAATGAAATAGAAACCCTTATATTAAGAAATCTACATGGAATCATTACCTAGACTTTTAGTAAAAGTCTACAAATACTCATAAGACTTCATTAAGATTATAAGATTATGTTAAGACAATGTACAAGTACCCTAATGCACAATAGGTATTTTCACTATTTAGACATGTTTACCTAAACTAAATCATTAAACAAAGTGTGAGAACTCTTTGGACACTTAAGACACAATGTCTAGGAACTAAATTAAGTTTAAATTAAGATCTAAGAGGAGGATAATCACATTTACTAAGATTAAACCCTTGATCATTAGAAAACCCTAATCTACAAAAGTATACTTCCTATTTTCACATCAAACCTTTCTTAAACTTCAAACCAAGGAACCAAATCTCTTAAATAGAATGTATAAACCCTAATTAAGACTTAATCATTCACTAATCACTTTCCTATTTTCCTAATCACCAAACAACCATAATTTACGAGCCCTAGATTTAGGACCCGATTTGGTATTGTGCCTCCAAAACCTATTTCAAACACTTTCCATCCAATTATTGTAACACCCCCAAATATTCATACTTTAGTTCAGCGAAAGAGTCGTTGGTGTTTCGGGATAGCACATTACTCAAATCATAGACAACGCTTAAAAATCGCGTCGTTTAATAATAAAGCATTTTCCATTCATAAACATCAAATTACATAGGTCCCATGTCATAGTATTTCATACAATTTTACAAAACATTTGAATGGAAATTGTTATTTAAGTGTCGGCCACAGATTCTTGTCGTCTTCCTGAGAATCACCTTCAAGTACCTGAGATAAAACATGTTAAAAGAAAAGGTCAGCGAAAACGCCGAGTGAATTCATAGAATTTAATGAAAACCATTAATATATCATCGGTATATATTTATTACCGAAAATCATTTTGTACAAATCTTTGTAGTAGGCCATAAAATAGGCCAAGACATTTTATACATCTCTTAGTCGTAAATCATAATATAGGCTTCAGCCTTCAAAACCATTATACGAACCATTGTCGTAAAAACATCATACAATACGTTGTATAGAGTTTAATAAAAACCGTTATACGAAAATTGTTATGTAAAACCAAACCACGAACACAATATCAATAATAAGACCCCGTATTGCTAGTCAGGCAATATATCATAATTCAATGCGTATAGCAGTATTTTCGTTATTGGATTATCATAAGCCGCATGACATTGCTACCTTACTATAATAAACAACGGGTAGCTAGCCCGTAATTTACTTCTTGCCCATCTAAAACAGCGTGTCGTCACAATAATCATGCTTATATAAGTCTTCTCATACATAAATTCGCTTACCAATCAATGTGGCAAGACGGGGATCAACCGTCAAGGCGCGAACTGGGGTGATCTTCCCCAAATAGTACTATTATATGCATAATCGTCTACCAAATCCCGGTAGTTCAGAATTCATGCTAATGGGACTTTTAGTGACATAATCTAGCTAATAATAATCCATCTCATTTCATTCATCGGGTCATATAATCATTCAATCATTCGGGTCCAAATCAATAAGCAAATAGTCGGGACAACTAGTGTCCTATTTTATTAAAACTAACATGTTATCTCCCTCGCGGGTTTATAAAACATTTCATAAAACATTTAAAAGAGTGCGAGGCTATGAACTCACGTTGATTTGGAAAGGCGGGTTATTGGCGATTTGGATGTACGGTACGTGCTTCAATCACAGAAACCTAGACAAATAATACTTGTCTTAGACTCTTGTCCAATGAATTTATAAAAACAATGGCTATGTATATATATGATGACATTATAAGTATGATGATGATCAAGTGGGATTTTATCTCTTCATACACATTATAGTGTTATGTGTTAGTCAAATTTTGACTAGTTACACTAGTTCCAATCCAATTCCATATTAAGGCCTAATAAGCCCATTAAAAGCCCAATACATTATATTAGTCCATTTATACTTTTAATACCAGGCCTTTACTCATATGTTGGGCCCAAGTGGGTTAAGCCCATGAGTAAGTCCATTAGTGTTTATCCAAACTAATTGGGTCAATAGTCCAATAAGGCTACTTTGGCCCGTTAATGTCCGTATGTTATAGAGCTCGGGTTTTATCGTTTTTACTTGTCAAATGTACTTATACATCAGTAGATAAGCTATAAAAAGTTTACATTAGACGGGTCCGACCGTCTAAGTTTTAATTGACGAAAACATTAATCTTTCGGTTTTAACCGAAAAGACGTAAAACTTATGTATATAGTTTTTATAACTTATAAAACATATAAATTTGCAATTTTTATAAAATGTCCCATTTACTTATCAAAGTATATACTTATTTATAAGTAATATATAAGTTAGTGGGTTTTAGGTATACATTTTATATTAGTTTTACTTGAGTGCTAATTTTATAATATATACTTTTATTTTACAAATCTGATTATGAATTTCACTTTCACCATTTTTACCATATCTTGAGTTCTACAAGGACATAGAAGCTCATTTTTGGGAAGCACAAAATACATAATATGTGCTACAATCAACTCTCTATAGCTACTGCTCAATCATCCTCTAAATGTCTCTAACTGTTCGTCCAAAACAGACTATACAGATTTGAACTTCAATATTGTTTTGATCATATCTCACTCATTTTATGGTTCCATTGAGTGGCCAACTCTCACATATATAAAAGTCACATACCTTACTGTATATTAAATTATCCAAGCCATTTTAACAAGTTATCATATGATCTTTTACTGTTTTTTACAGCCTACTATTTTAGACATGATTTCAACATCCTTTCATGTAGTTTTCAATCTTTTTAATCAAATTTATCAACACAAGATCCCCACATAACATTTTGATCATCATTCATCACCATATACATATACATAAAAGAAGAAAATACAATATTAAATATTCAAAATAACAAGATGATAGGAAGAAATAATCTCTATACCACCAAAGTGATGAAATGATGAGTTTTTGGAGGAATAAGACTTGGTTTTGGGTAACCAATCTTATGAGATATCAACACCACTTCTAGGATCACCAAGTATTTGTAGACTCCTTGAGAAATCAGCCCTTTATCTTCATAAAATCTCTTTTGTGCATGTTATGATCACCTCCAATCAATAAGGCTTCAAAAGGGCATCATCTTATGCAAGAATAACATAAGATTCATGGTGAAATTTTTGATGAATGGGTGGTTTATGGTGGAGTAGGGGACGGCTCAATGAAGGGCTGGAGAGAAAAATAAAGTTGTTTTCATGTTGCAAATGAAGATGGTGGTTTGTAGTTATCTTGTTTTAATGTGTGGATGGTTTTGAAGCAAACTAAGGACAAGTGTCCTTAGTTAGCTTATTAAGTTGACACACATGAGGTATGTTGTTGAAGCTTGGCCGTCCCATTGTGGGGGTGGGGCAAGTTTATCTTGTCTCATCCCCATTTAATTACGGGTACTTCTCGATTCTAGTTTCCTCGATTTGCGTTCCCTCGGGTCATTTTACAAAAAACGTTTTTATAAATTATGAATCAACGACAGAAAACAAATCTAATAAAAATTGTCTTATAAAAAACGGAGTTCAAAAACGTAAATACGTAAACCTAGGGTTTCTGGTTTAGTCGTAAAGGACGTTAATTTATGCACATAAGTCCTAATCTCTTCTCGTAAATTTGTGAGTTTATGAACCAACACAAATTTAAAACTCCAAAATAATATTCAAGGATAAATTTATTTCCTGAAATGTCGGACTGTAACCAAAACGGTGTATGTAAACGTAAGCACGTAACGTAGAATTCTCCGGTTTAAACGTGGTCGATGCTACTTCAAGACGTAAACCTAAATTTCTTCCCAAAAATAAGTTAGTTCATAGTATAACATTAAAATAATGATTTTAAATAATACTTAAGAATAAAATATCGACCATAAATTGACGGATTGTCACAGCATTTATCCCTAAACAGGATCTTTGTCCTCAAAGTTCGATTTATCTAACTACTCGCTTCTCATAGAATCAAGGCATGTGGGCATTTCCTCCACATCCGGTCCTTTCTCACAAGTGTAAGTCATTACAATACGCGAGTTTCATCAAACATAAATACGGGAATACGATCAGGCTTAATGTTGATTTACTTTCTCTATCCATGATGTTCACGGGTTTTTGATGAATGCAACTTTTGCCGATCCAAACTTCATCAAGAAGTAATCAGATTTTCACTTGATAGACATTTTATCAAATTCGACATACGAAACATAATTCACGCAGCCCTTGAAGTCCTAGGGTAGATCCAACTTATATGCCTTTCAAACCAACCTTTTTTACATTATCCCAATGGTCCCATACAACGGGGACTTATTTCCCATTATTTTTTAGATCATCCATTCATTTTTCCAAGGTGAAAATTTTTGGCATAACTTTGCTACCCATCTTGCACTTCAAGATCTACATTTTATATTCACATAACCTCCTGCCCACTACCGGTAGTCAATAATCAGATCCTAATTTCAACAATCATTTCAGGTCTCGCGGGTCGGGTATTTTGTAAGGTCAGGTTTGTCATCATAGGCAACCTTAAACCTAAAATGCATGTCCAACTCACAATGGGTGTATGTCGGGTATCTTCATCCCAACTCCTGCTTACAGATGATCTCATATTTAGATCCTAACAAGATTCGATCTCGATCCTAACACGATAATTATCAATGATAATCTCTCCAAAGGAAAACGATTATCCCGTTCATTACCAAAGGTCAATTATTCAAGCATAAAAGAACACTTCTAGTGTTTTGTATCGTTACTTTACCTCGTCCCTTCGATTTAGGGTGGTAAACAGTACTCTTATCAAGGTTCGTTCCTAATAACTTCTGAGCAAATCTCTAGAAATTCGATGCGAAACGAGGATCTTGATAGAGATGATCGATACAGGCACACCATGCTTACACAACTCCTTTGAATACAAAAGTGTCAATTTCTTCATCGAGAATCTATCATTAACAGGAATGATATTAGCAGATTTGGCCAGTCTATCGACGATGACCCAAATCGAATCAAATTCAGATGATGACCTTTGCAATAGTTAGACGTTTACTAATGTATGAGGCGATGTCTGCCTTCATAAATTGCTATCAGTACAACTTCTTTAGATAAAGATACATTAAATCAGAAATGGCATGAATAGAATACTTAAACTTATGAGATTCCAACATGACTAAATCTCGAAATCCTACGTGTTCAGGCCACCACAAGCGGCCTTTTATACATTTAACGCCATTGGCTTCTCAATTCTAATGGTTCACATTAGCCGCGAACCCCTTTTATTATCTATATTATCCTTTTTACAAGCATCGGTTATTTTTAAATTGCTTGGCAATTTATTTTGCACAGTCATTACCAAGGAACACATCCTAATTGATTCTTTATCCTTTCTACATAACGTGTCAGTATATACATTCACCTTCCCTGATGAAATAATTATCATGTCCACAATCCACTCAGAATTTCTTTCTTCATATTTTCTATGTTTTAGATTCGTCTCAACTATTATTTTTATCAGTTTTGCTCAATCCGACGTTTAGAGCGTCGATAAATATTACAAGTAATTAAATAATAAATATTCAATTTTTATGAAACGTAAAAATTTTAAATTTCTTAGTTCGACCAATTATATAAAAATGTTCAAAATAAATTTGAATTTAATTAACACGATTTTTGTTGATTTATCGAAATAAATTATTAAGATTCGTAAATATTCGAAAAATCTTTGGTTATACTTTGGTCAAAATTTTCTTAGTTGAAAAGCAAAAATCGTCGTTTCAAATTCCAAGTCATGGTTTAAATGGTTTCCTCAATCCCTCTTAGGTTGTCTTGAGGTATACACAAACATTTACCCCTAAAGGAGTTTAGTTAAATGATTTGGGTATGAAGGAATGATTCCTTAAAAATCCTTTGATAAAATATCTGTCAAAACATTTTTGCACTTTCTTTTGGTATAACCAAAGCCTTAATGGCTCTAATCTTTGAAAAGTCAATATAGATTCCATTATCTTATTAATAACACGGTCAAATCATGTAAATGATTAAGTCTTTAATCACATGTTAAATACTCAAGGTACAGGTTTTCACTACTCGGCCAATTCAGGGCAGTCTATAAATGATTATTAACTCCTTCCTATTCTTAGAGACAAAAAGATGATTCTTAATGATCACAAGCATGAATTTATCAAATTAAATCCAAACACTCGTGATTCACAATATTTATGGATGCTACATGTGCGTTGGTCAATCCAAACAACATAACATGAAACTCATAATGTTCATTACGAGTTCCGGATGTAGTGATTGGAATAGATAATCTTTTTCATGGATGCGAAGTTGATGATAACCATGTCGTGGATCAAATTCTTGAATATACGCTAGAACCTTGTAAATGATCGAACAAATCTATCATCTTGGGTAGTGGATATAGATTTTGATCATCAATTTACCTAGCTCACGGTAATTCAACAAATATAAGGTATAATAACACCATATCTCTTCATAATGACGAGCTCGGTAAAATAAAAGCTTTCTCTGAAAACTCTCTCAGTTGTACGGTAATTCTTTTAATTCAGATGGTGCTGACGTACAGTGCACATGCCACAGGTGCAGCACCAGGAATATATTCAATACCAATTCAACTTGCCTTAATGGCGAAAGTATAGGTAATTCACCAACAAATACCTCCGAAAGTTTCAGATAACAGAAACATCTTTTAATAAATTTACTTTATGTTCTTTCTAGATTACAAGATCTATGACTAGTTCACAACCATTCATGGTATAATTTCAAGCCTAAATGCAGGATACAGTCACCCATCGGGAATTATGTAGATCACTTTTGATAATCAACATCTTATCTTTTAGGGGATTTCTACTGGAGTTCCCATCAATTAAGACAATGACATCATGTCATAATCAATCAATCCATTCTACTGGCACTACCAACTTTTCAGTTTTATTGCCGTTGATAAGATGTGAACTTCTCAAAAGACTAATAATAACTCATAATCTTTTCACAAATTCGAGGATATATGGAGACATAGCTAACATTAAAAGAGTAAGGTCAACGCATGATTTACGCGAGAGAATTTCAAATCAGATACAGACGAAAACATTAACGAATATTATATATCCCATGTTTTCATATATTGAGTACGCATTCGAAAGCTCCTCGGATCGTTACCTAGGTCATACAAATGAAATATAATCAAAAGAAATGATAGGAACGTCGATACACTCAGTCGGGTATCAACACTCGATAATTAGATACTTTTCTAAAGAATCTCATCAACTACAGAAGTGAACAAGAAGGGGATATCAATTGTCAAATAAGACAATTTCCACAGATGATTAAATTTGATTCAGAAGAATAAATGGTACGAGCACATATGTAGGTGTCCCTATTTTGTACTTCTTGCAGATCTCATAAAAATTCAATCCTTCACAATTACAAAGAAAATGTAATGTTTATTAACAATTTCATGGTGACTACTAATCAGCCTTACATGGTCCCTTCCAAATTATATGTAGGCGCGCAAGTATATACAATTTTAGGATTAACGATGCATGATGAGACTGCTTTTATACATGGTCTCATCGTCCAAATCGGGCTTAAAATGCATAAAATATCATCAAATATACCAAATATATGCTCGTGTTTGTTACTTGTGTATTTTTAGGTACGGATATTGAGGAAATGGCAAAAGATCACAAGAATCATTCAAAAACGAACACGGGAAACGAAGCCGCACAATGAACCGGGCCCAAGTTTGGAATTTTGCAAAAAGACCCTTGAAGAATTGAAGATTGGCAACTTTAGTCCCTCATCTTTGAAGAACTTGTCACAAATGACCCTCCAAATGTTATTTGTACAAGTATAGTCCTCCATGTTTGAAGATTGTACAAGACCAGTCCTTGAAGAATCCAAGAATTACATTTAAAACCCTTGGAAAAGTTTTGGAAGTCTTTGTGCCATTTTTGACAACTTGCCAAAAGTTGACAAGTGGAAAATAGGCGTTGATAGCCTTTTATTACAAAGTGGAAGAAAAGAGGAAACTTGGGGACCTAAACTGCCAAACACCCAAACTCTTACCACCAGTCACCACTTGCCACGTCACCATAACCCACCCAATAACCCATCCACCCGACCCTACCCAGTCCAATACCCAAACCCAAACCGGTTTATTAATTAAACCAGTCAAACCCCAGTCAAACCCACCCCATTTTCCCACCAAACACCATATTTAAAAATTAACCTTTCCCTTTTTTGGATTAAACCCTTACCTGCTAAACACCTAAAACCCATAAACCCTAATCTCCAATTTATTTAAAACAAAGGGGTTTTCCCTTAATTACTCCAGATCACTGATTACCCTCCACCTCACTTGATCCCACATCACAAAACGCCACAAGACACACCCATGTGTCTTGTGGGACCCTCCCCTGCACCCATCACTTTCCCTCAAAACCCTAAACCCGACCAAACCAACATCCCAGATCATTTCCTTTGTCCCCAAGTTCATTTAAACGGCTAAGATCAAGTTACAAGAGCTGGCATCCAACAGAATCACATGGGAGCACAATTTGACCATTTTCAGTCAAGATTCCAAGGGCATTATTGGGAAATCAACTGCTAGGGTTTCACATTGTTCAGTAGTTCTAGATAGTTCTCTTAGTTAGTATATAAGGAGTCGACTTGTGACCCTTATCTCTTGTTCCAGTTTTTAAGCTTTCATATTGTAATTCCTTTTAATGAAGTAAGAGTTTGGTATTTGTCAAAACAATTTAATTCCTTTTTATGTTTGTTAAAGTTGTGTGTGTGTTGAAAGCTTATACTGAGTTCCAAAAAGATTTTGTGTGTTGAATTTTCAAAAGGTTTCAAGAAAGTTCAAAATTTCAGAAAACCAAAACATCCTTTGAAGTGAAAGTGGAAAAGGAGGGTTTGGATTTGTGAGTTTGAGCTGTTTTTGAAAGGTGTTAAAAAGGTTTCATGGTTTGAGGAAAAGGTTTAAGAAGGTTTGATAAAGTTTCAGAAAATCAGAATTGTGCAAGTTTGTGTTTTCTTGTTTAATTTTTGCAGGATTTTGTTGATTGTTGTTGATCAAGGATCAGCTCAGGCCCCAGCCTGAAAGGAGGTGACCTTGCTGTCACTGAGGGACTTGGATGTAAGTCCCTCAAGGTAAAAATCTCTTTTTCATTTTCATTTTTCAGTCAACTTGTTGATTTGGGTGAATTTGCATGTTTTTTGTGATTTGTTTGTTAAAAGTTGCTTGGATGAGTTCTTTTGATGTTATTTTGCATGTTAAGAGTGATTAGAAGTAGTTTGAATTGGTTTTAAGTTGCTTTGGTTTGAAAAATTTGATTTCAGAATCCTAAAGGGGTGTTTGGATTAGCATATAAAGTGAGCTTCTTTGGTTGATTTTGTGTTAAAACGTGTTAGAATCACTTCATAGGGTAGCAATAGGTTGCTGGTAGTTGTGCTTTCAGTTTGGAACAAGTTTTGAACCAATTTGCAAGCTAAAAAAGGGTCAATAGCATATAAAATCAGTAACTGCCTTGTCTGTATGAATTTTGAGAGATTTTGGCTTAATCTTTTGTTCATTGCTAGATTAAAGGTTGTTTGAGGTTTGAGTATTGCTGGTATGCCATTAACTTAGTTTGTGTGCATGATTCAAGCTTGTGAAATTCATTTTTATGCATGTACTTTGGTTATATTGTTCATCAGTCAAGTGCCTGCTAGATCAGAAACATTGGGTGCTATTTGAGCTTAATTTTGTGTTGTGACTTGGTGTTTTTTTGTGTTTACTCAGACTCCCCACAACCCAATTGGTGTGGGGGTGCCTTGCTGTCCAAAGAAAACAAGTCCAAAGAGCTTCCCTAAGCTCAAAGGTCACCAGACCTAGAATTAACACTAGCAGTGGGAACATCATTCCCCCTGCTTGTGCATTTGTTTCCCTTGCTAAGCTAACAGACAAAAACCCCAAACATGTCACTATCAGTTTTCTTGGTTTTTTGTCTTTAGTGCCCAAAAATGGGAATTAGACTTTGAAACCAGTTTCATTATTTTTCTTATTTAATTTGTGATTTTTTAGTTTAAAAAGATTTTCAGTTACTGTTCATTTTCTATTTTTTAGATTAAATAGCCTTTTTTAATTAACTTTTTATTTTCAGTTTTTGGCATTTAGTGCCAAAAATACTTCTTTTTCATTTTACACATTTTTCCCAGGTTTAGAATAATATTTTAAGAGTTTTAGTATAAAAGGGTTTTATTGTTCATCTTTTTATTATTTTTTATAATTAATTTAAGTTAATTAGGGTTTTATGTAAAACTGTTTTTGTCTTTTAGTGAAAAATTTAATATTTTTCAATCTTTTTCATTTTTCAACTGTTCATTAGAGTTATTTAGGATTTTTAAAATTGGTAATTTATTTTTAGCATAATTTTATTATTTTTAATCTTTATTTTAGTTTTAAAATAGTTTTTAGTGATTTATAAATAGAAAAATAGTAATTAAAATTTAGGAAAAATACTTTTTAGTTTATAAATAATATAAGTAAGTTATTTGTTCAATAAAATCATACTTTGGACATTTTGATTAATTATATTTAATTTTAGGGCTTTAATTAGCATTTAAAATTGAATATTTAAATAATAAAAGGTATAAAAATATATTTATTGGATATTTATCCTTATTTATATTATTTTGAACTACTTTTTCATTTTTAATTTGTTTTTAGCTTAAAATTTTTAAATTTTCACGTTTTTCGTACTTACGTTCGCGTTTTACGTTTTTCGTCGTAGTTAATTGTAATCGTAGTTCGTCTTTAGCTTTTCTTTCTTTTCTCATCTAAAAACGACACTACCCTAAACCTTTGATTATACTTATTGGCACATTAATCCACACACCTCCTCGAGAACGAACCCGCATTTGTTCGGTTTCGCCTTTTTCCTAAAACGTGCAAACTTAATACTTGCCCCCATTATACCCTTGTTTTTCCTAAAACAAAGGTGTACTAAAACTCAACCATCAAAATGGCGTCGCTGCCGGGGAGGTGTTTTATATGTGCCATTATTAGTATCGTGTTTTTGTGAGTGGTGCGTTTTTGCTTTTCACATTTTGAAAAGCGTGAATATCGTACATACTCATTTTTGTTATTTTTTTCTTATTATATTATAGTATCCAAATAAATTGTGTTTAGTTTTCCTAAATTAAACACACAACATCATTTTACTATATTGTAGATATATTGGTTTTCGTTTTTATTGTGAATATTATTAATATATTGTATTTACGTATAACAATAAAATACAAGTACTCCAAATACGTGAGAAATCACAACCTTGATTCGGGATTTCATCACTCGATCATTGTATTCGAATCCAAAGCAAAAGTAAAAGGCAAAATAGATAAATACTTTCGTGAGGCTTAATTTCAATTTACACAAACTATAAGGTGGGTATAAGGCGGTTGTATTTCACGACCTAAGGGAAAAAGGCTCTTAAGTGCTTAGCGCCGCCTCGTTTCCCCCGCTTGCTTGTGCGTGTTTTCAGAAAGAGGGCTAATCGAGGGTTTGCCAACCAAAGTATTATCTACGTATATATATTTGCTTGTTTTCAAGATTAAACCCTCTTGAACGTTTTGGTGTTCCACCAACATTCTAAAGTCATCGAAGACGTTCACTCCACGTGACCGTTTTCATTCCTTGAGGCTCTTTTAATCGAGAAAATCGATTCGAGGAGAGATTTGTAGATTTTTGTCTACGTAATACATTCAAAATACCAAAAAATTAAAAAACAATCAAAAGCACAAAAATAATCTTCTACATTCCCTCTAATTTCATAATTCTCTTCTTTCGCCCTCTATAACGTTTAATTCTCGTAACGCCATTCTCGTTGCATCATGTCAAATGATGAGGGCTATTACTCGTGTCCATATTGTGGAGGCCCACCCGATGGGGCTAATTGTTTTAATTGTGAGGTTATTGGAGGTCGAGAGGGTTATGTCTATAACTCTCCTCCACATGGTGATGGTGACAATTTTCAATCTAATGACCAAGATCACCAACCATATTCGTCTTATTCGTCTTTTAATTGTGATGAAAATCAAAATAATAAAATGAATCAAGATGAATCTTTTTGTGATTATATGAGCCGTCATATCAAACTTATAGAGTCACTTCAAGAACACGTGGTAGATCTCGATAAGTATTACAAAGATAAATTGGCAACCCAAGGGGAAACTTTCAAAAAAATGGAAAACGATTATGATACCCTTTTTGAAGAGCAACAACGTTTGTATGACCAAAGTCAAGTGATGTGGAGAGAATATGTAGATAAAATTAAGGATGATCACGCCAATGAGAAAGATAAAATTCTTTCAATGTTCGAGGGCTTAGTGGAAAAATTTATTTCGTTGTCAAATGTGACCAATCCTAATCCCGTGGGAGAGGTTCAAGTTACTTCGACTCCTAAGACTCGTACGTCTCGTATTGATCCATATCTCTCGAATTTTAGAGTCGTGCAACCTTCATCGTCTTGTAAAACCATAAAGGAAACGAAAAGGTTATCCAATGAAGTTTTGGAAAATGTTTTTGAAAATAAACCAAAGGAAAAACTCGTAGGATACTTGGGAGTTTTAAATCTAATACCCTGTGAACCTAATTTTTCTAATGAGGATGAAATTATTGAGGATTTTCTAAATCAATATACACTTAATTTTGACGAAGAAATTCCCTTAAATGATTTTAAAGAAGAAAAATGTGAAAAGGTTTTTAAGGAAAGCATTGAACCCTCGTTTTTACAAGATGAACGAAAATTAATTCCGAAGGGACGTGTTAGTAATTTTGCTAAAATGTTTGAAAACCCACGTTCGATCCCTTCGAAGGACAAAGTTGAAACCGTCAAGGCAAAATCGTCACGAGACGAGCCTTTTACTCCTAATCCCACATCGAGTGAGATTATGGATTTATCATGTGAGAAGTCCGCCGATGGCCTTGCTCACATCGATACGTTTTTCGATATCGAGGTCGAAATGACAAAGCCAAATCTTCAATCGAAGAGCCTTCTTTTCCTAGTTTCACGACGGTTGAAGCTAGCGACTCGATTATCGACGACCTTATTGCTCATCCTCTTCCACGAGGAAGAGAAGACGTTTTTTATCCCAATGGAGATTTTTGCGAGATCAAACGTATTCTTGATAACCCGCTTTCGATTTTCGAGTTTGATGAGGATCGTTGCGTTAGCCCGGAGGGGGATGTTTTGTTAATTGATTCACGTTTTAAAAATTCAAATCCTCCTCCCGCCTTCAAGATAAATGTGGAAATTTTAAGTGTGCCTAGAATTGTTTTAGAAACACCAAATATTTTCAATTTAATCAACTTGGGTTTTCGTAACAATGAGTTAAAAAATGAAAAAGGGAATGATTTTAAAATCAATTTTAAAGATTTTCCAATGTTAACTCCGTCATCACCTCGCTTAATTGAACTTGCTACAAACGCGTCTACTTCTTTTGACGACGTTTTGTGTGGATCTAGTATGGGGGAAGCCCCATTTGTTCCCTCACACTTCTCCACCGAGGACGAGATTTTTGACCCTGATATCACGTTTAAGATAAAATCTCGGTCTTCCACCGATGCAATAAATGGAAAATCTTTTCATTTGATTGGTGCGAGTCTACCTCGAGTAGCTCATGTTTTTAGAGACTTACCTATTGTCCCACCCTTCTATTTCTTCTCTCCTATTTTCTTAAAACTCTTTGAGTTTTTGTTGGCACACCTTGAAGTGGCGTTGATTTGTTTTTCCAATGAAAACGAGAACGCCATCTTCGATCCCGGTATTTTGCATCATCAAAGGACTTAGTCCTTTATACCGGTTGTCTTTGGGCCTTGTTTATCATGTAAGCCCCACCAAAAATTGACCACACCATGATTATCCCTAAATGATCACATTTATGGGGATTCGAGTCGAGCTTTTGACTCGGTTATCAAAAACAAGGTGCCTCGTGGGGGAGACCCATGCTTATCCATGTACATATTATTGCTTTCTAATGTAGTTTAATGTGAGGGGATTTGTGCCCTTCCTACCTTTGTTCCGTGGTTGTTTGTGCATTGTGATTTTTAGATGATCATGATCTTCACGATTGGAGCCTCTCGTGTTCGTTTTATGGGAGCACTCGATCGTTTGCTTTGAAGGCCTTTCCCAATATCCAAATGATATATCCTTTTATGTTCTAACCTTAGGTTTTTAGCACACTTCATAAACGGCTATTAATTTATTGGTTACACCCTTTCCATTCTAGATTAGGCATTCGACTACGTCTCTAGTATGGGGGTGTTTGCACCCCTAGACTCGAAACATTGAGGACAATGTTTAACTTTAGTATGGGGGGGTGAATAGATACTTGCCTTGCCAAACCTTCACGCTTTCCAAAGTTTATCTTTTTGTTTATCGTTTTGTTGCAAAATAAGGCTAAAAATGGCCAAATTTTAAAATTTTTCTCATGTTTCATAAGTGTTTGAAGACACGAATGTAGGTTTTCCGATGGCGAGAATAAGAGTAATTTTTGACTCGACCGTGCGTGTTGAGCACTTAGCTTTGATTCCTTAACTTCACATTAGGCTAAGTCTCTTAAATGAGGACGAGAAATTATAGAGTTAATTATAAGTTACTATGCTAAACGTAGAGTACTCGTATTCTTTCAAAAACTCATGTGTTCTCGTTATTTGCTTATTCTCCCTTCGCTTGTAAATATTTTTTGCTTAATAAATATTGACTTAGCGGTTTAGTTAGGATTGTTGGGTTTCTAGTCTTTTCTAGTAGCTTCCGTGTAATTAAATTGGGGAGACATTAAGGTATCGCCAGCGTCACGGTTTTGAAGTATTGGCACCCGAATAATGGAAAGCTTCACCCATTAATAAGATTTCAAGTGCTCACCTAAATCAAGCAAACAATTTGAAGCCCCACAAGGCCTAAAATCTATGCAAAATTGAAAGTGAATCAAGCCTTAATCTTTGAAGCTTTAAAGATCCAAAATTCGCTTTAGCGTGAGGATATACGTCTTTGGCTAATAAAACCACAGATGAGGCGGATAATAAAAGGCAAGGCAAGACCGAAGTCATAATAAAAGCTTCATGGCGAAGTTGAATAAAAGATGGAGGTAAACCAAAGATAATAAGGCCCTTCCGTTAGGGGGCGTATAAAAGTCTTGGTAATAAGTCTCATGTTCAAAACCGTTATAAAACCGTGTTTATCGATTCTTCTTGTCAACTTAATTTTTTAACATCGTTGTCTATTAGGAGGGGTTATTGATTTGATGGTCTTAGTTACACCGTTAGGACTCTATTTTTAGACCTAAATCTCTATTATCGCATAAGTCAACAATGTATCCTCGTGATCATTAAGACATAATAAAATATAAGAGATACAACTTAGGAATAATGGGAGGATAAGTACGTGATTAGGGCATATGAGTAGTGTTAGCATTACTAACTTATAATGACAATGATCTCATTGCACGCTTGGCATGGAATCAAGGTGAAAATCGAGGACGATGAAATTATTTCTAACGAAGCATTCACGTGTTCTTATTCTATGAACCTAAACGTCCCATTTTGCGATGAAAATCATACATTATGTCTAAAACACAAGTAGTAGTAATAGTAGTAATGTAGCTAGTTTATCATTTCAATAAAGTGAATAAAATTAAATTTTGGAGATGCTTTGATACTTTATTCTAGCATTGCGTGAGGGCACGGCAATGGTTTAGTATAGGGGAGTGATGAGACTGCTTTTATACATGGTCTCATCGTCCAAATCGGGCTTAAAATGCATAAAATATCATCAAATATACCAAATATATGCTCGTGTTTGTTACTTGTGTATTTTTAGGTACGGATATTGAGGAAATGGCAAAAGATCACAAGAATCATTCAAAAACGAACACGGGAAACGAAGCCGCACAATGAACCGGGCCCAAGTTTGGAATTTTGCAAAAAGACCCTTGAAGAATTGAAGATTGGCAACTTTAGTCCCTCATCTTTGAAGAACTTGTCACAAATGACCCTCCAAATGTTATTTGTACAAGTATAGTCCTCCATGTTTGAAGATTGTACAAGACCAGTCCTTGAAGAATCCAAGAATTACATTTAAAACCCTTGGAAAAGTTTTGGAAGTCTTTGTGCCATTTTTGACAACTTGCCAAAAGTTGACAAGTGGAAAATAGGCGTTGATAGCCTTTTATTACAAAGTGGAAGAAAAGTGGAAACTTGGGGACCTAAACTGCCAAACACCCAAACTCTTACCACCAGTCACCACTTGCCACGTCACCATAACCCACCCAATAACCCATCCACCCGACCCTACCCAGTCCAATACCCAAACCCAAACCGGTTTATTAATTAAACCAGTCAAACCCCAGTCAAACCCACCCCATTTTCCCACCAAACACCATATTTAAAAATAAACCTTTCCTTTTTTTGGATTAAACCCTTACCTGCTAAACACCTAAAACCCATAAACCCTAATCTCCAATTTATTTAAAACAAAGGGGTTTTCCCTTAATTACTCTAGATCACTGATTACCCTCCACCTCACTTGATCCCACATCACAAAACGGCACAAGACACACCCATGTGTCTTGTGGGACCCTCCCCTGCACCCATCACTTTCCCTCAAAACCCTAAACCCGACCAAACCAACATCCCAGATCATTTCCTTTGTCCCCAAGTTCATTTAAACGGCTAAGATCAAGTTACAAGAGTTGGCATCCAACAGAATCACATGGGAGCACAATTTGACCATTTTCAGTCAAGATTCCAAGGGCATTATTGGGAAATCAGCTGCTAGGGTTTCACATTGTTTAGTAGTTCTAGATAGTTCTCTTAGTTAGTATATAAGGAGTCGACTTGTGACCCTTATCTCTTGTTCCAGTTTTTAAGCTTTCACATTGTAATTCCTTTTATTGAAGTAAAAGTTTGGTATTTGTCAAAACAATTTAATTCCTTTTTATGTTTGTTAAAGTTGTGTGTGTGTTGAAAGCTTATACTGAGTTCCAAAATGATTTTGTGTGTTGAATTTTCAAAAGGTTTCAAGAAAGTTCAAAATTTCAGAAAACCAAAACATCCTTTGAAGTGAAAGTGGAAAAGGAGGGTTTGGATTTGTGAGTTTGAGCTGTTTTTGAAAGGTGTTAAAAAGGTTTCATGGTTTGAGGAAAAGGTTTAAGAAGGTTTGATAAAGTTTCAGAAAATCAGAATTGTGCAAGTTTGTGTTTTCTTTTTTAATTTTTGCAGGATTTTGTTGATTGTTGTTGATCAAGGATCAGCTCAGGCCCCAGCCTGAAAGGAGGTGACCTTGCTGTCACTGAGGGACTTGGATGTAAGTCCCTCAAGGTAAAAATCTCTTTTTCATTTTCATTTTTCAGTCAACTTGTTGATTTGGGTGATTTTGCATGTTTTTTGTGATTTGTTTGTTAAAAGTTGCTTGGATGAGTTCTTTTGATGTTATTTTGCATGTTAAGAGTGATTAGAAGTAGTTTGAATTGGTTTTAAGTTGCTTTGGTTTGAAAAATTTGATTTCAGAATCCTAAAGGGGTGTTTGGATTAGCATATAAAATGAGCTTCTTTGGTTGATTTTGTGTTAAAACGTGTTAGAATCACTTCATAGGGTAGCAATAGGTTGCTGGTAGTTGTGCTTTCAGTTTGGAACAAGTTTTGAACCAATTTGCAAGCTAAAAAAGGGTCAATAGCATATAAAATCAGTAACTGCCTTGTCTGTATGAATTTTGAGAGATTTTGGCTTGATCTTTTGTTCATTGCTAGATTAAAGGTTGTTTGAGGTTTGAGTATTGCTGGTATGCCATTTACATAGTTTGTGTGCATGATTCAAGCTTGTGAAATTCATTTTTATGCATGTACTTTGGTTATATTGTTCATCAGTCAAGTGCCTGCTAGATCAGAAACATTGGGTGCTATTTGAGCTTAATTTTGTGTTGTGACTTGGTGTTTTTTTGTGTTTACTCAGACTCCCCACAACCCAATTGGTGTGGGGGTGCCTTGCTGTCCAAAGAAAACAAGTCCAAAGAGCTTCCCTAAGCTCAAAGGTCACCAGACCTAGAATTAACACTAGCAGTGGGAACATCATTCCCCCTGCTTGTGCATTTGTTTCCCCTGCTAAGCTAACAGACAAAAACCCCAAATATGTCACTATCAGTTTTCTTGGTTTTTTGTCTTTAGTGCCCAAAAATGGGAATTAGACTTTGAAACCAGTTTCATTATTTTTCTTATTTAATTTGTGATTTTTTCAGTTTAAAAAGATTTTCAGTTACTGTTCATTTTCTATTTTTTAGATTAAATAGCCTTTTTTAATTAACTTTTTATTTTCAGTTTTTGGCATTTAGTGCCAAAAATACTTATTTTTTATTTTACACATCTTTCCCAGGTTTAGAATAATATTTTAAGAGTTTTAGTATAAAAGGTTTTTATTGTTCATCTTTTTATTATTTTTTATAATTAATTTAAGTTAATTAGGGTTTTATGTAAAACTATTTTTGTCTTTTAGTGAAAAATTTAATATTTTTCAATCTTTTTCATTTTTCAACTGTTCATTAGAGTTATTTAGGATTTTTAAAATTGGTAATTTATTTTTAGCATTATTTTATTATTTTTAATCTTTATTTTAGTTTTAAAATAGTTTTTAGTGATTTAAAAATAGAAAAATAGTAATTAAAATTTAGGAAAAATACTTTTTAGTTTATAAATAATATAAGTAAGTTATTTGTTCAATAAAATCATATTTTGGACATTTTGATTAATTGTATTTAATTTTGGGGCTTTAATTAGCATTTAAAATTGAATATTTAATTAATAAAAGGTATAAAAATATATTTATTGGATATTTATCCTTATTTATATTATTTTGAACTACTTTTTCATTTTTAATTTGTTTTTAGCTTAATATTTTTAAATTTTCACGTTTTTCGTACTTACGTTCGCATTTTACGTTTTTCGTCGTAGTTAATTGTAATCGTAGTTCGTCTTTAGCTTTTCTTTCTTTTCTCATCTAAAAACGACACTACCCTAAACCTTTGATTATACTTATTGGCACATTAATCCACACACCTCCTCGAGAACGAACCCGCATTTGTTCGGTTTCGCGTTTTTCCTAAAACGTGCAAACTTAATACTTGCCCCCATTATACCCTTGTTTTTCCTAAAACAATGGTGTACTAAAACTCAACCATCAATGCAATACTTAGTTCGTCAAAACTTTGTCATCATGTTTAAAATAAAAATATTTTCATACTTAATTCTGGAATAAGAATCAAAATGAATTTACAGAGATGTTCTTCGTTATGGAAACAATTAAGTTTTCCAAAGTGTTTCATAAACAACTTTATTTCGATAACGATTACTTATAAGTCTCACTTTAAATAATCCATATGGTGATGAAAATTCAATTTTTCTCAAGGGATGTTGTTTTAACTTATAAAAACGATGATTGATTGATAGGTGTGTAAACACCCATCCTTTTTACCACTTAATTACAATAATTACCAAGCCAAAACGTGTATTTTATGTCTTTTATGTCGGAATTATGCGTGATTTGTGTTTTTGTTGTGATTTAGGACGAAAAGGTGAAAAGTGGAGAAAACACGGGCATTCACGGGCTTTTATTAAAGTAAAAGATGAAAGACGAAGTCGAGAAGTCAAGAGTGCAAAAAGAACGGAAGTCCAAGACCAATTCTGAAGATTTATCGAAGAAAAAGTCGAAAGACAGAAGTTTACTTAAAGCCGAAGAACTCAAGTCTTATTTATTGAAGAATTAAAAGACGAGTTCAAAGAAATCCCGAGCCAAAAGTCATTAAAAGTCCAAGATTAAAGAAGATAAGAAGAAAAGGACTAAGCATGCAATTAACAAAGAGATTAAGAAGGAAGGGCCTAATGATGCAATTAAGAGAAAATGAAGGAGGGGAGGAAGCTTCCTAATCCTCCCCTATATATAGATTAGGCTAGTTAATCATTTTTCTTTGTTGGCTAATAGTGACAATTAGTTCTTCCATTTATTTACCTTGTACCTTTAAATTCATGTCAATTTAAATACTTGTCAAATTTAATTACCTTGTCTTGCACCTTAAATTCCTTTAATTTCAAGTAAGTTTCCATTTAAATCTTGTCAATCTTTACTTTATCGTGTTAATATCCTATCTACCTTTCTTGATCTTTGATTTTTATGTTTATGTTTATGTTCATGTTCATGTTCTTATTTTGATCAAAGTGGGTTTTGATTATTGTGGTTAGATTTGTTAGTTTTATTGATTTGGATAGTTTGTTTATGATTATTGGATGTTTTGTTATTAGTTTAGTTTAGTCTTGTGTTTGATCTTGGTTAAATTTGTGGTTAGATTCGTGTTACTGTATTTCCCTGTTCTTCGGGGGTGTTTGTTTCTGTTACTGTGATTCCCAGGAAAGTTCCGGATCAACTCTTTGTTCACAAGGAAAACTTCCGAACCAAGGTTGCCCAGGCCAGAACTTCCGAATCAGAAAGTTCCGAATCAGGAGCTGTTCATCCGGAAGAGTTCCGAATCAAGATCTCTTGTTCACTCGGAAGAGTTCCGAATAGAAAACTTCCGGATCAAGACTTCCGGATCAAGACTTCCGAATCAGGATCTTCCAAATCAGGTTCTCTTGTTCATTCGGAAGAGTTCTGAATAAATAGTTCCGGATCAAGACTTCCAGATCAACAAGTTCCGGATCAAGACTTCCGGATCAAGGGTTAAGTAGAAACTTCCGAATCAAGCCAACTCATTCGGAAGAGTTCCGAATCAACATCTTCCGAACCAAGACTTCCGGATCAAGGATTTCTTTCATTCGAAACATTTCATTCGGAAGTATTCCGGATAAAGGACTTCCGAACCAAGGCTTTGTTCTAGTTGAGTTCCGAATCAGTAAAGTTCCGAACGAAGGATTGTTTTGGATAAGTGACATATTCAGAATAATTTGTTCCGGATCAAGGATTTTGGTAATATTCCGAGCGAAGAAGAATCATTCCTAACGAAGGTGACATTCCGGATGAGTGATTGTTCTGAACGAAGGATTATTCCTAATGAGTTGTATTCAGGTTCTTTTTAGTTTTTGACTTTGATTTCTAATTTCAAGCTTTATTTTTCCCGCCTTTTTCCTTACTCGCACTTTAAGTTTATTTGCCTTAGATTTATTTTAGTCTTGCCTTAGTTTAAGTTTTAGTTGCGTTTAATTTTGCCTTAGATAGTTTTAAGTTTGCGTTATTTACTTTAAGTGCCTTTTAATTTCTCGTCACGTTTTTAAATACTTGCCCATTATTTTAATTAGACTTAGATTTAAATTACCTGCCTTTTACTTTAATTGTTTTCACTTTTATTTTTAATATATTACAACGACACACTTTTGTTTCACCAAAGACAGTAGAGTCGCACAATTAACGCAGTTTTTAAATTCGAAGAGACATACTTAAACGAATCTTTTTACCTGGTTAAAAGCTTTGTATCAAATGGCGCCGCTGCCGGATCTTTTCGTAAAGATTAACGGTTTTCTGTGAAAGACGCGTTGCTTTTTGGGATCCGTTCACTTGTGAGCGTTATTTTTCTTGCATAAAAAATTCAAAAAACCATAAAAATTAAAAATTGATAAAACTCCATAAAAATTAAAAATTTCAAAAATCCAAAAAGATTTTATCTTTATTGTGTATATATACTGTCTTTGTGTTTGATTTCTTTTTCTTTTTCATTTGTAGGTGTATGCGTACTAGATCTTCTAATTATCAAGAGCCCGAGACTCAAGAAGATTTAGCTATGTCAGGTGTTAACAACAATAATCCACCGCACCTCAACAATAACAACAATGTTCTTCCACAGCCCGATCTTCAGACAATGGAGGATCTTTGTCAACCTACCATGTTTGGACGAGGAGGACCGATTGCGCCGATGCAAATCAACGCTCCTGAGTTTTCGTTGAAGCACCACATGATTCAGCAAGTGCAAACTAACCCATTCCGTGGATTGCCTGATGATGATGCCAACAAACACCTCGACAAGTTCATTACAATCACCCAAAGCATGAAGTTGCCTAGTGCCACAATGGATGTTCTTCGCCTACAACTCTTCCCACATACTTTATCACATCATGCCGAGAAATGGTTTGATCGTCTCCCGAAGAATTCTATTCACACTTGGGATGACATGACTCAACGCTTTTTGTCGCGCTACTTTCCACCATCCATGGGCACAAGCTTTCGCAATCAAATCAGCGGTTTCATGCAAGATCCTGATGAATCTCTTTTTGATGCTTGGGAAAGATATAATGTCTTGATTGATCGTTGTCCAAACCACAACATGCTCCCTGTAACCTTAATTGATACTTTCTACAACGGATTAACTTTTCGAGATCGTGATACGATTAATGCAGCCGCCGATGGCACATTTATGAAAAGGAGACCCGAGGAGTGTAGAGAGTTAATTGAAAACATGACTACTCATCATAAAAACTGGGATTCCTCCGCTTCTTCAAGGAACAACCCGAGAGTCAATGTTTCTTCTACTTCAGCAAACCCTGATATGACCGAACTCACCCGCATGATGACTGAAATGAGAAAAAGTATCACGCTTCTCGCTTCAAACCAACAACAACAACAAGTTAAAGCGGTTGCTAATCCTTGTGAAACATGCGGCGGTCCTCACTCATACACCGATTGTCCTTCGACACAAGGAAATCCGGAAAATGTGTATACAGCTTATGGTAATTATTCACCAGAAAATTACCAAGCTCGACCTCAAGGGGATAGAAATTTGCTGAGTTACCGATCCAATAATTACCTTTCACCCGGTTTTTCTCCTCAAAACCAAAACCCCGCCAACAACTACAATAGAAGCAACCAAATCCCACCTCGTGCTTCTAATCCTTATCACCCACCCGCCCAAAAAAACCCACCCATTAATCCCGATGTTGAAGCCATCATTAGAACCCAAGGTGAGAAAATCAAGAATCTGCAGATCCAAATTATCAATCTTAAAGGAGATATTACCAAGCAAGGGAATGAGATTAGATCCGAGCTTCGAGATAATATTCAATCTTCCTTCAGTAATCACACCATTAATTTGAAGAATATGCTTGCTAGTTTCTTGCCCGCCGCTCAACCTTCTTCTTCGAGTTCTCTACCTTCAAACATCGTCACCAATCCGCGAGCAAATGTGAGTGCTATTACTACTCGTAGTGGAATTACCATTGTCGATCCACCGATCCCACCCCCATCATCTACACCTCCTCCACCACCATTTATCCCTACTCCTCCTACACCTAGTATTAGTGCACCATTACGTCTCCGCCTCGTCATGACGATGTACCTAGGAAGGACCCTTCAAAATCTCAACCTTTACCTGCTACACCTGCACCTTCACCACCCAAACCCAATATCCCTTATCCTTCACGTTTAGGCAAGACCAAACTGCTAACCAAGGAGGACTCCGAAGTGACACGCTATGTGAAGATGATCTCTCAAATGAACTTCAACATTAGCTTTCTTGAAGCACTTGTCCACATGCCCAAATTTGTTAAAGCATTCAAGGAATTGCTTAACAAGAAGGAGAAGCTGATTGAACTCGCCAACACACGCTTAAATGAAAACTGCTCTGCAGTTATTCTTAAAGAACTTCCGGAAAAGCTTGGAGATCCCGGTCGTTTTGTGTTGCCTTGCGTTTTCAATAAAATTGAAGAATTTACTGCCCTTGTTGATCTCGGGGCCAGTATTAATCTTATGCCTTTGAGTGTTTGGACAACACTATTATTACCCGACCTCACTCCAACGAAGATGACTCTCGAACTTGCAAATCGCACTCTCGCTTACCCCGTTGGTATTACCGAAGATGTGTTCATAAAAGTTGGCACATTTACTTTCCCGGTCGACTTTGTGGTAGTTGATTATGAAATGGACCCTCGTATTCCTTTAATACTTGGTCGGCCATTCTTGAGAACCGGACGAGCTTTAGTTGATGTTGCCGAAGGTGAGTTAATCTTAAGAGTCGGGGATGATGCACAAGTTTTTAAAATGGGAAATCTTACAGGAAAATCCTTTGGAGGCCGAGAATCAATGAATATGATTAATGTGCTTGATGATTTTGTTGTCTAAAAAAATCCTCTCTTCGATTCTTGCATCGATAATCCACTTTTTCAAGATGATGTGGATGATTCTCGCTCCAATTTGGAACCTTCTACCATTTATGATTCTCCATCGGTCTTTGATGCTTATGATGATGATTCTAGCTCAGATTCGGATGATTATGATGACCTTACTTCTGAGTATCCCGAGCTGCCTACTTACGATGATTCCGATGAGGCTGATACTCTTTCGAGCGATTCTTCACATAATGAAGATCCTCCACCGCCATCACTCGATCCTACTTTGGACGATTACTCATTTGAGGAAGACTTCTCTACATTTCTTAACACTTACTTCCCTCATGAGAGTGATGCCCCTCCTTTGGACTTTGAAGATTATCGTCTTGATCCTACTTTGGATTTGAAGAACATTCTTTCAAAGGAGAAGAAACCGGTCGACACCAATATCCGCAGCACATATGATTTAACACCTCTTTGTCCACCTTCTGAGGACGAGTTTGTGCTTCTTCGCGGATATTCTTCCCATTCTGCTGAGCCTGAGTGCTATTTTCCCTTAAAGGAAAAGGTGTTCGACCCCGGTATCGATATTCTGCAGCCATCCCAGTATCCACGTGATGAAATAAAAGGAAATATCTTTGGAACTTATGGAAATCTGCTTGCACCACTTCACCCTTGCTTCCACCGTGCTCCATCTTTACTTAAGGGAACCTTGCCTACTCTTCTTTGGCTTGCCTTGTTCGCCTTAAGCCTCTGCTATTTGATGGACGAAAACTATGTCTTTGATCCTGGTGGATATGTTTCACGCTTCTTCCGTTGATAATCAAGGTCGAGTCAGGCTCACGACTCGGTTAACAAAAACCAAGCGCTTCTTGGAAGGCAACCCATGCATCTATCTTTTCGCTTTCTTTATCATAAGTGTAGGGGGAGACCCGTTGGTTTGCTTTCCTCTCCTCTCTTCTTATTATCAGAGATTCGAGCTTCAATGATCCACTCTTGATGATTCTTGACGAACCGTGATTCCGTGTTCACTTCTTCCCGGTTCTATCCTAAACTCTTTTCGATTCTCTATTTTATATTTTCTCAATATTAAAATAGGAATCTCTTTAGTTGTCTTTTCCTTAGCGAGATTTAAACAAAGTGCACAATGTCCTACGTGTAGGGGAGTTTACTCCCACATGCTTAAACATTGAGGACAATGTTTATGTTAAGCGTAGGGGGGACTTCTATCGAAGTTAAGTGGTCTTTTCCTTGTATTTGTCTTCATTTTAACCGGAAAATCAATTTTTCGACATTTTTCAAAAATTTTGATCTATTTTGGCCTATTAGTTTTTCCCTTTGTATAGTTATTTTCTTTCCTTGCTAGAATAAATGTTTAATAAAGTGGTTTTAATTTTCAAACGTTGTGAATCTTTTGACTCAACCCGAGTTTTCTTATCTAAGTTTACTCTAGCTAGTACCCTTAAAGTGTTAAGTCAAGTTTTGCTAGGCTTTTATATAGGGAGCTATAAAACGCGAAAGTCTTAACTCTCACGGGTTAAGACTTTGAACTTTTCGCAAGTTCCTATAATTGATCCTAGAGAGTCGTTTATCAAGGGAACTTTAAAACGCGATTTCTAAACTTGAAAAAGTCTAAGAATTTGCAAGATCCTATAGGCGACTCGAAAAACCCAAAACTTTGATTTAATAGGCTTAGCATCCACGAGTCTCATTCCTTGAGATTTTAAACTGTGGAGAACGAGAGATGATAGAGCCAAATATAAGTTCGGTATTCTTTCGTGAATTTATGTGAGTTAATTATAAGCCTATTCTCCCATCGCTTGCTGATAAATTTATCTGCAATAAATAAGGTTGTACGATTTGAAAAGTTACTTAGCTTCTAGCCCAAGATCGTTTAAAAGTTGCTCGGTATTGATTAGAGTTCATAGCCAAGGCATAACTTATTGATGCGGGATGCGAAGATTGGCGAGTCCAAAAAGGCCCTAACAAGGCATGAGGGCTACATTTTGTTGCTAAAGATCCAAAGTGATGTGAAGAATCATTAATCGAAAATCAATATGAAGGATCGAGACACACGACGAAAATGCAAAAACTCCGCAAAAGTCATGGAGAAGTGTATCCGAAAAGACCCTAACAAGGTATGAGGATAAATAGATCCAAGTCATAAAAGGAGGCGGATCGTTGTATATCAAAGTCCAAAATAAAGATTGGAGAAAAATGAAGAAGTCGTGGTCCAAGTATGAATCTCTCAAAACTTCAAGTGAAGAAATTCCTATTATGAAGAGAAGACCATTATTTCCTGAACGTCTCTCAAGGTTTGAAGTATGAAGTCGCTGCCAAATATCGGTCCGAGAAAGGTCTCAAATCGCGTAGCGAGTTATGCCAAGATATGAACTTTATGAGGTCCCGAGAAGCAGTTTTAAAAGATTTTGTCCTTTAGCTAACTATTGATTAAATCGTTCACTTTATTTTCGGCCTAATAAACTATCGAAATAAGTCAACAATGCATCCTCGTGATCATTCAAGACAACAATAAAATATAAGAGATACACCTAGGAATAAGGGAGTCTAAGTGAATAATTGGCCCACATGAGTTCGTGTTAGTTTGCTAACTTATAATAACAATGATCTCGTTTTTAAGCTTGGTTTGGAGAAAGTGAAAACTTGAGAATGATGATTATTCATGACATTTCCAAAATCCAAGGTATGTTTTTGATTTCTTTACTTTGTATGTTTTTAATTTTCTATCTCTTTAATAAAGGCCACTATGGATTGACTATGATGAAAAGTGTAAACGTGCTTTGTAACTAATGCATTGCATGAGGACATTTCAATGGTCAAGTGTAGGGGATTTGATAGGTGTGTAAACACCCATCATTTTTACCACTTAAATAAATAATTACCAAGCCAAAACATGTATTTTATGTCTTTTATGTCGGAATTATGCGTGGTTTGTGTTTTTGTTGTGATTTAGGACGAAAAGGTGAAAAGTGGAGAAAACACGGGCATTCACGGGTTTTTATTGAAGTAAAAGATGAAAGACGAAGTCGAGAAGTCAAGAGTGCAAAAAGAACGGAAGTCCATGTAACACCCCCAATTTACCACGCAGCGGAATATCAACATTGGGTGTTACTTCATAGCACATCACACATTGTCATAGAAAACGGCCTCAAAAGAGACGTTTTATAAAATAAACCATTCGACAAAATCAGAGTTCAATAAATAGGTCCCAACAGTTTATACAAACCTTAATAAATATAAAATTTTGTCAAATGTATCGAATGGAAATTGTTTGTTTTGCCTTTACATTATCTCGCGCGGCTCCATGCTCCAGCTGCTCTTAAACCTATACACCTGAGAATACATGCTAACATGTCAACACAATGGTTGAGTGAATTCATAGGTTTTTAAATAAACAATAATGGGGTTTGAAATAAACCATAAAGCTTTTGAACACAAGAATCTCATCCACTGTCGATAGTGCAACACATGCAATACCCAAAGTCCACGCTATTCTACTAAGCCATGACACCGAAGCCTTAAGTATAATAATGCCCTAGTCAGGTATTTTGCCGAATACCCCCTAACTTCTAATACAACACACCTGGCTGAGCCTCCAACCCACAGGTGCGACCTGCCCAGGTGGGGGCCATCCCCGATGGATCCATCCGTCTGTACCAGCGCCTACCCATTACAGGTAGTTAACGGTTCATGGGTTTTAGGGACTTTCAAATTTTGGCAATGCAGCACTTAGCAAATAGCGGTTCACAATCAATACAATCAATGCTTGTGTTCATCTTTCAAAAGCATATAATCAACCATCTTACATTATTTACAACAACATGTATTCGTTCAAAGCATATAGCAATCCACATGTTTATTCATAAACATGTATTTTCTCAAAACCATATATATAAACATCATATTTTTATACCAAGAGCATGTATTCCCCCTCGCGGGTTTATAAACACATATAAAGAAGTAAAAGCGAGGCTATGAACTCACCTGATATAGCTATTACACGTAGCTCAAGGAACAAACGTCCAATAGTCGATACACGACATCACGAGATATCAATCGTTCATTGATCGATAACGAGATGCCCAACGGTCAATATATGACCGAACGAGACCTAAAATGACGAGACGCGTCTTAGGCTCGAGACGAGAAGTAAATCATACATATATGTAAATAGTTCATTTTAGTAAGTTTGGAAATTGTATAAGTTTTGTAAAACTTTTCGCAAGACTTTTAGAACAATTTATCATATAAAGTCTCATTATGACCATGAAGCCCATTAAAGCCCATAAATGGCCCATTACTCCTTTATATAACCTTAGTTCATTTAAATCTCAGTATTTGTCACCAAATACATTATTAATCTCAGGTCCAATAATGGCCCAATAGCCATTACAAGTGTATGTTGAGCTTTTATGGCCCAAATCCACTTTATAAGCTTTACGGGTTCTACAACGCCTCCAAACGACATCAACTTAATATTGTTCGATGGTCGAGTCAGGGGTAACATAATCATCAGTATATTAATTAGTCCATGCTTCCCGATAAGTGGGTCCTACCACTTCGGTTTTTATAAAAATCAACACGTTTTACATTAATTAAATATTATCAAATTCTTACAATTTACCTATATCCCTCGTAGATTACGTCGCTTATCCTAAACCGTAAATAATATAGATGAGTTATTTTTACCAAAGTCATTATTAACTTATGTGGTCTACTTATTATAAGATCAATTGCCCCTAATTTATATTTATCATAAATCATTTACCCATTTTATCACTTAGAAGAGTTGGTTGTCATTCGCAGCCAACTTTGTTTCTACCGTTTCGGCCGCCATTTCTAAACCGTAATGAATTGATAAACTATCCAACTGATTCTAGTTCCTCATATTTTTATCTACAATCTATAGTTTTACCTTTTTCAATGGTTCTGAGTTCTTATTAGAGTTTTCAGTCGGTTTATACAGCATGTTCAGATTTGGTACTTTTTACCGTTTCGACAATATCTAATTCATCGGGTATCGTCACGGGACGAGCGACCCGGCCAAATCACCACAAAACATAGTCCTATCAACCTATGACTTTAAAACAAACTAAAAATCTATTGATTTTATACAGTACTCACGTTTTAGCCACTGATCTAATGTTTTACCATCACAACTTTTAATTTAGGCTTGTTTAACTTGCCTCTTTAGTGTTCCAAATCATATACAATGTCCAATAACCATATTTAACTATTACATACTTTATTTACAGAGGGTCAATATAAAATACACATAATCAAATAATTATAAAATAAAATGGAAATAGAAATAACAAATGGACAAAATGATCCTTACAAGAGTGATGATCAAATAGCTTATACATAGGACCTTGATACCAATCCATTATCCAAACACCCAATATAATTATTTACCCCAATATTATATACACATACAAAAACTTTATCACTTCAACTCCAAAAACCCTCAAAACTTTCATAACAAAACTTGTTTTGAAATGAAATTAAACCAAAAATAAAAGCTAGTAACTATGACCTTTATTATATTTTTAATGACCATACTAGTAAATTTAAGAAATGGTGTTTAGTGTTAGTGTGGATACGTTAGAAGCAAAAGGGGTGTCAAGTGCTGTTCAATTTTTGGAATTAGCTAAATATGTGAGAATGAACCATTTTTGATCATATCAATACTACATGAAAACGTGTCATAATAAGAGGTATAACACAAAAAAAAATGAGACACGTAAGTGTCTTGTGATACTCGCCCAATTTATATGGTAGGTACGTTTAATATATAAACTTTATCCCTCGATTCTTAAATGCGGGTATTATTTAGGTCCGATATTTTAAAAGTTTCGTGATTTAAAAGATACCTACCAAATCATGAATATTAAACGCTCAATATAAAATAAAAATATCGACATTCAGAGAACGTTAATATTTTGATAAATAAACGAGGGCTTATACTTTAATAAATGTTAATAAAATAAGTTAATGCTTTATATAAACGAACGACGCCTAACGGTTTAACATAATTTACAAAGAATGCCGTAAAACGAGAAATTAAAACGACGATAATAGAAAATATTTCTATGTCATAACGAGAATATTTATGGTCGATGAAGGACATACACTTTGTCGATAAATAATAAATAAAACTTATTGGATACATTAAAGCCTTAACCTCGCCGAATAGCCGAGAAATCAATATTATTCGTCGAACGAACATGAAAAATAAAATTCGAGTAATAAACATTGATCCGAATACTAGAAATAAGAATAGATCTCGGTCTAATTGTTGATTTTAATGTTCGGGTTATTACATTATCTACCCCTTTAGGAAGCGATGTCCCAGCGCTTAGTTCGTCTCAATAGTCTTCGGTTAAAGGGCGAAGAGGTGAGAGATAGACAAGTCATTGCTGAGGTTTCTAACGAATGTAAAATGAAAAAAAAATTCAAAGCAACGATTATACATAACAACCTTGAATGAACGTTTTAATGTAGGTTTAACCCTTATAAGTAAAGAATAATACATCACTCGAATGAGAAGCCATTGAAAGTGAAAAATTAACAAGCCGTCAATTTTTGTAAGTGCCTCAAGGTACATTACTACTAGCTTATCAAACTTGAGACGGTCAATATAAGTTAGAAAAACTCCACATGAAAAGTGATGAGTCAAAATAATTGGGCGCATTTGAGAAATTTTTCAATGCGGCAATCAATTTAAAACAATCGGTGATCACGTCGATCAAATGAAAACACATATCGTCCACGGGTCTGATAAAAACAATTACGTCATAAAGGAAAATTGCATGGATCACACATAAGCCCATCAAAACGTTACAAAATAATCAAGACGAGGTAATTAGTACTAGTCATACAAAATCACCTAATTGCATTGATCTCGAACATGCAAACTTATTTCGTCAAAAGAGAATTCATCGAGACGGAAATCGTTCGGAGTATACATTACTCGATCAGAGGAACTATAATCCAAATCAAATATAAAAGCCATCATTAGGCACATATAATCACATTACGACATGCTTGCAAAATAGCCAAGCCATGCAAAATCAAATAAGTTCACGATCTTGATTGCATAGATGCATATCGAACAATATTTTCGTCATCAGAGGGTACTCACACACGGATCCATACCCAATTGACATTGCAGGGTGCTCACACACGGATCCATATCCAAAAGATATTACAGGGTGCTCACAAACGGATTCATACCCAAAAGATATTACAAGGTACGCGTTATCCAAGATCAGACGTCATTTCACAATGCCGCTTCGAGCTCGCACAATGTGTGACCAATCGACTGAATCACATATCATATAAACACATAACAAGAAAAGGTTTTGCACATAAATCTCAAATATGGCTATCCACTGTTAACCATCGAGGAAGACTTTAAAGAACCCTTGACAATAACGAGTAAAATTTCAAAATCATTACATCCAAGATAATTTTTCGTTGATGACTTAATTGTCGATCAAACCACAAATACACACTTAAATCCTGGTGTCGATTAGACAAGTCGTCTATTCTCGGAACGGGTAACGGTTCCTATCAATTAGCATATGAAGCTCGCGATAGTTGGGACATATTAGACATGGTCCATAAAAACAAATAATAACTCGAGAGAAGACTAATGAGTTACTCGTACATAGACGATAATCAATAATAACCATAATGACGAAGAAAATGAACGACTCGTACCAACGAAACATGAGTCGAAGAAATACATTCGTATACAAAAATAATTATAAAGCAAGTCAGGCACCTTGAGCCCACTTATTTATAATTTCTTGTTTACATCAAAAGGCGTCCCAATCCATGTACACAAGAATTTATAAATTTGTGGTTCGGGAACTTATAACTATCTTGTTCAAATAAAAAGGCGTCCCAATTTATTTTAACAGGACAATTATAAATCATCCTACTCAGTAATACCGTCACAAAACGCGATATCATAGCCAAATTAAATGCCAAGAAAATTACAGGGTGTCAAACTTACTCCATGATTTCTCTATTCAAACGTCCCATTCCATCTGAATAAATAAACCATCGACAAACTATGGTCCAGTGGTTTAAAACTTTCTTATTCAAATGTCCCAATCCATTTCAATAAGAGAACCTTAAACGACAAATAGTTGGGCGATTTAAAATCATTATATTTAAATGTCCCATTCCATTTAAATACAAAGTATTAAATTTCTCAACTAATGACTACTATGAGCATATCCTTGTTGTACCCAAATTATATATAGTTGATTTGGGGGTATATATATTTTAGGTCGAACATTGGCATCCTCCTTTTCGCCAATAAAATGTAATCATATACAATCAAATTAAACGTTATATTACATAGAAGACGTCTCCATGAAGAAATGATTCCTCAAAATCATAATGAGTACATAAATAAAATAATATGTTTATCAATTACTTTTCAAAAGGAGATTTTCTAAAATGGCACATCACGATGCGATGACAACAATCGAGCTTAAATTTGTCGACATGCAATAGATTATGAAACAATATATATGTACCCAAAATATCAAACGAGTTCCATACTCGTATTCGGATAATAAATTAATTATCGAGAAAAGTGATTGGCGGCGAGGCCAAACTCTCTATAAAACCGTATCATAAAATGTACGATAATCACGCAAGGACCATTGCTTCATGCGCAATACCATTAAATACCATAGTATATACATTCATATACATACAACCATTTCAACATACACATAGGATCACATTATCACAACCAAACATTGGTTTCTAGGAGCCATGAGCGCGCGGATACTTCATAAGGCAACCAAACAATTTTATGAAAGAGCAGTTATAGTCTAGGTTTTGGAAAACGACCTAGTTCTCTATAACTAGTGCTCTGATACCAATCTGTAACACCCCCAATTTACCACGCAGCGGAATATCAATATTGGGTGTTACTTCATAGCACATCACACATTGTCATAGAAAACGGCCTCAAAAGAGACGTTTTATAAAATAAACCATTCGACAAAATCAGAGTTCAATAAATAGGTCCCAACAGTTTATACAAACCTTAATAAATATAAAATTTTGTCAAATGTATCGAATGGAAATTGTTTGTTTTGCCTTTACATTATCTCGCGCGGCTCCATGCTCCAGCTGCTCTTAAACCTATACACCTGAGAATACATGCTAACATGTCAACACAATGGTTGAGTGAATTCATAGGTTTTTAAATAAACAATAATGGGGTTTGAAATAAACCATAAAGCTTTTGAACACAAGAATCTCATCCACTGTCGATAGTGCAACACATGCAATACCCAAAGTCCACGCTATTCTACTAAGCCATGACACCGAAGCCTTAAGTATAATAATGCCCTAGTCAGGTATTTTGCCGAATACCCCCTTACTTCTAATACAACACACCTGGCTGAGCCTCCAACCCACAGGTGCGACCTGCCCAGGTGGGGGCCATCCCCGATGGATCCATCCGTCTGTACCAGCGCCTACCCATTACAGGTAGTTAACGGTTCATGGGTTTTAGGGACTTTCAAATTTTGGCAATGCAGCACTTAGAAAATAGCGGTTCACAATCAATACAATCAATGCTTGTGTTCATCTTTCAAAAGCATATAATCAACCATCTTACATTATTTACAACAACATGTATTCGTTCAAAGCATATAGCAATCCACATGTTTATTCATAAACATGTATTTTCTCAAAACCATATATATAAACATCATATTTTTATACCAAGAGCATGTATTCCCCCTCGCGGGTTTATAAACACATATAAAGAAGTAAAAGCGAGGCTATGAACTCACCTGATATAGCTATTACACGTAGCTCAAGGAACAAACGTCCAATAGTCGATACATGACATCACGAGATATCAATCGTTCATTGATCGAGAACGAGATGCCCAACGGTCAATATATGACCGAACGAGACCTAAAATAACGAGACGCGTCTTAGGCTCGAGACGAGAAGTAAATCATACATATATGTAAATAGTTCATTTTAGTAAGTTTGGACATTGTATAAGTTTTGTAAAACTTTTCGCAAGACTTTTAGAACAATTTATCATATAAAGTCTCATTATGACCATGAAGCCCATTAAAGCCCATAAGTGGCCCATTACTCCTTTATATAACCTTAGTTCATTTAAATCTCAGTATTTGTCACCAAATACATTATTAATCTCAGGTCCAATAATGGCCCAATAGCCATTACAAGTGTATGTTGAGCTTTTATGGCCCAAATCCACTTTATAAGCTTTACGGGTTCTACAACGCCTCCAAACGACATCAACTTAATATTGTTCGATGGTCGAGTCTCGGGTAACATAATCATCAGTATATTAATTAGTCCATGCTTCCCGATAAGTGGGTCCTACCACTTCGGTTTTTATAAAAATCAACACGTTTTACATTAATTAAATATTATCAAATTCTTACAATTTACCTATATCCCTCGTAGATTACGTCGCTTATCCTAAACCATAAATAATATAGATGAGTTATTTTTACCAAAGTCATTATTAACTTATGTGGTCTACTTATTATAAGATCAATTGCCCCTAATTTATATTTATCATAAATCATTTACCCATTTTATCACTTAGAAGAGTTGGTTGTCATTCGCAGCCAACTTTGTTTCTACCGTTTCGGCCGCCATTTCCAAACCGTAATGAATTGATAAACTATCCAACTGATTCTAGTTCCTCATATTTTTATCTACAATCTATAGTTTTACCTTTTTCAATGGTTCTGAGTTCTTATTAGAGTTTTCAGTCGGTTTATACAGCATGTTCAGATTTGGTACTTTTTACCGTTTCGACAATATCTAATTCATCGGGTATCGTCACGGGACGAGCGACCCGGCCAAATCACCACAAAACATAGTCCTATCAACCTATGACTTTAAAACAAACTAAAAATCTATTGATTTTATACAGTACTCACGTTTTAGCCACTGATCTAATGTTTTACCATCACAACTTTTAATTTAGGCTTGTTTAACTTGCCTCTTTAGTGTTCCAAATCATATACAATGTCCAATAACCATATTTAACTATTACATACTTTATTTACAGAGGGTCAATATAAAATACACATAATCAAATAATTATAAAATAAAATAGAAATAGAAATAACAAATGGACAAAATGATCCTTACAAGAGTGATGATCAAATAGTTTATACATAGGACCTTGATACCAATCCATTATCCAAGCACCCAATATAATTATTTACCCCAATATTATATACACATACAAAAACTTTATCACTTCAACTCCAAAAACCCTCAAAACTTTCATAACAAAACTTGTTTTGAAATGAAATTAAACCAAAAATAAAAGCTAGTAACTATGACCTTTATTATATTTTTAATGACCATACTAGTAAATTTAAGAAATGGTGTTTAGTGTTAGTGTGGATACGTTAGAAGCAAAAGGGGTGTCAAGTGCTGTTCAATTTTTGGAATTAGCTAAATATGTGAGAATAAACCATTTTTGATCATATCAATACTACATGAAAACGTGTCATAATAAGAGGTATAACACAAAAAAATGAGACACGTAAGTGTCTTGTGATACTCGCCCAATTTATATGGTAGGTACGTTTAATATATAAACTTTATCCATCGATTCTTAAATGCGGGTATTATTTAGGTCCGATATTTTAAAAGTTTCGTGATTTAAAAGATACCTACCAAATCATGAATATTAAACGCTCAATATAAAATAAAAATATCGACATTCGGAGAATGTTAATATTTTGATAAATAAAGGAGGGCTTATACTTTAATAAATGTTAATAAAATAAGTTAATGCTTTATATAAAAGAACGACGCCTAACGGTTTAACATAATTTACAAAGAATGCCGTAAAACGAGAAATTAAAACGACGATAATAGAAAATATTTCTATGTCATAACGAGAATATTTATGGTCGATGAAGGACATACACTTTGTCGATAAATAATAAATAAAACTTATTGGATACATTAAAGCCTTAACCTCGCCGATTAGCCGAGAAATCAATATTATTCTTCGAACGAACATGAAAAATAAAATTCGAGTAATAAACATTGATCCGAATACTAGAAATAAGAATAGATCTCGGTCTAATTGTTGATTTTAATGTTCGGGTTATTACAGTCCAAGACCAATTCTGAAGATTTATCGAAGAAAAAGTCGAAAGACGGAAGTTTACTTAAAGCCGAAGAACTCAAGTCTTATTTATTGAAGAATTAAAAGACGAGTTCAAAGAAATCCCGAGCCAAAAGTCATTAAAAGTACAAGATTAAAGAAGATAAGAAGAAAAGGACTAAGCATGCAATTAACAAAGAGATTAAGAAGGAAGGGCCTAATGATGCAATTAAGAGAAAATGAAGGAGGGGAGGAAGCTTCCTAATCCTCCCCTATATATAGATTAGGCTAGTTAATCATTTTTCTTTGTTGGCTAATAGTGACAATTAGTTCTTCCATTTATTTACCTTGCACCTTTAAATTCATGTCAATTTAAATACTTGTCAAATTTAATTACCTTGTCTTGCACCTTAAATTCCTTTAATTTCAAGTAAGTTTCCATTTAATTCTTGTCAATCTTTACTTTATCGTCTTAATCTCCTATTTACCTTTCTTGATCTTTGATTTTTATGTTTATGTTTATGTTCATGTTCATGTTCTTATTTTGATCAAAGTAGGTTTTGATTATTGTGGTTAGATTTGTTAGTTTTATTGATTTTTATAGTTTGTTTATGATTATTGGATGTTTTGTTATTAGTTTAGTTTATCTTGTGTTTGATCTTGGTTAAATTTTTGGTTAGATTCGTGTTACTGTATTTCCCTGTTCTCCAGGGGTGTTTGTTTCTGTTACAGTGATTCCCAGGAAAGTTCCAGATCAACTCTTTGTTCACAAGGAAAACTTCCGAACCAAGGTTTCCCAGGCCAGAACTTCCGAATCAGAAAGTTCCGAATCAGGAGCTGTTCATCCGGAAGAGTTCCGAATCAAGACCTCTTGTTCACTCGGAAGAGTTCCGAATAGAAAACTTCCGGATCAAGACTTCCGGATCAAGACTTCCGAATCAGGATCTTCCGAATCAGGTTCTCTTGTTCATTCGGAAGAGTTCTGAATAAATAGTTTCGGATCAAGACTTCCGGATCAACAAGTTCCGGATCAAGACTTCCGGATCAAGGGTTAAACAGAAACTTCCGAATCAAGCAAACTCATTCGGAAGAGTTCCGAATCAACATCTTCCGAACCAAGACTTCCGGATCAAGGATTTCTTTCATTCGGAACATTTCATTCGGAAGTATTCCGGATAAAGGACTTCTGAACCAAGGCTTTGTTCTAGTTGAGTTCCGAATCAGTAAAGTTCTGAACGAAGGATTGTTTTGGATAAGTGACATATTCAGAATAATTTGTTCCGGATCAAGGATTTTGGTAATATTCCGAGCGAAGAAGAATCATTCCTAACGAAGGTGACATTCCGGATGAGTGATTGTTCCGAACGAAGGATTATTCCTAATGAGTTGTATTCAGGTTCTTTTTAGTTTTTGACTTTGATTTCTAATTTCAAGCTTTATTTTTCCCGCCTTTTTCCTTACTCGCACTTTAAGTTTATTTGCCTTAGATTTATTTTAGTCTTGCCTTAGTTTATGTTTTAGTTGCGTCTAAGTTTGCCTTAGATAGTTTTAAGTTTGCGTTATTTACTTTAAGTGCCTTTTAATTTCTCGTCACGTTTTTAAATACTTGCCCATTATTTTAATTAGACTTAGATATAAATTACCTGCCTTTTACTTTAATTGTTTTGCACTTTTATTTTTAATATACTACAACGACACACTTTTGTTTCACCAAAGACAGCAGAGTCGCACATAGAACCTAGATCAATTCGATTAGACTACTTCGAACTTTAATTTTTATACGGGCAAAAGCTTTGTATTAGTGATCTACAAAAGAGTGATGAAAAGTTGTTCACCAAGAACTAACTATGATATGATAGGAAATGAGCTTAGCCAATTTATCATGAGGTTCATGACCTCGATGGTACTTCGCAATACAAAGAGAATAATCCACAACGTAACTCAAATCGAGATGAGTACTTGTTCAATGGTTGCATCACTAACGCGAACATTAGGATAAAGCAATAAAAGATAGATAACATCGATACATGTAGGATTTAGCAATCATAGGTAGTCTTTTCATTAATCACAAACAAGTCAAAATTGTACCGTAACACATTACATGTTGCCATGTCATACAATTCCAAAAACTCATCCTACCTACTGATGTCTCAGTTAAGTTAGGGTTTTAAAAGATACTACAATGAATACTAATCCACAAGAGTTATTAGGTGTTCCACCTGTCCCGGAAGATCCATCGGTCCCAATTCGGAAGAAGATTTCTTCAATGTATTTATTGGACACTGGGCATCCTCGTCATTGGACAATTGCCTAGGAACAATCCTTTACACGAACTAACAATCACTTAAAACCTTATAATTCAAACACAAGACTTAACGACTTCCTCTTAACAATCTCATATTCCATATGGGTTAAATTTGAACTTATTCAAGTGGCAACCAACTTATACTCAATGCGATATCCTACCTCATTCTCCAATACTTTCAACCTTATTCTTAGAACTTGAAAGGGAAATAAAAGTTTGATATGAACAACACTTTAATTTCCAATCTTATAGCTCCTTCATCAATAGTTATCAAATGAGTCACTAGTATGAAATGACTCACACATTCAATTAGACTTCTCGGAAAGGTACTAGTGGCATGAGGCTTTTGGGTAATGGATCCAATGACAGCCTCAAGTGTAACATTTACCTTCTCGATTTTCAAATTAAAGAATTAGGTGACAACTAATCAGATGACATCTTTCTTGGTGGTAAGGTTTTGTCAAACTCAACTCTATAAGGAAAGATCGTCATGACATCGATATCATATTTAATTTCGCCAATTCTTCTTCAACATCACAATCAACTAATATCAACATTTCTACGAATATCAACCATTTTGTTGGAATCATAAATATCCACAACTTGGTTTAGATCTGGAATAGCTAGAATTCCTACAGAAATAGCTTCGATTAATTTTCTAGGGGAGTTAGGGTTTCTTGTGACAATATACGTCGTATAAATACCTCGAATAAGTATTAAAATAATCATCAAACAATAATGTAATCAAATTACAATATATATATATATATATATATATATATATATATATATATATATATATATATATATATATATATATATATATATATATATATATATATATATATATATATATATATATATATATATATATATATATATATATATATATATATATATATATATATATATATATATATATATATATATATATATATATATATATATATATATATATATATATATATATATATATATATATATATATATATATATATATATATATATATATATATATATAATCTAAGTTATATATATATTAAAATAACACTTCTCAGTCTGGCCTTGTCGCTAACTCGGGAATTCTTCGGCACCGTTATAGTCAAAAGATTTTTAGACATTTTGAGAAAAATGTTTATAGTAAGAAGATTTTGAAAATTTTTTATTCAAAACCTTGGTTTTAAAAATCTTTCGTTCTCTATAAAGAGAGCTCTCATACCAAACTGTAACACCCCCAAATATTCATACTTTAGTTCAGCGGAAGAGTCGTTGGTGTTACGGGATAACACATTACTCAAATCATAGACAACGCTTAAAAATCGCGTCGTATAATAATAAAGAATTTTTCATTCATAAACATCAAATTACATAGGTCCCAAGTCATAGTATTTCATACAATTTTACAAAACATTTTAATGGAAATTGTTATTTAAGTGTGGGCCATAAATTCTTGTCGTCTTCCCGAGAATTATCTTCAAGTACCTGAGATAAAACATGTTAAAAGGAAAGGTCAGTGAAAACGCCGAGTGAATTCATAGAATTTAATGAAAACCATTAATATATCATCGGTATATATTTATTACCGAAAATCATTTTGTACAAATCTTTGTAGTAGGCCATAAAATAGGCCAAGACATTTTATACAACTCTTAGTCGTATATCATAATATAGGCTTCGGCCTTCAAAACCATTATACGAACCATTGTCGTAAAAACATCATACAATACGTTTTATAACGTTGTATAGAGTTTAATAAAAACCGTTATAAAAAAATGGTTATGTAAAACCAAAACACGAACACAATATCAATAATAAGACCCCGTATTGCTAGTCAGGCAATATATCATAATTCAATGCGTATAGCAGTATTTTCGTTATTGGATTATTATAAGCCGCATGAGATTGCTACCTTACTATAACAAACAACGGGTAGCTAGCCCGTAATTTCCTTCTTTCCCATCTAAAACACCGTGTCTTCACAATAATCATGCTTATATAAGTCTTCTCATACATAAATTCTCTTACCAATCAATGTGGCACGACGGGGATCAACCGTCAAGGCACGAACTGGGGTGATCTTCCCCAAATAGTACTATTATATGCATAAGCGTCTACCAAATCCCGGTAGTTCACAATTCATGCTAATGGGACTTTTACTGAGATGACCTAACTAATAATAATCCATCTCATTTCATTCATCGGGTCATATAATCATTCATCGGGTAATACAATCATACGGGTCCAAATCAATAAGCAAACAGTCGGGACAACTTGTGTCCTATTTTATTAAAACTAAAATGTTATCTCCCTTGCGGGTTTATAAAAAATTTCATAAAACATTTTAAAGTGTGTGAGGCTATGAACTCACGTTGATTGGGAAAGGCGGGTTATCGGCGATTTGGATGTACGGTACGTGCTTCAATCACGGAAACCTAGACAAATAATACTTGTCTTAGACTCTTGTCCAATGACTTTATAAAAACAATGGCTATGTATATATATGATGACATTATAAGTATGATGATGATCAAGTGGTATTTTATCTCTTCATACACATTATAGTGTTATGTGTTAGTCAAATTTTTGACTAGTTACACTAGTTCCAATCCAATTCCATATTAAGGCCCAATAAGCCCATTAAAAGCCCAATACATTATATTAGTCCATTTATAATTTTAATACCAGACCTTTACTCATATGTTGGGCCCAAGTGGGTTAAGCCCATGAGTAAGTCCATTAGTGTTTATCCGAACTAATTGGGTCAATAGTCCAATAAGGCTACTTTGGCCCGTTAATGTCCATATGTTATAGAGCTCGGGTTTTATCGGTTTTTACTTGTAAAATGTACTTATACATCATTAGATAAGTTATAAAAAGTTTACATTAGACGGGTCCGACCGTCTAAGTTTTAATTGACGAAAACGTTAATCTTTCGGTTTTTACCGAAAAGACGTAAAACTTATGTATAGAGTTTTTATAACTTATAGAACATATCAATTTGCATTTTTTATAAAATGTGCCATTTACTTATCAAAGTATATACTTATTTATAAGTAATATATAAGTTAGTGAGTTTTAGGTATACATTTTATATTAGTTTTACTTGAGTGTTAATTTTATAATATATACTTTTATTTTACAAATCTGATTATGAATTTCACTTTCACCATTTTTACCATATCTTGAGTTCTACAAGATGATAGAAGCTCATTTTTGGGCAGCACAAACTAAATAATATGTTCTACAATTAACTCCATTTTAGCTACTTCTCAATCATCCTCCAAATGTCTCTAACAGTTCGTCCAAAACAGACTATACAGATTTGAACTTCAATATTGTTTTGATCATATCTCACTCATTTTATGGATTCCATTGAGTGGCCAAATCTCACATATGTAAAAGTCACATACCTTACTGTATATTAAATTATCCAAGCCATTTTAACAAGTTATCATATGTTCTTTTACTGTTTTATACAGCCTACTATTTTAGATATGATTTCAACATCCTTTCATGTAGTTTTCAATCTTTTTATCAAATTTATCAACACAAGATCCCCACATAACATTTTGATCATCATTCATCATCATATACATATACATAAAAGAAGAAAATACAAGATTACATACTCAAAATAACAAGATGATAGGAAGAAATAATTTGTATACCACCAAAATGATGAAATGATGAGTTTTTAGAGGAATAAGACTTGGTTTTGGGTAACCAATCTTATGACATATCAACACCACTTCTAGGATCACCAAGTATTTATAGATTCCTTGAAAAATCAGCCCTTGATCTTAATGAAATCTCTTTTGTGGATGTTATGATCACCTCCAATCAATAAGGCTTCAAAAGGGCATCATCTTATGCAAGAATAACATAAGATTCATGGTGGAATTTTTGATGAATGGATGGTTTATGGTGGAGTAGGGGAGGGCTCAAAGAAGAGCTAGAGAGAAAAATAAAGTGGTTTGCATGTTGCAAATGAAGATGGTGGTTTATAGTTAGCTTGTTTTAAAGTGTGGATGGTTTTGAAGCAAACTAAGGACAAGTGTCCTTAGTTAGGTTATTAAGTTGACACACATGAGTTGTGTTGTTGAAGCTTGGCCGTCCCATTTTGGGGGTGGGACAAGTTTATCTTGTCTCATCCCCATTTAATTACGGGTACTCCTCGATTCTAGTTTCCTCGATTTGCGTGCCATCGAGTCGTTTTATGAAAAACGTTTATATAAATTATGAATCAACGGCACAAAACGAATCTAATAAAAATTTTCTTATCAAAAACGGAGTTCAAAAACATAAATACGTAAACCTAGGGTTTCCGATTTAGTCGTAAAGGACGTTAAATTTTGCACGTAAGTCCTAATCTCTTCTCGTAAATTTGTGAGTTTATGAACCAACAAAAAATTAAAGTTCCAAAATAATATTCAAGGATAATTTTATTTCCTGAAATGTCAGACTGTCACCAAAATGGTGTATGTAAACGTAAGCACGTAACGTAGAATTCTCCGGTTTAAACGTAGTCGATGCTACTTCAAGACGTAAACCGAAATTTCTTCCCAAAAATGAGTGAGTTCATAATATAACATTAAAATAATGATTTTAAATAATACTTGAGAATAAACTATCGACCATAAATTGACGGATTGTCACAATTATAAGGTTTTAAATCAGATATTTACATGTTCTAAGATATTTTAGGAGTGGTGAATAGTAGGTCCATCACCTACTAGGGTGCTACACATCACCATTCTCATCTTAATGTTGTAGTGATACAATTTGAGCCACAACAGAGGATTGGACTGAAGCTAGGGTCTAAGAACTTGTGTAGAGCTTCATTAGCTATAATTAGTCATCCCTATATCTATGTTACACGTTTAGATGACAAACTTGGAGCCAGTGTTGCTAGTACTATAAATAGGGCCGTATGGCATGGTATGAAGACTTGCACCCCGTTTTCCTTAAACCTCCTACCCATTCTTCAAATTCACTTCTATAAATGTCCTCGGACATCCAGAAAGACAAAAAAAAATTGGTCTAGAAGGAAGCCATTGAAGCTCTTGAAGCTTTGATAGCAAGTAGTGTTCATAGGAAGTCATAAGGATCTATTTTGGAGCTACCTAGGTAATTTCTATGTTAAACAAGCTTTGATCTTGTTATCATGAATTCTAAGACTTTTTATAATGCCAAAGTTATGTTATAAATACAATCTAAAAAGAACTAAGTCATTTCATCAATTTAAATGAAAGTTATAAGCTAAAGATATCTTAAAACCCTAGTTTTGCATTTTACATGAAATAATGACCGAAAATCCATTTCAAGAGCTATAATTCTGATAGAATGTTTTTATTATGGTTATGATGTGTTTTGAAACTTTTGCTTTAAAATCCTAGACCATTTGGTATATTTTTGAACAAGTTATATGATTTTTACAAGTATAGGGACCAAAACTATCATTTTTAAACTATTTGACATTTTGGGCCAAAAGTTTCATTTTATGAAAGTTAAAGCTATAATAATAAAATTTAGAAAGTTTGAGACCCTAAGGTTAAATATTGAAGGATTAAATTGCAATATAATGAAACTATATACTTAAAGGGTTAAAAGTGTAATTATACAAAAATATAACTATAAGGACTATTTTTGCCAATGTTGGAACTAAAGAACATAAAATATAATAAAATATAATTGCGTCATGTTAGTAGGGAGCTTTGTACAAAGATATTCCATCTCGATATTACTTTCTGACTGAGTGGTTGGGTTTACGATTTAAAGTGCCCTCGCTCCTCAAACGTTTATAGAATGGCTTCTAAGTATAATGGCCCGAACAATGATACTATAATAACAAAGTATATAAATCAAAGAATAAATACATGAAATAATAAAAGATTGAACTCAGAGAGTATGACTTGATATATCTATATATTGTGTGTTAACTCAGATAATGTGAGAAGGATGTGAATGGGTATAGGTGATTTAATCAAGACTCTTTAGGCTAAGGTGAGTTCATAGCCTCACTTTTAATATTTTATAAATGATTTGAAAATCGGTGAGGGTGATATATGCTAAAACTAGAATACAAGTGTTTTTGTATACTGCCAATATGAGTATTGACACTACGTTTACTTGTTTCCGTTAAGTCCCTTTATAATCGTGGACCGCTAATCATTTAATGAGCGCTAATATTGTGAATAGTACTATTGGAGACTGACATCATCTATCTGGGCAAGTCGCACTTGCTAGCAGCTAATGGTTCTTACCTAGGATAAACAGATATGCTTTATTGCTATTTAGGATAGTCCGACAAACTTCCTACCTAAGGGCAAATTTGTTTGGTTTTCCTGATAATGTCTAGTTGTGAGGTCATGAGCTAGTGCAATATGAATTGATGAATTAAAAAGTTGGGTGTATAGTAATGTAGCCCTAGAGTCGTACTTGTATTCAAATTTTGTTTAAAAACCTATGAATTCACTCAACCATTGTGTTGACTTTGTGGCATATATTTCTGGTGAATGAGGACCGGCGGGATACGGATGGTGGTGTCTTGAATAAAGTTATCATTCTAGAAAATAAAACTAGATCTTTGGTAAAAACCTGTGATGTACATTATTGTACAGTTGTTTTTATTTAACTCTGAATAAATGAATGATGACGTTAATATTTATAAAAATGTTTTTGAGCATTTCTATTATTATGACTATAGTACTTTGATAGTAATACCCCAAAAATTAACTTCCGCTGCTATAAGGTAAAATGGGGGTGTTACAACGTGAAACACATCCTTTGATCCATACAAGCCGGAACATGATCCCAGTTTCCACGTTTCTTAGTATGGATACTACGTATAATGGGTCATACACGTCCTTTAGTTATGACATCAAGGATGAGGTCTAAGTCAGTCACTTCGGTGTCATATGGAGGAGTGTCGACACACGTATTCAAGGATTCAATCCTTTATGCATCCGTAAACTGGCATTGACCTTCATGTGGCACCTCAAGTGCCTTACCGAATTCCTCGAGAGATTAAGTAATTGGTTTACTATGAATTTTGAACCTAACAAACATTCCATCTTTCTTAATTAGTAGGGAATAAGTGCTATAGAACTCTAAGAGGAATTGGGGATAGATAAGCTGATAGATGTCTAGCATACAATCGAACTTGTTATTACTAAACATTTGTCTAGTGTAATCATATCCCTCAATGTCCACATAGACAACCCTACCCTCATGAAAGTAACGTTTTTGAAGTGAACGAAGGGTGTTATCAAGAGTTACGGAGTGACATGAATCGACAAGATTAGGCATATAACACTTAGTGTCTCAGTGGTGCTTTTGCTAAACCGAAGGCATGATCAAGTACCTATATTAAACCAAATAATTCTAAAGTCACTCTTATGTTATATGTATATAAAAACAACAAAATCATAAGAATGTGTTAAATTAATTTCTTAACTACTCAAAGGAATAATCCTTATCATTCTTATGTTGTCAATGTAACAATTTCATCTTTGACAAATGCATATGAATTATGCGAATCAAACATGAACTTGAACATCTGTTTTTCAAAATTCGTTTTTAAGTAAGCATTAACAATGCAATTACCAATGTGTTCAAGGGTTCATATCAATTCCATCATTAAACCAAACTAATTTGATTAAAATTTGGATTTGTTCTATAAGTGGGTTTTAGTAAAATCGCAAGGAATTTGAACCTAAGGAATCATAGCACTAAAACTACGTGAACCCACATTCCTAATTTGGTTCTAATTCAATTTAATTTCAAAAATCCACAATTATGAAAGTAAGAACCCTAGAACAAATTGATTGAAATTGAATGAAGATACTTACAATTAATTGATGTTGGATGAAGGATGAGTGAATCCCTTGTCTTGGAATCAATTAATTTGAGTGATTTGGAAGCTTTTAAAAACTTGTTAATGGAGGTTTTTGGTTCTCCCTGTCGCCAAAAAGAAGAAGGAACGAGAGGGTGTTTTTGAAAAAGTGTAATTTAATAAATACTAATTATTTTAAGCTCAGTGGGCGGCGGTTCAATATATATATTGAACCGCGCTATTTAAAGAACCTCCGGCAAAGGTGTTTGACCATGAAAATGAAAGAAAATTTTCAAACCAAATTTTTATTAAATCAAGGTCCAAAAAGACCAAATTAGACCGATACAGAGAAACGAATACTCGTAAGAAAAGAGAAAGAAGAGAGAAACCAAGAGGGATGAATTAAGGCCAAGTATCAATGCCTAATAGATGAATGACAATCTTCAAGATGTAGAAACGAAGAGCTTGTGTCATATATAGTGGTTTAAGACGTGCCTTTTTGGCGTAAGACAAAATGGCTTTGGTAATGAACCATACCAAGTAAATTTTATTATATATAGTAAGAACACTTACTAATAAATGTCTTAAACTTTACAAAACATAAGCAAAAGTATAAGATTCATTTTCTCTCCCACGTGATAGACAAATATCATTGTTTAGGGTTACAATGACAATATCCTTGGAATATTTCAATTCCAAATGTGTAATATCCTAACTACAACATATGATGTAGTTTGGTATCTGAAAGTATTAATCAATCAACTAAGAGATGAGCTCAATTGCACATACTACACGTGATATAGGGCCTACTCACCGTATGAGTTACAAACCATATAAATCATGCTTAATACTTTACGCTACTACTAACTCGCACTACAACACCTAAGTGAGTCAAGAATCCAAGACCATGAAGGTTTGAGAGGGTAAAGAAATAGAATCACATACCACACACAAATGTCAAGGAAAGGATGCCAAGAGCAATCACCTAGTCAAGTAACGATCAAAAGAATTATCAACAGGGCATGTGGAAGGACGAAAACGTACCTTAGCCGCAAAGTGCATCCCAAGTCTTCTATGGACTAGTGCAACACATAACTTGACCAAAGTGTATACTACGTATTCAAGGACTAGTATCACATTCTTCAATGTTGATATCATCATACTATGATGTTGGATATCAAAAGGAGATGAGTCTTCAACAAGTGTAAGTGACTCAATCTACAATCAAATTAATGATTAGTCTTCATGAGTACCTACACAAAGCAAGATGCAAACTAGTAGATACATTTTAATAATAAATCTAAAATGCATAAAAGATACTAGCAAAATCATAAAATCACCAAGATATGATATAGCCATACATTAGAAGGTCTACTTTTATAGAAAAAAATAGTTTTGACCAAAACAAAACTTTAGTACAACCGACCCTTTTATTTAATTGAGACAATAGATCGATACAAGCTTCAAAGTACAATATGCTTCAAAGATCTTGTGTGACCATAGCTCTGATACCAATTGTAGAAACTAGAAATGAGGGGGGGGGGGGGGTGAATAGTTTCTATGATTTAGTTCCTAATAAAAAATCCTTTCAATTAGGTTTGTCCTAAAATTACCTTTTACTTAAAAACTAGTTTTATAGTTGTTAGGTTCATTTCTAATGCATTGACTACATCTAGTGATAATGAAATGCAATGTGAGAAAGTAAAAATAAGTAAAGAGTAAAGAATGAAACAACCTAAGACAAGACACCAAGATTTATAGTGGTTCGGAAACAAATCTCTTTCTTCGTTCCTACTCCACTCCTTGAGTGAGTGATATTCTATTTGGACAAGTAAACAAGAGGATCAAGCGGATAATCATAAGTTAACATACTTAAAAATTAAGTGATCATTTACTAATGATAGGAAACATAGAAAGAAGATAAGAAGCAGAACGATTTGTCCAAAAGGTTCATTTGAAAATGAAAATATGATCCACTATTTATAAGGGACAAGAACCAACGGCTCTCTGGGCGCGGTTCATTAAATGGACTTGCGGTTCCATATCACTAAGGAACCACACCCCTAAATAAGGAAATGAGACAAATAAAGATCGCTCCTTTTTGTCCTATAGTGGGGAAATTCTATCTGGGGTAGTTTTTACCCACCAAGGATATTCCTAGGGCATTTGGAATATGCCATATTCAAATTTTCATTTTCTATTTTATTATATTTACTTAAAACTAAAGTTTATAAATTTTTTTTGTCACATTCGTGTAAATGTGAGTTTTAAGTTACTAAACATGTATAATATATGTTTGTGTAAGACTTAAATGATTATTACCTTGATGATAGTGTTTGTTAATGTCACAATCGGGAATTTTTCGAGGCTTAAAAAAATTATATTATTTAGTAATCGAAATTCGTTTTCGAGATATATCAAAGTTATTTGATTCGAAAACGGTAGTTTATTTTACATGTTGTAAAAGACGGCACAAAATCTGAGAACTGACGCGATACGAATTACATTTATATTTAATTATTCAAAGATATTCAATAAAAAGATTCATTAAATTGTTTAATATTTTATTATAATAATGTAAAAAGATATATAATAAGAAGTCATTTTGTTTTAACCGATACATTTCTATGGCAATCGATAGATAACCAACATTCTAAATGAAGGAACAAATTATTCATAAATCTAAGTCGTATGAATAGTTTGATTTATTGAAAAAGTAATTTTGAAATCAATAGGGTAAATTTCGTAAAACGAATCAAATTTTACCAAACCCGATCGAGTCCCGAATCACGTTTAAACAAGATAAAAGAAAAACTAGTAACTAGTTACACTTTCAACCCTCAACTATATACAATTTGCACTTTCATTTTGATTTAAATAGGAAAATAACAATTATTTTCTTCATTTTATGACAAAGACAAACCCTAAATGTGTTAAACACACCAAACCCTAATTTTTCTTCACATATATAACCAGCCGTCACTTTTCCGGTGACTTATTCTGACCATATTTTCCGGCAGCCGCCACCCCTACACCACACAACCACCATCGAAAATCTATTAGCCATCTATAAATCCACCTGATCCACACTTTACCACCATCGTTTCGTGGTTTTCAACCACTGCTGCCAATGTCACGACCACCACCAGTTGTCGTCCACCGTCACTCATAACCACTGGTACACCACCACCACGTTTTTACCACCATTGTGGTAGTGCTAAAATAAGCCGCCCCACCCAACAGCCATCGAACCACCCAGAACGTCCCAACTATCATCTTCAACTTGTAGGTATGTTCGATCTATTAACGCCATACCATCACATATTCGAACCACCATGTTTTCCACCATCACCTCTCCACCTGAATATAGATCCGTCGCCACCACCATGTTTTCTACCACGCCTATGGTCCGAACCACCAGATCTGGTGTTTGGATCTGCTCGTCCTCCACATGGGTTCACATTTCATTGAATACTACGAAGACAAAGAGCCGTGTAATAATCGTGGGCTCTTGATAGAGTATTGCTTCTGCTATAAACTGGCCAAGTGGGGTGTTGGTTGTTGCGTTTTAAATGAACCTGGTGGAGTGTGTTTTTTTCGAGAATAATCACCGATGGGTGTGTTTATTTAGCTAGCAGAAACGCATCAGGGGTGTTTGAATTTGCAGTTAACAAGGGGTTGTTTGGATCTGCAGTTAACAGCCCAAAAAAGGGGCTGTTTGGGACTGCAATCTGCTGATAAAGTGGCGTTTGGGATTGCTGACAAGTTATAAAGGGGCGTTAGGGGTTGCAGAAAGTAATAAGGGGCGTTTGGGTTGTTGATTATTTGTTTCGGGGGTGTTTAGACGCGGGATGTCGAGGGTTTAGAATGTCGGGCACAAATTTAGCTATTTAATAGTATTTATTTATTTATCGGTTTACAAATTGAAGGCATACAATCTTAGTTTAGCATAACAACTAACTGATGACCAATTTTCACTTCATAAAGACCTAAAACAACCTTGTTTCATCCTATAAAGCAGATTAGGTATTATTAACACAAGATGTGCAATTTTTAACACTTAACTACCTCAAATAAGAACTAAACATAATAATGATCCTTTAAACCTACTCAAATGCTACTAACACTTACACAAACTGCAAATCCAAACACCCTATTAAACTGACTTGAGAAAAATTATCAAAGACTTTTGTTTTAAACACCAATAACATATGATTTAAACACTTGACCAAGGTCTATTATATGAAATAATCAGATTACAAGCATAAATTTCCTAGCAAACAGCATAAAACCAAGAATTATGTAACATGCATTTTTTAGGGAAAATGAAAAAGAGAAAAAGATGAGAAGTATCACCTCCTCCCAATGGCGTCCTATGGGAGGACAGCTAAGCTCCCATAAGCTTGACCAACAGCTAGGTCAAGCTAGGGGTGTCTTGGATAAACTAAGGTGACAACCAAGACTATAGCAGTCAAGGTTGGACCACTTGGTTTGATATGACTGTTGTTGAGACAAAATGAACACACAATCTTTTATCCTTAGTGATCCAACACCACAAGCTACTAGCTTATGGTGAGAGTAACCAAGAATTAAGGGGTTAGGACAGGTAACCAAATAAGCAAGTAAGTTAAAAAGAGTAAACAGATTTAATTACAACTAACTGATGACCAATTTTCACTTCATAAAGACCTAAAACAACCTTGTTTCAGCCTATAAAGCAGATTAGGTATTTTTAACACAAGATGTGCAATTTTTAACACTTAACTACACCAAATAAGAACTAAACATAATAATGATCCTTTAAACCTACTCAAATGCTACTAACACTTACACAAACTGCAAATCCAAACACCCTATTAAACTGACTTGAGAAAAATTATCAAAGACTTTTGTTTTAAACACCAATAACATATGATTTAAACACTTGACTAAGGTCTATTATATGAAATAATCAGATTATAAGCATAAATTTCCTAGCAAACAGCGTACAACCAAGAATCATGTAACATGCATTTTTAGCGAAAATGAAAAAGAGAAAAAGATGAGAAGTATCACCTCCTCCCAATGGCGTCCTATGGGAGGACAGCTAAGCTCCCCTAAGCTTGACCAACAGCTAGGTCAAGCTAGGGGTGTATTGGATAAACTGAGGTGGCAACCAAGACTACAACAGTCAAGGTTGGACTACTTGGTTTGATATGATTGTTGTTGAGACAAAACAAACACACAATACTTTATCCTTAGTGATCCAACACCACAAGCTACTAGCTTATGATGAGAGTAACCAAGAATTAAGGGGTTAGAATAGGTAACCAAATAAGCAAGTAAGTTAAAAAGAGTAAACAGATTTTTTTCCCAAGGATTTTTAGTCCCCACAACTTGAGATTTCCCAAGCCAAAGACCTTACTTCACCTTGATAACTTCTTATTAGGGTGATATGATCAGTCTAGGGTTCAAGAATACTCAATGCTTGAACAATAAATCAAAAAAAATCAAGAACTTTGAAACAATTTCGAAACACCAATGCAGATTACTTAAAACACTTTGATAAACGGATTTAAAGCAAGTAAATAACAATAACAGATATAATAAAAGGGACTTGGGCTTTTCTTTGTCAAAAATCAATACTTCACTTTGTTATTCATAAAAAAGCAGGTTTACATGTTGTGACCAAATTCAGAAAAAACCAAGAACAAAACTATAAGCTGCTAACTAAGAGGCCTTATATAGGCGTACAAGAAAATTATGAACTAGTAAACCCTAATGGTATGAGTTTCCAAAAGTGCCCTTGGCTGAGATTTGAATCTTGGTCAAATAGAGGTCCATGTGAAATTTTCTTGTCATGTAGTTGAGATGACGGTTGGATAGATGATCTTGAACTGTTGAAGCTTTTGTGGGGAGTAAGCAATCCCTTATGGACGTTGATTTGTTGTGCTGGCCTTGTCTTATTGTTCAGGTGGGGCAGGGGAGGTACAAGGTTACATGTGAGGTGATGGGGATGGGTGATTAAGAGTGGGTTTATGTTTAGGTTAGTGGTAATTAGCAATCTCGAGTTAATTGAACAAAACCCCGTTCGTTTTGATGAAGTGTGAGATTAGGGTTTTATGCTTTGAAGAACATGAATAATGGTTAGCATTAATCTGGTTTGGGGTTTTGCAAGGTATTTAGCGTCAGTTTTTAAACTATAATAATAAGTTTAAAACTGATTATTTAAGTTAAGTGGAATGGGGACGTGGTGTGGAGTGATGAGGTGGGGTGTGGTGATTCGTGGTAATGGTGATGTGGCAAGCTTTGATAGGAGAGTGTAGTTTGTATGTCTGCCAATTTTAACCCCTCAATTCCCAATAGATATGTAAACCAAGTCTTGGCAGATTTCTTTGCAATCCCTTTGTAAACAAGTTTCAGTTTTTATGTTTTGGCCACAAATACTTTTCCAAAGTATTTTTAAGGACTTGTTTTGTATTTTATTGATATTTGAAGGGCCATTCATGACATATATTGAAATTTGAAGGTCTTTTCTTGTATGTTTGACTTTGAGGAGGACCAAAAGTGACAAGTCCTCATGTTGTAGGGACTAATCTTGCCAATTCTTTAAAGTTGAGGGACCTTTTTGTATTTTTGACAAACTTTAGGGACCAAACTTGTAATTATGAATATACAAGGGTATAAAGTGTCATTTATTCAGTGATGAAGGACTTTTCTTGTACATCTTAAATTCTTCAAGGACTTTTTCTTGGAAATTCAACACTTGGGTCCGGTTCATTGCGCGGCTTCGTTTCTCGTGTTCATTTTTGATTGATTCTTGTGATCTTTTGTAATTTTCTCGATATGCGTACCTAAAGTACACTTTGAACAAACACAAGCATATATTTGGAAATTTTTATGATATTTTCATCGTTTTAAGCACTTGGACGATGAGACCATGTATAAAAGCAGTCTTATCACTCCTCATACTAAACCATTGTCGTGCCCTCACGCAATGCTAGAATAAAGTATCTTAGCATCTCCAAAATTCATTTTTGTCGACTTTTATTAAAACGTAAACTCACTACACTACTACTACTACTTGTGTTTTAGACATAATGTATGATTTTCATCGCAAAATGGGACGTTTAGATTCATAGAACAAGAACACGTGAATGCTTCGTAGAAATAATTTTGTCGTCCTCGATTTTCACCCAATTCCATGTTAAGCGTGTAACGAGATCATTGTCATTATAAGTTAGTAATTCTAACACTACTCATATGACCTAATCATGTACTTAGACTCCCTTAATCCTAAGTGGTATTTCTTATATTTTATTTTTATCTTGAATGATAATGATGATACATTTTTTACTTATGCGATAATAGAGATTAAGGTCCAAAAATAGAGTCATAACAATGTAGCCAAAACCATCGAATTAATAACCTCCCCAAATAGACAACAATGTCAAAAAATTAAGTTAACAAGAAGGATCGATAAACACGGTTTTATAACAGTTTTGAACATGAGACTTATTACCATGAATTTTATGACCCACCTCATCATCGGTGGCTTTGATTATCATGATTTACCTCCATCTTTTATTCAACTCCGCCATGGAGCTTTTATTATGACTTTGCTCTTGCCCTTGTCTTTTATTTAACCTCGTCATGAGGTGTTTAGTATGACTTGACGTATATCCTCACGCTAAGGCGAATTTTGGATCTTTAAGGCTTCGAGTTTTAAGACATTCACTTCAATTTTGCATAAATTTTTTGGCCTTGTGAGCTTCAAATTTTTGCTTGATTTAGGTGAAGAGGAACTTAAAAATTATTATTGGGGAAGCTTTTTATTATTCGGGTTGTCAATACTTCAAAACCATGACGCTGACGATACCTTAATGTTTTCCCAATTTAATTACATGGAAGCTACTAGAAAAAATTAGAAACCAACAATCAAGACTAAACAGCTAAGTCAATATTTATTAGCAAAATTTATATACAAGCGAAGGGAGAATAAGCAAATATTAGAACACATGAGTTTTTGAAAGAATATAAATACTCTACATTTAGCATAGTAACTTATAATTAACTCTATCATTTCTCGTCCTCATTTAAGAGACTTAGCCTAAAAATAGTTAAGGAATCGAAGCTAAGTGCTTAACACGCACGGTCGAGTAAAAAATTTCTCTTATTCTCGCCATCGGAAAATCTACGTTCTATCTTTAAACACTTATGAAAACATGAGAAATTTTTTAAAATTTGGCCATTTTTATCCTTATTTACAACAAAACGATAAACAAAAAGATAAACTTTGGAAAGCGTGAATGTTTAGCAAGGCAAGTATCTATTCACCCCACCCCCATACTAAAGTCAAACATTATCCTCAATGTTTCGAGTCTAAGGGTGGAATACCCCAATACTAGAGACGAAGTCGAATGCTTAATCGAGCATGGAAAGGGTGGAACCATTAAATCTATAGCCGTTTATGAAGTGTGCTAAAAGACCTAAGGTTAGAACATCAAAGGATATATCATTTGGATATCGAGAAATTCTTCAAAGCAAACGATCGAGTGCTCACGTAAAACGAACACGTGAGGCTCCAATCGTGAAGATGATCTAAATAACCACAATTCACAAACAACCACGAAACAAAGGTTGGAAGAGCATAAATCCCCTCACATTAGCTACATTAGAAAGTGATAATATGTACATGGATAAGCATGGGATCTCCCCCACGAGGCACCTCGTTTTTGATTACCGAGTCATGAGCTCGACTCGATCCCCTCAATACTAATTACCATTGGGGAAGGTGACTTGGTTGAGGTCGTCCAAAGAAGGGACTTCCCCACCAAAGTAGTGATTAACCCTATGACCATTCACCTTGAAGTTAGGGCTATCATTTTGAGCTAGCTTGATGGTCTCATAAGGAAACACTTGGGTGATGTTGAACAGTCAGGACCAACGGGATTTCAACTTGCCGGAAAATATTTTCAATCTTGAGTTAAAAAGCAACGCTTTATCTCCAACGTTAAAAACTTGGTTTTTAATTTTAGAATCATGAAACTTTTTAGTTTTCTCTTTATAAATCAATGAATTTTCATAAGCAATGTCCCTTAATTCATCCAATTCATTCAGTTGCATTTTCCGGTGTTTTCCCACGGTCTCAATGTCATCGTTACAATGCTTTAGGGCCCAATAAGCTTTGTTTCCGAGTTCAATTGGCAAGTGACAATTCTTCCCATACACGAGCTTATAAGGAGTGCACCGAATGGACGTCTTATGAGCGGTACGAAAGGGCCATAAACCATCGTCGAGCTTGTCCGACCAATATTGTCGGTTCTCTCCTATCGACCTTTCCAAAATCCTTTTTAAAGCTCGGTTTGAAACCTCGACTTGCCCACTCGTTTGTGGGTGATAAGCCATAGAAAGCCGATGTGTAACCCCATATCTCTTTAGAACCTTATCGAATTGGTCGTTATAAAAATGGGTTCCACGATCGCTTATGATTGCACGAGGGGTTCCAAACCGAGAAAACAATTGCTTCAAGAACTTGACTACCACACGAGCATCGTTCGTGGGCAAAGCCTTAGCTTCCACCCACTTAGATAGGTAGTCAACAGCGACAAGGATGTACTTATTACCCCGAGATGATGGGAACGGCCCCATAAAGTCAATGCCCCAAACGTGAAAGATCTCACACACTTGGATGATATTTTGTGGCATTTCATCGTTTTGTGAGGCTTTTCCTTGACGTTGGCATGAATCCCACGACTTGATAAGTGCGTGCGCATCTCGGTAACTAGTAGGCCAAAAGAAACCGACATCAAAGACCTTCTTCGTCATGAGATTAGCACCATGGTGACCACCCGTGGGTCCCTCGTGACAAGACCTAAGTATATTAGTAGCTTCGGTGCAAACACACAACGTCAAATGATTTGATCCGCACAAGTCTGAAAGAGATAAGGGTCGTCCTAAAAGTAGAACTTGACGTCACGAAAGAATTTTTCTTTTTTGTTGAGTCGTCATAACCTTAATGATGAAGTTGCCCGCATGGTAATTTCGATGTCCGCAAACCCTGGGTAGAAGAATCTTCCTTGAAATTCACTACACCAAGTGTCTCGAGAGGAAATGCTTCGGTGATTTCCTTGTTCTCGTACACACTTTGGTGAGGATCTTCCAATTGAGAGAGGTGATCGGCCGCAAGATTCTCGGCTCTTTTTTTGTCAAGTATGGTGACATCAAATTCTTGTAGGAGGAGAACCCAACGAAGCAATCTCGGCTTAGCATCTTGTTTAGAGAAGAGGAACTTGATGGCCGAATGATTCATATACACTACGCTTTTAGTCAAGAGGAGGTAAGGTCGGAATTTCTCAAATACATACACCACGGCAAGTAATTCCTTTTTCGTTGTGGTGTATTTAAGTTGAGCCTCAGTCATCGTCTTACTAGCATAGTGAATAAGCAAGAAACGCTTACATGGCGTTGCCCCAAAACGGCCCCAATAGCGTAATCACTAGCATCACACATGATCTCAAAGGGGAGGTTCCAATTTAGAGCAACAAGAATGGGAGCTTCGGTTAGTTTCCGTTTCAGAATTTCAAAGGCTCAAACACAATCTTCGTTAAAGTTGAAGGGGGCATATTTTTCGAGAAGGTGTGTAATGGGTCGAGAGAAAAATCTTTGATGAAGTGACGATAAAAGCCCGTGTGGCCTAGGAAACTCCTAACTCCCTTAACGGTTTTGGGATGAGGTAATTTGGCGATGACGTTTTTCTTAGGTTTGTCTACCTCAATCCCCGCTTTCGATACCTTGTGCCCTAAGACGATCCCTTCCTTACACATGAAATGACATTTTCCCAATTGAGCACAAGGTTGGTTTCCTCACAACGTTTTAACATTTTATCCAAATTACCTGAACACAAAGTGAACGAACTACCAAACACCAAAAATTCATCCATGAATACTTCCATCGTCTTCTCAATCATGTCATGAAAATAGCCACCATGCACCTTTGAAAGGTTCATGGTGCATTGCAAAGTCCGAATGGCATTCTACGATAGGCAAACGTTCCATATGGACACGTAAACGTAGTTTTTTCTTGATCACGAGGATCGATGGAGATTTGAAAGTAACCGGAAAAACCCTCTAAAAAGCAATAGAAATCGTTACTCAATCTCTCCCAATGACGAAGGGACACTTTCAGGGAAACCCAAGGAAGACGAATCCGGGGAATCGAAAGTCCGCGGGTGATGGGATAGTTACCTCAACCCCGCCCTCTGGTGGCCAAGCAGGAGGACTAAATAATCAAAACACGTTTCAGTCTCTCGGTGGGGCAGACACACCGATAATACCCCACTACCAACCCTCACTCTAGATAATCCCGACCCGGGAACTGCGCCAAAGGCCCCTACTAAGGAGCCACAAAAGCCACCAGTGGTCGAAGCAGAATTGGAAGTTGGTTCACTCGATGATGAGGAACTCAAACGAGTGCTCACGTAAAATTTCGACAGAATCATGCCGGGAATCTCGGCAAGGTTAAATCTGGGAAGGAACCTCCAATCCAGACTTAACTTCAGCAGCGCCGCGCACGGTACTCCCCCTCGAGATCAAAAGAGGGGGATGAAGCCGCGGACTCAGGAACAACCTCCCTTCGAGGAACCACCTCGAGCATGGAATGTGTTCGAGCGCATATGGGATCGCATCATGCAACAATTGCAAGAAGCTCAAGGAGATGAGGGTAAACCCGACGGCTCCACTGGACGCGCGATGCTGGAAACTCCTCTTATAGATAATCGCCCGCACTAGTGTGTAGCGTAGGATAAATTCTGTTGGGAAGAAATCTCCTAACTCTTCTCACAGGAGTGGTTATCATAACAGATCAAAAGGTGGGGCACCGCCCCCATCACGACCCTTCGGGGTCTGACTCAGATGATCATCACCTCAAAGTCCGCCGACCTAGGTATTCCACCCCTGAACCTTCGGATGACGAAGGTCGCTACGGTGATACCTATTATCATGCTGAAGAGGAGGAGGATCTCTCCCTCCTATGGTGTAGCGAGAGGGAGGATGCCATCACTCTTCGTATACGGAATTACTACTAGGAAAAGAAGCACCGCATGCCGGCGAGCGTGAAAACCTCTGCCGGATCTGGTGATCCGGAGGATCACCTAAAGGTGTTTGACACACAGGCTAAAATTGAACGATGGCCGATGCCAATATGATGTCAGATGTTTAATTCAACTTTGATTGGAAATGCGCGCGACTGGTTTGATAAGCTCCCCCATCGAAGTATCAACAACTTAGATGAATTACTTACATCGTTCCAAAACAATTATACTCAGCGAAAAACGTATAATAGAGATCCGCTCTCATTGGAAACAGTCAAACAATGGCCAAGAGAGTCTACAGCAGACTTCACGGAGCGTTTTAATGACGAGTGTACGCGCACAAAAGTGTGCCCAGAGCTCCTTAAGATCTCCGACTACATGTACGCCATAACGGACAAGGAGCTAATTAGGCGCCTCAATGATAAACGTCCGGAGAAGTTTGATGAACTCATGGAGAGGGTTCGAAAGTTTGTGGAAGGGGAGACCGCGGTTATCGATCAAACGATCAGCCTAGAAGGTAATCAAGTGGCCAAGGTAACCACAGCAATGGGAGGAGCTTCGATTACAAAAACCAGGCAAAAGGAGGACGGTCGGATGACAAGTTCACCCCTCTAAAGATGACATATCGAGATATCTTATTAACAGAAGGATCAAACTTTCCAAGACCTCCCCCAATGACAACTCTAGTTGATCGTCGTCAAGGCACTCACTTCTGCAAGTTCCATAATGACAAAGGTCACGACACAAAGGAGTGCATTCAGCTCAAGAAGCATATAGAGTCGCTGATTAAATCAGACAAACTCAAACATCTGGTTAAGGATTGGAAGGATGTGAAGGATAAAAAAAGTATGACAAAAAAGATTCCCAAAAGGATAAGCCTACGACCATATACATGGTTCAATCATGGCAGCACCGGACGAAGCATAACGTTAGTCAAAAATTTCACGCGGCAAGGAAATCTCATTCCCTCCTATTACGGTGAGAAACATGGCTAATGCACCTCTCACGATTGAAGTAAGAATTGGAACTCATAACGTTCATCGTATGTATGTGGATGGAGGATCATCGGCGGAAGTACTCTACGAACACTGTTTCGTACATCTACGACCAGAAATCAAAAGCCAATTGATGTCGGACACGTCGCCGCTCATTGGCTTCAGTGGAGACACAATCTGGCCGATAGGACAATTACGTTTGCTGGTAACCATTGGAAATAAAGAGCATTCAACTACGGCATGTATGAACTTTATGGTGATACATTCACATTCTCCGTATAATGGTATTATTGGAAGACCAGGTATCCTAGCCATACGGGCAGTCCCGTCCACGACACACCGCATGCTTAAATTCCGGTGGAAGGGGGAATTGTTAAATCGTGCCAGCATCAGAGTGTCACGCCGTGACAACACCAATCCAGCCAGCTCCCATACAGGAAGGATCACCACCCCTTAATTGAAAGTGGTAATCCACCCGAAATATCCGGAACAAGAGGTAGCTATTGGGGGAACCCTCTCCGAGAAAGGGAAAAAGGCCATGTGCTCTATCCTAATATCAAACCTTGATATATTCGCATGGGAACCGAAGCAGATGACGGGCGTACCGCGTTTGATCGGAGAACATAAGCTTCAAATCCGCCCTGGATATCCTCTTGTTAAACAAAAGAAGCACGGTCAAGCACCAGAACGTAGCCAGGTAATACTGGACGAGGTACAGAAACTGGTAGACGCAGGAATTATACGTGAGGTCTATTACCATGAGTGGCTCTCTAATCCGGTCATGGTCAAGAAGCATGATGAAAGTTGGCGCATGTGTGTGGACTTCACAGACTTGAACAAAGCTTGCCCACAAGATTGCTATCCGCTACCAGAAATCGATTGGAAGGTGGAATCCTTATGCGGGTACTCTTTTAAATGTTTCTTGGACACGTATAAAGGATACCATCAAATCCATATGGTGGAGGAAGACGAGGAGAAAACGGCGTTCCATACCAGTCAGGGCGTGTATTGTTACACAAAAGGCCGTTCGGACTCAAGAACGCAGGTGAGACATATCAACGACTTGTTGACAAATCCTTAGACTCGCAGATAGGTCGTAACCTTGAAGTCTACGTGGACGACTTGGTTAAAAAAATCCATACGGAGGACGAACTCCACCGTGATGTCCAAGAAACGTTCGACACATTGAGGAAAATCAACATGAAACTGAATCCCAAAAAATGCACGTTTGGAGCAACTGAAGGAATGTTCCTTGGATATATGATTAATCCAAACGGCATCAAACCTTGTCCGAAGAAGACGAACACTGTGATACAGCTACCATCCCCTCGGACAATCAAAGAGGTGCAATCACTTAATGGAAAGCTGGCCGAGCTTAATAGGTTCTTATCAAAGTCCGCAGAGAAGTCACTCCCTTTATTCAAAACACTCAAGAAGTGCTTAAATAAAGGAAAATTTCGCTGGACGAGAGAGGCGGAGGAAGCGTTCAGACAGCTCAAGAAGCATCTAGCGGCTCTTCCCATGTTAGTCGCCACGCGACCTAATGAGGAATTAATCATGTACTTATCCGCTACATACGGAGCAATAAGCGCAGTTCTTATGATTGATCGGGATTCAGTCCAGACTCCGGTCTACTTCATAAGCAGAGCGCTACAAGGGCCAGAGCTGAATTACTCACCAATGGAGAAATTGGTCTTATCGTTAGTTTACGCTGCAAAAAGGTTACGCTGGTACTTCCAGGCGCACGCAATAGTGGTGGTCACCGATCAGCCAATAAAACAGGTTATCTCCAAACCAGACGTGGCAGGTAGACTACAGAAGTGGAGCGTCCTGCTGAGGGAATACAACATCTCCTATCGACCAAGGACAACCATCAAAGGCCAAATCTTGGCAGATTTCATAATTGAGAAACCTGAGGAGGACAAACCAATGATACCAAAGGAGGAGATCCCAACGGAACCATGGGTTTTATTCATAGATGGATCTTCTTACACAGACGGATCGGGAGTGGGCCTCATACTCACAAATCCAAAAGGCATGGAGTTCACCTACGCCTTGCGTTATGAATTCACAGCTACGAATAATGAGGCAGAATATGAAGCATTGATTTCGGGTTTAAAAATTTCCATTAGGATGGGAGTACGCAACCTTGAAGCCTACGTGGACTCACGGCTTGTCGCGAATCCCATCCTAGGAGGGTACAAGGCCAAGGAGGAAAACATGATCCAATATCTGGAGAAAGTCAAGTCACTTATCTCTAGTTTTGGCAAGTTCTCTATCAAGCAGGTACCGAGAGGCAAAAACAAGAAGGCAAACGCTCTTGGTAAAATTGCGTCTACGAGTTTTGCCCATCTATCCAAACAAGTGTTGGTGGAAATACTTAAGGATAAATCCATTGCAGGAGAGGAGAACGCAACAATAGTTGATGAGGAGGGGCCTACGTGGATGACCCCGATCATAGACTATTCGACGGACGAAACCCTTCTCGATGATGAAACAGAGGTGCGCCGCGTCAAAAGGAAGTCAAAACATTTTGAACTACGAGATGATGTATTATACAAGCGATCATTCCTACAGCCGTGGTTGCGATGTGTCGGACCACGCCAAGCGGGTTATGTGATTAGGGAAATTCATGAAGGGTAGTGCGGCATGCACGCCGGACCCAGATCGGTAGTAGCACGGGCTCTACGCACAGGATACTATTGGCCGACTATGCATCGGGACCCACGAGATATGATTCTTAAATGCAATGATTGCCAAGTTCACAAGCCAGTACCGCGATATCCACAACAAGAGCTGACACCCATTACATCCCCATGGCTATTCTACAAATGGGGAATTGACATGGCAGGTCCTTTTCCTGTTGCAGCCGGAGGTGTTAAGTTCTTGATCGTGGCTATGGATTACTTCACTCGTTGGATAGAAGCTAAGGCGGTCACAACAATCACGGGCAAACAGGGAAAAATGTTTGTTTGGGAAAATATTGTGTGCCGTTTTGGTTTTCAAGGTGAGATTATCTCGGATAACGGAAATCAGTTTGCGGACAATCCGTTCAAGGAATGGTATGCAGTGTTGAACATCAAACGACGCTTCGCATCAGTTAAACATCCACAAACTAATGGTCTAGTGGAGCGGGCAAATAGAAGCCTAGGTGAAGGAATAAAGGCGCGCTTAGATGAGAGAAGCGCCAAATGGGTGGACGAACTACCACATGTCCTATAGGCACATAGAAAAATGATTAAAACGGCTAATGGGGACACTCCATTCGCGCTGTCCTATGGAACCGAGGCTGTTATCCCAGCATAAATCGGGATGCCAACAATTCGCACGACGGAAGTTAACGTCGTCACAAATGATGAGAAACTCCAGGTTAATCTAGATTTATTAGAGGAGAAAAGGGAGATAACAGCTATCAATGAAGCTAAATCTAAGGCATAGATGAAAGCTTATTATGACTCCAAAGTCAAGGGTGTTTCCTTTTGGCCGGGGGATTTTGTCTATCGTGCCAATGAGGCGAGTCGCGCGAAGAACATGGGAAAGCTTGGTCCAAAGTAGGAAGGGTCGTATGAGGTCACGGAAGCTTTGGGTCTAGGCGCGTATAAGTTACGTGATACGGAGGGCCGTGACTTGGATCGTACATGGATTATTTGCAACCTCAAAATATGCTATCTCTAAAAGGCTACGGCCTCCGCATGGACACTTCGTTGTAGGCAGCTTCAATAAAGATCCATGTAACTTTTGGTTTCATGTTTTCTAGGGTCTATTTGTCTTAGGATTTTATTATTCTGTCAAAAAAATGGTAACCTTTATAATAAAACGTCGTGGTGCCTAGCTAGCTCCAGGGCTTGTTCTTGTGAAACTTATTGTCTTTTGTGTCCTTAGAATTATTTTTTGTTTGTAATCTTATGTGTTTATTCTTATTCATATGCATTCATTCAGCCGTACATGTACTATTCGCTCCCAGGTGGAGTAAGAGGATTAAGTGAACCTAATAATTCAACTTGTCGCATAAGAGGAATGCAACCCCCGTGACGCGGATCATGTATCCTTACTAGACACCTTATTTACAAGACGTTGTAATAAGTTTCCACATGCCGTACTTACACACTACCAGACATGATATATACACACAATGCACGGCTAGTAAATCATACACTTGGTAATATTCTTATCCAGCCGTGACGCGTCATGCAAAAGATACATGATATCTAAGAATAAATACAAGTTTCAAATATACAAACAAAAATCACCGTGATCATCACGAACACATATACTAATAAATATTTTATGTGTTCGAAATTGAATTACAGAATAATGGCGTGGGCATCCACAGACGAATATACCTTACAAACAAGAGCAGTACAAGTGATCAGATGTTACAACTACACATATTACACAGGCGGCAGAAACTCACCTACTTCTTTCTTCCCTTCGGCTATCAATGAACATATCGCCTCACCACGGGCCTCTTTCATACTACAAGCATGGGCTAGGTTTTCTTCAAGCGCGTCGCCCAACATCTTCTCGCCCTACATGACATTCGAGTTCATATCATAAATTGGAAGGGTGAGCTGGCTGGGGTCCGGTATAAGATGGGCCCGGGGATCTGCTCCACTTTCTGACCATGTGTCTGGGTGGAGCTTAACCATGATATCTTCGTTTGACGCATCCTTCATGGATTCAAGTTCGGATAAGAAGGGATATAGATGGAACTCGTTTAGAGACTAGTGTGGATGGACCTTCAAATATGGAGATTCAGCATGAAGAACCACAACCTACTCATGAGGAGCCACAAGTTGAAGAAATTTTGGTAACTCAGCCAGCACCACCACCTCAATCACCACTTCAAACAAATTGTAGTGCTTTCTATGAGAAGTTGGAGGAAATTACTATTCAGTTTCCTGTATATTCAACTCCATCACCACAAAGACAAGTATGGTTTCAAAGGAAACAGACTTTGCAAGTACTGTCTAGATCAAAAATTAGCAATGAATCAGACAAGACTGAAGAGGTGCAAGTTGAAATGATGGCTTCTATGGAAGAAAGAGTATCTGGGGATACACAAGTGATTGAAGAAACAAGTGTGTCTAATACTGGTGAAATCAACATTGTTAAAGATCCAAGTACTGCTAAGCCAACTAAGCCGACTGCAAGTACTACTGACATTGTTGAAGACCCAAGTACTGTTAAGCCAACTAAGCCGATTGCAAGTACCGCTGGTGATCATTCTTCACTAGAAAGTCAAACTCCTTTTGGAGAAGATGAGACTTTAGCTCAATTGCTGCTTGACTTAAGAAAGAAGAATTTAGTTGAGAAGACTAAACAAGCAGAGGTAGAGAAAAAGACACAACAAGAAGTTCTTGCCAAAAAGAATCAAATTCAAGGTAAGAAAGTTCAAGCTTCACACCCTACTAAAGGTATAGTTATTCAACAGCAAGCTAATGAAGAAAGAGCTACCAAGCTGAAGAAGAAGCTACCTAAGATTGATCCAACGGATAAGGGGAAGAAGCAATTATTATCAGAGTCTGAAGATGAAAGTGATTCAGATGATGATATAAACAAAGTCATGTACAGATTTAATCAAATAGACCATGATGAGGAATTTGCTTATAGAATGCAAGCACAAATTCGTGAAAATGAATTACAGGAAGAACTTGCAGCAAAGCAAGATTTGCTAGAAGCTAAAAGAATACAGCAAGAATGGAACATACAAGAGTATGATAGGACTCATTGATAGCTGAAGAGAGAGATGCATATGATGAAGAAGAGAAATCAAAATTGATTGATGCTCTGGTTAGGGAGCAACAAAGATTCTTTGCTGAAAAGAGAAGGAAAGAAAAGATTAAGCCTCCAACTACTATGCAGATTAGAAATCAGATGATAAACTTTCTTAAGAAAGTTAAGGGATTTACTCATATTCAGCTGGCCAAGAAGAATTTTAAAGAAATCAAGACTTTGTATGAGCAAAATAGGAGGACTGAATTGAATTTTGTTGAGATTGGATCTGAAGCAGATAGAAAAGCTGTTGAAGAGTTTAAGAGACATCTGCATCAACAAAGGCAATTTGGTAGTACTCCTAGAATTGAGCCAAGTACTGTTGAACCTACAAACACATCTCCACCTATCAAGACCACTTATGTGAGGAAGAATAGAAAGGGGAAGGTAAGTTCAAGGGAGGAAGAGACTGCTCAAAGAAAGAATACAGGAGTTGAAACTCAAGATATTGCTCAGACTGAAAATGTACAAGCAGTACATACACAGTCAACAGTACATACAACAGTACATACTGAGGAGACGGTACATAAAAACTTGAAGAGGGTTCAACAGAACTTGAGGGAATTTCCAAGGGTGTTAAAAGGAAAAGGTTAACAAAGACAAAGAAGAAAGCTAAGAGAGCTAAATCAACAGCAGAGGATAGTGATGATGATGAGAGCTTGAAGAAGTACTTGAAGATTGTAAAATTTGAAGATCAATGTATTGATGCAGAGATTTTTGGAAAGAGAGCATCCATTGCTAAATGGATTTACTCCACAGATCAAGGACTTGAAGCTCATGGAATTCAAAGAACTGATGGCACAACAAGGGTATTCAGAATTTTGGAGGATATTCTTCACATTCTTGACAGACAAGATATTCAAGATCTTTCAAGGTTAGTTCAAGAAGCCAGTGCAGGTAAAACTGAAGTATCACTATTATACTGGGAATTTCTCTTTATGTATGAGCCACACAATTATGATCAAGAAATGTTGAAGGAATTAGAGAATCAGGTTCCTAGTTACTGGAGATATTACAGGTCATGTGGATTGCATATTTTGGATGTAGATGATGTTACATACTATATGTTGCAAGAGAAAACTTACCCTTTCAATAGAAAATTGTTAGAAAGGATGTTAGAACAACAATTGGAAGTTATAGAAGAATCTGCTGATGCTTTGGAGTTGATCAGAATGGTTAAACAACAAATCAAGGATTTGAAAGATGAGGAAGAAGCTGAGAAAGAGCCTTAAGTGTTTGACTTTCAGTCACACTTCAAAAATGGTTCTCAGTTCACCATGTCTAACACACATAAGAACTGGCTAGTCCATAAGCAAACGGTTTGTGGTAAAGACTTATCAAATCCGTTGAAAACTGATAGTTTGCCAAAAACAATATGGTTGTAACTCACCTTATTTCGAGACAAAGAGTTGGCTAGTCCTAGACAAACGGGACTAGGTAAAGACTTCATCAAATCCGTTGATGGTTGACAATTTACCAAAAATTGTAAGGCTTTGATTACACCTTATTCTTTGTGAATAAAGTATTGGCTATTCCAGAGTGTACGACTAACTGGTAAAGAATTTATCAAATCCGTTGATAGCTGGGGATTTGCTAAAAATCATGAAGCCAATACAGGTTGGTGTTTGTTGCTAATTATTTTATTTAAGGTATGAAGATTGCAGGCAAAGAAGTATTCAAAGAAAAATACTTAGAATGTTTTGTTATCATCAAATCAAGAAAAAGGTTCATGATTAAGAGTTTAAAGACTAAACTCAAGAAGACAATAACTGATGCTGCAAAGATAAGTGAATGTTTAGAAGACACAAGAAGATCATAGTTTGAAGACAAAGAAGATACTCATGATGTTTGAAGATTATCATATCAGAAGAAGATCTACATTTGAAGTGTTTGGCTACATTCAGTTGGATACAAATACAAATTACCAAGTTCAATCCAAGGATGAAGGAAAGACTGAAGACATGTATTTTAATACATCCAGTACAAGAGAAACAAGAAGACAACAAGTTATCATTTCTTGTTTAGGGGAGGATTGTTGGGAATTATTTGTTAAGTGTCAAGTACCGTTAGTGTATTCCAAGTACTGTTAGTGTTATGTAAGTACCGTTAGTATTAACACAGTACATAGTAAGTACTTGTTAGTGTTCATGTTTGTACATAGTGTTATGGAGTGTTTGTGGAAACCTTGGTTTCCTCGAATCTTTTAGCTACTAGGCATAACCATTGTTTGTAGCACCCCCAAATTTATACAAATCAATACAGCGGAAGACTAGTTGGTGTTACGGGATAGCACATTACTAACATCATAGACAACGCATAAAAATCGCGTCGTTTATTAATAAAGCATTTCCATTCATAAATATCAAAGTTACATAGGTCCCAAGTCATATTATTTCATACAAAGTTTTACAAAGAATTTGAATGGAAAATATTTTTTAAGTGCGGGCCATGAATTCTTGTCGTCTCCCCGAGAATTACCTTCAAGTACCTGAGATAAAACATGTTAAAAGAAAAGGTCAGCGATAACGCCGAGTGAATTCATAGAGTTTAATAAACCATCAATATAATATCGGTATAAAATTATTGCCGAAAATCATTTTGTACAAATCATTTTAATAGGCCATAAAATAGCCAAAGTCATTTTATACAAATCTTTATCAAAATCATAATGTAGGCATTTTCCTTAAAAATCATTATACGAGCCAATGTCGTAAAAACATCATACAATACGTCTTATGACGTTGTATGAAAATAAAAACCGTTATATGAATATGGTTATGAAAACCAAAACACGAACATAATATCAATAGTATGACCCTGTATTGCTAGTCAGACAATACATCGTAATTCGGTGCGTCTAGTAGTATTTCGTTAGTTTTGGATTATTATAAGCCGCATGACATTGTTACCTTACTAAACCAACAACGGGTAGCTAACCCGATACTCAATTTGCCCACCTAAAGTAGCGTGTCGTCACAAAGGTCATGCTATGGAAATCTTCTCATACATAAATTCGCTTACCAATCAATGTGGCACGACGGGGATCAACCGTCAAGGCGCGAACTGGGGTGTTCGTCCCCAAATAGTACTATTATATGCACAAGCGTCTACCAAATCCCGGTAGTTCACAATTCATGCTAATGGGACTTTTTGTGACATAACCTAACTTTAATAATCCATTTTATTTCATCTATCGGGTCCTTTAATCATTTATCGGGTCATACAATCGGGTCATACAATCATTCGGGTCCAAATCAGTAAACAAACAATCGGGACAAATGGTGTCCTATTTTTATAAAAACTAACATGTTATCTCCCTCGCGGGTTTATAAAACATTTATAAAAACATTTAAAAGAGTGCGAGGCTATGAACTCACGTTGATGTGGGAAGGCGATTATCGGCGATTTGGATGTACGGTACGTGCTTCAATCACGGAAGCCTAGACAAATAATACTCGTCTACTCATTTTAGTATGTACAATTATGTATACATATGATGATTATATATATATGATGATCAAGTGGGTTTACATATTCTCGTTTACTCATTTTAGTGTTATGTGTCGATAACTTTTATACTAGTTTACTAGTTTTACCTATTTACGTGTTTTAGGTCCAATAAACTTATTATAAGTTCTTTAACTTATATTAATCCATGTTATAGTTATATTATCAGTATCTACACTTTACAATTTGGGCCTAAATGGGTTAATCCCAATAAGTTCTTTTTACAAGTGTTTAACTTATTTAGTCCAATTATTAGTCCAATATGTTTACTTAGCTCGTTAATGTCTGTATGTCCTATAGTTCGGGTTTTATCGGTTTTTACTTGTTTTAGATACTTATATATCAGTATATGACTTTTAAAAACTTTACATTAGACGGGTTTCATCGTCTAAGTTTTAATTGGCGAAAAACGTAAATTTTACGGTAATAGCCGAAAAAGTCGTAAAAATCATTTTTATAGTTTTTATTACTTATAAGTATTATTTCACTACCATTTATATAATTTGTCCATTTAATTAACCTTTTAAATATTTATATAAATAAGTTCTATAAGTTAGTGGGTTTTTATTTTACATTTTATACAACAAAATGTGAGTGCTTATATAATAGTAATAAACATTAATTCTTAAAATCTGATTTTCATCTTCATGTTCACCATTTTTACCATATCTAGAGTTCTATAATGAATTAGAAGCTCATTTTTGGGTGACATGTTCTTCATATTATTTGCTACATTTAACTTAGTTATAGCTACTGCTCATTTTAAGTTTATCTTGCCTTAACAGTCCCTACAAAACTGCTTATTCAGATTAGAACACCTAACTTGTTTTGATCATATCTCACTCATTATATTGATTCCATTGCATGGCCAAATCTCACATGTGTATAACATCTTGTACATACTGTAAATGGATCATACCATGAAATTTTATCAGTTCAAGTTTTAGTTATATACTGTTTTTATACAGCCAACTAAATAATCAAGATTTTAGCCTCATTTCTTATAGTTATTAACCTTTTTATGCAAATCTATCAACACTTGATCCCCACACAACATTTTTATCATCATATATACATCATATACATATACAAAATGAAATAAAATACATTTTTTCTTTACAAAAATAACAAGATAAAATGGAGAGGATGATCTTCTTTACCAACCAAGTGTATTTCTTGTTTTTGGAAGACAAGAACTTGATGAACACCACAAGTAACTCCAAGATCATCAAACACCAAGAACATAAGTTGGGAAATCAGCCCTAGGACACAAGCAAATCACCTCCAATGTTGTTAATATGGCCACCAAATGATCAAGGCTTCAAGATAACTCCATGATAGAGCTAGTAAACATGTATTTCGTGGATAGAAAATATCAAAAGGGGTGTTTGTAGCTTGAAAGTGGACGGCAAGGGTAGAGTTTTTGAGAGGATTTGTGTTGGTTTGCATGTAAGTAAAATGGTGTGTGTGAAAGTTGCTAGTGGTTTTGACTAGGTAGTGGAATGAGTAGCTTAAGGTGTAAGCTTGGCTTACACATGTAAACACTTAGCTAACATGATGCCACATAAGGTTGTGGTGTCATGTTGGTGCCGTCCAAACTAGCTAGTGGGGTGGGACAATGTATTTTGTCCCATCTCACTAGTTTACGGGTATTCCTCGAATCTAGTTTTCTCGATTTGCGTGCCCTCGGGTCGTTTCACGAAAAACGTTTTTATAAATTATGAATCAACATCACAAAACGAATCCAATAAAAATTGTTTCATCAAAAACGGAGTTCGAAAACGTAAATACGTAATCCTAAGGTTTCCGGTTTAGTCGTAAAGGACGTTAAAATAAAATCGTATGTCCTAATCTCTTCTCGTAAATTTGTGAGTCTATGAACCAACACAAATTTAAAACTCCAAAATAATATTCACGGATAAATTTATTTTCTGAAATGTTGGACTGTCACCAAAGACGGTGTATGTAAACGTAAGCACGTAACATAGAATCCTCCGGTTTAGACGTAGTCGATGCTACTTCAAGACGTAAATCCAAATTTCTTCCCAAAAATAAGTGAGTTCATATTGTAACATTGAAATAATGTTTTCAAATAAATATTGAGAATAAAATATCGACCATAAATTGACGGATTGTCACAGCATTTACCCCTAAACAGGATCTTTGTCCTCAAAGATCATCTTACCTTACTACTCGCTTCTTATAGAGTTAAAGCCATGTGGGTATTTCCTCCACATTCGGTCTTTTCTCACAAGTGTAATCCATTATAATACGCGAGTTTCATCAAACATAACTACGGGAATAAGATCAGGCTAAATGTTGACTTACTTTCTCTATCCATGATGTTCACGGGTTTCTGATGAATGCAACTTTTCGCCGATCTAAGCTCTACTAAGAACAATCAGATTTTCACTTGATAGATATTCCATCAATTTCGATTTACGAAACATAATTCACGCAGTTCTTTAAGTCCTAGGGTAGATCTAGCTTATATGCCTTTCAAACCAATCTTTTACATCATCTCAATGGTCCCATACAACGGGGACTTATATCCCATGATTTGTCATATCATGAATTCATTTTTCCAAGTTTACATTTCATATTCACATAACCTCTTGCCCACTACCGGCAGTCAATAATCAGATCCTAATTTCAACAATCATTTTAGGTCTCGCGGGTCGGTTATTTTGTAAGGTTAGGTTCGCCATCATAGGAAACCTTAAACCTAAAAGACATGTCCAACTCACAGTGGGTTTATGTCGGGTGTCTTCATCCCAACTCCTGCTTACAGATGCTCTAATATAGATCCTAACAAGATTCGATCTCAATCCTAACACGATGATTTTCAATGATAATCTCTCCAAAGGAAAACGATTATACGGTCTATTACCAAAGGTCAATCATTCAAAAATAAAACAGCACTTATATTACTTTGTATCGTTACTTTACCTCATCCCTTCGATTTGGGGTGGTATATAGTACTCTCATCAAGGTTCGTTCTCAATGATTTCTGAGCAAATCTCTAGAAATTCGATGCGAAGCGAGGATCTTGATAAAGATGTTCGATACAGACACACTATGTTTACATAACTCTTTTGCATTTATCATTAACGGGAATGATATTAGAAGATTTGGTCAGTCTGTCAACGATGACCCAAATCGAATCAAATTCAGATGATGACCTTTGCGATAGTTAGACGTTTACTAATGTATGAGGCGATGTCTGCCTTCATAATTTGCCATTAGTATAACTTCTTCAGACAAAGATACTTTTAGTCATAAAATGACATAAATAGAATACTTATACTTACAAATTCCAAAATAACTATATCTACAATCCTCCATATTTAGACAATCACATGTGGTCTTTAAAACATTTAACGCTATCGGCTTCTCAACTCTAATGGTTCACATTAGCCGCGAACCACTTTTATTATCTATTTATATTATCCTTTTTACAAACATTGTTTATTTTTATATCGTTCATCAATTTATTTTGCACCTACATTATTAAGGAAGACATCCTAATTGGTTCTTTATATTTTCTACATAATGTGTCAGTATTTATATTCATTTTTCCTGATGATGTAATTATCATGTCCATATTAATTCAAAAATTATTTCTTCACATTTCTGAGTTTTAGTTTCTTCTCAACTATCATCTTTATCCGTTTTACTCAATCCGTCGTCTAAAGCGTCGATAATTATTATAATTAATTAAATAATTATTAGTTAATTTTTATGAAGCGTAAACGTAAAAGTTTTAAATTTCTTAGTTCGACCAATTATATAAAATGTTCATAAATAAATTTGAATTTGATTAACACGATTTTTGTTGATTTGTCGAAAATAATTAATAGGATTCGTAAATGTTTGAAAAATCTTTGGTTATACTGTGGTCAAAATTTTCTTAGTTTGAAAAGCGTAAATTATCGTTTCAAATTTCAAGTCATGGTTCAAATGGTTTCCTCAATCCCTTTTAGGTTATCTTGAGGTATACACAAACATTTACCCCTAAACAGAAGTTTAGTTAAATGGTTTGTGTATAAGGGAATAATCCCTTAAAAATCCTTTGTTAAAACATTTGTCAAAATATATTTGCACTTTCTTTTTAGTATAACCCAAAGTCTTAGATGACTTCTAATTTTTGAAGAGTCAATTTATATTCCATTATCTATTAATCACATGGTTAAATCATGTAAAGTTTTAAGTCTTAAGTCTTATGTTAAATATTCAAGGTACAATTTTTAATTGTTCGGCCAATTCAGGGCAATCTATAATTAATTATTAACTTCATTCTTATACTTGTAAACAAACAAATGGTCCTTAATGATCACGAGCATGAATTTATCAAGTTACAGCCCACACACGTGATTCACCAAATTTATGAATGCTACATGTGTATTAGTCAATCCAAACGACATAACATGAAACTCGTAATGTTCATTACAAGTACAGGATGTAGTGATTGGAATACATAATCCTTTTTCGTAGATGCGAAGTTGATGATAACTATGCCATGGATCAAAAACCTTGTAAATAATCGAACAAATCTTCCATTTCGAGTTATGGATATCGCTTTCGATTGTCAATTTACTCAGTCACAATAATCTATAAATATAAGGAATGATAACACCATAGCTCTTCATGATGACAGGCTTGGTATGATAAAATCTTTCTCCGACAACTCTCTCAGTTGTACGGTAATTCCTTTAATTCAGATGGTGCTGACATACAGTGCACAAGCCACAGGTGCAGCACCGGGAATAAAATTAATACCAAATTCAATCTTGCCTTAATGGCAAAAGTCTAGGTAATTCATCAACAAATACTTCCTAATGTTTCAGATAACATTATCATCTTTTAATACATTTATTTTAAGTTCTTTCTAGATTATAATATCTATGACTAATTCACAATCATTCATGGTATAATTTTAAGTCTAAATACAAGATATCGTCATCCACCAATAATTATTTAGATCACTTTTGATAATCAACATCTTATCTTTTAGGGGATTTCTACTCAAGTTCCTATCAATTAAGACAATGTCGTCATGTCATAATCAATCAATCCATTCTACTGGCATTACCAACTTTCCAGTTGCATTGCCGTCGATAAGATGTGAACTTCTCAAAAGTCTAATAATAACTCATAATCATTCACAAGTTCAAGGATATCTGGAGACATAACTAACCTTAAAAGAGTAAGGTCAATGCATAATCTACGCGAGAGAATTTCAAATCAGATACAGACGAAAACATTTAACGAATATGAATATATCCCATGTTTTCATAATTTGAGTACGCATTCGAAAGCTCCTCGGATCGTTACCCAGGTCATTCAAATGAAATCTAATCAAAAGAAATGATAGGAACGTCGATACATCCAGTCGGGTATCAACACTCAGTAATCAGATACTTTTCCTAAGAATCTCATTACAAGAGAATTGGACAAGAAAGAATTGTCAATTGTCAAATAAGACAATTTCCACAGATGAGTAAATTCAACTCAGAAGAACAGATGCTACAGGCACATAGGTAGGAGTCCCTAATAATATGTCCCTATTTCGCACTTTTTGCAGATCTCATAAAATTTTAATCCTTCACAATCTTCAAAGAAAATTTAGTGTTTATAAAAATTTCATGGTGACTACTAATCAGTCTTGCATGGTCCCTTCCAAATTGTATGTAGGCGCGCAACTATATACAATTACAAGATTTAACGATGCAATACTCAGTTCGTCAAAATTTTATCATCATGTTTATAATAAAAACATTTTCATGCTAAATTCTTAAATAAGAATCAAAAATAAATTTACAAAGATGTCCTTTGTTATGAAAACAATTAAGTTTTCCAAGGTGTTTTATAAACAACTTCATTTCGATAACGATTATTTATAAGTCTCACTTTAAATAATCCATGTGGTGATGAAAACCTAATTTTTCTCAAGGGATATTGTTTTAACTTATTAAAACAATGAGTGATCTGCAAAAGAGTGATGAAAGCTTGTTCACCAAGAATTAACTACGATATGATAGGAAATGAGCTTAGCCAAATAATCATGAGGTTCGTGACCTCGAAGGCACTCAAAAGAATAATTCACAACGTAACTCGATTCAAGATGAGTACTTGTTCAATGGTTGCATCACTAATGCGAGCATTAGAGACAAGCAAGAAAAGATAGATAACATCGATACACGTAGAATTTAGCAATCAAAGGTAGTCTTTTTATTAATCACAAACAAGTCAAAATTGTACCGTAACACATTACGTGTCACTATGTCATACAATTCTCAGAACTCATCCTACCAACTGATATCTCAGTTAAGTTAGGGATTCTTAAAAGATACCACAATGAATACTAATATACAAGAGTCATTAGGTGTTCCACATGTCCCGGAAGATCCATCGGTCCCAATTCAGAAGAAGATTTCTTCAATTTATTTCCTGGACACTGGGCATCCTCATTATTGGACAATGGCCTAGGAACAACCCTTAACACAAACCTACAATCATTTAAAACCTTATAATCCAATCACAGAACTTAACGACTTATATTAACAATCTCATATTCCATACGGGTTAAATTTTACTTAATTCAAGTTTCAATCAATTTTATACTCAATTCGATATCCTACCTCATTTTCCAATACTTTCAACTTTCAACCTTATTTATAAACCTTAATAAGGCAATAAAAGCTCGATATGATCAATACTTAATTTCCGATCCGATAGCTCTTACAACAACAATTATCAAATGAGTCACTAGTATGAAATGACTCGATCAGTCAATTAGACTTCTTGGAAAGGTACTAGTGCATGAGGCTTTTGGGTAATGGTTCCAATGACAGCCTTAAGTGAAACATTCACCCTGTTGATTTCAATTTAAGAATTGGATCACAACGAATCAGATGACATTTTTCTAGGTGGTAACGTTTTGTCAAACTCCACTCTATAAGAAAAGATCGTCATGACATCGATATCAGATTTAATTTCGCCAATTCTTCTTCAATATCACACTCAACTAATATCTACATTTCTACGAATATTAACCATTTGTTGGGATCATAAATATCCACAACTTGGTTTAGATCTAGGATAGCTAGAATTCCTATGAGAATAGCTTCGATTAATTTACTAGGGGAGTTAGGGTTTCTTGTGACAATCTACGTCGTATAAATACCTCGTATAAAAATCAAAATAATCATCAAACAATCATGTAATAAAATTACATCATATATATATAATCCAAGTTATATATATATCAAAATAACACTTCTCAGTCTTGGCCTTGTCGGTAACTCGGGAATTCTTCGGCACCGTTATAGTCAAAAGATTTTTAGACATCTTTAGAAAAATGTTTTTAGTAAAAAGATTTTGAAACGTTTTATTCAAAACCTTGGTTTTTAAAAAATCTTTCGTTCTCTATAACGAGAGCTCTGGTACCAAACTGTAACACCCCCAAATTTATACAACTCAATACAGCGGAAGACTAGTTGGTGTTACGGGATAGCACATTACTCACATCATAGACAACGCATAAAAATCGCGTCGTTTATTAATAAAGAATTTCCATTCATAAATATCAAAGTTACATAGGTCCCAAGTCATATTATTTCATACAAAGTTTTACAAAATATTTGAATGGAAAATATTGTTTAAGTGTGGGCCATGAATTCTTGTCGTCTTCCCGAGAATTACCTTCAAGTACATGAGATAAAACATGTTAAAAGAAAAGGTCAGCGATAACGCCGAGTGAATTCATAGAGTATAATAAACCATCAATATAATATTGGTATAAAATTATTACCGAAAATCATTTTGTACAAATCATATTAATAGGCCATAAAATAGCCAAAGTCATTTTATACAAATCTTTATCAAAATCATAATGTAGGCATTTGCCTTAAAAATTATTATACGAGCCAATGTCATAAAAACATCATACAATACGTCTTATGACGTTGTATGAAAATAAAAACCGTTATATGAATATGGTTATGAAAACCAAAACACGAACATAATATCAATAGTATGACCCTGTATTGCTAGTCAGGCAATACATCTTTATTCGGTGCGTCTAGTAGTATTTCGTTAGTTTTGGATTATTATAAGTCGCATGACATTGTTACCTTACTAAACCAACAACGGGTAGCTAACCCGATACTCAATTTGTCCACCTAAAGTAGCGTGTCGTCACAAAGGTCACGCTATGTAAATCTTCTCATACATAAATTTGCTTACCAATCAATGTGGCACGACGGGGATCAACCGTCAAGGCGCGAACTGGGGTGATCGTCCCAAAATAGTACTATTATATGCACAAGCGTCTACCAAATCCCAGTAGTTCACAATTCATGCTAATGGGACTTTTAGTGACATAACCTAACTTTAATAATCCATTTTATTTCATCTATCGGGTCCTTTAATCATTTATCGGGTCATACAATCATTCGGGTCCAAATCAATAAACAAACAATCGGGACAAATGGTGTCCTATTTTTATCAAAACTAACATGTTATCTCCCTCGCGGGTTTATAAAACATTTATAAAAACATTTAAAAGAGTGCGAGGCTATGAACTCACGTTGATGTGGGAAGGCGATTATCGGCGATTTGGATGTACGGTACGTGCTTCAATCACGGAAACCTAGACAAATAATACTCGTCTTAGACTCATGTCCAATGACTTTATAAAAATAACAATTATGTATACATATGATGATTATATATATATGATGATCAAGTGGGTTTACATATTCTCGTTTACTCAGTTTAGTGTTATGTGTCGATAACTTTTATACTAGTTTACTAGTTTTACCTATTTACGTGTTTTAGGTCCAATAAACTTATTATAAGTTCTTTAACTTGTATTAATCCATGTTATACTTATATTATCAGTATCTACACTTTACAAGTTGGGCATAAATGGGTTAAGTCCAATAAGTTCTTTTTACAAGTGTTTAACTTATTTAGTCCAATTATTAGTCCAATATGTTTACTTAGCTCGTTAATGTCCGTATGTCCTATAGTTCGGGTTTTATCGGTTTTTACTTGTTTTAGATACTTATATATCAGTATATGACTTTTAAAAACTTTACAATAGACGGGTTTCATCGTCTAAGTTTTAATTGGCGAAAAACGTAAATTTTACGGTAATAGCCGAAAAAGTCGTAAAAATCAAGTTTATAGTTTTTATTACTTATAAGTATTATTTCACTACCATTTATATAATTTGTCCATTTAATTAACCTTTTACATATTTATATAAATAAGTTCTATAAGTTAGTGGGTTTTTATTTTACATTTTATACAACAAAATGTGAGTGCTTATATAATAATAATAAACATTTATTCTTAAAATCTGATTTTCATCTTCATGTTCACCATTTTTACCATATCTAGAGTTCTATAATGAATTAGAAGCTCATTTTTGGGTGACATGTTCTTCATATTATGTGCTACATTTAACTTAGTTATAGCTACTGCTCATTTTAAGTTTATCTTGCCTTAACAGTCCCTACAAAACTACTTATTCAGATTAGAACACCTAACTTGTTTTGATCATATCTCACTCATTATATTGATTCCATTGCATGGCCAACTCTCACATGTGTATAACATCTTGTACTTACTGTAAATGGATCATACCATGCAATTTTATCAGTTCAAGTTTTAGTTATATACTGTTTTTATACAGCCAACTAAATAATCAAGATTTTAGCCTTATTTCTTATAGTTATTAACCTTTTTTATGCATATCTATCAACACTTGATCCCCAGACAACATTTTTATCATCATATATACATCATATACATATACAAAATGAAAGAAAATACATTTGTTCTTTACAAAAATAACAAGAGAAAATGGAGAGGATGATCTTCTTTACCAACCAAGTGTATTTCTTGTTTTTGGAAGACAAGAACTTGATGAACACCACAAGTAACTCCAAGATCATCAAACACCAAGAACATAAGTTGGGAAATCAGCCCTAGGACACAAGAAAATCACCTCCAATGTTGTTAATATGGCCACCAAATGATCAAGGCTTCAAGATAACTCCATGATAGAGTTAGTAAACATGTATTTCATGGCTAGAAAAGATCAAAAGGGGTGTTTGTAGCTTGAAAGTGGACGGCAAGGGTAGAGTTTTTGAGAGGATTTGTGTTGGTTTGCATGTATGTAAAATGGTGCGTGTGAAAGTTGCTAGTGGTTTTGACTAGGTAGTGGAATGAGTAGCTTAAGGTGTAAGCTTGGCTTACACATGTAAACACTTAGCTAACATGATGCCACATAAGGTTGTGGTGTCATGTTGGTGCCGTCCAAACTAGCTAGTGGGGTGGGACAATGTATTTTGTCCCATCTCACTAGTTTCCGGGTATTCCTTGATTCTAGTTTTCTCGATTTGCGTGCCCTCGGGTCGTTTCACGAAAAATGTTTTTATAAATTATGAATCAACGTCACAAAACGAATCCAATAATAATTGTTTCATCAAAAACGGAGTTCGAAAACGTAAATACGTAATCCTAAGGTTTCTGGTTTAGTCGTAAAGGACGTTAAAATAAAATCGTATGTCCTAATCTCTTCTCGTAAATTTGTGAGTTTATGAACCAACACAAATTTAAAACTCCAAAATAATATTCACGGATAAATTTATTTTCTGAAATGTCGGACTGTCACCAAAGACGGTGTATGTAAACGTAAGCACGTAACGTAGAATCCTCCGGTTTAGACGTAGTCGATGCTACTTCAAGACGTAAATCCAAATTTCTTCCCAAAAATAAGTGAGTTCATATTGTAACATTGAAATAATGTTTTCAAATAAATATTGAGAATAAAATATCGACCATAAATTGACGGATTGTCACATTGTTCATATGATTATACAATCAAAGCGGAAAAGAACAATAACTATGTAACAAGGTGTTTAGGCACAATAACACATGAATTAAAACAAACGGATTGCTAATTATATTAATAATGAACAATCAATAGGTGTGTGTACATTGAATCCCACACCTAGTCGACACACGCTTTAGGTTTACATAGTGATTGAAAGTTATGAAAAACCTAATAACTCTTGGTTCCTTTTATTGTAAGGATTAGGGTTTTACAAAAGATAACTATGAATAAACATGAATATCTTCTATTTAAATAACTAATACTAAATATATTCTGCATACTTATCCTAAATAGAAGCTTCCAACAACGTTTGACTTTTGTTGACTTCTGTCAACGCCTAATTTGCTCTTGACAACGCCTGGATTACACTTGTCAACGCTTAGACAAAAGCCTTCATATTTTCTTCATTTTTGAGTTTCTGCCACATCAACTTTTTGACCCAACAATCTTCCCCTAGTTGATGTCGGAAAAAATCTTTGTGTATCTCTTGTAAATTGTACACCATCTTCAAATTGCTTCCCCTCAATTGTAGCATGTATGTCTTCCCCTTTTTGTCACATCAACAGGAAAGTAAACAATGTATGCAATCTTGAAGATTCTCCAAATGTAGGCTCTATGTAATGATTTTGAAGAAAAACAAATATAATATTCTTGATGTAGAAGTAGAATAACCCAACCTTGTGTTCCATGTCTTGCACTATCCATGTGATAAAGAACTTATACCAATGGCGAAGTATAAGTAGACCTCGATCCCTTGTCATCATTCTCATCCTTTGTGCGACACTGAGCACGATAATGTAACTCCTTCAAGTGTTATTACAAGTCTTCGTCACCAACCGTGTAAGCATGAACAAGTTACCTTTAAAGAATAATGTTGACTAGGCACCATCTTTAAAGATATGATAGAACACAAACTCGTGAAAATCTTCTTCAAACATCAAACTTACCATAAGAATTCTTCCCCTTAAGCCAACACCTCTTCATGACAAGTCAATATCTTCATATGTAAAAGCTGTTATTGAATAACTCTTTCACAGGGCTATCCCGATTACATACTCTAATATCAATCGAAGTCTTCATGAATTGTTGCTAACTTACTTAAAAATCATTGACCCCTTGTAAAAATATCCGAGCCATTAATATCAACTTGATATTCTGAATAAAAATGGAGATTCCATGTACCTTTGCGTGTAAATATCTCTTTTTGTGTGCCAAAATCGTATCAATTTTTCCAAACAGCAGCTATTCCTTTTGTTGTCTAATATCCTTCACTGTCCAAGATATCAACACTGTGTTGTCCAACATCGGACAACACTTGTCAGCGTTTGAAAAATAATAATCGGACAAAAATTGTCAACGCTTTTCTAACATCGTTTAACTTATTCCTGTCAGCGTCGAAATAACAGACATCAGCGTCCAACTTACTTTCTTGTCAAGGGCTTGGCTCAACCGCTGACATCATCTGCAGCTACGATCTTTAACAGCGGCCAGGAAGACTTAAACAGTAACTGTAAAACCCGCATGCTTTTACCATGAATAGTACCCATAAGATCGTACGTACTAGATTAAAGCTTTCTTATTATAGCATGATTACGATTACGTGTTAGGATTTTACGTATTACGTACGTGTTAAAACACGATAAATATTTACTATGCACGAGCACGTAATAATTATTTGACAATAATTAATCACGAACATACGATCATGAAATCATGAACGTAACTAAATCACGAGCTAATATTAATTACGTATATATATTTATTACGAACACGAATTAATATATTAGGTCACGGTAATTATTTAACGAGAACACACAAAACACGAACACAAGTAAACACGAACAAACACGTAAAACACGAACACGAGAACACACTTATTAATTAGACACGGAAAATTATCAGGTTACCCCATGTGGGCCCGATACCATGAAATTAGGGAGGAATAATGGGCTTAGCCCATCAATTTTTACTAAACAAGAAAAACTAGGGAAAAAGATGTCATTTTCACTTTACAGGAAAACATCAAAAACCCTAATTCTTTTCCTTCTCCCTCTTTTGGCCGCCACCCTTAAACAACACCAAAGGGGTGTTTGTTGATCTTGGATCTTGGAATTGTTGTTGGTGTTCGTGTTTGTTCATCGTTCTTTTGATCCACGTATTCGGTAAATCATTTAAACCTTTTTCTTTTGATTTAATCTTTTAATTAATTAAGAACATGTTATGTTTTTTTCATAAAACCTAATTAAATCATAGATCTAACATGAATTTGGATTGGAATAAAATCAAAAAGTAATGTTTTAGGGGTGTTTGTTCTTGGCCGCGCCTAAACCGAACCCGAGAGGGTCTCGGTTTGGCCATTTAACCACCACCGAGACCATATGGTCCCGGTTGGTTGGTGTGGGTCCCACGGCAGCAACAAGACAAGGGGATCCCCGATGTGGTTCGGGGTATGGTGTCGATTTCATCTCCGGTTCATGGTTCTTAATCAAGATCCGGTTCACGGTGTATGCTAAGATTTTTTATTTTTATGATCTTATGTTAAAATTAAATTAATAACATGACATGATTAATTTAATAACATGACTTAGGTTATTTTAATTATTAAAATCATGAAATTATTAAACTAAGTATTTTATATTTTTAGACTTATGAATTAATTAATTATTTAAAAACCATGGTTAAAATTAATTAATTAACATGACTTAGGTTATATTATTAATAAATAATAATACATGTTTTAACCTAAGTATTTAACTTTATTTAATTAAAAACATGTTATACTTTAATTAAATATTTTAACCTATAGTTTAATTTAATTACATGAAATAATTATTAAACTATACATTATATCATATGACTTATAAAATAATCATGAAAACACTTAGGCTTATATACTTAGCTTATTTAACCAACTTATTTCTAATTATGGAAACTTTCTATTTTTAGAAACTTAATTAAATAAGGCAGCTAATCTATTTATGGAAACCTTCTATTTTTAGAAACTTATTTATTTCAGCCAGCTAATCTATTTATGGAAACTTATTTAATTAATGCAGCTGATCTATTTATGGAAACTTACTATTTTTAGAAACTTATCAATTTTAAGCAGTAATTCTATTTTTGGAAACTTTCTATTTTTGGAAACTTTCTATTTTTGGAAATTTTTGGTAACTTTCTATTTTTGGAAACTTTCTATTTTTGGAAACTCTCTATTTTTTGAAACATTCTATTTTTGGAAACTTTCTATTGTAGGAAACCTGCTATTTTTGGAAAGTTACTTATTATTACACAGTAAGTATAATAATACATGAAATACCAGAAATACTTAATCAGATTAAACGGAATATAAGATAAACACAGTTTAAGGCTTAAAATAGTAAAACATGGCATGAACATATAAAATAAGCTAAGACATGACGTAAAACCATTTACGTATTTAGTAAACAAATACTTATTCACGTATGTATTTATGTAGCATTAGTGATACCGAAGTAGGATTCTCCTCAGTTCGTCTTCTTCGTTCACTGGACATAGTATGGACATTCTTTCCTTATTAGGATTCCCCGTATGCAGCCAACTGTTTTCCCAGTATTTGTTTTATATGTTTTTGAATTGCTTATGTTTAATTAAGAATACCTATAGCCATATACATGCATGACCAGTTTCACCTAGTTATGGAGGTACCATAACCATAACATTAGAGGCACTGATGTTATGACTTCACCACAGCGGAGTGATTGCTCGTGGCGTCCCTTCAGCTTTTGGCCATTTATATTATATTTTTCATGTGGGGCGTATGGGTGCATCCTAGTTACATGTTTTCAGTCAGGATTTCATGGTGAATGTGGTGTGTGCCTTACATCCTTCACAAGGAGCTGATCCCTCCTACCCAAAAACCAGTATATTAAATTAGAGGCAGCCCCTCTAATTTGCATGATGAGGTCACCCCTCCAAGTATTCATGGACGGTGGATTTTCATGACCTATATTGGCTAATGGTAAAATATGTTAAACAGTTTTCATAAGATAAACATAAGGCTTTTCAAACTATAAAACCAGTTTTATGAACATGTTCCAGGTTTTCCAGGACTTATACATTTCCGCTGCTATTAAGTCTCTATTATGTTTTAGTCACTTATACTATGTCTATATCCGTGCACTGAGCGTTTTGCTCAACCGTTACTTTCCTTTCCATGTCCCAAAACGGCAGGTACCCTAGGAAAGACTCGAGCATTTGGAGGACGTGCATAGGATGGAAGCTGTTAGAGACTTCTTTTCCTTTTTTCCTTCATACATTTATGCTTGTTTAGTCTTTCGTTCATTTCTTTTGCTTTATTATGTTTTGGGCTTATGTTTGGGAACTCATGTTTGATTCCGGTTATCCCTATGGTCATGTAATGTTTTAGAGATTTATCCTTGTATGCTTTGATGACACACCATAATTACGCGTGACATTCCATTTATCAAAATGGGGTGTTACAATTATGGTATCAGAGACAAGGCTTCGACCTGTAGGCTCTAAACTCGACCTGTGACTAGTGGGTAGTCACCAGGAGCTTCCTAAGCCAACGTTTGTTATTCCACGTATTGATGTTTTCAGCGCATTGTTGTTTTAACCATGATGTTTTCAGCACCTTGAGGTTTTAACCTTGATGTTTTCATCGATATTGTTTTACTAATATGGATTGACAACCGTCATTCATATTTAGTTATGTGTCATTGTTTCATGCATAATGTTCCTCGTGAACTGTGGCTATGTGGACTGAACCCCAGTAGTTCATAATTAGTCACATAAAATTTTTTTCTGATAAGTTTTGACAGATGAGTTTCATTTATTTATGTTTCATGTATCATTGTTGAAGGGATTATGACTAAGTAATGGTTGGTACAGGACTGACCCTATTTAGTCGCATGTGCTTTTATCGAAACTTTTAACTTTGGGACCGACCCATAGGCGTCCCCTCGCCATGTCTTTTGTTTTGGAACCGACCCATAGGCGTTCCCTCGCACATATAAAGGTTTTATAAACTACATTACGCATTCATGCACTGTTTTTCATGCATAAAATTTTTCTCATGATTTAAATTGGCATAAAAAAAATTTCATGTCCCCTCATAAGTTATTATGTTTTTATGTCAAGTATGTTTTTATACTGTCATGTTTAACTTCAGTTTCATGTTGATTATGTTATACACTTCTTCGTGATAGATGGTTTCATGTTTCTTCATGATAATCCCGTCTTCATGTTGATTATGTTTTATGCCTCTTTTGTTATTTACGTTGTCCTGCAAGACATTGTTAGATTTCATTGAATCATGCTTTCATGATAGTCATGGTTGGTTTTCATTGATCATGCTGTCAGGCAAATCATCGTTGAATTTTGTGTAACCACACTTTAACGTTTCCATTATAACCAGAATGATGTCTATGCTAATACTGCCAGGTTATCATGATGGTTTTCCTAACCGTTTAACCGGTATACTTTCCTTAAATCATGACAAATGATCGACCCCATACCGATCATTTCATGTGCATTCAACGTGTACTCCATGTACCGTGTTCCATGTGTATTACACGTACCTAAATCCATGTGTATTTCACTTGTAATACTGCACGAGTATTCGCTAGTCGATTCTGAATCATCTCAGGCATATGTCCACTTGCTAATACTCTACAAATTCTTGATGCCGCCTATAGCTTGGAGATGTTACTAAAGGTTGATGCTGCTGACGTTCGGAGACGCTACGAGATACTGATGATGTTCACAACCGGGAGATCCTACAAGACGAAGACAAAGGCGTCGGAGCAAAGCAATTGGACGAGAAGATGCTTCACCATCAGACGATTCCCATCAATCATTGTCCCTAATTCTTAGTTACATGTCACACGTCATTCGGCTGTCATTTCAGCCATATGAGTGCAAACCGGTACCAGCCGGCCACTCAGCTGAAGAGTTACATGAATCACGGTCATGAGAATGACCATCATGGAACTGAAAGACAGGACGATAGTAACCACTACTATGACAGCAACTATCCTAGAAATCGCAAACGAAACTGTAACACCCCCAAATTTATACAATTCAATACAGCGGAAGACTCGTTGGTGTTACGGGATAGCACATTACTCACATCATAGACAACGCTTAAAAATCGCGTCGTTTAATAATAAAGCATTTCCATGCATAAATATCAAATTTACATAGGTCCCAAGTCATATTATTTCATACAGATTTTACAAAGCATTTGAATGGAAATTATTATTTAAGTGCGGGCCATGAATTCTTGTTGTCTTCCCGAGAATTACCTTCAAGTACCTGAGATAAAACATGTTAAAAGAAAAGGTCAGCGATAACGCCGAGTGAATTCATAGAGTTTAATAAAACCATTAATATATCATCGGTATATAATTATTACCGAAAATCATTTTGTACAAATCCTTGTAGTAGGCCATAAAATAGGCCAAAAACATTTTATACAAATCCTTGTCAAAATCATAATATAGGTTGTTGCCTTCAAAACCATTATATGAACCATTGTCGTAAAAACATCATACAATACGTTTTATAACGTTGTATAAAGTTAAATAAAAACCGTTATATGGATATGGTTATATAAAACCAAAACACGAACATAATATCAGTGATAAGACCCTGTATTGCTAGTCAGGCAATATATCGTAATTCAATGTATAAAGCAGTATTTTCATTATTTTGGATAATTATAAGCCGCATGACATTGTTACCTTAGTACAACAAACAACGGGTAGCTAGCCCGAAACTCAATTTGCCCATCTAAATTAGCGTGTCGTCACAATAATCACGCTTGTGTAAATCTTCTCATACATAAATTCACTTACCAATCAATGTGGCACGACGGGGATCAACCGTCAAGGCGCGAACTGGGGTGATCGTCCCCAAATAGTCCTATTATATGCATAAGCGTCTACCAAATCCCGGTAGTTCACAATTCATGATAATGGGACTTTTAGTGACATAACCTAACTTTAATAATCCATTTCATTTCATCTGTCGGGTCATTTAATCATTCATCAGGTCATACAATCATTCGGGTCCAAATTAATAAACAAACAATCGGGACAATTGGTGTCCTATTTAATTAAAACTAACATGTTATCTCCCTCGCGGGTTTATAAAACATTTCATAAAACATTTAAAAGAGTGCGAGGCTATGAACTCACGTGGATTGGGAAAGGCGGGTTATCGGCGATTCAGATGTACGGTACGTGCTTCAATCACGGAAACCTAGACAAATAATACTCGTCTTAGACTCTTGTCCAATGACTTTATAAAAATAATAATTATGTATACATATGATGACTTTATACATATGATGATGATCAAGTGGGTTTATACATTCTCATTTACTCATTCATTATAGTGTTTATGTGTTGGTAACATTTTTATACTAGTTTTACTAGTTTTACCTATTTATATGTTTTAGGCCCAATAAGCCTATTACAAGACCAATACTTTATATTAGTCCATTTTACACCTTTATTATCAGTATTATACTTTACATGTTGGGCTCAAGTGGGTTAAGCCCAATAAATAAATTTATAAGTGTTTAACTTATTTAGTTAAATTATTAGTCCAAATATGCTAACTTAGCTCGTTAATGTCCGTATGTCATATAGTTCAGGTTTTATCGGTTTTTACTTGTATTAGGTACTTATACATCAGTATATAACTTTTAAAAACTTTACATTAGACGGGTTTGATCGTCTAAGTTTTAATTGGCGAAAAACGTTAATTTTACGGTAATAGCCGAAAAAGTCGTAAAAATCATGTTTATAGTTTTTATAACTTATAAATCTTATTCAACTACCATTTTTATAAAGTGTCCATTTATTTAACCATATACATATTTATATAAATGAAATTTATAAGTTAGTGGGTTTTAATTTCACATTTTATAGTATATTATTTAGAGTGCTTATATAATACTATTAAACTTTAATTTCACAAAATCTGATTTTTAGTTTCACTTTCACCATTTTTATCATATCTTGAGTTCTATAAGGAGATAGAAGCTCATTTTTGGATGGCATAAACTTCATATTATGTGCTACAAATAAGTTAGTTATAGCTACTGCTCAATCCATGTCTATGTATTCTTAACAGTCCCTACAAAACAGACTATTCAGATTGGTATACTAATTTTGTTTTGATCATATCTCACTCATTTTTATGATTTTATTGCATGGCCAACTCTCACATGTGTATGAAATCTTATACTTACTGTAAATTGATTCCACCATGCAATAAAATCAGTTTATAACTTGGTTAATTACTGTTTTTATACAGCCATCATTTTAAGCAAGATTTTAACATTGTTACCTATGGTTTTTCCATCTTTTTAACCATATTTATCAAATCTATCAACACAAATCCCCACATAATATTTTTAATCATCATTCATCATCATATACATATACATAAATAAATAAATTACAAGATTTCATAATCAAAATAACAAGAGGATGGGAAGAACAATCTTTATACCACCAAGGTTGTGCAGGTTATGATCAAGTCTTGGATTTTTGATGGAAAAACTTGTGATAGGTCAACACCAATCTTCAAGACCACCAATATTTGTAAACTCCTTGTAGAAATCAGCCCTTGGACATCACCAAATCACCATCTTGGATGTTAGAATCACCTCCAATCTTCAAGGCTTCAAAGGAGCATCATCATGTGTATGAATAACACATGATTCTATGGATAAAATAGATCAAAGAGGGGTGTTTAGTGGTGATTTTGGGACGAATTTTAGAGAGGAAAGAGAGAAAGTTGTGGTGGTTTGCATATTGAGAATGAGAGAAATGGTTTAGTGAAGTGGTTTTGTGGTTTGGTGGTATGTGTATCTTACTTTGTAAGCTCTAGTTAACAAGTGTTAACTTGTTAGCAACAACTTTGCCACATCTTGTGATGTGGTGTCATTGTGTAGCCATCCCATATAGTGGGATGGGCAAGTGTAAACTTGTCCCACCCCACTAATTTACGGGTACTCTTCGATTCTAGTTTCCTCGATTTGCGTGCCCTCGGGTCGTTTTATGAAAAACGTTTTTATAAATTATGAATCAACGGTACAAAACGAATCTAATAAAAATTGTATCATAAAAAACGGAGTTCAAAAACGTAAATACGTAATCCTAAGGTTTCTGGTTTAGTCGTAAAGGACGTTAAATTATTCATGTAAGTCCTAATCTCTTCTCGTAAATTAGTGAGTTTATGAACCAACACAAATTTAAAATCCCAAAATAATATTCACGGATGAATTTATTTTCTTAAATGTCGGGCTGTCACCAAGAACGGTGTATGTAAACGTAAGCATGTAACGTAGAATCCTCCGGTTTAGACGTAGTCGATGCTACTTCAAGACGTAAATCCAAATTTCTTCCCAATAATAAGTGAGTTCATAATATAACATTAAAATAATGTTTTTAAATAATACTTGAGAATAAAATATCAACCATAAATTGACGGATTGTCACAGCATTTACCCCTAAACAGGATCTTTGTCATCAGAGATCATCTTATCTTACTACTCGCTTCTTATAGAGTTAAAGCCATGTGGGTATTTCCTCCACATTCGGTCTTTTCTCACGAGTGTAATTCATTACAATACGCGAGTTTCATTAAACAAAACTACGGGAATAAGATCAGGCTTAATGTTGACTTACTTTCTCTATCCATGATGTTCACGGGTTTTTGATGAATGCAACTTTTCGCCGATCTAAACTTTATTAAGGAATAGTTAGATTTTCACTTGATAGGCATTTTATCAAGTTCGATATACGAAACATAATTCACGCAGCTCTTGAAGTCCTAGGGTAGATCCAGCTTATATGCCTTTCAAACCAATATTTTACATCATCTCAATGGTCCCATACAACAGGAACTTATATCGCGTGATCTTTCAGATCATCAATTCATTTTTTTTTTCATGGTTAAAATTTTTGCGTAACTTCGCTACCCATCTGGCACTTCAAGATCTACATTTCATATTCACATAACCTCCTGCCCACTACCGGCAGTCAATAATCAGATCCTAATTTCAACAATCATTTCAGGTCTCGCGGGTCGAGTATTTTGTAAGGTTAGGTTCGCCATCATAAGCAACCTTAAACCTAAAAGACATGTCTAACTCACAATGGGTGTATGTTGGGTGTCTTCATCTGAACTCCTGCTTACAGATGCTCTAATATATATCCTCACAAGATTCGATCTCGATCCTAATACGATAGTTTTCAATGATAATCTCTCCAAAGGAAAAAGATTATACGGTTCATTACCAAAGGTCAATCATTCAAACATAAAACAAGACTTCTATTATTTTGTATCGTTACTTTACCTCGTCCCTTCGATTGGGGTGGTACACAGTACACTCATCAAGATTCGTTCTCAATGACTTCTGAGCAAATCTCTAGAAATTCGATGCAAAGCGAGGATCTTGATAGAGATGATCGATACAGGCACACCATGTTTACACAACTCCTTTAACTACAAAAGGGTCAATTTCTTCATCAAGAATCTATCATTAACAGGAATGATATTAGCAGATTTGGTCAGTCTGTCGACGATTACCCAAATCGAATCAAATTCAGATGATGACCTTTGCAATAGTTAGACGTTTACTAATGTATGAGGCGATGTCTGCCTTCATAATTTGCCATTAGTACAACTTCTTCAGATAAAAATACATTAAATCATAAATGCCATGAATAAAATACTTATACTTACATGATTCCAACATAACTATATATCACAATCCTCCATATTTAGACAATCACAAGTGGCCTTTTAATCATTTAGCGCCATCGGCTTCTCAATTCTAATGGTTCACATTAGCCGCGAACCCCCTTTTATTATTTATATTATCCTTCTTACAAACATTAGTTATTTTTAAATTGTTCGACAATTCATTTTTGCACCTTCATTATTAAGGAACATGTCCTAATTGGTTCTTTATCTTTTCTACATAATGTGTCAGTAATTATATTCACCTTCCTCGATGAAATAAATATCATGACCGTATTTATCCAGAAATTATTCCTTCATATTTTCTAAATCTTAGTTATATCTCAACTATTATTTTTATCAGTTTTGCTTGATCTGACGTTTAAAGCGTCGATAATTACTACAAGTAATTAAATAATAAATATTTAAATTTTATGAAACGTAAACGCAAAAAGTTTTTAAGTTTTCTCAGTTTGTCCAATTATATAAAAATGTTAAAAATAAATCTGAATTTAATTAACACAATTTTTGTTGATTTATCGGTAATAATTAGTAAGATCCGTAAATGTTCTAAAAACCTTCGTTTATTCTTTGGTAAATATTTTCGTAGTTGAAAAGCAAAAATTGTCGTTTCAAATTTTAAGTCATGGTTTAACGGTTTCCTCAATCCCTCTTAGGTTGTCTTTAAGGTGTACACAAACATTTACCCCTAAACAGGAGTTTAGTTAAATGATTTGTGTATAAGGGAATAATCCCTTAAAAATCCTTTGTTAAAACATTTGTCAAAACATATTTCCATTTTCTTTTTGGTAAAACCCAAAGCCTTAATGGTTCCAATTTTTGAAGAGTCAATATATTCCATTTTCTATTAATCACGCAGTCAAATAATTTAAAGGATTAAGTCTTAAGTCATATGTTAAATATTTAAAGTACAGGTTTTCATTGTTCGGTCAATTCAGTGCAATCTATAAATAATTATTAACTCCTTCTTATTCTTAGAAACAAACAAATGGTCCTTAATGATCTCAAGCATTAGCTTATCAAATTACGACTTACACACGTGATTCACCAAATTTATGGATGCTACATGTGTATTAGTCAACCCAAACGACATCACGTGAAACTCATAATGTTCATTACAAGTTCTGGATGCAATGATTGGAATAGATAATCTTTTTCGCAGATGCGAAGTTGATGATAACCATGTCGTGGATCAAATTTTTGGAATATACGCTAGAACCTTGTAAATGATTGAACAAATCTATCATCTTGGGTAGTGGATATAGATTTTCAATCGTCAATTTACCTAGTTCACGGTAATCAATAAATATAAGAAATAATAACACCACAGCTCTTCATGATGACGAGCTTAGTAAAATAAAAGCTTTCACCGACAACTCTCTCAGTTGTACGGTAATTCCTTTAATTCAGATGGTGCTGACGTATAGTGCACACGCCGTAGGTGCAACACCGGTGAATATAATCAATTCCAAATTCAACTTGCCTTAATGGCAAAAGTCTAGGTAATTCATCAACAAATACCTCCTAAAGTTTCAGATAACAGAAACATCTTTTAATAAATTCATATTAGGTTCTTTCTAGATTACAAGGTCTATGACTAGTTCTCAACCATTCATGGTATAATTTCAAGTCTAAATGCAGGATAGGGTCATCCATCAAGAATTATTTAGATCACTTTTGATAATCAACATCTTATCTTTTAGGGGAATTCTAGTCGAGTTCCCATCAATTAAGACAATGTCTTCATGTCATAATTATTCAATCCATTCTACTGGCACTATCAACTTTTCAGTTTTATTGCCGTCGATAAGATGTGAAGTTCTCAAAAGACTAATAATAACTCGTAATCCTTCACAAATTCAAGGATATATGGATACATAACTAACCTTAAAAGAGTAGGGTTAACGCATAATCTATGCGAGAGAATTTCAAATCAGATACAGACGAAAACATTTAACGAATATGAATATATCCCATGTTTTCATAATTTGAGTACGCATTCGAAAGCTCCTCGGATCGTTACCCAGGTCATTCAAATGAAATCAAATCAAAAGAAATGATAGGAACGTCGATACATCCAGTCGGGTATCAACACTCAGTAATCAGATACTTTTCCTAAGAATCTCACTACGGGAGAATTGGACAAGAAAGAATTGTCAATTGTCAAATAAGACAATTTCCACAGATGAGTAAATTCGACTCAGAAGAATGGATGCTACAGACACATATGTAGGTGTCCCTAACACTATGTCCCTATTTTTCACTTCTTGCAGATCTCGTAAAATTTAATCTTTCACAATCTTTAAAGAAAATGTAGTGTTTATTCATTAGTTTTATGGTGACTACTAATCAGCCTTGCATGGTCCATTCCAAATTGTATGTAGGCGCACAACTATATACAATTTCAAGATTAACAATGCAATACTCAGTTCGTCAAAATTTTTATCATCATGTTTATAATAAAAACATTTTCATGCTTAATTCTTAAATAAGAATCAAAAATAAATTTACAAAGATTTTCTTTGTTATGAAAACAATTAAGTTTTCCAAGATGTTTTATAAACAACTTCATTTCGATAACGATTACTTATAAATCTCACTTTAAATAATCCTTACGGTGATGAAAATTCAATCTTTATCAAGGGATACTGTTTTATCTTATAAAAACAATCAGTGATCTGCAAGAGAGTGATGAAAAGTTGTTCACCAAGAACTAACTACAATATAATAGGAAATGAGCTTAGCCAAATAATCATGAGGTTCATTACCTCGATGGCACTCAAAAAGAATAATCCACAACGTAACTCAATTCGAGATGAGTACTTGTTAAATGGTTGCATCACTAATGCGAGCATTAGGAAGAAGCAAGAAAATATAGATAACATCGATACATGTAGAATTTAGAAATCAAAGGTAGTCTTTTCATTAATCACAAACAAGTCAAAATTGTACCGTAACACATTACGTGTCACTATGTCATACTATTCCAAGAACTCATCCTACCAACTGATGTCTCAGTTAAGTTAGGGATTATTTTAAAAGATACCACAATGAATACTAATCTACAAGAGTCATTAGGTGTCCCACCTGTCCCGGAAGATCCATCGGTACCAATTCAGAAGAAGATTTCTTCAATTTATTTATTGGACACTGGGCATCCTCGTCATTGGACAATGGCCTAGGAACAACCCTTAACACGAACCAACAATCATTTAAAACCTTATAATTTAATCACAGAACTCAACAACTTCCTCTTAACAATTTCTTATTCCAAACAAGTTAAATTTTACTTCATTCAAGTTTCAACCAACTTATACTCAATGCGATATCCTACCTCATTCTCCAATACTTTTCATCCTTATTCTAACACCTTGAAAGGGCAATAAAATTTCGATATGAAAAACACTCAATTTTCAATCGTATAGCTTCTTACAACAATAGTTATCAAATAAGTCACTAGTATGAAATGACTCACACATTCAATTAGACTTCTCAGAAAGGTACTAGTGGCATGAGGCTTTTGGGTAATGGTTCCAATGACAGCCTCAAGTGCAACATTCACCCTTTCGATTTCAAATTTAAGAATTGGGTGACAACGAATCAGATGACATCTTTCTAGGTGGTAACGTTTTGTCAAACTCCACTCTATAAGGAAAGATCGTCATGACATCAATATCATATTTAATCTCGCCAATTCTTCTTTAATATCAAAATCATCTAATATCAACATTTCTACGAATATCAACCATTTGTTGGGATCATAAATATCCACAACTTGGTTTAGATCTAGGATAGCTATAATTCCTACGAGAATAGCTTCAATTAATTTACTAGGGGATTTAGCGTTCCTTTTGACAATCTACGTCGTATAAATACCTCGTATAAATATAGAAATAATCATCAAACAATCATGTAATCAAATTACATTATATGTATATATATATAATCCAAGTTATATATATATATATTAAAATAACACTTCTCAGTCTGGCCTTGTCGGTAACTCGGGAATTCTTCGGCACCGTTATAGTCAAAAGATTTTTAGACATTTTTAGAAAAATGTTTATAGTTAAAAGATTTTGAAATGTTTTATTCAAAACCTTGGTTTTAAAAATCTTTCGTTCTCTATAACGTGAGCTCTGATACCAAACTGTAACACCCCCAAATTTATACAATTCAATACAGCGGAAGACTCGTTGGTGTTACGGGATAGCACATTACTCACATCATAGACAACGCTTAAAAATCGCGTCGTTTAATAATAAAGCATTTCCATTCATAAATATCAAATTTACATAGGTCCCAAGTCATATTATTTCATACAGGTTTTACAAAGCATTTGAATGGAAATTATTATTTAAGTGCGGGCCGTGAATTCTTGTTGTCTTCCCAAGAATTACCTTCAAGTACCTGAGATAAAACATGTTAAAAGAAAAGGTCAGCGATAACGCCGAGTGAATTCATAGAGTTTAATAAAACCATTAATATATCATCGGTATATAATTTTTAGCGAAAATCATTTTGTACAAATCCTTGTAGTAGGCCATAAAATAGGCCAAAAACATTTTATACAAATCCTTGTCAAAATCATAATATAGGCTGTTGCCTTCAAAACCATTATACGAACCATTGTCGTAAAAACATCATACAATACGTTTTATAACGTTGTATAAAGTTAAATAAAAACCGTTATATGGATATGGTTATATAAAACCAAAACACGAACATAATATCAGTGATAAACCCTGTATTGCTAGTCAGACAATATATCGTAATTCAATGCATAAAGCAGTATTTTCATTATTTTGGATTATTATAAGTCGCAAGACATTGTTACCTTACTACGTCAAACAACGGGTAGCTAGCCCGAAACTCAATTTTCCCATCTAAATTAGCGTGTCGTCACAATAATCATGCTTGTGTAAATCTTCTCATACATAAATTCTCTTACCAATCAATGTGGCACGACGGGGATCAACCGTCAAGGCGCGAACTGGGGTGATCGTCCCCAAATAGTACTATTATATGCATAAGTGTCTACCAAATCCCGGTAGTTCACAATTCATGCTAATGGGACTTTTAGTGACATAACCTAACTTTAATAATCCATTTCATTTCATCTGTCGGGTCATTTAATCATTCATCGGGTCATACAATCATTCGGGTCCAAATTAATAAACAAACAATCGGGACAATTGGTGTCCTATTTAATTAAAACTAACATGTTATCTCCCTCGCGGGTTTATAAAACATTTCATAAAAACATTTAAACGTGTGCGAGGCTATGAACTCACGTGGATTGGGAAAGGCGGGTTATCGACGATTCAGATGTACGGTACGTGCTTCAATCACGGAAACCTAGACAAATAATACTCGTCTTAGACTCTTGTCCAATGACTTTATAAAAATAATAATTATGTATACATATGATGATTTTATACATATGATGATGATCAAGTGGGTATATACATTCTCATTTACTCATTAATTATAGTGTTTATGTGTTGGTAACATTTTTATACTAGTTTTACTAGTTTTACCTATTTACATGTTTTAGGCCCAATAAGCCTATTACAAGACCAATACTTTATATTAGTCCATTTTACACCTTTATTATCAGTATTATACTTTACATGTTGGGCCCAAGTGGATTAAGCCCAATAAGAAAATTTATAAGTGTTTAACTTATTTAGTTAAATTATTAGTCCAAATATGCTAACTTAGCTCGTTAATGTCCGTATGTCATATAGTTCGGGTTTTATCGGTTTTTACTTGTATTAGGTACTTATACATCAGTATATGACTTTTAAAAACTTTACATTAGACGGGTTTGATCGTCTAAGTTTTAATTGGCGAAAAACGTTAATTTTACGGTAATAGCCGAAAAAGTCGTAAAAATCATGTTTAGAGTTTCTATAACTTATAAATCTTATTCAACTACCATTTTTATAAAGTGTCCATTTATTTAACCTTATATATATTTATATAAATGAAATTTATAAGTTAGTGGGTTTTAATTTCACATTTTATAGTATATTATTTAGAGTGCTTATATAATACTATTAAACTTTAATTTCACAAAATCTGATTTTTAGTTTCACTTTCACCATTTTTATCATATCTTGAGTTTTATAAGGAGATAGAAGCTCATTTTTGGATGGCATAAACTTCATATTATGTGCTATAAATAAGTTAGTTATAGCTACTGCTCAATCCATGTCTATGTATCCTTAACAGTCCCTACAAAACAGACTTTTCAGATTGGTATACTAATTTTGTTTTGATCATATCTCACTCATTTTTATGATTTCATTCCATGGCCAACTCTCACATGTGTATCAAATCTTATACTTACTGTAAATTGATTCCACCATGCAATTTTATCCGTTTATAACTTGGTTACTTACTGTTTTTATACAGCCATCATTTTAAGCAAGATTTTAACATTGTTACCTATGGTTTTTCCATCTTTTTAACCATATTTATCAAATCTATCAAGACCAAATCCCCACATAATATTTTTAATCATCATTCATCATCATATACATATACATAAATAAAGAAATTACAAGATTTCATAATCAAAATAACAAGAGGATGGGAAGAACAATCTTTATACCACCAAGGTTGTGTAGGTTATGATCAAAGCTTGGATTTTTGATGGAAAAACTTGTGATAGGTCAACACCAATCTTCAAGACCACCAATATTTGTAAACTCCTTGTAGAAATCAGCCCTTGGACATCACCAAATCACCATCTTGGATGTTAGAATCACCTCCAATCTTCAAGGCTTCAAAGGAGCAACATCATGTGTATGAATAACACATGATTCTATGGATAAAATAGATCAAAGAGGGGTGTTTAGTGGTGATTTTGCGACGAATTTTAGAGAGTAAAGAGAGAAAGTTGTGGTGGTTTGCATGTTGAGAATGAGAGAAATGGTTTAGTGAAGTGGTTTTGTGGTTTGGTGGTATGTGTATCTTACTTTGTAAGCTCTAGTTAACAAGTGTTAACTTGTTAGCTACAACTTTGCCACATCTTGTGATGTGGTGTCATTGTGTAGCCATCCCATATAGTGGGGTGGGCAAGTGTAGACTTGTCCCATCCCACTAATTTACGGGTACTCTTCGATTCTAGTTACCTCGATTTGCGTGCCCTCGGGTCGTTTTATGAAAAATGTTTTTATAAATTATGAATCAACGGCACAAAACGAATCTAATAAAAATTGTACCATAAAAAACGGAGTTCAAAAACGTAAATACGTAATCCTAAGGTTTCCGGTTTAGTCGTAAAGGACGTTAAATTATTCATGTAAGTCCTAATCTCTTCTCGTAAATTAGTGAGTTTATGAACCAACACAAATTTAAAATCCCAAAATAATATTCACGGATGAATTTATTTTCTTAAATGTCGGGCTGTCACCAAGAACGGTGTATGTAAACGTAAGCATGTAACGTAGAATCCTCCTGTTTAGACGTAGTCGATGCTACTTCAAGACGTAAATCCAAATTTCTTCCAAAAAATAAGTGAGTTCATAATATAATTAAAATAATGTTTTTAAATAATACTTGAGAATAAAATATCAACCATAAATTGTCGGATTGTCACAGAAACTCTGGCCACGGACGTGATTAGAAATACAAGGATTAGTAGTCCAACCGATTCGCCAATTCTGGTATAATAACCTTGTAACACCCCCAAATTTATACAACTCAATACAGCGGAAGACTCGTTGGTGTTACGGGATAGCACATTACTCGCATCATAGACAACGCATAAATATCACGTCGTTTAATAATAAAGCATTTCCATTCATAAATATCAAGTTTACATAGGTCCCAAGTCATATTATTTCATACAATTTTACAAAGCATTTGAATGGAAATTGTTATTTAAGTGCGGACCATGAATTCTTGTCGTCTTCTCGAGAATTACCTTTAAGTACCTGAGATAAAACATGTTAAAAGAAAAGGTCAGCGATAACGCCGAGTGAATTCATAGAGTTTAATAAAACCATCAATATATTATCGGTACATAATTATTACCGAAAATCATTTTACACAAATCTTTGTAATAGGCCATAAAATAGCCAAAGTCATTTCATACAAATCCTTATAAAAAATCATAATATAGGCATTTGCCATAAAAATCATTATACGCACCATTGTCGTTAAAAACATCATACAATACGTTTATAACGTTGTATAGATTAAATAAAAACCGTTATATGAATATGGTTATATAAAACCAAAACATGAACATAAAATCAATAATAAGACCCTGTATTGCTAGTCAGGAAATATATCGTAATTCAATGCATAAAGCAGTATTTTCGTTATTTTTGGATTATTATAAGCCGCATGACATTGTTACCTTACTATAACCAACAACGGGTAGCTAGCCCGAAACTCAATTTGCCCATCTAAGTTAGCGTGTCATCACAATAATCACGCTTGTGTAAATCTTCTCATACATAAATTCGCTTACCAATCAATGTGGCACGACGGGGATCAACCGTCAAGGCGCGAACTGAGGTGATCGTCCCCAAATAGTACTATTATATGCATAAGCGTCTACCAAATCCCGGTAGTTCACAATTCATGCTAATGGGACTTTTAGTGACATAACCTAACTTTAATAATCTATTTCATTTCATCTGTCGGGTCATTTAATCATTCATCGGGTCATACAATCATTCGGGTCCAAATTAATAAACAAACAATCGGGACAATTGGTATGTACGGTTTATAAAATATTTTATAAAAACATTTAAAAGAGTGCGAGGCTATGAACTCACGTTGATGTGGGAAAGCGGGTTATCGGCAATTCGTATGTACGGTACGTGCTTCAATCACGGAAACCTAGACAAATAATACTCGTCTTAGACTCTTGTCCAATGACTTTATAAAAATAACAATTATGTATACATATGATGATTTTATAAATATGATGATGATCAAGTGGGTTTATACATCTTTACTCATTCATTATAGTGTTTATGTGTTGGTAATTTTCAAGACTAGTTACACTAGTTTAATCTTGTTTACATTTTGAAGCCCAATGGGCCTATTACAAGCCCAATACTATTCATTAGCCCAATTATAATTTTATTATTAGTATTATACTTTACATGTTGGGCCCAAATGGGTTAAGCCCAATAAGTAATTTTTTTTAGTGTTTAACTTATTTAGTTAAATTATTAGTCCAAATATGTTAACTTAGCTCGTTAAGGTCCGTATGTCATATAGTTCGGGTTTTATCGGTTTTTACTTGTATTAGGTACTTATATATCAGTATATGACTTTTAAAAACTTTACATTAGATGGTTTTGATCGTCTAAGTTTTAATTGGCGAAAAACTTTAATTTTACGGTAATAGCCGAAAAAGTCGTAAAAATCATGTTTATAGTTTTTATAACTTATATAACTTACCAAACTACCATTTTTATATAATGTCCATTTATTTATCCTTATACATATTTATATAAATTAAATATATAAGTTAGTGGGTTTTAATTTCACATTTTATACTATATTATTTTGAGTGCTTATATAATACTATTAAACATTAATTTCACAAAATCTGATTTTTTGTTTCACTTTCACCATTTTTATCATATCTTGAGTTATATAAGGAGATAGAAGCTCATTTTTGGATGACATAAACTTCATATCATGTTCTACAAATAAGTTAGTTATAGCTACTGCTCAATTCATGTCTAAGTATCCTTAACAGTCCCTACAAAACAGACTATTCAGATTGGTATACTAAATTTGTTTTGATCATATCTCACTCATTTTGATGATTCCATTGCATGGACAACTCTCACATGTGTATGACATCTAATACTTACTGTAAATTGATTACACCATGCCATTTTATCAGTTTATCATTTTGTTACTTACTGTTTTTATACAGCCATCATATTTAGCAAGATTTAACCTTGTTACCTATAGTTTTTCCATCCTTTTAACCATATTTATCAAATCTATCAACACCAAATCCCCACATAATATTTTTAATCATCATTCATCATCATATACATATACATAAATAAAGAAATTACAAGGTTACATAATCAAAATAACAAGAGGATTGAAAGAACAATCTTTATACCACCAAGGTTGTGTAGGTTATGATCAAGGCTTAGATTTTTGATGGCAAAACTTATGATAGATGAACACCAATCTTCAAGACCACCAGTACTTGTAAACTTCTTGTAAAAATCAGCCCTATGACACCAACAAATCTTCTCCTTGGATGTTAAAATCACCACCCATCAATAGAGCTTGAAAAGGGCTTCATCATATGTGTGAAAAACATATGATTTCATGGTTAAATTTGATCAAATGAGGGTGTTTAGGGGTGGTTCTTGGACGAATTTTAGAGAGAGGAGAGAGTTTGGTGAGTGGTTTGCATGAGTGAAATGTGCAAATGGTAAGTGTGTAGTGGTTTTGTGGTTTTGGGTGGAAAGTTAGCTTACTTGTTAAGCTTTGCTTAACAAGTGTAAGCAACTAGCTACAACTTGGACACATCACATTTTGTGGTGTCAAGTTTTGGCCATCCCAATTGAGTGGGGTGGGATAAACTTGTTTTGTTCCATCCCGCTAATTTACGGGTATTCCTCGATTCTAGTTTCCTCGATTTGTGTGCCCTCCGGTCGTTTTACGAAAAACGTTTTTATAAATTATGAATCAACGGCACAAAACGAATCTAATAAAAATTGTCTCATCAAAAACGGAGTTCAAAAACGTAAATACGTAATCCTAAGGTTTCCGGTTTAGTCGTAAATGACGTTAAATTATTCACGTAAGTCCTAATCTCTTCTCGTAAATTTGTGAGTTTATGAACCAACACAAATTTAAAACTCCAAAATAATATTCACGGATAAATTTATTTTCTGAAGTGTCGGACTGTCACCAAAACGGTATATGTAAACGTAAGCACGTAATCGTAGAATCCTCTGGTTTAGACGTAGTCGATGCTACTTCAAGACGTAAATCCAAATTTCTTCCCATAAATGGGTGAGTTCATAATATAACATTAATATAATGTTTTTAAATTATGCGTGAGAATAAAATATCAACCATAAATTGACGGATTGTCACAGCATTTACCCCTAAACAGGATCTTTGTCCTCAAAGATCATCTTACTACTCGCTTCTTATAGAGTTAAAGCCATGTGGGTATTTCCTCCACATTCGGTCTTTTCTCACAAGTGTAATCCATTACAATACGCGAGTTTCATCAAACATAACTACGGAAATAAGATGAGGCTTAATGTTGACTTACTTTCTCTATCCATGATGTTCACGAGTTTTTGATGAATGCAACTTTTCGCCGATCTAAACTTCATCAAGAAGAATTCAGATTTTCACTTGATAGACATTTATCAAGTTTGATATACGCGACATACTTCACGCAGTCCTTGAAGTCCTAGGGTAGATCCAGCTTATATGCCTTTCAAACCAACTCTTTATATTATCTCAATGGTCCCATACAACGGGGACTTATATCCCATGATCTTTCAGATCATCAATTCATTTTTCCATAGTTAAATTTTTTGGCATAACTTCGCTACCCATCTGGCACTTCAAGATCTACATTTCATATTCACATAACCTCAAGTGTGACAATCCGTCAATTTATGATTGATATTTTATTCTTAATATTTATTTGAAAACATTATTTTAATGTTATAATATGAACTCCCATATTTTTGGGAAGAAATTTGGATTTACGTCTTGAAGTAGCATCGACTACGTTTAAACCGGGGGATTCTACGTTACGTGCTTACGTTTACATACACCGTCTTTGGTGACAGTCCGACATTTCAGAAAATAAATTTGTCCATGAATATTATTTTGGAGTTTTAAATTTGAGTTAGTTCATAAACTCACAAATTTACGAGAAGAGATTAGGACTTACGATTTTATTTTAACGTCCTTTACGACTAAACCGGAAACCTTAGGATTACGTATTTACGTTTTTGAACTCCGTTTTTGATGAGACAATTTTTATTGGATTCGTTTCGTGCCGTTGATTCATAATTTATAAAAACATTTTTCGTAAAACGACTCGAGGGCACGTAAATCGAGGAAACTAGAATCGAGGAATACCCGTAAATTAGTGGGATGAGACAAGTATACACTTGTCCCACCCCACTATATGGGAAGGCTACACAAGTGTCACCACACTTGTGATGTGTCAAGCTTGTAGCAACAAGCTTACACTTGTTGCTTAAGGCTTACAAAGTAAGCTACATTTCCCACTAACCTAACAAAACCACCTCAAACTTCCCATTAGCTTCCATTCTTACATGCAAAAACCACACAACACTCCTCCCTCTCTCTAAAATTCGTCCCATCCTCACCATCCACCCTATTTTGACGAATTTTAACCACAAACATTTGTTATAATTAACATATGTTAATCTCCATTCAAAAAGATGAAGATTGGTGCAAGTTTTAACATCCAAAAAGGAGTTTTCAAGTGAAGTAGGGGCTGATTTTCCATGAGAAGCTTATGAAGATTTGGTGATGTTAAAATGGTGTTGGTTTATCACAAGTCTTGCCATCAAATCCAAGCCTTGTTCATCAAAACTCATCTTTTCATCACTAATGGTGGTATAAAGATTGTTCTCCTCATTCTCTTGTTATTTTTATTATGTAATCATGTATTTTATTTCCTATTGTATATGTATATGATGATTATATGATGATAAAAGTATTGTGTGGGGGTTTGGTGTGGATAAACATGATTAAAAAGGTGAAAATCTATAAAGAACAAAGCTAAAATCTTGCTTAAAAATGATGGCTGTATAAAACAGTAAAGAAACATGTCATGAACTGATAAAATGATGAAGTAGAACTAATATACAGTAAGCTATGGGTCTTGTACACATGTGAGAGTTGGCCATGCAATGGAATCATTGTAATGAGTAAGATATGATCAAAACAAGTTTAAGATACAAATCTGAGTTCACTGTTTTGGACGATTTTTAGAAAATACTTAGAGGATGATTCAACAGTAGCTATAGATGAGTTAAATGGAGAACATATCATTTAGTTTATGTAAAAAACATTTGAGCTTCTATCTCCATATAGAACTCTAGATATGGCAGTTTTGATGAAGATGAAAATAAAAATCAGATTTTGGAAATTAAAGTATTATACTATTATATAAGCACTCAAAATTTAATAGTATAAAATATAAATTAAAACCCACTAACTTATATATACATTTATATAAATATGTACAATGGTAAATAAGTGGACATTTTATAAAAATGGTAACTTGTTAAGTTTTATAAGTTATAAAACTATAAACATGATTTTTACGACTTTTTCGGCTATTACTGTAAAATTAACGTTTTTCGCCAATTAAAACTTAGACGATCAAACCCGTCTAATGTAAAGTTTTCAAAACTTATACTGATATATAAACATATATAACAAGTAAAAACCGATAAAACCCGAACTATAAAACATACGGACATTAACGGGCTAAGTTAACGTTATTGGACTAATAATACAACAAAATGGACTAAAACACTTATAAACTTATTTATTGGGCTTAACCCATTTGGTCCCAACATACAAAGTATAAATACTAATAATACAAGTATGAAATACATTAACACAAGTTAATAAACTTATAATAGGCTTATTGGACCTAAAACACGTAAATAGGTAAAACGAGCAAACTAGTATAAAAGTTATCGACACATAACACAAAAATGAGTAAATAAGGATATGTAAACCCACTTGATCATCATATATATATAATCATCATATGTATACATAATTGTTATTTTTATAAAGTCATTAGACATGAGTCTAAGACGAGTATTATTTGTCTAGGTTTTCGTGATTGAAGCACGCACCGTACGTCCGAATTGCCGATAACCCGCCTTCCCACATCAACGTGAGTTCATAGCCTCGCACTCTTTTAAATGTTTTTATAAATGTTTTATAAACCCGCGAGGGAGATAACATGTTAGTTTTTATAAAATAGGACACCATTTTTCCCGATTGTTTGTTTATTGATTTGGACCCGAATGATTGTATGACCCGATTGTATGACCCGATAAATGATTAAAGGACCCGATAGATGAAATGAAATGGATTATTAAAGTTAGGTTATGTCACTAAAAGTCCCATTAGCATGAATTGTGAACTACCGGGATTTGGTAGACGCTTGTGCATATAATAGTACTATTTGGGGACGATCACCCCAGTTCGCGCCTTGACGGTTGATCCCCGTCGTGCCACATTGATTGGTAAGCGAATTTATGTATGAGAACATTTCCATAGCGTGACCTTTGTGACGACACGCTACTTTCGATGGGCAAGTTGAGTATCGGGTTAGCTACCCGTTGTTTGGTTTAGTAAGGTAACAATGTCATGCGGCTTATAATAATCCAAAACTAACGAAATACTACTAGACGCTCCGAATTACGATGTATTGCCTGACTAGCAATACAGGGTCATACTATTGATATTATGTTTGTATTTTGGTTTGCATAACCATATTCATATAACGGTTTTTATTTTTATACAACGTCATAAGACGTATTGTATGATGTTTTTACGACATTGGCTCGTATAATGATTTTTAAGGCAAATGCCTATATTATGATTTTGATGAAGATTTGTATAAAATGACTTTGGCTATTTTATGGTCTATTAAAATGATTTGTACAAAATGATTTTCAGTAATAATTTTATACTGATATTATATTGATGGATTTTATTAAACTCTATGAATTCACTCGGCGTTATCGCTGACCTTTTCTTTTAACATGTTTTATCTCAGGTACTTAAAGGTAATTCTCGGGAAGACGACAATAATTCATGGCCCGCACTTAAACAATAATTTCCATTCAAATACTTTGTAAAACTTTGTATAAAATACAATGACTTGGGACCTATGTAACTTTGATATTTATGAATGGAAATGCTTTATTAATAAACGACGCGATTTCTATGCGTTGTCTATGATGCGAGTAATGTGCTATCCCGTAACACCAACTAGTCTTCCGTTGTATTGAGTTGAATAAATTTGGGGGTGTTACAGTTTGGTATTAGAGCTCTCGTTATAGAGAACGAAAGATTTTTAAAACCAAGGTTTTGAATAAAACATTTCAAAATATTTTAACTATAAACATCTTTCACAAAATGTCTAAAAATCTTTTGACTATAACGGTGCCGAAGAATTCCCGAGTTACCGACAAGGCCAGACTGAGAAGTGTTATTTTAATATATATATAACTCGGATTATATATATGATGTAATTTGATTACATGATTGTTTGATGATTATTTTGATATTTATACGAGGTATTTATACGACGTAGATTGTCACAAGGAACCCTAAATCCCCTAGTAAATTAATCGAAGCTATTCTCGTAGGAATTCTAGCTATCCTAGATCTAAACCAAGTTGTGGATATTTATGATCCCAACAAATTTTTTTATATTCGTAGAAATGTAGATATTAGTTGATTGTGATATTGAAAAAGAATTGGCGAGATTAAATCTGATATCGATGTCATGACAATCCTTTCTTATAGAGTGGAGTTTGACAAAATGTTACCACCTAGAAAGATGTCATATGATTCGTTTTCATCCAATTCTTAAATCAAAATCGAAAGGGTGAATGTTGCACTTGAGGCTGTCATTGGAACCATTACCCAAAAGCCTTATGCCACTAGTACCTTTCAGAGAAATCTAATTGAATGATCGAGTCATTTCATACTAGTGACTCATTTGATAATTGTTGTTGTAAGAGCTATAGGATTGGAAATTAAGCGTTGTTGATATCGAGCTTTTATCACCCTTTCAAGATGTAAGAATAAGATTGAAAGTATTGGAGAATGAGGTAGGATATCAAATTGAGTATAAAATTGGTTGAAACTTGAATAAAATAAAAACTTAACCTGTATGGAATATGAGATTGTTAATATAAGTCGTTAAGTCCTGTGATTGAATTATAAGGTTTTAATTTATTGTTGATTCGTGTTAAGTATTGTACCTAGGCCATTGTCCACTAACGAGGATGCCCAGTGTCCAAGAAATAAATTGAAGAAATCTTCTTCTGAATTGAGACCGATGGATCTTCTGGGACATGTGGAACACCTAATGACTCTTGTAGATTAGTATTCATTGTGGTATCTTTTAAAAATAATCCCTAACTTAGCTGTGACATCAGTTGGTAGGATGAGTTCTGAGAATTGTATGACATTGTGACACGTAATGTGTTACGGTACAATTTTGACTTGTTTGTGATTAATGAGAAAGACTACCTTTGATTGCTAAATTCTACATGTATCGATATTATCTATCTTTTATTGCTTCTTCCTAATGTTCGCATTAGTGATGCAACCATTGAACAAGTACTCATCTTGATTTGAGTTACGTTGTGGATTAATCTTTTTGAGTGCCATCAAGGTCATGAACGTCATGATTAATTGGCTAAGGCTCATTTCCTATCATATCGTAGTTAATTCTTGGTGAACAAGCTTTCATCACTTTCTGCAGATCACACATTGTTTTTATAAAGTTAAAATGGTATCCTTTGAGGAAATTAAATTTTCATCACAATAAGGATTATTCAAAGTGAGATTTATAAGTGATTGATATCAAAATGAAGTTGTTTATGAGACGCTTTGGAAAACTTAACTGTTTCCATAACAAAGAAAATCTTTGTAAATTTATTCTTGATCCTTATTTAAGAATTAAGCATGAAAATGTTTTTATTATAAACCTAATGATAAAGTTTTGACGAACTAAGTATTGCATCGTTAATCTTGAAATTGTATATAGTTGCGCGCCTACATACAATCTGGAATGGACCATGCAAGACTGATTAGTAGTCATCATAAAACTAATGAATAAACACTACATTTTCTTTGAAGATTGTGGAAGATTAAATTTTATGAAATCTGCAAGAAGTTAAAAATAGGGACATAGTGTTAGGGACACCTACATATGTGCCCGTACCATTTATTCTTCTGAGTCGAATTTACTCATCTGTGAAAATTGTCTTATTTGACAATTGACAATTCTTTCTTGTCCAATTCTCCCATAGTGAGATTCTTAGGAAAAGTATCTGATTACCGAGTCTTGATACCCGACTGGATGTATCGACGTTCCTATCATTTCTTTTGATTTGATTTCATTTGAATGACCTGGGTAACGATCCAAGGAGCTTTCGAATGCTTACTCAAATTACGAAAACATGGGATATATTCATATTCATTAAATGTTTTCATCTGTATCTGATTTAAAAATTCTATCGCGTAGATTATGCGTTGACCTTACTCTTTTTAGTAGTTGTGTCTCCAGATATCCTCGAACTTGTGAAGGATTATGAGTTATTATTAGTCTTTTAAGAAGTTCACATCTTATCGACGGCAATGCAACTGGAAAGTTGATAGTGCCCGTAGCATGGATTGATTGATTATGACATGACGACATTGTCTTAATTGATGGGAACTCGAGTAGAATTCCCCTAAATGATAAGATGTTGATTATCAAAAGTGATCTAAATAATTCTTGATGGATGACCATATCCTGCATTTAGACTGGAAATTATATTGTGATTGGTTGTGAATTAGTTATAGATATTGTAATCTAGAAGAACCTAATATGAATTTATTAAAAGATGTTTGTGTTATCTAAAACTTTAGGAGGTATTTGCTGATTAATTACCTAGACTTTTGCCATTAAAGCAAGTTGAAATTAGTATTGATTATATTCCTGGTGCTGCACCTGTGGCGTGTGCACTGTACGTCAGCACCATCTGAAATAAAGGAATTACCGTACAACTGAGAGAGTTGTCGGAGAAAGATTTTATTCTACCAAGCCTTTCATCATGAAGAGCTATGGTGTTATCATTCCTTATATTTATAGATTACTGTGAACTGAGTAAATTGACAGTCGAAAATGATGTCCATAACTCGAAATGGAAGATTTGTTCGATCATTTACAAGGTTCTAACGTACGTTTTAAAGATTTGATCCACAGCATGGTTATCATCAACTTCGCATCTGCGAAAAAGATTATCCATTCCAATCACTACATCCGGTACTTGTCATGAACATTATGAGTTCCACGTGATGTCGATTGGATTGACTAATACACATGTAGCATTCATAAATTTGGTAAATCACGTGTGTAGGCTGTAATTTGATAAATTCATGCTCGTAATCATTAAGGACCATTTGTTTGTTTATAAGAATAAGAATGAAGTTAATAATTAATTATAGATTGCCCTGAATTGACCGAACAACTAAAATTTGTACCTTGAATATTTAACATAAGACTTAAGACTTAATCCTTTACATGATTTAACCGTGTGATTAATAGATAATGGAATATAAATTGACTCTTCAAAAATTAGAAGTCATTTAAGATTTTGAGTTATACTAAAATGAAAGTGCAAATATATTTTGACAAATGTTTTAACTAAGGATTTTAAGGGATTATTCCCTTATACACAAACCATTTAACTAAACTTCTGTTTAGGGGTAAATGTTTGTGTATACCTCAAGATAACCTAAAAGGAATTGAAGAAACCATTAGAACCATGACTTGAAATTTGAAACGATAATTTACGCTTTTCAAACTAAGAAAATTTTGACCACAGTATAACCAAAGATTTTTCGAACATTTACGAATCCTATTAATTATTTTCGATAAATAAAAAAAAAATCGTGTTAATTAAATTCAAATTTATTTTTGAACATTTTATATAATTGGTCGAACTAAGAAATTTAAAACTTTTACGTTTACGCTTCATAAAAATTAACTAATAATTATTTAATTAATTATAATAATTATCGACGCTTTAGACGACGGATTGAGTAAAACGGATAAAGATGATAGTTGAGAAGAAACTAAAACTCAGAAAATGTGAAAAAAATAATTTTTGAATAAATATGGACATGATATATATATCATCAGGAAAAATGAATATAAATACTGACACATTATGTAGAAAATATAAAGAACCAATTAGGATGTGTTCCTTAATAATGAAGGTGCAAAATAAATTGCTGAACGATATAAAAATAGACAATGTTTTTAAAAAGGATAATATAAATAGTGAAAGGTTTCACGGCTAGTGTGAACCATTAGAGTTGAGAAGCCGATAGCGTTAAATGTTTTAAAGACCACATGTGATTGTCTAAATATGGAGGATTGTGAGATATAGTTATGTTGGAATTTGTAAGTATAAGTATTATATGTATGTCAACTAAAAGTATCTTTGTCTAAAGAAGTTGTACTAATGGCAATTATGAAGGCAGACATCGCCTCATACATTAGTAAACGTCTAGCTATTGCGAAGGTCATCATCTGAATTTGATTCGATTTGGGTCATCGTCGACAGACTGACCAAATCTGCTAATATCATTCCCGTTAATGATAAATGCAAAAGAGTTATGTAAACATAGTGTGCCTGTATCGAACATCTTTATCAAGATCCTCGCTTCGCATCGAATTTCTAGAGATTTGCTCAGAAATCATTGAGAACGAACCTTGATGAGAGTACTATGTACCACCCCAATCGAAGGGACGAGGTAAAGTAACGATACAAAGTAATATAAGTGCTGTTTTATGTTTGAATGATTGACCTTTGGTAACAGACCGTATAATCGTTTTCCTTTGAAAAGATTATCATTGATAACCATCGTGTTAGGATTAAGATCGAATCTTGTTAGGATCTAAATATTAGAGCATCTGTAAGCAGGAGTTGAGATGAAGACACCCGACATACACCCATTGTGAGTTGGACATGTCTTTTAGGTTTAAGGTTTCCTATGATGGCGAACCTAACCTTACAAAATACCCGACCCGCGACATCTGAAATGATTGTTGAAATTAAGATCTGATTATCGACTGCCGATAGTGGGCAGGAGGTTATGTGAATATGAAATGTAGATTTTGAAGTGCCAGATGGGTAGCGAAGTTATGCCAAAATTTTTAACCTTGGAAAAATGAATTCATGATCTGACAAATCATGGGATACAAGTCCCCGTTGTATGGGACCATTGAGATGATGTAAAAGATTGGTTTGAAAGGCATATAAGCTGGATCTACCCTAGGACTTCAAGAACTGCGTGAATTATGTTTCGTTAATCGAACTTGATGGAGTATCTATCAAGTGAAAATCTGATTGTTCTTAGTAAAGCTTAGATCGGCGAAAATTTGCATTCATCAGAAACCCGTGAACATCATGGATAGAGAAAATAAGTCAACATTTAGCCTGATCTTATTCCCGTAGTTATGTTTGATGAAACTCACGTATTGTAATGAATTACACTGGTGAGAAAAGACCGAATGTGGAGGAAATACCCACATGGCTTTAACTCTATAAGAAGCGAATAGTAAGGTAAGATGATCTTTGAGGACAAAGATCCTGTTTAGGGGTAAATGCTGTGACAATCCGTCAATTTATGATTGATATTTTATTCTCAATATTTATTTGAAAACATTATTTTAATGTTACAATATGAACTCACATATTTTTGGGAAGAAACTTGGATTTACGTCTTGAAGTAGCATCGACTACGTTTAAACCGGAGGATTCTACGTTACGTGCTTACGTTTACATACACCGTCTTTGGTGGCAGTCTGACATTTCAGAACATAAATTTGTCCATGAATATTATTTTGGATTTTTAAATTTGAGTTAGTTCATAAACTCACAAATTTACGAGAAGAGATTAGGACTTACGATTTTATTTTAATGTCCTTTACGACTAAACCGGAAACCTTAGGATTACGTATTTACGTTTTTGAACTCCGTTTTTGATGAGACAATTTTTATTGGATTCGTTTCGTGCCGTTGATTCATAATTTATAAAAACATTTTTCGTAAAACGACCCGAGGGCACGTAAATCGAGGAAACTAGAATCGAGGAATACCCGTAAATTAGTGGATGAGACAAGTATACACTTGTCCCACCCCACTATATGGGAAGGATACACAAGTGTCACCACACTTGTGATGTGTCAAGCTTGTAGCAACAAGCTTACACTTGTTGCTTAAGGCTTACAAAGTAAGCTACATTTCCCACTAACCTAACAAAACCACCTCAAACTTCCCATTAGCTTCCATTCTTACATGCAAAAACCACACAACACTCCTCACTCTCTCTAAAATTCGTCCCATCCTCACCATCCACCCTATTTTGATCAATTTTAACCACAAACATTTGTTATAATTAACATATGTTAATCTCCATTCAAAAAGATGAAGATTGGTGCAAGTTTTAACATCCAAAAAGGAGTTTTCAAGTGAAGTAGGGGCTGATTTTCCATGAGAAGCTTATGAAGATTTGGTGATCTTAAAGTGGTGTTGGTTTATCACAAGTCTTGCCATCAAATCCAAGCCTTGTTCATCAAAACTCATCTTTTCATCACTAATGGTGGTATAGAGATTGTTCTCCTCATTCTCTTGTTATTTTTATTATGTAATCATGTATTTTATTTCCTATTGTATATGTATATTATGATTTTATGATGATAAAAGTATTGTGTGGGGATTTGGTGTTGATAAACATGATTAAAAAGGTGAAAAACTATAAAGAACAAAGCTAAAATCTTGCTTAAAAATGATGGCTGTATAAAACAGTAAAGAAACATGTCATGAACTGATAAAATGATGAAGTAGAACTAATATACAGTAAGCTATGGGACTTGTACACATGTGAGAGTTGGCCATGCAATGGAATCATTGTAATGAGTAAGATATGATCAAAACAAGTTTAAGATACAAATCTGAGTTCACTGTTTTGGACGATTTTTAGAAAATACTTAGATGATGATTCAACAGTAGCTATAGTAGAGTTAAATGGAGCACATATCATGTAGTTTATGTGATAAAAAATTGAGATTCTATCTCCATACAGAACTCTAGATATGGCAGTTTTGGTGAAGATGAAAATAAAAATCAGATTCTGGAAATTAAAGTATAATACTATTATATAAGCACTCAAAATTTAATAGTATAAAATATAAATTAAAACCCACTAACTTATATATACATTTATATAAATATGTACAATGGTAAATAAGTGGACATTTTATAAAAATGGTAACTTGTTAAGTTTTATAAGTTATAAAACTATAAACATGATTTTTACGACTTTTTCGGCTATTACTGTAAAATTAACGTTTTTCGCCAATTAAAACTTAGACGATCAAACCCGTCTAATGTAAAGTTTTCAAAACTCATACTGATATATAAACATATATAACAAGTAAAAACCGATAAAACCCTAACTATAAAACATACGGACATTAACGGGCTAAGTTAACGTTATTGGACTAATAATAAAACAAAATGGACTAAAACACTTATAAACTTATTTATTGGGCTTAACCCATTTGGGCCCAACATACAAAGTATAAATACTAATAATACAAGTATGAAATAGATTAACACAAGTTAATAAACTTATAATAGGCTTATTGGACCTAAAACACGTAAATAGGTAAAACGAGCAAACTAGTATAAAAGTTATCGACACATAACACAAAAATGAGTAAATAAGGATATGTAAACCCACTTGATCATCATATATATATAATCATCATATGTATACATAATTGTTATTTTTATAAAGTCATTAGACATGAGTCTAAGACGAGTATTATTTGTCTAGGTTTTCGTGATTGAAGCACGCACTGTACGTCCGAATTGCCGATAACCCGCCTTCCCACATCAACGTGAGTTCATAGCCTCGCACTCTTTTAAATGTTTTTATAAATGTTTTATAAACCCGCGAGGGAGATAACATGTTATTTTTTATAAAATAGGACACCATTTTTCCCGATTGTTTGTTTATTGATTTGGACCCGAATGATTGTATGACCCGATTGTATGACCCGATAAATGATTAAAGGACCCGATAGATGAAATGAAATGGATTATTAAAGTTAGGTTATGTCACTAAAAGTCCCATTAGCATGAATTGTGAACTACCAGGATTTGGTAGACGCTTGTGCATATAATAGTACTATTTGGGGACGATCACCCCAGTTCGCGCCTTGACGGTTGATCCCCGTCGTGCCACATTGATTGGTAAGCGAATTTATGTATGAGAAGATTTCCATAGCGTGACCTTTGTGATGACACGCTACTTTAGATGGGTAAATTGAGTATCGGGTTAGCTACCCGTTGTTTGGTTTAGTAAGGTAACAATGTCATGCGGCTTATAATAATCCAAAACTAACGAAATACTACTAGACGCTCCGAATTACGATGTATTGCCTGACTAGCAATACAGGGTCATACTATTGATATTATGTTTGTGTTTTGGTTTGCATAACCATATTCATATAACGGTTTTTATTTTTATACAACGTCATAAGACGTATTGTATGATGTTTTTATGACATTGGCTCGTATAATGATCTTTAAGGCAAATGTCTATATTATGATTTTGATGAAGATTTGTATATAATGACTTTGGCTATTTTATGGTCTATTAAAATGATTTGTACAAAATGATTTTCAGTAATAATTTTATACTGATATTATATTGATGGATTTTATTAAACTCTATGAATTCACTCACGTTATCGCTGACCTTTTCTTTTAACATGTTTTATCTCAGGTACTTAAAGGTAATTCTCGGGAAGACGACAAGAATTCATGGCCCGCACTTAAACAATAATTTCCATTCAAATACTTTGTAAAACTTTGTATAAAATACAATGACTTGGGACCTATGTAACTTTGATATTTATGAATGGAAATGCTTTATTAATAAACAACGCGATTTCTATGCGTTGTCTATGATGTGAGTAATGTGCTATCCCGTAACACCAACTAGTCTTCCGCTGCATTGAGTTGAATAAATTTGGGGGTGTTACATCCTGCCCACTACCGGCAGTCAATAATCAGATCCTAATTTCAACAATCATTTCAGGTCTCGCGGGTCGCGTATTTTGTAAGGTTAGGTTCGCCATTGATAACTCGATTTTACTCAGGTTAAAAATTAAAGTTCTTTGTCGTGTGTCTCTTCGAATTAAAAAACTTGTGTTTAATGTGTTACTCAGTTTTATTTTGGTGAAACAAAAATATGTGTCGTTGTAGTATTTTAAAATAAAAAGTGCAAAACTTTTAAAGTAAAACTTTTAAAGTAAAAGGCAGGTAATTTAAATCTAAGTCTAATTAAAATAAAGTGCAAGTATTTAAAAACGTGACTTAAATTAAAGGCACTAAGAGTAAATGACGCAAACTTAAATTTAACCAAGGCAATCTTAAAGCGCAACTAAAACTTAAATTAAGGCAAGACTAAAATAAAGCTAAGGCAAATTTAAAGTGCAAGTAAATAAAAGGCGGGAAAAATAAAGCTTTAAAATAAAAGAGAGAAATTTAAAAACAAATACTAAAATAAAACTAAAAGAAACCTTGATTCGGAAGTTCTGAGTTGATCCGGAACTTTTTGAATTCCAAATGAACCTATCTTGATCCTGAACTCCTTGACTCGGAAGACTTCCGGATAAAGCCCCTTGGTTCGGAACTTTGGAGTTCCGAGTGAAGCCTTCTTGATTCGGAACTTTTGAGTTCCGAATAAATCTTCTTGATCCGGAACTTTTTGAGTTCCGAATGAAGTCTATTGATCCGGAACTTTTTGAGTTCCGAATGAACAATGCTGACTCGGAAGTTTTGCTGATCCGGAACTCTTCCGGATGAAGCCTGGTTGAGTCGGAACTTTCCCTTGATCCGGAAGTTTGAGACATCCGAATGAGCAATGCTTGGGTCGGAACTTTTTGAGTTCCGAGTGAAACCTTTTGATCCGGAACTTTTGAGTTCCGAATGAAAGCCGCTGGTTCGGAACTTTGAAAGTTCCGAATGAACAGCCTTTCTTGTCTTGGCTCGGAAGTTTTCCTGGGAATACAGAAACAGAAACAAACATCCCGAAGAACAAGGGAATCACAGAACAAAAGATATACCACAGATTAAACAAAATCAAACAAACGATTTAATTAAGCTAATAACAAATCAACAGTTAAACATAATCAAACAATTTAAATCAACAAAATTAACAAATTTAACCACAATAATCAAAAACCCACTTGATCAAAATAAAGACATGAACATGAACACAAGCATAAACTTAGAAATCAAATATTAAAAAGGTAGATGAAAGATTAACAAGATAAAGTAAATATTGACAAGAATTAAATGAAAACTTACTTGAAATTAAAGGAATTTAATGTGCAAGACAAGGTATTTAAATTGACAAGTATTTAAATGACATGAATTAAAGGTGCAAGGTAAGTAAATGGTGGAAGACTAATTGTCACACTTAGCCAACAAAGAAAAATAATAATCATCCTAATCTATATATAAGGGAGGATTAGGAAGCTTCCTCCCCTCCTTCATTTCTTCTTAATTGCGAGATTAAGTCCCTCCTTCTTTTAATCTTCATTAATTGCATCATTAGTCCTTTATTCTTCTAATCTTCTTTAAACTTGGACTTTAAGGACTTTTGGCTTGGGATTTCTTTGAACTCGTCTTTAATTTCTTCAATAAATTAGACTTGAGTTCCTCGGCTTTAAGTAAACTTCCGTCTTTTGACTTTTTTCTTCGATAAATCTTCCGAATTGGTCTTGGACTTCCGTTCTTTATGCACTCTTGACTTCTTGACTTCGTCTTTCATCTTTTTCTTCAATAAAAGCCTGTAAATGCCCGTGAATATCCGTGTTTTCTCCACTTTTCACAATTTCGTCCTAAATCACAACAAAAACACAAACCACGCATAATTCCGACATAAAAGACATAAAATACACGTTTTGGTCCGGTTATTATTGTAATTAAGTGGTAGAAAAGATGGGTGTTTTCACACCTATCAAATCCCCTACACTTGACCATTGCAATGTCCTCATGCAATGCATTAGTTACAAAGCACGTTTACATTTTTCATCATAATCAATCCACATTGGCCTTTATTAAAGAGGTAGAAAATTAAAAACATACAAAATAAAGAAATCAAAAGCATACCTTGGGTTTTGGAAATGTCATGAATAATCATCATCCTCAAGTTTTCACTTTCTCCAAACCAAGCTTAAAAACGAGATCATTGTTATTATAAGTTAGTAGACTAACACGAACTCATGTGGGCCAATTATTCACTTAGACTCCCTTATTCCTAGGGGTATCTCTTATATTTTATTGTTGTCTTGAATGATCACGAGGATGCATTGTTTGACTTATTTCGATAGTTATTAAGTCTTAAAATAAAGTGAACGATTTAATCAATAGTTAGCTAAAGGACAAAATCTTTTAAAACTGCTTCTCGGGACCTCATAAAGTTCATATCTTGGCATAACTCGTTTCGCGATTTGAGACCTTTCTCGGACCGATATTTGGCAGCGACTTCATACTTCAAACCTTGAGAGACGTTCATGAAATAATGGCCTTCTCTTCATAATAGGAATTTCTTCACTTGAAATTTTGAGAGATTCATACTTGGACCACGACTTCTTCATTTTTCTCCAATCTTTATTATGGACTTTGATATACAACGATCCGCCTCCTTTTATGACTTGGATATATTTATCCTCATACCTTGTTAGGGTATTTTCGGATACACTTCTCCATGACTTTTGGGGAGTATTTGCTTTTCGTCGTGTTTCTCTATCCTTCATATTGATTTTCGATAAATGATTCTTCACATCACTTTTGGATCTTTAGCAACAAAATATAGCCCTCATGCCTTGTTAGGGCCTTTTCGGACTCGCCAATCTTCGCATTCCGCTTCAATAAGTTATGCCTTGGCTATGAACTCTACTCCATACCGAGCAACTTTTAAACGATCTTGGGCTAGAAGCTAAGTAACTTTTCAAATCGTACAACTTATTTATTAGCAGATAAATTATTAGCAAGCGATGGGAGAATAGGCTCATAATTAACTCACATAAATTCACGAAAGAATACCGAACTTATAATTGGCTCTATCATCTCTCGTTCTCCACAGTTTAAAATCTCAAGTAATGAGACTCGTGGATGCTTAGCCTACTAAATCAAAGCTTTGGGTTTTCGAGTCGCCTATAGGATCTTGCAAATTCTTAGACTTTTTCAAGTTTAGAAATCGCATTTTAAAGTTTCCTTGATAAACGACTCTCTAGGATCAATTATAGGAACTTGCGAAAAGTTCTTGTTCTTAACCCGTGAGAGTTAAGACTTTCGCGTTTTATAGCTCCCTATATAAAAGCCTAGCAAAACTTGATTTAAACACGTTAAGGATACTAGCTAGAGTAACTTAGATAAGTAACTCGGGTTGAGTCAAAAGATTCACAACGTTTGAAAATTAAAAAAAACTTATTCAAACATTTATTCAAATAAGGAAAGAAAATAACTATACAAAGGTAAAAACTAATAGGCCAAAATAGATCAAAAATTTTGAAAAATGTCAAAAAAATTGATTTTCCGGTTAAAATGAGGACAAATACAAGGAAAAGACCACTTAACTTCGATAGACGTCCCCCCTACACTTAAGATAAACATTGTCCTCAATGTTTAAGCATGTGGGAGGAAACTCCCCTACACTTAGGACATTTAAAACTTTGTTTAAATATCGCTAAGGAAAAGACAACTAAAGAGATTCCTATTTTAATATTGAGAAAATATAAAATAGTGAATCGAAAAGAGTTTTAGGATAGAACCGGGAAGAAGTAGAACACGGAATCACGGGTCGTCAAGAATCATCAAGAGTGGATCATTGAAGCTCGAATCCCTGATTAAGAAGTGAGGAGAGGAAATAGCAAACCAACGGGTCTCCCCTACACTTATGATAAAGAAAGCGAAAAGATAGATGCATGGGTTGCCTCCCAAGAAGCGCTTGATTTTTGTTAACCGAGTCATTAGCCTGACTCGACCTTGATCATCAACGGAAGAAGCATGAAACATATCCACCAGGATCAAAGACATAGTTTTCGTCCATCAAGTAGCACGAGCTTAAGGCGAACAAGGAAAGCCATAGAAGAGTAGGCAAGGTTCCCTTAAGTAGTGATGGAGCACGGTGGAAGCAAGGATGAAGTGGTGCAAGCATGTCTTCAAAATTTCCAAAGATTTTTCCTTTTATTTCATCAGGTGGATACTGAGATGGCTTAAAGACTTCAATACCGGGTCGAACACCTTTTCCTTTAAGGGAAAATAACACTCAGGCTCAGCAGAATGGGAAGAAGATCCGCGAAGAAGCACAACCTCCTCCTCAGAAGTGGGACAAAGAGGTGTTAAGTCATATGTGTTGCGGATATTGGTGTCGACCGGTTTCTTCTCCTTAGAAAGAATGTGCTTTAAATCCAAAGTAGGATCAAGACGATAATCTTCAAAGTCATAAGGAGGAGCATCACTCTCATGAGGGAAGTAAGTGTTGAGAAATTCAGAGAAATCTTCCTCAAATGAGTAATCGTCCAAAGTAGGAACGAGTGATGGCGGAGGATCTTCATCATGTGAAGAATCGCTCGAAAGAGTATCGGCCTCATCAAAATCATCGAAAGTGGGCAGCTCGGGATACTCGGAAGTACAATCATCAAGATCATCTGAGTCTGAGCTAGAATCATCATCATCATAAGCATCAAAGACCGGTGGAGAATCATAAATGGGAGAAGCGTCCAAAGTGGAGCGAGAATCATCCACATTATCTTCAAAGAGTGGATTATCGATGGAAGAATCGAATAGAGGATTGTCATAGACGGTAAAGTCATCGAGCACATTAATCATATTCACTGATTCTCGTCCATAGTATTTGCCTGTAAGCTTCCCCATTTTGAAAATTTGTGAGTCATTCCGGACTCGTAAGATTAACTCACCTTCGACAACATCCACTAAAGCATGTCCGGTTCTCAAGAATGGCCGACCAAGTATTAAAGGAATACGAGGGTCCATCTCATAATCAACTACGACAAAATCGACCGGGAAAGTAAATGCGCCAATTTTAATGAACACGTCTTCGGCTATACCAACAGGGTAAGCGAGAGTGCGATTTGCAAGTTCAAGAGTCATCTTTGTTGGAGTGAGGTCGGGTAATGATAGTGTTTTCCAAACACTCAGTGGCATCAAATTAATACTGGCCCCGAGATCAGCAAGGGCAGTAAATTCTTCAGTTTTGTTGAACACGCAAGGCAACACAAAACGACCGGGATCTCCAAGCTTTTCCGGAAGTTCTTTAAGAATAACTGCATAGCAGTTTTCATTTAAGCGTGTGTTGGCATGTTCAATCAGCTTCTCCTTCTTGCTAAGCAATTCCTTGAATGCTTTGACAAATTTCGGCATGTGGACAAGTGCTTCAACAAGGCTAATGTTGATGGTCATTTGAGATAGCATATTCACATATTTCGATACTTGACAGTCATTCTTGGTAAGCTCGTTGGTCTTGCCTAAGCGAGGAGGGTATGGGATGTTGGGTTTATAGGTGGAAGGTGAAGGTGTAGTTGGTAAAGGTTGAGATGTTGAAGGATCCTTCCGAGATACATCGTCATGACGAGGCGGAGACGGTAATGGTGCACAAATACTAGGTGTAGGAGGAGTGGGGATACATGGTGGTGGAGGAGGGGTAGATGATGGGGGTGGGATTGGTGGTCCTACGATGGTGACTCCACTACGAGTAGTAATAGCACTCACATTGGCTCACGGATTGGTGACGGTGTTTGAAGGTAGAGAACTTGAAGTAGAAGGTTGAGCGGCGGGCAAGAAACTAGCCAACAGATTCTTTAATTCATTCGTTTGAGTGCTGAAGGAGGATTGAATATTATCGCGAACCTCGGATCTAATCTCATTTCCTTGCTTCGTGATATCTCCTCTAAGATTGATAATTTGGCTTTGCAGATTCTTGATTTGCTCACCTTGGGTTCTCATTGTGGCTTCAACATCGGTGTTGATGGGTGGGGTTTGTTGAGCGGGTGGGTGATAAGGATTAGAAGCTCTTGGTGGGATTTGGTTGCTTCTAGTGTAGTTGTTGGCGGGGTTTTAGTTTTGAGGAGAAAAACAAGGTGAAAGGTAGTTGTTGGAACGGTAGCTCAGCAGATTTCTATCCCCTTGTTGTCTAGCTTGGTAATTTTCCGGTGAATAATTACCATAAGCTGCATACACATTTTCCGGATTTCCTTGTGTAGAAGGACAATTGGTGTATGAGTGAGGACCGCCACATGTTTCACAAGGATTAGCAACCGCTTTAACTTGTTGTTGTTGTTGTTGGTTTGAAGCGAGAAGCGTAATACTTTTGCTCATTTCGGTCATCATGCGGGTGAGTTCGGTCATATCAGGGTTTGCTGAGGTAGAAGAAACATTGACTCTCGGGTTGTTCCTAGAAGAAGCAGAGGAATCCCCGTTTTTGTGGTGAGTAGTCATGTTCTCAATAAGCTCTCTACACTCCTCGGGTCTCCTTTTCATGAATGTGCCACCGGCGGCTGCATTAATCGTATCACGATCTCGAAAAGTCAATCCGTTGTAGAAAGTATCAATTAAGGTCACAGGGAGCATGTTGTGGTTTGGACATCTATCGATCAAGACATTATATCTTTCCCAAGCATCAAAAAGAGATTCATCAGGGTCTTGCATGAAACCGCTAATTTGATTGCGAAGGCTTGTGACCATGGATGGTGGAAAGTAGCGCGACAAAAAGCGTTGAGTCATGTCATCCCAAGTGTGAATAGAATTCTACGGGAGACGATCAAACCATTTCTCGGCATGATGTAATAAAGTGTGTGGAAAGAGTTGTAGGCGAAGTTCATCCATTGTGGCACCGACCAACTTCATGCTTTGGGTGATTGTAATGAACTTGTCGAGGTGTTTGTTGGCATCATCATCAGGCAATCCACGGAATGGGTTAGTTTGCACTTGCTGAATCATGTGGTGCTTCAACGAAAACTCAGGAGCGTTGATTTGCATCGGCGCAATCGGTCCTCCTCGTCCAAACATTGTAGGTTGACAAAGTTCCTCCATGGTCCGAAGATCGGGCTGTGGAAGAACATTGTTGTTATTATTAAGGTGCGGTGGAATATTATTGTTGTTAACACCTGCCATACTTAAATCTTCTTGAGTCTCGGGCTCTTGATAATTGGAAGATCTAGTACGCATACACCTGAAAATGCAAAAGAAAAAGAAACCAAACACAAAGACAATATATATACACAATAAAGATAAAATCTTTTTGGATTTTTGAAATTTTTTTAATTTTTATGGATTTTTATCAATTTTTAATTTTTATGATTTTTTTTTAATTTTTTTATGCAAGAAAAATAACGCTCACAAGTGAACGGATCCCAAAAAGCAACGCGTCTCTCACAGAAAACCGTTAATCTTTACGAAAAGAGCTGGCAGCGGCGCCATTTGATAACTCGATTTTACTCAGGTTAAAAATTAAAGTTCTTTGTCGTGTGTCTCTTCGAATTGAAAAACTTGTGTTTAATGTGTGACTCAGTTTTATTTTGGTGAAACAAAAATATGTGTCGTTGTAGTATTTTAAAATAAAAAGTGCAAAACTTTTAAAGTAAAAGGCAGGTAATTTAAATCTAAGTCTATTTAAAATAAAGTGCAAGTATTTAAAAACGTGACTGAAATTAAAGGCACTAAGTGTAAATGACGCAAACTTAAATTTAACCAAGGCAATCTTAAAACGCAAATAAAACTTAAATTAAGGCAAGACTAAAATAAAGCTAAGGCAAATTTAAAGTGCAACTAAATAAAAGGCGGGAAAAATAAAGCTTTAAAATAAAAGAGAGAAATTTAAAAACAGATACTAAAATATAAAACTGAAAGAAACCTTGATTCGGAAGTTCTGAGTTGATCCGGAACTTTTTGAATTCCGAATGAACCTATCTTGATCCTGAACTCCTTGACTCGGAAGACTTCCGGATGAAGCCCCTTGGTTCGGAACTTTGGAGTTCCGAGTGAAGCCTTCTTGATTCGGAACTTTTGAGTTCCGAATAAATCTTCTTGATCCGGAACTTTTTGAGTTCCGAATGAAGTCTATTGATCCGGAACTTTTTGAGTTCCGAATGAACAATGCTGACTCGGAAGTTTTGCTGATCCGGAACTCTTCCGAATGAAGCCTGGTTGAGTCGGAACTTTCCCTTGATCCGTAAGTTTGAGACTTCCGAATGAGCAATGCTTGGGTCGGAACTTTTTGAGTTCCGAGTGAAACCTTTTGATCCGGAACTTTTGAGTTCCGAATGAAAGCCACTGGTTCGGAACTTTGAAAGTTCCGAATGAACAACCTTTCTTGTCTTGGCTCGGAAGTTTTAGTAGGAATACAGAAACAAAAACAAACACCCCGAAGAACAAGGGATTCACAGAAACAAAAGATATACCACAGATTAAACAAAATCAAACAAACGATTTAATTAAGCTAATAACAAATCAACAGTTAAACATAATCAAACAATTTAAATCAACAAAATTAACAAATTTAACCACAATAATCAAAAACCCACTTGATCAAAATAAAGACATGAACATGAACACAAGCATAAACTTAGAAATCAAAGATTAAGAAAGGTAGATGAAAGATTAACAAGATAAAGTAAAGATTGACAAGAATTAAATGAAAACTTATTTGAAATTAAAGGAATTTAATGTGCAAGACAAGGTATTTAAATTGACAAGTATTTAAATGACATGAATTAAAGGTGCAAGGTAAGTAAATGGTGGAAGACTAATTGTCACACTTAGCCAACAAAGAAAAATAATAATCATCCTAATCTATATATAGGGGAGGATTAGGAAGCTTCCTCCCCTCCTTCATTTCTTCTTAATTGCGAGATTAAGTCCCTCCTTCTTTTAATCTTCATTAATTGCATCATTAGTCCTTTATTCTTCTAATCTTCTTTAAACTTGGACTTTAAGGACTTTTGGCTTGGGATTTCTTTGAACTCGTCTTTAATTTCTTCAATAAATTAGACTTGAGTTCCTCGGCTTTAAGTAAACTTCCGTCTTTTGACTTTTTTCTTCGATAAATCTTCCGAATTGGTCTTGGACTTCCGTTCTTTATGCACTCTTGACTTCTTGACTTCGTCTTTCATCTTTTTCTTCAATAAAAGCCCGTAAATGCCCGTGAATATCCGTGTTTTCTCCACTTTTCACAATTTCGTCCTAAATCACAACAAAAACACAAACCACGCATAATTCCGACATAAAAGACATAAAAGACATAAAACACACGTTTTGGTCCGGTTATTATTGTAATTAAGTGGTAGAAAAGATGGGTGTTTTCGCACCTATCAGCCATCATAGGAAACCTTAAACCTAAAAGACATGTCCAACTCACAATGGGTGTATGTCGGGTGTCTTCCTCCCAACTCCTGCTTGCAGATGCTCTCACATTTAGATCCTCACAAGATTCGGTCTCGATCCTAATACGATAATTATCAATGATAATCTCTCCAAAGGAAACGATTATACGGTTCATTACCAAAGGTCAATCATTCAAACATAAAACATCACTTCTAGTATTTTGTATCATTACTTTACCTAGTCCCTTCGATTAGGGTGGTAAATAGTACTCTCATCAAGGTTCGTTCCCAATGACTTCTGAGCAAATCTCTAGAAATTCAATGCGAAGCGAGGATCTTGATAGAGATGATTGATACGGCACACTATGTTTACACAACTCTTTTAAATACAAAAGAGTCAATTTCTTCATCAAGAATCTATCATTAACATGAATGATATTAGCAAATTTGGTCAGTTTGTCGACGATGACCCAAATCGAATCAAATTCAGATGATGACCTTTGCAATAGCTAGACGTTTACTAATGTATGAGGATATGTCTGCCTTCATAATTTGCCATCAGTACAACTTCTTCAGATAAAGATACATTTAGTCAGAAATGTCATGAATAGAATAATTATACTTATGAGATTTCAATAAGACTACATCTCAAAATCTCCATATTTAGGCAACCACAAGTGGTCTTTTATACATTTAACGCTATCGGCTTTTCAATTCTAATGGTTCACATTAGCCGCGAACCCCTTTTATTATATATATTATCTTTTTTACAAGCATCAGTTATTTTTAAATTGCTCGGCAATTTATTTTGCACAGTCATTATTAAGAAACAGATCCTAATTGATTCTTTATCCTTTCTATATAATGTGTCAATATTTACATTCCTCTTTCCTGATGAAATAATTATCATGTCCAAAATTCACTCAGAATTTCCTTCTTCATATTTTCTAAGTTTTAGTTTCGTCTCAACTATTATTTTTATCAGTTTTGCTCAATCTGACGTTTAAAGCGTCGATAATTACTACAAGTAATTAAATAATAAATATTTAATTTTTATGAAACGTAAACGCAAAAAGTTTTTAAATTTTCTCAGTTCGACCAATTATATAAAAATGTTCAAAATAAATTTGAATTTAATTAACAAGATTTTTGTTGATTTATCGAAAATAGTTAAAATAACTAATAAGATCCGTAAATGTTCGAAAAATCTTTGTTTATACTTTGGTAAAAAAATTTCTTAGTTGAAAAGCAAAAATTGTCGTTTCAAATTTCAAGTCATGGTTTAAATGGTTTCCTCAATCCTTCTTAGGTTGTCTTGAGGTATACACAATCATTTACCCCTAAACAGGAGTTTAGTTAAATGATTTGTGTATAAGGAATGATTCCTTAAAAATCCTTTGTTAAAACATTTGTCAAAATATATTTGCACCTCCTTTTTGGTATAACCCTAAGCCTTAATGGCTTTAATTTTTGAAGAGTCAATATATATACATCTTACCATTATTAATCAAACGATCATTTATGTAAAGGATCAAGCCTTAAATAACATGTTAAATATTCACGGTACAGGTTTTCATTGTTCAGCCAACTCCTGGCAGTCTATAAATGATTATTAACTCATTCTTATTCTTATAAACAAACATATGGTTCTTAATGATCACAAGCATGAATTTATCAAATTAAAGCCTACACACGTGATTCACCAAATTTATGAATGCTACATGTGCATTGATCAATCCAAACAACATAATATGAAACTCATAATGTTCATCACGAGTTCTGGATGTAGTGATTGGAATAGATAATCTTCTTCGTGGACGCGAAATTGATGATAACCATGCCGTGGATCAAATTCCTGAATATACGCTAGAACCTTGTAAATGATCGAACAATCTATCATCTTGGGTAGTGGATATAGATTTTTAATCGTCAAATTACCTAGTTCACGGTAATCAATAAATATAGGAAATAATAACACCATAGCTCTTCATGATGACGAGCTTGGTAAAATAAAAGCTTTCTCCGCCAACTCTCTCAGTTGTACGGTAATTCTTTTAATTTAGTTGGTGCTGACGTACAGTGCACACGCCACAGGTGCAGCACCGAGAATATAATCAATACCAATTTCAACTTGCCTTAATGGCAAAAGTCTAGGTAATTCACCAACAAATACCTCCTAAAATTTCAGATAACGGAAACATCTTTTAATAAATTTTCTTTAAGTTCTTTCTAGATTACAAGGTGTATGACTAGTTCATAACCATTCATGGTATAATTTCAAGTCTAAATGCAGGATATGGTCATCCATCAAGAATTATTTAGATCACTTTTGATAATCAACATCTTATCATTTAGGGGGAATTCTACTCGAGTTCCCATCAATTAAGACAATGTCGTCATGTCATAATCAATCAATCCATTCTATTGGCACTATCAACTTTCCAGTTTTTATTGCCGTTGATAAGATGTGAACTTCTCAAAAGACTAATAATAACTCATAATCCTTCACAAATTCAAGGAGATCTGGAGACATAACAAACCTTAAAAGAGTAAGGTTAACGCATAATCTACGCGAGAGAATTTCAAATCAGATACAGACGAAAACATTACCGAATATGAATATATCCCATGTTTTCATAATTTGAGTACGCATTTGAAAGCTCTTCGGATCGTTACCCAGGTCATTCAAATGAAATCTAATCAAAAGAAATGATAGGAACGTCAATACATCCAATCGGGTATCAACACTCGGTAATCAGATACTTTTCCAAAGAATCTCACCACGGGAGAATTGGACAAGAAAGGAATATCAATTTGTCAAATAAGACAAATTCCACAGATGAGTAAATTCGACTCAGAAGAATAAATAGTACGGGCAAATATGTAGGTGTCCCTAACACTATGTCCCTAATTTGCACTTCTTGCAGATCTCATAAAATTTAATCTCTCACAATCTTTAAAGAAAATGTAGTGTATATTAATCAGTTTTATGGTGACTACTAATCAGCCTTGCATGGTCCATTCCAAATCGTATGTAGGCGCGCAACTATATAAAATTTCATGATTAACGATGCAATACTCAGTTCGTCAAAATTTTGTCATCATGTTTATAATAAAAACATTTTCATGCTCAATTATTAAATAAGAATAAAAAATAAATTTACAAAGATTTTCTTTATTATGAAAACAATTAAGTTTTCCAAGGGGTTTTATAAACAGCTTCATTTCGATAATGATCACTTATAAATCTCACTTTGAATATCCTTATAGTGATGAAAATTCAATTTTTCTCAAGGGATACTGTTTTATCTTATAAAACAATGAGTGATCTGCAAAAGAGTGATGAAGACTTGTTCACCAAGAACTAACTACAATCTAATAGGAAATAAGCTTAGCCAAATAATCATGAGGTTCATGACCTTACTGGCGCTCGAAAAGAATAATCCACAACGTAACTCAAATCGAGATGAGTACTTGTTCAGTGGTTGCATCACTAATGCGAGCATTAGGATGAAGCAATAAAAGATAGATAACATCAATACATGTAGGATTTAGCAATCAAAGGTAGTCTTTTCATTAATCACAAACAAGTCAAAATTTTACTGTAATACATTACGTGTCACTATGTCATACAATTCCAAGAACTCATCCTACCAACTGATGTCTCAGTTAAGTTAGGGATTTTTAAAAGATACTACAATGAATACTAATCTACAAGAGTCACTAGGTGTTGCACATGTCCCGAAAGATCCATCGGTCCCAATTTATTTATTGGACACTGGGCATCCTCATCATTGGACAATGGCCTAGGAACAACCCTTAACACGAACCAACAATCATTTAGAACCTTATAATTCAATCACAGGACTTAACTACTTCCTCCTAACAATCTCATATTCCATACGAGTTAAATTTTACTTTATTCCAGTTTCAACCAACTTATACTCAATGCAATATCTTACCTCATTCTCCAATACTTTCAACCTTATTCTTAGACCTTAAAAGGGCAATAAAAACTCAATATGAACAACACTTAATTTCCAATCCTATAGTTCTTACAACAATAGTTATCAAATGAGTCACTAGTATGAAATGACTCACACATTCAATTAGACTTCTCGGAAAGGTACTAGTGGCATGAAGCTTTTGGGTAATGGTTCCAATGACAGCCTCAAGTCCAACATTCACCCTTTCGATTTCAAATTTAAGATTTGGGTGACAATGAATCAGATGACGCCTTTCCAGGTGGTAACGTTTTGTCAAACTCCACTCTATAAGGAAAGATCGTCATGACATCGATATCAGATTTAATCTCGCCAATTCTTCTTTAATATCGTAATCAACTAATATCAACATTTCTACGAATATCAACCATTTGTTGGGATCATAAATATCCACAACTTGGTTTAGATCTAGGATAGCTAGAATTCCTACGGGAATAGCTTCGATTAATTTACTAGCGGATTTAGGGTTCCTTGTGACAATCTACGTCGTATAAATACCTCGTATAAATATCAAAATAATCATCAAACAATCATGTAATAAAATTACATCATATATATATATATATATATATATATATATATATATATATATATATATATATATATATATATATATATATATAATCCAAGTTATATATATATTAAAATAACACTTCACAGTCTGGCCTTGTCGGTAACTCGGGAATTCTTCGGCACCGTTATAGTCAAAAGATTTTTAGACATTTTAAGAAAAATGTTTATAGTTAAAAGATTTTGAAATGTTTTATTCAAAACCTTAGTTTTAAAAATCTTTCGTTCTCTATAACGAGAGCTCTGGTACCAAACTGTAACACCCCTAAATTTATATAACTCAATACAACGGAAGAATCGTTGGTGTTACGGGATAGCACATTACTCACATCATAGACAACGCATAAAAATCACGTCGTTTAATAATAAAGCATTTCCATTCATAAATATCAAGTTTACATAGGTCCCAAGTCATATTATTTCATACAATTTTACAAAGCATTTGAATGGAAATTGTTATTTAAGTGCGGGCCATGAATTCTTGTCGTCTTCCCGAGAATTACCTTCAAGTACATGAGATAAAACATGTTAAAGAAAAGGTCAGCGATAACGCCGAGTGAATTCATAGAGTTTAATAAAACCATCAATATATCATCGGTACATAATTATTACCGAAAATCATTTTATACAAATCTTTGTAATAGGCCATAAAATAGCCAAAGTCATTTCATACAAATCCTTATCAAAAATCATAATATAGGCATTTGCCTTAAAAATCATTATACGCACCATTGTCGTTAAAAACATCATACAATACGTTTTATAACGTTGTATAGATTAAATAAAAACCGTTATATGAATATGGTTATATAAAACCAAAACATGAACATAAAATCAATAATAAGACCCTGTATTGCTAGTCAGGCAATATATCGTAATTCAATGCATAAAGCAGTATTTTCGTTATTTTTGGATTATTATAAGCCGCATGACATTGTTACCATACTATAACCAACAACGGGTAGCTAGCCCGAAACTCAATTTGCCCATCTAAGTTAGCGTGTCGTCACAATAATCACGCTTGTGTAAATCTTCTCATACATAAATTCGCTTACCAATCAATGTGGCACGACGGGGATCAACCGTCAAGGCGCGAACTGGAGTGATCGTCCCCAAATAGTACTATTATATGCATAAGCGTCTACCAAATCCCGGTAGTTCACAATTCATGATAATGGGACTTTTAGTGACATAACCTAACTTTAGTAATCCATTTCATTTCATCTATCGGGTCATATAATCATATCGGGTCATACAATCATTCGGGTCCAAATCAATAAACAAACAATCGGGACAAATGGTGTCCTATTTTAGCAAAACTAACATGTTATCTCCCTCGCGGGTTTATAAAATATTTCATAAAAACATTTAAAAAAAAACGAGGCGATGAACTCACATTGATGTGGGAAAGCGGGTTATCGACAATTCGGATGTACGGTACGTGCTTCAATCACGGAAACCTAGACAAATAATACTCGTCTTAGACTCTTGTCTAATGACTTTATAAAAATAACAATTATGTATACATATGATGATTTTATAAATATGATGATGATCAAGTGGGTTTATACATCTTTACTCATTCATTATAGTGTTTATGTGTTGGTAATTTTCAAGACTAGTTACACTAGTTTAATCTTGTTTACATTTTGAAGCCCAATGGGCCTATTACGAGCCTAATACTATTCATTAGCCCAATTATAATTTTATTATTAGTATTATACTTTACATGTTGGGCCCAAATGGGTTAAGCCCAATAAGTAATTTTTTTAAGTGTTTAACTTATTTAGTTAAATTATTAGTCCAAATATGCTAACTTAGCTCGTTAAGGTCCGTATGTCATATAGTTTGGGTTTTATCAGTTTTTACTTGTATTAGGTACTTATATATCAGTATATGACTTTTAAAAACTTTACATTAGACGGGTTTGATCGTCTAAGTTTTAATTGGCGAAAAACTTTAATTTTACGGTAATAGCCGAAAAAGTCGTAAAAATCATGTTTATAGTTTTTATAACTTATATAACTTACCAAACTACCATTTTTATATAATGTCCATTTATTTATCCTTATACATATTTAAATACATGAAATATATAAGTTAGTGGGTTTTAATTTCACATTTTATACTATATTATTTTGAGTGCTTATATAATACTATTAAACTTTAATTTCACTAAATCTGATTTTTATTTCACTTTCACCATTTTTATCATATATTGAGTTCTATAAGGAGATAGAAGCTCATTTTTGGATGACATAAACTTCATATTAGTTAGTTATAGCTACTGCTCAATCCATGTCTAAGTATCCTTAACAGTCCCTACAAAACAGACTATTCAGATTGGTATACTAAATTTGTTTTGATAGTATCTCACTCATTTTGATGATTCCATTGCATGACCAACTCTCACATGTGTATGACATCTAATAATTACTTTAAATTGATTACACCATGCCATTTTATCAGTTTATCATTTTGTTACTTACTGTTTTTATACAGCCATCATATTTAGCAAGATTTTAACCTTGTTACCTATAGTTTTCCATCTTTTTAACCATATTTATCAAATCTATCAACACCAAATCCCCACATAATATTTTTAATCATCATTCATCATCATATACATATACATAAATAAAGAAATTACAAGATTACATAATCAAAATAACAAGAGGATGGGAAGAACAATCTTTATACCACCAAGGTTGTGTAGGTTAATGATCAAGGCTTAGCTTTTTGATGGCAAAACTTATGATAGATGAACACCAATCTTCAAGACCACCAATACTTGTAAAATTCTTGTAAAAATCAGCCCTATGACACCAACAAATCTTCTCCTTGGATGTTAAAATCACCACCCATCAATAGAGCTTGAAAAGGGCTTCATCATATGTGTGAATAACATATGATTTCATGGTTAAATTTGATCAAATGAGGGTGTTTAGGGGTGGTTCTTGGACGAATTTTAGAGAGAGGAGAGAGTTTGGTGAGTGGTTTGCATGAGTGAAATGTGCAAATGGTAAGTGTGTAGTGGTTTTGTGGTTTTGGGTGGAAAGTTAGCTTACTTGTTAAGCTTTGCTTAACAAGTGTAAGCAACTAGCTACAACTTGGACACATCACATGTTGTGGTGTCAAGTTTTGGCCATCCCAATTGAGTGGGGTGGGATAAACTTGTTTTGTCCCATCCCGCTAATTTACGGGTATTCCTCGATTCTAGTTTCCTCGATTTGTGTGCCCTCGGGTCGTTTTACGAAAAACGTTTTTATAAATTATGAATCAACGGCACAAAACGAATCTAATAAAAATTGTCTCATAAAAAACGGAGTTCAAAAACGTAAATACGTAATCCTAAGGTTTCCGGTTTAGTCGTAAATGACGTTAAATTATTCACGTAAGTCCTAATCTCTTCTCGTAAATTTGTGAGTTTATGAACCAACACAAATTTAAAACTCCAAAATAATATTAACGGATAAATTTATTTTCTGAAGTGTCGGACTGTCACCAAAACGGTATATGTAAACGTAAGCACGTAATCGTAGAATCCTCCGGTTTAGACGTAGTCGATGCTACTTCAAGACGTAAATCCAAATTTCTTCCCAGAAATGAGTGAGTTCATAATATAACATTAAAATAATTTTTTTAAATTATGCTTGAGAATAAAATATCAACCATAAATTGACGGATTGTCACAATCCTTATATTGTGGTTATATTTGTTTCACATCTCGAGACACATGTCAAGACATCAGTCAAGACACATGTCTCACGTATACTTTCTGAAGACACATGTTAAGACATCAGTCAAGACACATGTCTCACGTATACCTCCTGAAGACACATGTCAAGACACCAGTCAAGATATATGTCATGCTTATAGTTCCAAGAAACGAGTCAAGACACATGACTCACGTCCAACTATGGAACATTTCTAAGAAATTAAGGGTACCCTCCAAGGGTATATCTATTTTGTTGTGCCATGTATTAATCAGGCCACAAGAATTTCAATACCATTATCGGCGCATCAGTAAGAACTGTCACGTTGCCGATGTCACTTTCATTTCTTTCACCATAGTTCATATATTCATGACCATGAAGGACGCCTTTCGTATTCCCACGCATAGGAAGGTTTTCCTTCAGTTTAATGATGAGATCGAAGCTGCTAACGCATTTCCTCGGACAGACACGAGTTGAATTTTATCCTAATTATGGACTATGAACAGCACACCATGCTACGATTCATAATTATGTACAGTAGTGTTCAGGCCCCTGAATACATTCAGCTTGATTTTTCCATCAGGAAAATCGGTACAAATTATCTATGCCTTCCAAGCACGTGCTTTGTTAGCCATGATTACTAAAACTTTCTAGCTATCAGTAGGACACGACTACTGAAGTCCTTTTACGCATAACCAACAGATTATTCCAAAATTGTCCCTTACACTCCAGAATAACCTTCAAGGAGAAGAACGGTAACATAAGATTATGTGTCGACTACCGTCGATTTTTAAACAAATCACCATTCATGACCATTATTCTCCTCCACGTACAGACAACATGTCCAATCGACCTTATAGTGTTAATCACTTTTCTAAGATCGAACTCATGATCATGCTGCCAACAGTGACGAGTGAAAGAGCACGACATGTCCATGACTGCTATTCGTACACGACTCGGTCATGCTAGAATTATGATTTTGAATTAGTCTCATCAATGCTCCAACGACATTATAAGAATGAGTTTCCATGAACTCAGAGCAAATTCATCAGTGTTTTCATTAAGGATAACCTAATTTCCTCTAAGCCTAGAGAAGAACAGGAAGACCATATCTGCACTATATTGCAAATTCTATGACAAGAGAAATTTTACCCTTGAAATTTTTCCAATATCAATTCTGTTTGATTTCAGTGACACGCTGAATCACATGGCTTTCTACGGTTAATCTTACCATGACTCAGCTTATGCGTAAAGGAGAGAACCCTACACTACATTAGGTGTTCTAGGAAATCCTACGCTAGGAGAAGTCTAGATTCAGAGACTCAGAGTTTTGCAACTTTCTATGTATCAAGTTTAAATGAAGCAGGATACAGCTACGTCCATATCTATGTACCTGGCATACCAACAGGCTAAGATAGGACACCAACAAACTGGGATGTTTCATCATCTGAATTTGTGAACTAAAATGGGACAAGATCTCCATGGATTTTTGTTACCAGATTAATGCAAACTCAGAAGAAGCATGATGCTATCTGGGTTATTGCAAACAGGCTGATCAAGTATGCAGAATCCTTACATCCGCAAGGATTTTAGAACCAATAGATTGATCGGACATATTCCAGTCAAGGCTCATCCGATCACTTGGAAATTCCTCAGTTATCGAGTCAGACAAATATTCATAATTATGCTCCTTATTTACTTCACGTCTTTGTTCTAATTTCACGACTTGCTTTCGCGCTCGCGTCCATGACACTATTAAAGTTCATGATGGCATTTCGGCTTACGATTTTATGTTCATTTCGTTCTGAGAAGTGTTGCAAGAACTTGAGAGACCAGACCCAAGTTTAGTATAACTCTCCATCATCAGATAGACGTTTCACGTCATATTCCACGTCTCACCTTGTAGCGTTTGGTGTTACCGCCATTATATTCTATGATCACGATATGTTTCACATGTCATGTTCATTCCACGTTCCTCATATCATGATCAAGATATGTTACACGTATCATGTATCACGATATGGTTACTCATACTACACTCGCTGTATCTCCACGTAGCACGTTCAAAATTTTTCACGTATCACGTTCAAAATTTTTCACGTACTACGTTTCTTTTTGTGTCTCGCGCATCATTTCTAATTATCAGTAAGTCAGATTGTCTTGCATCGTAACGTTTCAGTTACCCTAGCACGTTAACTCTTATATTCCTCGATCGAATTTAGGGGATCTACCTTCCGTTGATAACCAAGAATTTCTTCGTATTCCAAGTCAAGGTCAGGAGGACCAAGATTTATCATTAGTGTCAAGATCTTCTGAAGGAACCGTTCCAAGAGGGAGGCCACTTGGAAACGGACAAGTTCATCCGGACTTTTATCCGTTTTCTCTCATCAATTAGATATGTCCTTTCAGTCACGTCACGTTCCATGTCCTTCCAAGACATGTCACGTTCCGCGTTCCTTCTGCCAGGAAACCCGCACATTCAATTATCTTACATACCCTCTCAGTTTGATTCGGGTATGTTTCTCTTTTAGTTAGGTTACCTATAATTCGGGGACGAATTATTCTTTTTAGGGGGGAAGAGTTGCAAAAATCCGCATGCTTTTACCATGAATAGTACCCTTAAGATCGTACGTACTAGATTAAAGCTTTCCTATTATAGCATGATTACGATTACGTGTTAGGATATTACGTATTACGTACGTGTTAAAACACGATAAATATTTACTATGCACGAGCACGTAATAATTATTTGACAATAATTAATCACGAACATGCGATCATGAAATCATGAACGTAATTAAATCAAGAGCTAATATTAATTATGTATATATATTTATTAGAACACGAATAAATATATTAGGTCACGGTAATTATTTAATGAGAACATACAAAACGCGAACACGAGAACACACTTATTAATTAGACACGGAAAATGATCGGGTTACCCCATGTGGGCCCCATACCACGAAATTAGGGAGGAATAATGGGCTTAGCCCATCAATTTTTACTAAACAAGAAAAACTAGGGAAAAAGATGTCATTTTTCACTTTACAGGAAAACATCAAAAACCCTAATTCTTTTCCTTCTCCCTCTTTTGGCCGCCACCCTCAAACAACACCAAAGGGATGTTTGTTGATCTTGGATCTTGGAATTGTTGTTGGTGTTCGTGTTTGTTCATCGTTCTTTAGATCCACGTATTCGGTAAATCATTTAAACCTTTTTCTTTTGATTTAATCTTTTAATTAATTAAGAACATGTTATGTTTTTTTTTTCATAAAACCTAATTAAATCATAGATCTAACATGAATTTGGATTGGAATAAAATCAAAAAGTAATGTTTTAGGGGTGTTTGTTCTTGGCCGCGCCTAAACCGAACCCGAGAGGGTCTCGGTTTGGCCATTTGACAACCACCGAGACCATATGGTCCCGGTTGGTTGGTGTGGGTCCCACGGCATCAACAAGACAAGGGGAACCCCGATGTGGTTCGGGGTATGGTGTCGATTTCATGTCCGGTTCATGGTTCTTAGTCAAGATCTGGTTCACGGTGTATGTTAAGATTTTTTATTTTTATGATCTTATGTTAAAATTAAATTAATAACATGACATGATTAATTTAATAACATGACTTAGGTTATTTTAATTATTAAAATCATGAAATTATTAACCTAAGTATTTTATATTTTTAGACTTATAAATTAATTAATAATTTAGAAACCATGGTTATAATTAATTAATTAACATGACTTAGGTTATATTATTAATAAATAATAATACATGTTTTAACCTAAGTATTTAACTTTATTTAATTAAAAACATGTTATACTTTAATTAAATATTTTAACTTATAGTTTAATTTAATTACATGAAATAATTATTAAACTATACATTATATCATATGACTTATAAAATAATCATGAAAACACTTAGGCTTATATACTTAGCTTATTTAACCAGCTTATTTCTAATTATGGAAACTTTCTATTTTTAGAAACTTAATTAAATAAGGCAGCTAATCTATTTATGGAAACCTTCTATTTTTAGAAACTTATTTATTTCAGGCAGCTAATCTATTTATGGAAATTTATTTAATTAAGGCAGCTGATCTATTTATGGAAACTTTCTATTTTTAGAAACTTATCAATTTTAAGCAGTAATTCTATTTTTGGAAACTTTCTGTTTTTGGAAACTTTCTATTTTTGGAAACTTTCTATTTTTGGAAACTTTCTATTTTTGGAAACTTTCTATTTTTTGAAACTTTCTATTTTTGGAAACTTTCTATTTTAGGAAACCTGCTATTTTTGGAAAGTTACTTATTATTACACAGTAAGTATAATAATATATGAAATACCAGAAATACTTAATCAGATTAAACGGAATATAAGATAAACACAGTTTAAGGCTTAAAACAGTAAAACATGACATGAACATATAAAATAAGGTAAGACATGACGTAAATCCAGTTACGTATTTAGTAAGCAGATACTTATTCACGTATGTATTTATGTAGCATTAGTGATACCGAAGTAGGATTCTCCTCAGTTCGTCTTCTTCGTACACTGGACATAAGGTACGGATTCCCGTCCTTTCAGTATGGACATTCTTTCCTTATTAGGATTCCCCGTATGCAGTCAACTGTTTTCCCAGTATTTATTTTATATGTTTTTGAATTGCTTATGTTTAATTAAGAATACCTATAGCCATATACATGCATGACCAGTTTCACCTAGTTATGGAGGTACCATAACCATAACATTAGAGGCACTGATGTTATGACTTCACCACGGCGGAGTGATTGCTCGTGGCGTCCCTTCAGCTTTTGGCCATTTATATTATATTTGTCATGTGGGGCGTATGGGTGCATCCTAGTTACATGTTTTCAGTCAGGATTTCATGGTGAATGTGGTGTGTGCCTTACATCCTTCACAAGGAGATGATCCCTCCTACCCAAAAACCAGTATATTAAATTAGAGGCAGCCCCTCTAATTTGCATGATGAGGTCACCCCTCCAAGTATTCATGCACGGTGGATTTTCATGACCTATATTGGCTAATGGTAAAATATGTTAAACAGTTTTCATAAGATAAACATAAGGCTTTTCAAAATATAAACCCAGTTTTATGAACATGTTCCAGGTTTTCCAGGACTTATACATTTCGGCTGCTATTAAGTCTCTAGTGTGTTTTAGTCACTTATACTATGTCTATATCCGTGCACTGAGCGTTTTGCTCAGCTGTTACTTTCCTTTCCATGTCCCAAAACGGCAGGTACCCTAGGAAAGACTCGAGCATTTGGAGGACGTGCATAGGATGGAAGCTGCTAGAGACTTCTTTTCCTTTTTGCCTTCATACATTTATGCTTTTTTAGTCTTTCATTCATTTCTTTTCCTTTATTATGTTTTGGGCTTATGTTTGGGAAACGATGTTTGATTCCGGTTATCCCTATGGTCATGTAATGTTTTAGACATTTATCCTTGTATGCTTTGATGACACGCCATAATTACACGTGACATTACATTTATCAAAATGGGGTGTTACAGTAACACTATAATTAGCGTGATATCACCAGTCCAACCTTCGCAGCCCATTAACTTCGTTAACTACACCAACCATGTTCCCATATATCCAGCAGAGAATAAAAAAATAAGAGTCAAAGATAAACTCCTAAGACTTAGGAATATCACATTTATCTTATTTTCAAATCCCTCAAAATTAGGAAACTATATAACTTACGTGAAGAATACTGTGTAGCAGCCAATAGAAAACAATCTAAATCCTTTCCATATTTTACTCCTCAAACCCACGTATCATCTATTCAGACGTTAATCAAAGTGTAACGTCACTTTCATTGGTTTGCTTATTGCTGCTACAAAACAAGTACGTGAAGTATCACCATCTGCTTTCCATAACCAAAAGATTCATCAACGTGATCTTCTTGTGTCCCACTTTTTCCTTCTAACTTCACGTCACCATTAAGACCAGCTGTCTGCCATCTAGGGTTTAATACCTCAAACCCAGCTGCGAATTACATAACCTGCTGCTTGTCTTATTAGAATGAATCTAGGGTTTATATGCTGAAACCCTAACATCTTAACAGAGCTGAATCATACACCATTATAACAGCCTTCAAACATCCAACTTTTCTGCCTTAAGCCGATTTAGGGTTTATAGAAACCCTAATCATGATTTTATGTGAAAGCAGAAAATTGAGTACCTTTATAACAGCCAACTTCGATAGACTATAAATTGATATTGAAAACTCAAATCGAAGATCGCTTCAGTGAGATCCAAGACACATGTGCCAAGAACCTATAGTTTAAAAATCACGATGATCCAACTGTTAGCGAAGGAGAAATCGTGTTTTGAACATGGCTGTCCACAGAAAATAGCATATGATGACTGCTGACTTCGATTCTTAATAGCTTTTTCTTGGAGATAGAACATGACAATCCCTCCGATGGATGTCTAGATATATGTGTATAGAATACACACAAGAAATTTCGTGACGATCCAATGGTCCAATAAAAAGTTATGACCTTCTGAATACTGTTGCGCACACAAAAACGTCCAGAAAAACCCTAGATGGATTTTTCTATCATCACACCATTACGAACACCTTGTTGGTCCTAGAATCATGAGCCACGAGGCTCTGATACCAATTGTTGATCCCAATCTTAGATCGATTTAGCTTGTGTAAACGAAATTAAATCAAGTTAAACACGTAGAAAAACTTTGTTGTGTATAAAACAATTTAAGTATTATGCGGAATTAATACTCAAACAAGAACACACAAACAATGTAAACCAAATTTCACTTTGATTGATAAAACAAACTTGCGTACAATGAAAGTGTGAAAACATATATTAAACTAACACCTAAAGGCCTCCTTTTATAGATTAAGGAGCCTTGTACAAGAGTCAGCAAATCAGCTATTTTAGGTAAAGATAAACATAAGAAATACATTGTCGATCATATCTTTACTACGTGTAGACTATGTCTTCTATCAGTGCTTGACTTCTTTTTATCAACGCTTGACTTCTTCCTGTCAACGCTTGTCCTGTCAACACTTGATTTCTTCTTAACAACGTCCAGATTGCTCTTGTCAGCGTCCAAGTGTATTGGCTACATTTTATTCACAACAATTGTTGGGTCAAAAAGTTGATGTGGCAGAAACTCAAAAACGAATAAAATATGAAGGCATTTGTCTAAGCGTTGACAAGTGTAATCCAAGCGTTGTCAAGAGCAAATTAGGCGTTGACAGAAGTCAACAAAAGTCAAACGTTGTTGGAAGCTTCTATTTAGGATAAGTATGCAGAATATATTCTGTATTAGTTATTTAAATAGAAGATATTCATGTTTATTCATAGTTATCTTTTGTAAAACCCTAACCCTTACACTATAAAAGGAACCAAGGGTTATTAGGTTTTTCATAACTTTCAATCACAATGTAAACCTAAAGCGTGTGTCGAGTAGGTGTGGGATTAAATGTACACACACCTAGTAATTGTTGATTATTAATATAATTAGCAATCCGTTTGTTTTAATTCATGTGTTATTGTGCCTAAACACCTTGTTACATAGTTATTGTTCTTTTCCGCTTTGATTGTATAATCATATGAATAATGACTATGCCTAGTAGCTAAAAGATTCGAGGAAACCAAGGTTTCCACAATTGGTATCAAAGCCTCGTGGCTCGTGATGCTAGGACCAACAAGGTGTTCGTAATGATGAGAAGAAGAAAAATCCGTCTAGGATTTTTCTGGACGTTTTTGTGTGCCCATCATTATTCAGAAGGTCATAACTTTTTATTGAACTGTTGGATCGTTACAAAATTTCTTATGCGTGTTCCACACATATATATCTATAAATCCACCGGAGGGATTGTCAAGTTTTATCTCCAAGAAAAGTTATTAAGCGTCAAAGTCAGCAGCATGATGTATGCAGTTTTCTGTGGACAGCCATGTTCAAAACACGATTTCTCCTTCGTTAATCGTTAGATCATCACGATTTTTGAACTGTAGATTCTTGACACTTGTGTCTAGGATCTCACCAAAGGGATCTTCGATCTGAGCTCTCATGAAGAAGTTTTTCGAGGTCGAAGTTGGCTGCATAGTGAGGTACTCACTTTTCTGCGTTTACATAAAATCATGATTAGGGTTTCTATCAACCCTAAATCAAATTAAGGCAGAAAAGTCGGAGGTGTGTGGTTGTTATAAAGCATAATGATCCATAAAAATTCAGACCCTGGTACAGTATTCTGTTAACCCTAATTAGGGTTTCGGTTTAACTTCATTCAGAATCTAGGGTTTGTATCAAGGCAGCAGGTTTAAACAAACGAACGTGGAATACCAGTTCTATTTGAGTGAAGATTTGTTGCTGTTTTGAATATGTCAACAAGAAAAAGATGTGTTATGAGTATATCCTGCGTGATTTTGGAAGTAAGTATACGTTAATTATGGGTGTGATATATCAGGGTGATATGGAAAATTCAAAACCGTTTGTGATGACGGATTTCTAGGGATGTATTTTTAGTTAATTATATGCATCCCTGATCTTTAGGGTTTGTGTATATTTAAAATAGGATATATCTATTGGAAGTACAGGACGTGAAGAGTGGGATGCAAAAATGTTGGGCTACTATTATGGTTGAAGACAGCAAAGTAAAACGTTGATATGTGGGCTGCACGTATCATATTTTATATTTCAGCCGCTATTGAGAATTGTAGCCCTCGAAGGTGTCAGTAGATAATTGAGACGCTGACAAGTATTGATTTGACGCTGACAAAGAATAAGTGAACGCTGACTGAGAGCGTTGACACGTGTTGTCCGAGAACGGTTGGTTCAAGCATTGATAGGCTTTGTCCGATATTAGATAATGCATGTGATTACGATGTTGGACAGTGAAGGTTCTCGGATAACAAAAGAATAGCTGCTGTTTGAGAAAATTCATACGATTTTATCACACAAAAAGGAAGTATTTACACGCAAAGGTACATGAATCTCCGTTTTTATACAGAATATCAATTTGATATTAATGGTTAAGATATTTTTAAAGGGGTCAATGATTTTTTAAAGTTAGCACCAATTAGCGAAGTATTATTGGAGTAATGCTTATTATGTAATCGGGATAGCCTTGTGAAAGAGTTATTCGCTAACAACTTTTACATATGAAGATATTGTTTCATTAAGACTTGTCATGAAGAGGTGTTGGCTTAAGGGGAAGAATTCTTATGGTAAGTTTGATGTTTGAAGAAGATTTTTGTGAGTTTGTGTTCTATCAGATTTTAAAGTCGTGCACTTCCAGTCATGGACTTTTAAGGTAACTTGTTTGTGCTTACATTGTTACTGATGAAGTGATACAAGATCTAGGAATATGTGATTTTTCTTATGGTACTCTATGCACATATTTTCTATCACTTGAAGGTGTTACATTATCGTGCTCAGTGTCTCACAAAGGATGAGGATTTTCGTATCATCAACACACTTCATCACATCGTACAAGATATGGAACATAGGTTTAGGTTACTCTACTTCTACATCAAGAATATTACAGTTATTTTTCTTAAAAATCATTACACAGAGCCTACATTTGCAGAATCTTCAAGATTGCATACATTGTTTACTTCCCTGTTGATGTGACAAAAAGGGGAAGACATACATGCAACAATTGTGGGGAAGCAATTTGAAGATGATGTACAACTTACAAGAGATACACAAAGAGTTTTGCCGACATCAACTAGGGGAAGATTGTTGGGTCAAAAAGTTGATGTGGCAGAAACTCAAAAACGAATAAAATATGAAGGCATTTGTCTAAGCGTTGACAAGTGTAATCCAGGCGTTGTCAAGAGAAAATTAGGCGTTGACAGAAGTCAACAAAAGTCAAACGTTGTTGGAAGCTTCTATTTAGGATAAGTATGCAGAATATATTTTGTATTAGTTATTTAAATAGAAGATATTCATGTTTATTCATAGTTATCTTTTGTAAAACTCTAATCCTTGCACTATAAAAGGAACCAAGGGTTATTAGGTTTTTCATAACTTTCAATCATAATGTAAACCTAAAGCGTGTGTCGACTAGGTGTGGGATTCAATGTACACACACCTAATGATTGCTGATTATTAATATAATTAGCAATCCGTTTGTTTTAATTCATGTGTTATTGTGCCTAAACACCTTGTTACATAGTTATTGTTCTTTTCCGCTTTGATTGTATAATCATATCAACAATGGTTATGCCTAGTAGCTAAAAGATTCGAGGAAACCAAGGTTTCCACAATTTTAAGTCTCCTAGGACACCCATGGACACAATCATTATATCCTCGGCTCCTGGGTGGAAGTAGGCGTGCCTAGTGATGTCTTCTTTTTGGCTTATCAACTTGGCAGCCTTGGTCATACCTTCATGACGGCCGCGGTCAATACCGTCTGACACGACATCAGCAAAGGCTTGTACAAACTGAGGTGCCTCCATCACCCTCATCACGGCTAGGCGCGTCCCTTGTCCCACCATCCACCTACGCCCAGCGATGGCCGCAAGTAGTTGGGGGCACAAAACTTCATCACAAGCCGTAACTAGTGCGCTCAGTTCATTGTCCGCCTTCTCCAGGGTCTCGGACATTTGCCTTTTCAATGCAGATCGCTCCTTGGCAAACTCTTCCGTCAAAGCATCTTCGCCCTTTACCAACATCCGCACCTTCTCTATCTCATTTGTGAGGACGAATGCTTGGTCAGCCGCGGTCTTAGCAGAGCCCTCGGCTGCGGCTACCTATGAATAAGAGGTTAAGGTTAGTATGGAATGCAAAGACAAGAATGGTTTTACACGCACCATATAAAATATATAAGTATATAAGGATACATACCTTACCGTTAGAAGCCTCAAGAAGAGCTTCTAGCTCAGCAATGCGCTTGTCATGGGTATTGGCATGGCTTGTCTGTTCTTTTAGTGTAGCCTCAGCCATGGCCAAATCCGCCTGCATGGTAGCAATTGTATGCCCATGCTTCTCTACAAGCTCCTCCCTGCGGTCCATTCTCCTGTCGGCATGGCGTACATAGGCCAAGGCCTCCTCAAAACGACACCGTAGGGCCGCACCAACCGTCATCTGGTGCGCTGTTGCCACATTGAACTGCTCAAGGAGGATCCCATGGCTAAGCTCATCCAGATCTTACGCCAGGGTTGGAGGAGTCAAGTGATCCAAAAATTCCTTGCACTCCTCCTCCGCCTCTAGCCTTGTCAGCTTGAACAAGTTCCAGGCTGGGCGGAGGCATGAGTCCGGGCCTTCAGGCTGGGCCTCTTCCACATGGGTGGGGGAGGAGTTGGTGGGCAGTCTTACATCACAGGTGATGGATCCCTGACAGCGTCTCCCTCGTGCGGCAAGGTCGTCGAGTCCACCCTGTTATGCACTTGTTAGTCTTTTGAAGTTTGTAAACATACAAATAACATAGATGATAAGGGATAAAGTGAGACACTTACGTTGTGGCTATCGTGGGCTCTGTGATGGTAGGGGCCACGGTGGTGATAGGGGTAGCTTGCCACATTGTCTTCTCCGCCTGGCTACTAGTCATAGAGGGAGGAGGAAGTGGGTTGCTTTCTGGCGTGGTGGCACTGCTACTTCCCTGGTATTAGGGATGGTCTTTGCGTAATCTTTTAACAGGAGGATTGGACGTGCCCAATTCTTCCTCCGTAGGCTTCACAATCCTCCTCTTAAATGTGCACCTTCTTCTGGCGGGTTTGGATTGTCTGGTGGAGTTAGGTTGGTGTTCGACTTCTTCCCCCTTGGATTCAAGCATCTGGTCGACTTCCTCGGATAATCGATCTTGATCATCTCCTTGGTTCTCTGGGTGAGTGGTCGTGGTGTTTGGCGCTGTGCCGTTACCACCTTCTAACAAGAGGTTGTCGCTTCATTCAAGAAGTATAATGGCGACTTCTCTATTCCTTCCCCTGTATCTGAGTGGGGTTGCGACACGTCTTCCAAAGGCAGGGTCATGTGATGGGTAGACACAAGGAGTGGTAGCTCGTCCTGGTGTAGGGAGTCGGGATCCTTCAGGCACCTTCTTCGGGTCCCCTTGGCGTAGCAGACCGAATAGCCTCATCTCTGCAGACATGCAACATACAATGTTAGTTTTGAAAAAAGAGAGCATGTCGTACACACGTAATTAGCAAAAACAAAACACCCACCCCACCTACGGGCATCCAGGAAGCACGGGTATTTGTCCTCCCTACCAAAGTAGTTCCGGCTAGTCCATACCAAGCCTCAGAAATGCTCCGGCAGGTCCCTATGAAAGTCAGTGTGGTTAGTATCTAAAATTCTAACATCCCGACTGTTGTACTCGCTTGTGGGGGGTGGGTAATCGTGTCGCACCCTGTTTTTCAGAACAAAAGGCATGGGGAAGACTTTGGCATCTACAAAGAAATAATGGTCATACCAATTCTTAAGCGAATCTAAGGCCTTCCTATAACACATTGGGGCGTTTGCGGATCGTTTTTTGAAAGACAACCACCCATTTACCATTTGGGGGGCGTAGAAACCCTAAACAAGCTTACGGTTGGGGTTACACTACATGCGTGGCCGGAGATCTCAAATTGGTTTATCTTACACGCTCTTATGCAATGTAGTTGGGATATGTGAAACTCAAGTAGGTTAGAACGTCTACAAGGAACCTAGAAAGCGGGATTCGGTAAACGACCGAGTCAAATAGGCGTGTATTTACATCTATTTTCCCATCTGGAGCATCAGTAATGGCTTCACCATCACCCGGATAGGTGGGGTGTACGCCCTCGGGAAAATAATAATCGGAAAGGAATTCCATAAATCTCTCTGGTGACATCACATTGAGTACAGTCGTGATGTTGAGGTTGTCCTTCACCATGATTTATAAATATGAGAAGAAGGGCGCGATGATCTAACCTGGTACGGTGGATTTCTATGGAAAGTAAGAAGAAGGAATGAAGGATTGAAAGGAAATGCAACAATAGTGGAAGAAGGTGTTAACTATGTGTGTACACAGTCACACGCACATGCCTTTTAAAGGGTTGCCTCGATTTACGTGGTGTCCTGGATAATTGCCACGTGTAATCCACTACTCCCATCTAACGGATGAGGTTTCTGACATAGTTGAAACGTCAGAGGGACCCACAGGTCACTTCTTCAACAGTTTTTTGCGAAGAGCGAGGGTGGTCCCATAGGGTTCACTTTTACAGTCAAACATGTGAACCATGACTATCATTAATACACTCATTAATATTGTCCCGGTCGACCGTTCTTTGTGGTGCGACTTTATTTGCAAAAGGCGATATTAGGGACATTAGTTAGTCTAGAAGTTACGCCTACGGCTGTAACAACTAGACTGGGGGGACATGATGATGTATAGTCCCCAACCGGGTCATGGACCCGGACCACGGGTACTACCCGCGTCCAGACCGTCGCTATTGGGTTGGATTAATGTCATTTATGCTTATGGGCTTCGAATAAATAGTGGCCGCATAGATGTGTGCGGCCACGGCCCGACACGGCCGGTGCAGGGTTAGACAGAATCACAATCTTATTAGGATTGGGATTTACCCTAAAGTAGAGGATATACACTAACCATAATTAGAAGATAACAATCTAACTAATTATGGCACTTATCCTTTGCTTGGGGCCGAATCATCGATGACAGTCTATTAGGGTTTCACCGCCTATATAAGGAACCCCCAAGGGTTCCACAAAGGTATCACATTCTTCATACACTCAACCTACAATCGATTCATAACCCTAAAACGATTAATTACTCTCACGCCGGAGTCTAATCGTGGGATACGTTCCCACGGTAAGCTTAACGCGTGTTGTTTTAGTGTGCAGGATCTCAACAAGAAGTTCACTTGGTGCAGAAGCCGGAGCCGAAGCACCCGAATTAAGCCTAATTCGGGTCAAGCTAGGATCATCCAACTTTTGTATCAACCAAAAAGTAACTGTAAAAACCATCTACAAAAGGAATAGAAATCGTTTCCCGTAAGACGCTCCAACATTTGATCCATGAAGGGCAAGGGAAAATGGTCTTTACGAGTGGCGTCATTTAACATAAGATAGTCAATACACACACTCCAACCGGTCACGAGTCGAGTTGGAATTAACTTGTTGTCATCGTTTGGCACAACAGTCATTCCTCCCTTTTTAGGGACACAATGGATTGGGCTCACCCAAGGGCTATCAGATATAGGGTAAATCATTCTCGCGTCAAGTAGTTTAAGAACTTCTTTTTTGATGACGTCGTGAATTTTGGGGTTTACCCTTCTTTGACATTGAATTGCAGGTTTGCAGTCCTCCTCCATTAAAATCTTATGTGTACAAAATTTTGGGTCGATACCCTTAATGTCGGAAATTTTCCACGCAATTGCCCCTTTGTGAGCTTTCAAGACATCGATAAGTGCGGTTGTTTCATCATCGGAAAGGTCTTTCTAATAACCGGTAACTTATCGTCTCCTTCCAAGAATACATATTCAAGGTGAGGAGGAAGATCTTTCAATTCGAGGGTTGGTGGTTCCTCGATTGAAGATTTCGGTTCAATACTCATAACCTCCACCGGCGGAGGAAATGGGAAATCGTTGAGAAAATCCTTGATAATCGAAAAATCCTCATCGTCATCGAGGTCTTTGTTAGAAGTTCGAGGTACATCAAACTCTTCCAAATTAAAACTACCTCCTTCAAATGGAGTGAAAGATGGTGTCAAATTATCAAGGATTAGATCGAGCATAGTGGGATTGCCACTATTTGCTTCATCGACAAAACCTAAAATCTCTTTTTAAAATTCCTCGCAAACGACATCGATTAAATTAATATGGTTTAAAGTCGCGATAGAATAAAGATGAGAAAGTTTGGAGTTTTGAAGTTCCTCTACAACAAGTTCCTCGTCGTTGAAGCATAAAGTGATTTTTCTAGCATGCACATCAATGACCGCTTTCGACGTATCTAAAAATGAATGACCTAGAATGAGAGGAACTTGAGGATCCGTGGGAATATCGGCAACGATAAAGTCTACCGGAAAATAAAACTTTCCTACTTTTACAAAAACGTCTTCGGCCATTCCACATGCGGGAATTATAGAATGATCGGCCATCTCGATAGATATTTTTGTAGGAGTATGATTAGAAAGATTGAGCAACTTAAATATTTCAAGAGGCATCAAATTAATACTAGCACCAAGATCGGCCAAGGTGTAGCATTCTTCCATATCTTGGATACCGCACGGAATTAAAAAATTACTGAGATCACCGACTTTTTGAGGTATGCGGTTAAGAAAAACCGATGAACAATGACTAAATTTTGCAATTTCTCTTTATCGTTCAACATATTCTTGAATTTGGAGGCAAATCGAGGCATCTTGATTAAAGCGTCGGCAAAACTTATGTTAATATGCAAATCACGAAACATTTTTATAAAAAGCTCAAATTGATAATTGTTACGTTCTTGCAATTTTTCCTTGTGACGTTTCGGTGGACAAGGTAAGGGTGGTGTTGGGTGGGGCATAGACATAGCCTTTGGAATCTCGAGTTCCGAACTTGGTAAAGGGTCGAGCGTAGGTGTGGTTTGAGCGGTACTTCGTGGGATAGAAACGTGCTCCTTTTCGACCACCAAATCGGGTTCTTCCACAATTTCCTCCTCCGTAGGAGTAATTGGTTGAGGAGTCGGCTCTTTAAAGGTATTACCACCACGTGTGGTAATCACTTTCATCTCTCCCTTCGGGTTTGAAACGGTGTTGCTAGGAAGACAACCCGAAGTAGAAGCTTTGCTCATCATAATAGCATTTAAAAGTCTATTTTCCGACTTTGCTCGTTCTTGCTTATCTTGCTCTTTTTCAACCTTTTAGTTTTGCTCCCACCTAAGTAAAGTTTGTTCAATCTTATGTTGGCCTTGTTCCATTTTCTGTTGATTTTGTTGGAGCCTAACCACATTTCCTTCCTTTTTGTTGGAGCCTAACCACATTAGCCTTAAAGTAACTCAAAATCTCATTTGGAATATCTTTTGAAAATGCATTTGAAAGCCCTTGATTGATATTTTGAAAATCACGATTTTGATTTTGATTTTGCAATTGACTACTAGCCCTTTGATTCCCATTGTTGTTGTAATTACCCTTGTAATTGTTCCTTTGGTTTCCTTGGTAACCACCTTGATTGTTGCGATAATTGTTATCATTGTGATTGTTGAAGCATAGTTTGGCTAGGCCGGTCTGACGACTCCCCTGGGCCGTTCGTCGTCTTCCCGGGTCCTGAGTAATGCTGCAAACAAAGGTAAACCGGTTAGACATGGACCCGAGGCCGGAGCCCCGGGGTCCACCTCCGACGGTCAAGTTAGTATCGGATGAATATGTAGTATAAGAGGTGTAGTTATGAGAGAGAACCTGTTTATAATGAGACCCCTACCCCTGTTTATATAGGCCTAGGGTTTCTTGAAGGATAAGTTAGGTATGTGTGGGCCGCGGGCCTGTTGGGCCGGGCCGGATACTGACTGTACGTCGACATGTCCCCCAGTCTAGTATGATATGGTCCATGATCATGTTATGCTAGACTCATTCGTGTATCATGCTCACTAAACAACCGCGTGCGGCTTGCTGCTAGAACATCCTCGTGGGTTGTCCGTAACATATGGCTCCACTCGTAATGGGCTACTTTTAGCGAAAAGATGATAGTTTGGGATTACGAATAGTGAGCATAGCCACTATACGTCATCATGTCCCCCCAGTCTAGTATGCGAGGTTGTCACCGAGGTTACTAGACTTTACACCATATCCGCTACCTATAAACATATCCACGTCGAAAGAAATGGGAAAACACGTATACGTAAGACGGGCGGTTGTGCTCGAATGCTTGGTTTCCCGTGATTAGACGGTAAGGACCCCGTAAGAAGAAAGCGTGCTCTATAGCCGGGGTAACACTGGCATTGGCAAGTATCATTCTTATTCATCTCTAACGTGAGGATGATAAGAAGGTTTTATGAAGGTGAAGGTGGAACCCGTATGCTGCATCGTGAACATTTGAAGATGTACTTCTAATACCCACTAATGATGCAGCATAGTGCGAATATTGCATTCATCTTAAGGCCAACAGAATTCGTACTTCTGTGGCAAAGAGATGCGGATATTACATCCGTCTTATGGCCCCGACATCCGATAATGACTTCCAAAATTTGTCACAGTTTTTCCTAGATTAAACATAGTTGATCAAGCTCCATATAATTAAGTATAAACGATGTAAATTTTGGAAACATCACTCCATGGTCGGGCAAAGTAATTCGTCACGGAAGACGTACTTCCATAACAAAGATATGTACCAACAGAAGACGTACTTCTGTGGCAGAATGAGCCAGTGGAAGGCGTACTTCCACGGCAAAAGATAACGAGGCGTCGTGGAAGAATGCTTCCACGGCTAAAATAACGATGCGCCGTGGAAGAATACTTCCACGGCTAAAATAACGATGCGCCGTGGAAGAGATACTTCCACGGCTAATATAACGATGCGCCGTGGAAGAGATACTTCCACGGCGAAGAGACTGAGCACGTGGAAGGGATACTTCCACGGCAAAGATAAGAAGCACGTGGAAGAATACTTCTACGGCGAAGAGACTGAGCACGTGGAAGGGATACTTCCACGGCGAAGATAAGAAGCACGTGGAAGACGTACTTCCACGGCGAAAATAATGAGCACGTGGAAGAGATACTTCCACGGCGAAGATAATAAGCACGTGAAAGAATACTTCCACGGCGAAAAGACTGAGCACGTGGAAGGGATACTTCCACGGCGAAGATAAGAAGCACGTGGAAGAGATACTTCCACGGCGAAGATAATAAGCACGTGGAAGAGATACTTCCACGGCAAAAATAACACGCGCGTGGAAGAAATACTTCCACGGCGAAAATAACAAGCACGTGGAAGAGATACTTCCACGGAGAAAATAATAAGCACGTGGAAGAGATACTTCCACGGCGAAAAGAATGAGCACGTGGAAGAGATACTTCCACAGCAAAGATAATGAGCACGTGGAAGAGATACTTCCAAGGCGAAGGATAGTGAGCACGTGGAAGAGATACTTCCACGGAGAAGGAGAATGAGCCCGTGGAAGAATACTTCCACGGCGAAAGATAATGAGCACGTGGAAGAATACTTCCACGGCAAAAAATAATGAGCACGTGGAAGAATACTTCCACGGCGAAAATGATGAGCACGTGGAAGAGGTACTTTGATAGGTGTGAAAACACCCATCTTTTTACCACTTAATTACAATAATAACCGAGCCAAAACGTGTATTTTATGTCGTAAATGTCGGAATTATGCGTTGTTTGTGTTTTTATTGTGATTTAGGACGAAAAGGTGAAAAGTGGAGAAAACACGGGCATTCACAGGCTTTTATAGAAGAAAACGACAAAAGACGAAGTCAAGAGATCAAAAGTGCAAAAAGAACGGAAGTCCAAGGCCTATTCTGAAGATTTATCGAAGAACAAGTCTAAAGACGGAAGTTTACTTAAAGCCGAAGAACTCGAGTCTAATAAATAAATAAATTATAAGACGAGTTTAATTAATCCCGAGACAAAGTCGATAAAGTCGAAGAACTTAAAAGACGAGAAGACGTGAAGAAAGAAAGAAAGAGAAGGCAACACATGCACCTCCCCATTTCCTATAAATACCCTCCTAAATTCATTTAGGAGGTTGGTTAGTTTTAGTTAGTCTAGTTTTCCTTTTCATTTTGTAGGTGATTCTAGAGAGAGAAAGTGACAGTTTCTCTCACTAGAATCCCAAGCTTTCATCTTCCTTTCTTGTTTTTGATCAAGTCTTTACCTTTGTTAATTTAATTCTTGTTTTAATCTTATTCTTATTCTACCTTTCTTAGCTTTTTATTAGTGCTTAATCCGAAATTTCTTTACACGATTTGTTTAAGCTTCACGTTTGATTTATTAAAAAGTTTATCTTTTTGTTAATCTTTAAGTTTTTATACGAATCAAGCTTTGAGCTTGACATGCTTATTGGCTTAATTTGTGTCTAGCTTATTTCTTTTAAGTTTTCTTAAAAGTTTTTATATTTTAAAGTTTGCTTATTTTGTGTTTTCTTATTTTGTGTTTTTATAAAGTTTATGAATTTCATCTTCTAAAAGCTTTCAAATTTATGTTTATCAAGTTGTTTAAGTTTCGGTGTAGTAGCTTATTGGCCGTGCTTATTGATTTTCAAGCTTAAATTCATTTTCGGATTATTGCTTGTGCTCATCGCAATCTTTGGTTTCCACTTTCCGACGGGCGGCTTTTGTTCCATCGCAATAATCATTCTTGGTTCCACTTTGCGATGGCTTGTGTTTCATCCCCCTTATTCCGATCGGGATTGCGATCGCTCATTACGATCGCATATTCCGACGGAGTTTAAGGTATATTGCGACGAAGTGCTGCCCAAATTTTGACAGCCACATTCGGATAGATTTTGGTACTTTAGTTATTCCGACAATTTTTATTTTTAGACATTCCGATAGTTCTTTTTTTAAAAAAAACATTCCGACAGTTTTCTTTTAGTATTCCGATAGATTCTCTTTTTCACATTCCGATAGTTTAAAAAGAAAAAAAAAAAAAGTAATAATATTCCGATACAAAAAGAACACACTCCCATAGATTATTAACTTAAATAGTAAAACACATTCCAATACATATTAACTAAAATATTCCGACAGAATGTCGTGCCTACCTGCTAGCTTCATTTTCTTTCCCGCCAATTTCAGCAGGCAGCTTGGCTGCTTGAGCTAGCTGCCTGCTAGCTTGCTTATTTATTTATTTTGTTCTGTAATTGTTTAGTTTAATATGAAAGTTGTTCCGATTTAATTTCTGAAAGTTACATATTTTTAGTTAAATTTTTCGTCTAATTTTAAAATTAATATTTTTTCGTAAAGTTCAAGTTTTATCTTTTAATTAGTACCCGCTTTAGGTTTTGCGTCTTTTAGCTTTAAAGTACCATTTTAATTTTATTCTCTCCTTTTTCATTTATTAAACTTTATTTTCGAGTCGATAGTTAATTTCTTCTTTTAGATTTATTTTTATTGATTGTTTCGCTTTAAATTACGTTTTATTATTTGTTTTAATATTCGTTTTAATATCGTTTTAACTTTTAGTTTTTAATATTCACCTTGTTTTACTTTTATTATTTGTACTTATTTTTTGTTTGTTTTTAAATACTTTTCGCATTTACTTTTTAATTAGTTATAGATAATCAACTTCCTTTTTTCATAACCAAAAACAATTGAGTCACACATTTAACTGGTAATCAATTCGATTAGACACCGAGAAAACGAACTCTTTCAACTAGTAAAATCTCATAATTTCAAATGGCGCCGCTGCCGGCTCTTTTCGTGAAGATTAACGGTTTTTTGTGAGAGACGCGTTGGCTTTTGGGATCCGTTCACTTGTGAACGTTATTTTTCGTGTCCAAATATTTTTAAAAAATCCAAAAACATTTGAAAAATCTTAAAAAGCATTTCTTTTTCAAAGTTTTGCACCAAAAATATTCTTCTTGCTTATCTATCTTTTTTTATGGATTTTTATGTCCATTGCGTCCGGTGTGGGAAACAATTATCCGGGAACAACTCTTGTCAATGGTGTACATGTGAGCGGTGCGGAAACGATATCGACTACACACAATTCGGATTTTGTCCCTTGTGCAACTCGACTAATTCATTCTTTTTGAACCCACCTCCTGTTCCCCCGTGCATCTATTGTGGAAGCGATTCTCATTGGCATGTTTCATGCCCGGTTCAATACCCGTATAGACACGGGCAAGAACCGGGGTACAATTATGACAATGATAATAGCTATCCACAAGACGCACTTGATTTTTCTCCATACCCGGTTTGCAACAACTATGGGGGTCCTCACGACACTTATTATTGTCAACCAATGAATTATTATGAGCAAAATCCGTGTCCTCAGTTTTCTTCACCTATGGATTATTATGAACCAAACCCGGTTTCTAATTCTTCTCAACCGATGAACAACTATGAGCAACATCCGTGCTATAATTCCGGTTTTCAAAATCTTGAGCCCCCACCGCACTCACTCGATCATCAGCCTTGTCACGGGATGAGTTACCAAGAACCAATTGTCGATCTTGCTACAACCTTTCAAGAACAAAGAAACGATCTTGCTACAGCTTTTCAAGAGCAATCAAAAGAGCTTTTACACACGCTGCGAACTTCTATGGAGTCATTTTTACAGCAGCGAGATCAGACGAGTACTCATATCCCTGAGCATATTATTGGCCCTATAGATAATGAGGAGAGTGATGACGATATTGAGGTTATTTTCGACGAGGAGGAATTTCTAAAGCAAAATACTTCACTCCTTCGTGATGATGGTTTTCACATTCCTGAGATCGATGAATATCTTGATATTGATACACCCGTGGAATACATATCGGGGTATTCTGATGTGGAGGGAGATATACTTTTTCTAGAGGATTTATTACACGATGACACTATACCTTCTATCCCAGAGGTGGAAAGACGTGAATCTACTGAAAAAGGGACGCAGGTGCAAGGTAATTGTTCTCATACTTCTCATATTATATTGCCACCTCATCCTACCACGTACACACCCAAGCGGGTGATGTATCATCTTTATTCTCCTCGTTTCATACCGGGAAATGAGGATGAGTGCTTTGACCCGGGCGGTGACAATGACAATTCTATAATTGATACCCTCACGGCTTTGCCGAGTGCTCAACATCCATTGTCTTTGGGGGATGACAATGTGCTTACTTTACCCACCCCACCTCCCGTGGATCTTGAATTCACATACTGCTCGTATGTCGAAAGGGTTTTTCTCACATTCAAGACTTATCCCCCCGCCTCTCCTTTGTTGATGTCCTCCGGGAACGAGGACAAGGTCTTTGATCCTGGTATTACATTCGAGGCTTCCCCATGGACCATTTAATTCGGGGACGAGTCAGGCTCGCGACTCGGTTAACAAAAACAAACGCTCTTCGGGAGGCAACCCGATTATCTATCTTTATCTGTTTTCACCATAAGTGTTGGGGGAGCCCCGTGGTGTTTCTTGTTCTCTTTCTTATCATATGCAGGGATTAGAGCTTCATAGACACACTCTTGATGACTTTTGAGGAATCGTGATTCCGTGTTCCCTTCTTCTCGGTTCTATCTTAAACTTTTTTCGATTCACTATTTTATATTTCTCAATATTAAAATAGGAATCTCTTTAGTTGTCTTTTCCTTAACGAGATTTAAACAAAGTGCACAATGTCCTAAGTGTAGGGGAGTTTACTCCCACATGCTTAAACATTGAGGACAATGTTTATATTAAGTGTAGGGGGGACTTCTATCGAAGTTAAGTGGCCTTTTCCTTGTATTTGTCCTCATTTTAACCGGAAAATCGATTTTTCGACGTTTTTCAAAATTTTTAATCTATTTTGGCCTAGTTGTAGTATCCTTTATTTTTGTTACTTTCTAGCATTTTAATAAAATGGTTTTAGCAAGTTTAGATATCTTATATATATTAGGCCCGTTGTGAATATTTTGACTCAACCCGAGTTTACTTATCCAAGTTCACTCTAGCTAGTATCCTTAACCATGTAGACCTTAATTGGTTTATTAGGCTAAGCATCCACGAGTCTCATTCCTTGAGATTTTAAATTGTGGAGAACGAGAAATGATAGAGTTGGTTACAAGTTTGGTATTCTCTCATTAACTTATGTGAGTTAATTATGATCTTTTTCTCCCATCACTTGCTAATAAATTATCTGCAATAAGTAAGGTCGTACGATTTGAAAAGTTACTTAGCTTCTAGCCCAAGATCGTTTAAAAGTTGCTCGGTAATGATAAGAGTTCATAGCCAAGGCATAACTTATGAAGCGGGGCGCGAAGATTGGCGAGTCCGAAAAGGCCCTAACAAGGCATGAGGATTCCATTTTATTGCTGAAGATCCAAAAGTGATGTGAAAGGCATTATTCCCAAAATCAATATGAAGGATCAAGACTCACGACGAAAAGCAATTAACTCCCATAAAGATCATGGAGAAGTCTATCCGAAAAGACCCTAACAAGGTATGAGGATAAATAGATCCAAGTCCGAAAAGGAGGCGGATCGTTGTATCTCAAAATCCCAAATAGAGATTGAAGAAATAATCATGAAGTCGTGGTCAACAAAGTTGGAGTACCTCTCAAAAGTCTCTAAGTGAAGAAACTCTATGAACGATGAGAAGACCATTATCTCAAGCACGTCTCTCAAGATATGAAGTATGAAGTACATGCCAAATATCGGCCCGAGAAAGGTCTCAAATCGTGAACCAAGTTATGCCAAGATATGAACTTTTTGATATCCCGAGAAGCAGTTTTAAGAGATTTTGTCCTTTAGCTAACTATTAATCAAATCGTCCTACTTTGCTTTCAGCCCTAATAAACTATCGCAATAAGTCAATAATGCATCCTCATGATCATTCAAGACATCAATAAAATATAAGAGATACCCGTAGGAATAAGGGAGTTTCAGTGATTAATTGAACCACATGAGTAAATGTTTGTTATGCTAACTTGTACTAACAATGATCTTGTTTTTAAGCTTGGCATGGGGAACGTGAAACTTGATGGTGATAAACATTCATGACACACAAGCCCTAATGTAAGTCTTAGATTTCTTTACAAGTTTCTTCCTTGTTGCATCTTGTTATTTTCTATCTTTTTGATTTTCCTTAGTTGATTAATAAAGGCCAAGATGGATTAATTATGATGAAAAATGTAAACTTGCTTTGTAACTAATGCATTGCATGAGGACATTGCAATGGTTAAGTGTAGGGGATTTGATAGGTGTGAAAACACCCATCTTTTTACCACTTAATTACAATAATAACCGAGCCAAAACGTGTATTTTATGTCGTAAATGTCGGAATTATGCGTTGTTTGTGTTTTTATTGTGATTTAGGACGAAAAGGTGAAAAGTGGAGAAAACACGCGCATTCACAGGCTTTTATAGAAGAAAACGACAAAAGACGAAGTCAAGATATCAAAAGTGCAAAAAGAACGGAAGTCCAAGGCCTATTCTGAAGATTTATCGAAGAACAAGTCTAAAGAAGGAAGTTTACTTAAAGCCGAAGAACTCGAGTCTAATAAATAAATAAATTATAAGACGAGTTTAATTAATCCCGAGACAAAGTCGATAAAGTCGAAGAACTTAAAAGACGAGAAGACGTGAAGAAAGAAAGAAAGAGAAGGCAACACATGCACCTCCCCATTTCCTATAAATACCCTCCTAAATTCATTTAGGAGGTTGGTTAGTTTTAGTTAGTCTAGTTTTCCTTTTCATTTTGTAGGTGATTCTAGAGAGAGAAAGTGACAGTTTCTCTCACTAGAATCCCAAGCTTTCATCTTCCTTTCTTGTTTTTGATCAAGTCTTTACCTTTGTTAATTTAATTCTTGTTTTAATCTTATTCTTATTCTACCTTTCTTAGCTTTTTATTTGTGCTTAATCCGAAATTTCTTTACACGATTTGTTTAAGCTTCACGTTTGATTTATTAAAAAGTTTATCTTTTTGTTAATCTTTAAGTTTTCATACGAATCAAGCTTTGAGCTTGACATGCTTATTGGCTTAATTTGTGTCTAGCTTATTTCTTTTAACTTTTCTTAAAAGTTTTTATATTTTAAAGTTTGCTTATTTTGTGTTTGCTTATTTTGTGTTTTTATAAAGTTTATGAATTTCATCTTTTAAAAGCTTTCAAATTTATGTTTATCAAGTTGTTTAAGTTTCGGTGTTGTAGCTTATTGGCCGTGCTTATTGATTTTCAAGCTTAAATTCATTTTCGGATTATTGCTTGTGCTCATCGCAATCTTTGGTTTCCACTTTCCGACGGGCGGCTTTTGTTCCATCGCAATAATCATTCTTGGTTCCACTTTGCGATGGCTTGTGTTTCATCCCCCTTATTCCGATCGGGATTGCGATCGCTCATTGCGATCGCATATTCCGACGGAGTTTAAGGTATATTGCGACGAAGTGCTGCCCAAATTTTGACAGCCACATTCGGATAGATTTTGGTACTTTAGTTATTCCGACAATTTTTATTTTTAGACATTCCGATAGTTCTTTTTAAAAAAAAAACATTCCGACAGTTTTCTTTTAGTATTCCGATAGATTCTCTTTTTCACATTCCGATAGTTTAAAAAGAAAAATAAAAAAAAAATTAAAAAAAGTAATAATATTCCGATACAAAAAGAACACACTCCCATAGATTATTAACTTAAATAGTAAAACACATTCCAATACATATTAACTAAAATATTCCGACAGAATGTCGTGCCTACCTGCTAGCTTCATTTTCTTTCCCGCCAATTTCAGCAGGCAGCTTGGCTGCTTGAGCTAGCTGCCTGCTAGCTTGCTTATTTATTTATTTTGTTCCGTAATTGTTTAGTTTAATCTGAAAGTTGTTCCGATTTAATTTCTGAAAGTTACATATTTTTAGTTAAATTTTTCGTCTAATTTTAAAATTAATATTTTTTCGTAAAGTTCAAGTTTTATCTTTTAATTAGTACCCGCTTTAGGTTTTGCGTCGTTTAGCTTTAAAGTACCATTTTAATTTTATTCTCTCCTTTTTCATTTATTAAACTTTATTTTAGAGTCGATAGTTAATTTCTTCTTTTAGATTTATTTTTATTGATTGTTTCGCTTTAAATTACGTTTTAGTATTTGTTTTAATATTCGTTTTAATATCGTTTTAACTTTTAGTTTTTAATAGTCACCTTGTTTTACTTTTATTATTTGTACTTATTTTTTGTTTGTTTTTAAATAATTTTCGCATTTACTTTTTAATTAGTTATAGATAATCAACTTCCCTTTTTCTTAACCAAAAACAATTGAGTCACACATTTAACTGGTAATCAATTCGATTAGACACCGAGAAAACGAACTCTTTCAACTAGTAAAATCTCATAATTTCATACTTCCATGGCGAAGGAGGATGAGCCCGTGGAAGAATACTTCCACGGCGAAGATGATGAGCACGTGGAAGAGGTACTTCCACGGCGAAGGAGGATGAGCCCGTGGAAGAATACTTCCACGGCGAAAGATAATGAGCACGTGGAAGAATACATCCACGGCGAAAGATAATGAGCACGTGGAAGAGATACTTCCACGACGAAGATAATGAGCCTGTGGAAGAAATACTTCCACGGCGAAGATAACAAACGCGTGGAAGAGATACTTCCACGGCGAAGATAATGAGCACGTGGAAGAGGTATTTCCACGGCGAAGGAGGATGAGCCCGTGGAAGAATACTTCCATGGCGAAAGATAATAAGCACGTGGAAGAATACTTCCACGGTGAAAGATAATGAGCACGTGGAAGAATACTTCCACGGCGAAAGATAATGAGCACGTGGAAGAGATACTTCCACGGCGAAGATAATGAGCACGTGGAAGAGATACTTCCACGGCGAAAATAATGAGCACGTGGAAGAGATACTTCCACGGCGAAAATAAGGAGCACATGGAAGAGATACTTCCACGGCGCATGAATAAGTCAACGGAAGAGATACTTCCGTGGCAAAGGCATAAGCCAATGGAATAAATACTTCCATGGCACAGAAATAAGCACGCAGAAGGAGTACTTTTGTGGCGAAGGAATAAGCCAATGGAAGAGATACTTCCATGGCAAAGGAAGAAGCGCGCGGAAGGAGTACTTCCGCGGCGAAGGAATAAGCCGATGGAAGAGATACTTCCATGGCGCAGAAACGAGCACGTGGAAGGAGTACTTCCACGGCGAAGGAATAAGCCAATGGAAGAGATACTTCCATGGCAAAGGAATAACCCGGCAGAAGGCGAACTTATGCGGCAAAGAAATATATCCAAAGATATTTGCGTGTCATGCACGGAAATAGTGGTATTATTATACCCTGGTAGCCCCCCAAGTTTAATGGTGCTAAACTCGATTAGTAATATTAAACTTAATCAAGTATTCAAAAAATTACGGTCGCTTAGACCAACGCGAATGGACGTACCATAGCTGCGTACAAAAAATAGAAATTGGGTTCGAACGTGCGAACCAACGCGGATGGGTCTTGCCATAACCGCGGATTGTCACATAGTATAAGACGTATCTTAACTAACTTATGGGATGAGCTATGCCCCTACGTGCGGCGTACCGCTACTACCATAAGGACGGTCAAAGTTTTGACAAAATTTTGTTAGACGTGCACAGTGTGTCTTTTGCAAGTCCATCATGAGTCATGTGGTTTGCGTAACTTACTACAACGTCTTGATAGCAAGGTGTCTAACAAGGATACATGATCCCTGGTCGTTGGGGTTGCATCCTTCTTACAAGACAAGTTGAATTATTAGGTTCACTCAATCCTCTTATTCCACCTGGGAACGATGTGTATGCGTACGCCCGTAGGCTAAAAGATGTCCGAGTGTAAGGAGTAGCGCGGATGGACATACCATGACCGCGGACAATAAATAAAATATATTATTCAAATTTACATATACGTGATATCTTTTAAAGATCGCGTCATGATATTTGTGTAGGCAAGTATTAACATCAATAAATAAAATATATTATTCAAATATATTATTCAAATATATTATTCAAATTTACATACCATGATCGCGTCATGATATTTGTGTAGGCAAGTATTAACATCAATAAATACTCCGTAAGTGATCTTACTCGGTGAGTAAAAAAAAATAAAAAATAACAAGAGCATCGATTTTCCTACTTTCTATACGAATAGAAAATATATTTGTGTAGGCACGTATTAACATGATAGGGCATGCATGAATAAAATATTGCAAATTATCTTGGCTAATACATGTATTCGCATACCATCTATTTAGGCCTTGCACTGTTGGCAGAATTTATGAAATCGAACGAAAAAACAGAATTCAAAGGTTCAAGAATTACCGACTTTTGAATTGATTCCTGCTTTTCGATAATATGAGAACACGAAAACAGTTTAGTCATTGTCCCACGGATGGCGCCAACTTGTTGAAGCATAGTTTGGCTAGGCCGGTCTGACGACTCCCCTGGGCCGTTCGTCGTCTTCCCGGGTCCTGAGTAATGCTGCAAACAAAGGTAAACCGGTTAGACATGGACCCGAGGCCGGAGCCCTGGGGTCCACCTCCGACGGTCAAGTTAGTATCGGATGAATATGTAGTATAAGAGGTGTAGTTATGAGAGAGAACCTGTTTATAATGAGACCCCTACCCCTGTTTATATAGGCCTAGGGTTTCTTGAAGGATAAGTTAGGTATGTGTGGGCCGCGGGCCTGTTGGGCCGGGCTGGATACTGACTGTACGTTGACAGTGATTGTTTTGATTAGGTGGAAAACCCAGTGGAGTCAATTGATTAGTGCGGGTAACTTGACCGTTTTGGTTATATGTTCCAGTGGCCGCGTAGGTACTCGAAGTGTTACCACCGACGGTAATGCACTCGGAGAAATCGTGAGCTCCACCACAATAAACACAAGAAACCTCAACCGATTTATCCGTAGCGGGAGTGGGTTGTTCACCAATTTTAAACTCTTTAAGCAATCTAATACTGAGATTTTGCAAGGCAAATTCTTTTAATGCAATTAATATTCGTTTTCCTCGACTCACTCGAATTCATCTCCAATTAACGTAGACTTAATTTGTTTTTGGTGAAATGTATAGTTTTGGTATTTTAAACTAATTAAAAACTAAAATTAAACAAAAGACTAATTAAACTATTTAAAATTTAAATCTAATTTAATTAATAGCTTAAATAAAATGAAAACTAATTTTGTAAATAAAACTTAAATTTAAACTTCTCTAATTAAAAACTTTTCTACTAATACTTTTAATGAAAACTATTTTTTTTAAAACAAAACAAATCTATTTTTTAATTAAAAATAAAATGAAAACTAATTTAAAATTATAAAAGTAATTAGAATTAAAATATTATTTTATCTTTTTATTTTTTATAAAAACTGAGTTAAAGAAGATTAATATAAAACTTTTATATTTATTAAACTAAAATTGTATTTAAACTACTTTAATAAAACTGCTAGTTTTAAAATATCCTATATTAATGAAATGCTGTGATATAAAACACAAAACAGGTACTAGCACAATTGGTTAAGCCTTAGGACTGCTAAGCGAGAGGTCCAGGGATCGAATCCAAGGAGGGACAAATATTTGCTAATATTAATTTTTTGGACTTTTGAAACTCAGACCAAGTGGGTCTGAGTTTATATAGTATGTAATGCACACAAGCAATCCAGCTAAATAACCAAAAAGCATATGTAAATAAGCTGAATAAATCAAAATCAACCACACCTAAATAAGCTAATAATACTAGAACAGAAATAAGCGATAAGCATTTATAAACTAAGCAAATAAAAATATAACAATTCCAAACAGTAAGCAAAACTGAGTAAAATAAGCAAACGAAAATTAAAATAAGCAGACTAAAATCAAATCATAAACCGAATAAAAAACAAAACAATAAGCAAATCTAAAACGCAAACAAATAAGCTAGATAATCCAAACAAAACCTAAATAAGTAGTTCTAAAAATACTTGAAAACTAAACAGAAATTTAACTAAACAAACTTAAACAAATAAATACTAGGCAGAATCAAATAAAAAGCTAAATAACTAAACCAACAATAATCTTAACATAAGCAGATCCAAATAATCAGATTAACACAAGCAGATATTAAAACTAAAAACTTATAAAAACTAGAGAGATTAAAAGGAACCTGATGTCGATTTCCTTTGAGCAGAAGGATGGCGATGTGCCTCCTTTTGAACCGAAACGAACCGTCACCAAGACATCAACACCATCTCCTTCGAACCAAACACAATGCCTCGAACAGTAACTTTTTATATTTTCCAGTCGGGAAAATAACTTTCACTTTCTTTTTATTTATTTATTTTTTTATATTATATTAATAATAATAAACACGAACAGTAATAAAAGAAAACAGATTAAGGATTAAACTTTGACAGAAAATTAAATTGAGACAATTAATTAAAAAACAACTTTTCATTAATAATAAAAAAATTACAAATACTGAAAATTAAAAATTACATTAAACCTAAAACTAATTTTACAGGAATTAAATAAAAGAAAAGTGCTATCAATTACATCTTTGATGGGGGTTTTTATAGGCAAAACCCCAAAACCTTCTTGAATCTTCTTGAGGAAGAAATCGAATATGAGCCGTTAAACACTTCTTTTCTATCTTCTTTCTCTTCATTTCTTGATCAAACGGTTAAAAATACACTACCCATCACACGGATTGCCACCGTGGATGGGTGGTGTGTAACACCCCCAAATTTATACAACTCAGTACAGCGGAAGACTAGTTGGTGTTACGGGATAGCACATTACTCACATCATAGACAACGCATAAAAATCGCGTCGTTTATTAATAAAGCATTTCCATTGAATAATATCAAAGTTACATCGGTCCTAAGTCATTATATTTCATACAAAGTTTTACAAAGTAATTGAATGGAAAATATAATTTAGGTGCGGGCCATGAATTCTTGTCGTCTTCCCGAGAATTACCTTCAAGTACCTGAGATAAAACATGTTTAAAGAAAATGTCAGCGATAACGCCGAGTGAATTCATAGAGTTTAATAAATTCCATCAATATAACTTTGGTATAAAATTAGTACCAAAAATCAATTCGTACAAATCATTGTAATAGGTCGTAAAATAGCCAAAATCATTTTATACAAATCTTTTTAATAGGCCATAAAATAGCCAAAGTCATTTTATATAAATCCTTATCGAAAATCATAATATAGGCATTTGCCTTAAAAATTATTATACGAGCCAATGTCGTAAAAACATCATACAATACGTCTTATGACGTTGTATGAAACCAAAAACTGTTATATGAATATGGTTATGAAAACCAAAACACAAACATAATATCAATAGTATGACCCTGTATTGCTAGTCAGGCAATACATTGTAATTCGGAGCGTCTAGTAGTATTTTGTTAACTTTGGATTATTACAAGCCGCATGACATTGTTACCTTACTAAACCAAAACGGGTAGCTAACCCTATACAAATTTTGCCCATCTAAAGTAGCGTGTCGTCACAAAGGTCACGCTATGGAAATATTCTCATACATAAATTCGCTTACCAATCAATGTGGCACGACGGGGATCAACCGTCAAGGCGCGAACTGGGGTGATCGTCCCCAAATAGTACTATTAAATGCATAAGCGTCTACCAACTACCGGTAGTTCACAATTCATGCTAATGGGACTTTTAGTGACATAACCTAACTTTAATAATCCATTTTATTTCATCTATCGGGTCTATTCATCATTTATCGGGTCATACAATCGGGTCATTCAATCATTCGGGTCCAAAATCAATAAACAAACAATCGGGACAAATGGTGTCCTATTTTATAAAACTAACATGTTATCTCCCTCGCGGGTTTATAAAACATTTATAAAAACATTTAAAAGAGTGCGAGGCTATGAACTCACGTTGATGTGGGAAGGCGGGTTATCGGCAACTCGGACGTACGGTACGTGCTTCAATCACGGAATCCTAGACAAATAATAATCGGTCTTAGACGTTTGTCCAATGACTTTATAAAAATAACAAATATGTATACATATGATGATTATTTATATATGAGGATCAAGTGGGTTTACATATTCTTATTTACTCATTTTTGTGTTATGTGTCGATAACTTTTATACTAGTTTTCCTCGTTTTACCTATTTACGCGTTTTAAGTCCAATAAACTTACTATAAGTTATTTAACTTATTTTAATCCATTTTGTACCTATATTATCAGTATGTATACTTTCCAAGTTGGGCCTAAATGGGTTAAGCCCAATAAATTCTTTTTACAAGTTTTTATCCTATTTAGTCCATTTATTAGTCCAATATGTTTATTTAACTTGTTAATGTCCGTATGCCCTATAGTTCGGGTTTTATCGGTTTTTACTTGTCATACATGTCTATATATCAGTATATAAGTTTTATAAAGTTTTCATTAGACGGGTCCAACCATCTAAGTTTAATTTAACAAAAACGTTAATTTTACGGCAATAGCCGAAAAAGTCGTAAAAATCATGTTTATAGTTTTTATTACTTATAAACATTATTTCACCACCATTTATATAATTTATCCATTTGATTACCCTTTTATATATATTTATATAAATAAGTTTTATAAGTTAGTGGGTTTTTATTTTACATTTTATATATTAAAATGTGAGTGCTTATATAATAGTATTATTCTTTAATTTCCAAAAATCTGATTTTTAACTTCATCTTCACCAAAACTGCCATATCTTGAGTTCTATATGGAGATAGAAGCTCAAATTTTTATCACATAAACTACATGATATGTGCTACATTTAACTCTAGTATAGCTACTGTTGAATCATCTTCTAAATATTTTCTAAAAATCGTCCAAAACAGTAACCTCAGATTTATACCCTAAACTTGTTTTGATCATATCTCACTCATTACAATGATTCCATTGCATGGCCAACTCTCACATGTGTACAAGACCCATAGCTTACTGTAAATCCATTCTACTTCATCATTTTATCAGTTCATAACATGTTTCTTTACTGTTTTATACAGCCATCAAATTTAACCAAGATTTTATCCTTGTTTCTTATAGTTTTTCACCTTTTTAATCATATTTATCAACACCAAATCCCCACATAACATTTTTATCATCATATAACCATCATATACATATACAATATGAAAGAAAATACATTTTTACATAATCAAAATAACAAGAAGTTGAGGAGGACAATCTTTATACCACCATGATGATGTAGGTTGATCAAAACATGGATTTTTGATGGAGAAACTTGTGGATATCCATGACCATCTTCAAGACCACCATGCTCCATGAAATCCTTGTGTAAAATCAGCCCTACTACTCCATGAAAACTCCTCCTTGTATGTTATAATCACCACCATTAAAGAGAGCTTCAAGAGGGCTTCAACATATGTAGAAATAACATAGGATTTCATGGTTGATTTTTGATGAAAATGGTGTTCATGGGTGAGGATGGGACGAACTAGGTGAGAGATTTGAGAGGATTTTGAGGGTGGTTTGCATGTTGCAAATGGTGAAGTGGTTTGAAGGCTAGTTGTTTTGATGGTAGAAGTAGCTTAATGTGTAAGCTTACTTACACATGTAAGTGTTAAGCTACACTTTGACACATCATATGATGTGTTATAGCTAAAGCTTGGCCGGTTTTGGGGGTGGGACAACTGTCCCACTTGTCTCATCCCCATTTATTTACGGGTACTCCTCGATTCTAGTTTCATCGATTTGCGTGCCCTCGGGTCGTTTTACGAAAAACGTTTTTATAAATTATGAATCAACGTCACAAAACGAATCCAATAAAAATTGTCTCATCAAAAACGGAGTTCGAAAACGTAAATACGTAATCCTAGGGTTTCCGGTTTAGTCGTAAAGGACGTTAAAATAAAATCGTAAGTCCTAATCTCTTCTCGTAAATTTGTGAGTTTATGAACCAACACAAATTTAAAACTCCAAAATAATATTTACGGATAAATTTATTTTCTGAAATGTCGGACTGTCACCAAAGACGGTGTATGTAAACGTAAGCACGTAACGTTGAATCCTCCGGTTTAGACGTAGTCGATGCTACTCCAAGACGTAAATCCAAATTTCTTCCCAAAAATAAGTGAGTTCATATTGTAACATTAAAATAATGTTTTCAAATAAATATTGAGAATAAAATATCAACCATAAATTGACGGATTGTCACAGCATTTACCCCTAAACAGGATCTTTGTCCTCAAAGATCATCTTACTACTCGCTTCTTATAGAGTTAAAGCCATGTGGGTATTTCCTCCACATTCGGTCTTTTCTCACAAGTGTAATCCATTATAATACGCGAGTTTCATCAAACATAACTACGGGAATAAGATCAGGCTAAATGTTGACTTACTTTCTCTATCCATGATGTTTACGGGTTTTTGATGAATGCAACTTTTCGCCGATCTAAACTTTACTAAGAACAATCAGATTTTCACTTGATAGATATTCCATCAAGTTCGATTTACGAAACATAATTCACGCAGTTCTTGAAGTCCTAGGGTAGATCCAGCTTATATGCCTTTCAATCCCAACTTTTACATCATCTCAATGGTCCCAAACAACGGGGACTTATATCCCATGATTTGTCAGATCATGAATTCATTTTTCCAAGGTTAAAAATTGTGGCATAACTTCGCTACCCATTTGGCACTTCAAGATCTACTTTTCATATTCACATAACCTCTTACTCACTACCGGCAGTCAATGATCAGATCCTAATTTCAACAATCAATTCAGATCTCGCGGGTCGGGTATTTTGTAAGGTTAGGTTCGCCATCTTAGGAAACCTTAAACCTAAAAGACATGTACAACTCACAATGGGTGTATGTCGGATGTCTTCATCTCAACTCTTGCTTATAGATGCTCTAAGATTTAGATCCTAACAAGATTCGATCTCAATCCTAATACAATAATTATCAATGATAATCTTTCCAAAGGAAAACGATTATACGGTCTATTACCAAAGGTCAATCATTCAAACATAAAACATCACTTATATTACTTTGTATCGTTACTTTACCTCGTCCCTTCGATTTGGGATGGTACATAGTACTCTCATCAAGGTTCGTTCTTATTGATTTCTGAGAAAATCTCTAGAAATTCGATGCGAAGCGAGGATCTTGAGAAGGATGTTCGATACAGGCACACTATGTTTACATAACTCTTTTGCATTTATCATTAACGGGAATGATATTAGCAGATTTGGTCAGTCTGTCGACGATGACCCAAATCGAATCAAATTCAGATGATGACCTTTGCAATAGCTAGATGTTTACTAATGTATGAGGCGATGTCTGCCTTCATAATTGCCATTAGTACAACTTCTTCAGACAAAGATACTTCTAGTCAGAAATGACATAAATAGAATACTTATACTTACAAATTCCAACATAACTATATCTCACTATCTCCATATCTATACAATCACAAGCGGTCTTTTATACATTTAACGCTATCGGCTTCTCAACTCTAATGGTTCATACTAGCCGTAAAACCTTTCACTATTTATATTATCCTTCTTACACACATCGTTCATTTTTATATCGTTCGGCAATTTATTTTGCACGTTCATTATTAAGAAATATATCCTAATTGGTTCTTTATCCTTTTTGTATAATACGTCAGTATCTATATTCACTTCTCACGATGATATAATTATCATGTCCATCATTCACTCAGGCATTCTTTCTATATTATGCGTCAGTAATTACGTTCACCTTCCTGATGAAATAAATATCACAGTCGTATTTATTCAAAATTCTTTCTTCATATCTTCTAAGTCTCAGTTTAATTTCAGCTATCATTTTTATCCGTTTTTCTCAATCTATCGTCTATAGCGTCGATAATTATTATAATTAATTAAATATTAAATATTCAATTTTTATGAAATGTAAACGTAAAAGTTTTTAAATTTCTTAGTTCGACCAATTATATAAAATGTTCAAAATAAATTTGAATTTAATTAACAAGATTTTTGTTGATTTATCGAAAATATTTAATAAGATTTCGTAAATGTTCGAAAAACCTTTGTTTATACTTTGGTCAAAGTTTTCTTAGTTTGAAAAGTAAAAATTACGTTTCAAATTTCAAGTCATAAGTTATAGTTTCCTAAATCCCTCTTAGGTTATTTTGAGGTATACACAAACATTTACCCCTAAACAGAAGTTTAGTTAAATGGTTTGTGTATAAGGGAATAATCCCTTAAAATCCTTTGTTAACATATTTGTCAAAATATATTTCCATTTCTTTTTGGTAAAATCCAAAGTCTTAAAAGGGCTCTTAATTTTTGAAGAGTCAATTTATATTCCATTATCCTTTTAATCACATAGTCAAATCATGTAAAGGTTAAAGTCTTTAATCTCGTGTTAATTATTCAAGGTTCAGGTTTACACTGTTCGACCAATTCAGGGCAATCTATAATTAATTATTAACTCATTCTTATTCTTATAAACAAACAAATGATCCTTAATGATCTCAAGCATGAATTTATCAATTTACAGCCTACCCACGTGATTCACCGAATTTATGAATGCTACATGTGCATTAATCAATCCAAACGACATCACGTGGAACTCATAATGTTCATTACAAGCACCGGATGTAGTGATTGGAATAGATAATCTCTTTCGCAGGTGCGAAGTTGATGATAACCATGCTATGGATCAAATTTGCTAGAACTTTGTAAATGATCGAACAATTCTTCCATTTTGAGTTATGGATATCGTTTTCGATTGTCAATTTACTCAGTCACCGTAATCTATAAATATAAGGAAAGATAACACCATAGCTCTTCAGGATGACATGCTTGGTATAATAAAATCTTTCTTCGACAACTTTCTCAGTTGTACGGTAATTCCTTTAATTTAGATGGTGCTGACGTACAGTGCACAAGCCACAAGTGCAACACCGGAAATATAATCAATATCAATTTCAATCTGCCTTAATGGCGAAAGTCTAGGTAACTCATCAACAAATACTTACTAAAGTTTTAGATAACATTATCATCTTTTAATGCATTCATATTAGGTTCTTCTAGATTATAATATCTATGACTAATTCATAACCATTCACGGTATAATCCCAAGTCTAAATGCAGGATAAAATCATCCATCAAGAATTATTTATATCACTTTTGATAATCAACATCTTATCATTTAGGGGAATTCTACTCGAGTTCCCATCAATTCAGACAATGTCGTCATGTCATAATCAATTAATCCATTCTACCGGCATTATCAACTTTTCAGTTTCGTTGCCGTCGATAAGATGTGAACCTCTCAAAAGACTAATAATAATTCATAATCCTTCACAAATTCAGGGATATTAGGATACACAACTACTATTAAAAGAGTAAGGTCAACGCATAACCTATGCGAGAGAATTTCAAATCAGATACAAACGAAAACATTTAACGAATATGAATATATCCCATGTTTTCATAATTTGAGTACGCATTCGAAAGCTCCTCGGATTGTTACCCAGATCGTTCAAATGAAATCAAATCATAAGAAATGATAAGAACGTCAATACATCCAGTCGGGTATCAACACTCTGTAAACATATACTTTTCCTAAGAATCTCACTACGGGAGAATTGGACAAGAAAGAATTGTCAATTGTCAAATAAGACAATTTCCACAGATGAGTAAATTCGACTCAGAAGAATAGATGCTACAGGCACATATGTAGGTGTCCCTAACACTATGTCCTTATTTTTCACTTCTTGCAGATCTCATAAAATTTAATCTTTCACAACCTTTAAAGAGAATGTAGTGTTTATTCATTAGTTTTATGGTGACTACTAATCAGTCTTGCATGGTCCATTCCAAATTGTATGTAGGCGCGCAACTATATACAATTTCAAGACTAACGATGCAATACTCAGTTCGTCAAAATTTTATCATCATGTATAATAAAAACATTTTCATGCTTAATTCTTAAATAAGAATCAAAAATAAATTTACAAAGATTTTCTTTGTTATGGAAATAATTAAGTTTCCAAATCGTCTCTTAAACAACTTCATTTTGATATCAGTCACTTATAAATCTCACTTTGAATAATCTTTATTGTGATGAAAATTAAATTTTCTCAAAGGATACCGCTTTAACTTTATAAAAATAACGTGTGATCTGCAAAAGAGTGATGAAGAGTTGTTCACCGAGAACTAACTATAATATGATAGGGAATGAGCTTAGCCAAATAGTCATGAGGTTCGTGACCTCAATGGCACTCAAGAATACAAAGAGAATAATCCACAACGTAACTCAAATCAAGATGAGTACTTGTTCAATGGTTGCATTACTAATGCGAACATTAAGATGAAGCAAGAAAAGATAGATAACATCGATACATGTAGAATTTAGCAATCAAAGTTAGTCTTCTCATTAATCACAAACAAGTCAAAATTGTACCGTAACACATTACGTGTCACTATGTCATACAATTCTCAGAACTCATCCTACCAACTGATGTCTCAGTTAAGTTAGGGATTTTTAGAAGATACCACAATGAATACTAATCTACAAGAGTTATGGGGGTTCCACCTGTCCCGGAAGATCCATTGGTCTCAATTCAGAAGAAGATTTCTTCAATTTATTTCTTGGACACTGGGCATCCTCGTTATTGGACAATGGCCTAGGAACAACGCTTAACACAATCTAACAATCAATTAAAACCTTATAATTCAATCACAGAACTTAACGATTTCTATTAATATTCTCATATTCCATATGGGTTAAATTTTACTTTATTCAAGTTTCAACCAATTTTATACTCAATGCGATATCCTACCTCATTTTCCAATACTTACAACCTTATTCTTCGGCCTTGTAAAGGCAATACAATCTCAATATGAATCAACGCTTAATTTCCAATCCTATTAGCTCTTACAACAACAATTATCAAATGAGTCATTAGTATGAAATGACTTGATCATTCAACTAGACTTCTCGGAAAGGTATTAGTGGCATAAGGCTTTTGGGTAATGGTTCCAATAACAGCCTTAAGTGCAACATTCACCCTTTCGATTTCAATTTAAGAATTGGATGACAACGAATCAGATGACATCTTTCTAGGTGGTAATGTTTTGTCAACTCCACTCTATAAGGAAAGATCGTCATGACTTCGATATCAGATTTAATCTCGCCAATTCTTTTTCAATATCACAATCAACTAATATCTACATTTCTACGAATATCAACCATTTGTTGGGATCATAAATATCCACAACTTGGTTTAGATTTAGGATAGCTAGAATTCCTACAAGAATAGCTTCGATTAATTTACTACGGGAGTTAGGGTTACTTGTGACAATCGACGTCGTATAAATACCTCGTATAAAAATCAAAATAATCATCAAACAATCCTGTAATAAAATTACATCATATATATATAATCCAAGTTATATATATATTAAAATAACACTTCTCAGTCTTGGCCTTGTCGGTAACTCGGGAATTCTTCGGCACCGTTATAGTCAAAAGATTTTTAGACATTTTTAGAAAAATGTTTATAGTTAAAAGATTTTGAAAAGTTTTATTCAAAACCTTAGTTTTAAAAATCTTTCGTTCTCTATAACGAGAGCTCTGGTATCAAACTGTAACACCCCCAAATTTATACAACTCAGTACAGCGGAAGACTAGTTGGCGTTACGAGATAGCACATTACTCACATCATAGACAACGCATAAAAATCGCGTCGTTTATTAATAAAGCATTTCCATTCAATAATATCAAAGTTACATCGGTCCCAAGTCATTATATTTCATACAAAGTTTTACAAAGTAATTGAATGGAAAATATAATTTAGGTGCGGGCCATGAATTCTTGTCGTCTTCCCGATAATTACCTTCAAGTACCTGAGATAAAACATGTTAAAAGAAAAGGTCAGCGATAACGCCGAGTGAATTCATAGAGTTTAATAAATTCCATCAATATAACTTTGGTATAAAATTAGTACCAAAAATCAATTCGTACAAATCATTGTAATAGGTCGTAAAATAGCCAAAATCATTTTATACAAATCTTTGTAATAGGCCATAAAATAGCCAAAGTCATTTTATATAAATCCTTATCGAAAATCATAATATAGGCATTTGCCTTAAAAATTATTATACGAGACAATGTCGTAAAAACATCATACAATACGTCTTATGACGTTGTATGAAACCAAAAACCGTTATATGAATATGGTTATGAAAACCAAAACACAAACATAATATCAATAGTATGACCCTGTATTGCTAGTCAGGCAATACATTGTAATTCGGAGCGTCTAGTAGTATTTTGTTAACTTTGGATTATTACAAGCCGCATGACATTGTTACCTTACTAAACCAAAACGGGTAGCTAACCCGATACAAATTTTGCCCATCTAAAGTAGCGTGTCGTCACAAAGTTCACGCTATGGAAATCTTCTCATAAATAAATTCGCTTACCAATCAATGTGGCACGACGGGGTTCAACCGTCAAGGCGCGAACTGGGGTGATCGTCCCCAAATAGTACTATTAAATGCATAAGCGTCTACCAACTCCCGGTAGTTCACAATTCATGCTAATGGGACTTTTAGTGACATAACCTAACTTTAATAATCCATTTTATTTCATCTATCGGGTCCATTCATCATTTATCGGGTCATACAATCGGGTCATTCAATCATTCGGGTCCAAAATCAATAAACAAAAAATCGGGACAAATGGTGTCCTATTTTATAAAACTAACATGTTATCTCCCTCGCGGGTTTATAAAACATTTATAAAAACATTTAAAAGAGTGCGAGGCTATGAACTCACGTTGATGTGGGAAGGCGGGTTATCGGCAACTCGGACGTACGGTACGTGCTTCAATCACGGAAACTTAGACAAATAATAATCGGTCTTAGACGTTTGTCCAATGACTTTATAAAAATAACAAATATGTATACATATGATGATTATTTATATATGAGGATCAAGTGGGTTTACATATTCTTATTTACTCATTTTTGTGTTATGTGTCGATAACTTTTATACTAGTTTTCCTCGTTTTACCTATTTACGCGTTTTAAGTCCAATAAACTTATTATAAGTTATTTAACTTATTTTAATCCATTTTGTACCTATATTATCAGTATGTATACTTTCCAAGTTGGGCCTAAATGGGTTAAGCCCAATAAATTCTTTTTACAAGTTTTTATCCTATTTAGTCTATTTATTAGTCCAATATGTTTATTTAACTTGTTAATGTCCGTATGCCCTATAGTTCGGGTTTTATCGGTTTTTACTTGTCATACATGTCTATATATCAGTATATAAGTTTTATAAAGTTTTCATTAGACGGGTCCAACCATCTAAGTTTAATTTAACAAAAACGTTAATTTTACGGCAATAGCCGAAAAAGTCGTAAAAATCATGTTTATAGTTTTTATTACTTATAAACATTATTTCACCACCATTTATATAATTTATCCATTTGATTACCCTTTTATATATATTTATATAAATAAGTTTTATAAGTTAGTGGGTTTTTATTTTACATTTTATATATTAAAATGTGAGTGCTTATATAATAGTATTATTCTTTAATTTCCAAAAATCTGATTTTTAACTTCATCTTCACCAAAACTGCCATATCTTGAGTTCTATATAGAGATAGAAGCTCAAATTTTTATCACATAAACTACATGATATGTGCTACATTTAACTCTAGTATAGCTACTGTTGAATCATCTTCTAAATATTTTCTAAAAATCGTCCAAAACAGTAACCTCAGATTTATACCCTAAACTTGTTTTGATCATATCTCACTCATTACAATGATTCCATTGCATGGACAACTCTCACATGTGTACAAGACCCATAGCTTACTGTAATTCCATTCTACTTCATCATTTTATCAGTTCATAACATGTTTCTTTACTGTTTTATACAGCCATCAAATTTAACCAAGATTTTATCCTTGTTTCTTATAGTTTTTCACCTTTTTAATCATATTTATCAACACCAAATCCCCACATAACATTTTTATCATCATATAACCATCATATACATATACAATATGAAAGAAAATACATTTTTACATAATCAAAATAACAAGAAGTTGAGGAGGACAATCTTTATACCACCATGATGATGTAGGTTGATCAAAACATGGATTTTTGATGGAGAAACTTGTGGATATCCATGACCATCTTCAAGACCACCATGCTCCATGAACTCTTTGTGGAAAATCAGCCCTACTACTCCATGAAAACTCCTCCTTGGATGTTATAATCACCACCATTCAAGAGAGCTTCAAGAGGGCTTCAACATATGTAGAAATAACATAGGATTTCATGGTTGATTTTTGATGAAAATGGTGTTTATGGGTGAGGATGGGACGAACTAGGTGAGAGAGTTGAGAGGATTTTGAGGGTGGTTTGCATGTTGCAAATGGTGAAGTGGTTTGAAGGCTAGTTGTTTTGATGGTAGAAGTAGCTTAATGTGTAAGCTTACTTACACATGTAAGTGTTAAGCTACACTTTGACACATCATATGATGTGTTGTAGCTAAAGCTTGGCCGGTTTTGGGGGTGGGACAAGTGTCCCACTTGTCTCATCCCCATTTATTTACGGGTACTCCTCGATTCTAGTTTCCTCGATTTGCGTGCCCTCGGGTCGTTTTACGAAAAACGTTTTTATAAATTATGAATCAAAGTCACAAAATGAATCCAATAAAAATTGTCTCATCAAAAACGGAGTTCGAAAACGTAAATACGTAATCCTAGGGTTTCCGGTTTAGTCGTAAAGGGCGTTAAAATAAAATCGTAAGTCCTAATCTCTTCTCGTAAATTTGTGAGTTTATGAACCAACACAAATTTAAAACTCCAAAATAATATTTACGGATAAATTTATTTTCTGAAATGTCGGACTGTCACCAAAGACGGTGTATGTAAACGTAAGCACGTAACGTTGAATCCTCCGGTTTAGAAGTAGTCGATGCTACTCCAAGACGTAAATCCAAATTTATTCCCAAAAATAAGTGAGTTCATATTGTAACATTAAAATAATGTTTTCAAATAAATATTGAGAATAAAATATCAACCATAAATTGACGGATTGTCACATGGTGTGCTTTTGTGCTAGTTCTATGCTGAGGTGGAGGATGTTTATTGGAGGGTTTATGGAAATTGGCTGTCACAACCAATCAAATGAGGGTGAAAAGGCCACGTATGATTTGGACCACCACCTTCTACCTCCGAAATCTTGGGGGATTTATTTGTGTACGTGTGAATCACACGATTTTGGTGAAACCCCCAATTTTCATTGGATAATTTTTGCTTAAGGGTGAATTAGGGTTTGGGGAAGTTGGGTAAAAATAGGGGCTGTTTATTTGTTTGAGAGAGAGAAGGGTAACAGTGAGTGGAAGGTGGGTGAATGGGGGTGACTTTCTAGTTATTATCGAAAAGTAAATAAGGTGGGTGGGGTAAATGGGATTAAGTAATACGTTTATGGGGTGTTGTGTGTTGACCGAAAAACTTGACTAGCAAAAAATTGTTTCCTCCATCCCTTATTTGGTTAAATTGGGCTTGGCCCAATTGTTTAACTTAACCAAGATTCGTGTAATAATAAATTGGGCTTGGGCCCAATTTGTATAACACCATCCGTTTCACTTGATTTGGACTTATGGGCCATATTGGGATTTTGAGCCCATTTATCCAATGTGGGACCCACAAGACAAAATTTCTTCAAAGACTTGAATCCGTGAACAAATTTGAACTTGATTTTCGGCTTCCTCAATTTTTCTTTAATCTCGTGACGGTTTAGCCGGTTTTCGTGAACTTGGGCACACTTTTGGTTTTTGACTTTGTCTTCGTCTCTTTTTGGACTTTTCTTCAACATATGACCGTGAAATCTCGTGTTTTCTCTCATTTTGATCATTTGTACCTATTTCACACAAAACCACAAAACCACGCGTAATTCCAACTTTTACGTTATTAAACACATGATTAGGTCTTCTTTTTCCTTGATTTTAGTGGCAAAAGGATAAGTGTTTACACACTTATTACAATCCCTTAAGCTCATCGAACAATTTTTTTTCCGAATTAGCCTCAATTTGTTGAGCATCAAATGTAGGTGATGATGAAGACGAAGCCATGTTAACACTCGGTGTGTTACGAGGGCTATAAACTTTGGACCTATTTTCAATGATTGTCAATGCTTCTTCGACCGTTTAACACAAAAAATTACCACCCGAGACGACATCAAGATAATCTCGTTCATGATCGTTCAATCCATTGTAAAACGTGTCGATTTGATGTAAGTCGGAAAAACCAATTCCAAGCCGTTGAAAAACTCTCATTATATTGTTGTGAAAACTTTGAAATCTCGTTTTTGAAAAGCGTAGTTGATATGATGGTTTTGCATATGTGTACTCAATCGTTCTCGGTATCTATTCGAATTGATCACGGTTTATGGTGGAATTATTGGTGATGGTCACTAAAAGGGGGAGCTTGATTTTCTAAGTCTACAAATAACATAAACGTAAAAGCTATTAAAAATAAAGGAGAACTTCTAACCTCGATTGCTTGTCCAGAATAAATGCTGCAAAATAGAACTTGGTGAAAGAGCTAAAGATAATTATCTATTTTAAAATAAAAGCGAAAATGTGAATGTCGTTTAGTAAAAATGAAAGTTTTAAAATTTAAACTAAAAATTAAGACTTGAAATTATATGACGAAAAATTAAAAACTTTAAAAGTAAATTTGAAATTTGAAAACTTTATAAAAACGTAAACTTTATGAAAATTAAGCTAAGATAAATCAAGTAAAATAGTACTTACAAAAATTGGCGGGAAAAATTTAAAGTTTGAAAATAATTTGGAAAACAAGAACTGAACCTAAGTCGGAATACCAATCCAACTCTTAATTCGGAATCTGCGTTCTGAATCTAATTCGGAATGCTCATGCTGCAACTAGTTCGGAATCCGTACTCTTGATATAATTCAGAATATGTCAATTTTGCACGTAGTTCAGAATCCATATCCCAGACACAATTCGGATTATACCATGCTGAACCTAATTCGGAATCCAACTTCACACTTAATTCGGGAAACAAAATCTTGTATTTAACTCGGAATACACTTGCAAGTAATTCGGGAGTGGTGTTTTGCACTTAATTCGGGAAAAAGAATTGTTTTCGAGGGAAAAATGGATTAAATCGGGATACCAGTTTGCATCTAGTTCGGGAAAATGGTTTGCACATAAGTCTGAATAATAAATCTGAGAACAAGTCGGAATAAAAGGGTTATTATCTAGTTCGGGAAAAGAGGGTTTTCAAAATCCGAATTAAGCTAAAATAAGCTAAAATCAAATAAGCACTTACCAAAACTTTTACCAAATCAATTTTTAGAAAAAGCTAATAAGACACAATTTAAAAACTTTTAAGAAAACTAAATAAGCAAAAATTTAAAATCAACTTTTTATAAAAATATTAAACTACCAAAAACAACTTATTTAAAAACTAACGAAACATAAAAATTAAGCAATAAGCACAATAATCTAAAAACTCTAAACACACCAACTCAATAAGAACAATCCAATAAGCCAACCAATCACGTAATCAAAAAGATGAAATCAACTACATGATTAATTAATCAAAAGAATAGATTAAGATTAAGAAAGGTAGGATGAGAGTTAATTAAAAAGCTTGATTATATTAAAGATTAATATCAAAGATTACAAGATAAAGGTTTGAAAAGCTTGAAAAGAAAGCTAGAGAGAAGAAAAATAAAACACACTTAATTACCTACTAAAATTAAAGAATAAAAATTAACTAACTAACTAACTCCTCTAATGACAAATTAGAAGACTATATATAGGGGAAGGAGTAGGTGCTTGTTTCTTCCTCTTTTCTTCTTGTCTTCTTGTCTTTCTCGACTTAGTCTCGGGATTAGTCGAATGATAACTTGAACTCGTCTTCTATTTTTTTCTTTTAGTAGACTTGGTTCTTCGACTTCGTTAAACTTCCGTCTTTAGACTTTTTCTTCGATAAATCTTCAGAATATGCCTTTGACTTATGTTCTTCTTGCACTTTTGATCTTTTGAATTCGTCTTTTGTCTATTTCTTCGATAAAAGCCCGTGAAAGCCTTTGTTTTCTTCCTTTTTCATATTTTTGTCCTAAAACACAATAAAAACACAAACCACGAATAATTCCGACTTTTACGACATAAAATACACGTTTTGGTCTTGTTATTATTGGAAATAAGTGGTAAAAGGATAAGTGTTTTCACACTTACTAAATACCATACACTTGACCATTGCAACGCCCTCATGCAATGTATTAATTTTAAAGCACGGTTCACATTTTTCATCATAATTAACCCACCTTGGCCTTTATTAAATACTAAATACTAAAGAAACCAAATAGATAGAAAATTGCAAAATATTTAAAGGAAGAAAAAGTAAAGAAATCTAAGACTTAAATTGGGGTTTTGGTTGTCATGAATGTTTATCACCCGCAAGTTTCACGTTCCCCAAACCAAGCTTATAAACGAGATCATTGTTATTATAAGTTATCAAACTAACACAAACTCATGTGGTCCAATTATTTACTTAGACTCCCTTATTCCTAGGTGTATGTCTTATATTTTATTGTTGTGTTAAATGATCACGAGGATGCATTGTTTGACTTATTTCGATAGTTTATTTAGGCTGAAAATAAAGTAGGACGATTTAATCAATAGTTAGCTAAAGGAAAAAATCTTTTAAAACTGCTTCTCGGGACCTCATAAAGTTCATATCTTGACATAACTCGCTTTATGATTTGAGACCTTTCTCAGGGCAGCGACTTCATACTTCGAATCTTGACAGACGATCTTGAAGTAATGGTCTTCTTTTCATAATAGGAATTTCTTCACTTGAAGTTTTTGAGAGATTCTTCATACTTGGACCATGACTTCTTCATTTTTCTCCAATCTTTATTTTGGATTTTGATATACAACGATCCGCCTCCTTTTAGGACTTGGATCTATTTATCCTCATACCTTGTTAGGGTCTTTTCGGATAGACTTCTCCATGATCTTTAGGGGAGTATTTGATTTTCGTCGTGTGTCTCGATCCTTCATATTGATTTTTGACAAATGATTCTTCACATCACTGTTGGATCTTTAGCAACAAAATATAGCCCTCATGTCTTGTTAGGACCTTTTCGGACTCGCCAATCTTCGCATCCCACTTCAATAAGTTATGCCTTGGCTATGAAATCTAATTAATACCGAGCAACTTTTAAACGATCTTGGGCTAAAACCTAAGTAACTTTTCAAATCGTACGACCTTATTTATTGCAATTAAATTTATTAACAAGCGATGGGAGAAAAAGCTCATAATAAACTAACATAATTTCATGAAAGAATACCAAACTTATACTTGACTCTATCATCTCTCGTTCTCCACAATTTAAAATCTCAATAAATGAGACTCGTGGATGCTTAGCCAATTAAATCAATGTTTTGGGTTTTCAAGTCATCTATAGGATCTTGCAACTTCTTAGACTTTTTCAAGTATAGAATTCGCATTTTAAAGTTCCCTTGATAAACGAATTTCTAGGATCAATTATCGAAACTAGCGAAAAGTTCTTGTTCTTAACGCGTAAGAGTTAAGACTTTCGCGTTTTAAAGTTCCCTATATAAAAGCCTAGCAAAACTTGACTTAAACACGTTAAGGATACTAGCTAGAGTAAACTCGGGTTGAGTCAAAAGATTCATGACGTTTGAAAATTAAAACCACTTTATTAAACTTTATTTTAGCAAAGAAAGTAAATAACGATAATAAAGGAAAAACTACTAGGACAAAATAGATTAAAAATTTTGATAAATGTCGAAAAATTCGATTTTCCGGTTAAAATGAGGACAATATAATGGAAAAGCCCACTTAACTTCGATAGAAGTCCCCCCTACACTTGATATAAACATTGTCCTCAATGTTTAAGCATGTGGGAGTAAACTCCCCAACACTTAGGACATTGTGCACTTTGTTTAAATCTTGCTAAGGAAGAGACGACTATAGTGATTTCAATGTGAACATAGAAGATATGAAATATTGAATCACGATAGTTTAGGATAGAACCAGGAAGATGGGAGCACGGGATCACGGGTCGTCAAATGTCATCAAAAGTGCTCTTTGAAGCTTTAATCCCTGCACATTATAAGAAACAAGACAATAAACCCTCTGTAGCTCCCCCTACACTTATTATGAAAAAGGGTAAAAATGATAGATCAACGGGTTGCCTCCCGAGAAGCGCTTGTTTTTGTTAACCGAGTCACGAGCCTGACTCGACCCAAAACTAATTAAGGGGAAACGTGGTGAGGGATGCAATCATCTCATGAGAGATGTCCTCACCAAAGTACAACTTCACACGCTGGCCATTCACTTTAAAATTAGCCCATTTGGCTGAGAAAGCTCAATGGTGCCATAAGGGAAGACTTTGGCGACGGTGAATGGACCAGACCAACGGCTCTTAAGCTTGCCCGAAAAGATTTTCAACCGAAATTTAAAGAGTAAAACTTGATCACCAATTTTGAACTCTCTGTTTTTGATCTTAGAGTCATGAATGAGCTTGGTTTTCTCCTTGTAGATCAATGAATTCTCATAAGCCTCATTCCTAAGTTCATTAAGTTCATTGAGTTGGATCTTCCTAAGATCACCGACTTTGTTGATATCGAAATTAGCCCATTTCAAGGCCCAATAAGCCTTATGATCCAACTCAATGGGGAGGTGGCACACCTTTCCGTACACAAGACGATATGAAGTGCAACCAATAGGTGTCTTATATGCGGTACGGAAAGCCCACAAAGCATCATCTAACTTATCGGTCCATGAGTCACGATGCTCTCCCACAGTTCGCTCTAAGATACTCTTAAAACCACGGTTAGAAATCTCGGCTTGACCATTTGCTTGTGGATGATACGCGGTGGAAAGACGGTGATTGACACCATACTTAGCCATGACTCGAGCAAATTGATCATTGCAAAAATGAGTCCCACAGTCACTAATGATAGCACGAGGAACACCGAATCGAGCAAATAGTTGCTTCAGAAAGTTCACAACCACCCTCACATCGTTTGTAGGTAAATCTTTTGCTTCAACCCATTTTGATATGTAGTTAACGGCTACGAGCATGTACTTGTTCCCTTTAGAGGATGTAAATGGCCCCATAAAGTCGATGCCCTATACGTCAAAGATTTCACACTCTTGGATGAAATTTTGAGGCATCTCATCTTTATGTGTGATCTTGGCTTGTCATTGGCAAGCATCGCAATGCTTAACCATTTAGTGTGCATCACGATAAATTGTGGGCCAATAAAATCTAGAGTCGAAAACTTTCTTCGCGGTATAGTTAGGACCAAAGTGACCACCGATTGGTCCTTTGTGGCAAGCTTCTAGGATTCGTAAAGTTGCCGACCCATCAACACACCGACGAATGACAAGATCCGCACATTGTTTGAAGTGATAAGGGTCGTCCCAATAGTAATTTTTCACATCCTTGAAGAATTTCTTCTTTTGCTGGGACGATAACCCTTCGATGAGAATTCCACCCGCTAAGTAGTTTGCAAAGTCCGCAAACCATAGGGTATCATCAAGATTGGAGTTAATAGACATCAAGTCCTCAAGGTTAAAAGATTCATTAATCTCTTGATTTGGGAGCTCCCTTTGATAAGGATCCTCGACTCTATTAAGATGATCCGCGGCTAGGTTTTCTGCTCCCTTCTTATCACGAATTTCGATGTTATATTCTTGTAGGAGCAAAACCAAACGAAGAAGTCTTGGCTTGGAATCGTGTTTAGTTAACAAGTACTTCAACGCGGAATGGTCGGTATAGACAATGGTGGTGGAAAGAGCAAGATAGGGTTGAAATTTTTCAAAAGCATATACAACAGCTAAAATCTCTTTTTCCTTTGTAGTGTAATGCAATTGAGACCCCGTCATTGTCTTGCTAGCATAATGGATTGGTTGGAAGTGTTTGTTCACTCTTTGTCCCAAAACCTCTCCAATAGCAAAGTCGCTAGCATCACACATCAATTCAAAAGGTAACTCCCAATTAGGGGTAACCAAGAATGGTGCCTTAGTTAATTTATCCTTAAGAAGATTGAAAGATTCAATACACTCTTTAGAAAAGATAAAAGGAGTATCTTTTTCCAAGAGGTGGGTCATCGGGCGAGTGATCTTAGAAAAATATTGAATGAATCGACAATAGAAGCCCGCATGGCCAAGAAAACTTCTCACACCCTTCACGGTTGAAGGGGAGGTAATTTAGCAATAACATCGACTTTAGCACGGTCGACTTCAAGTTTGGAGATTTTATGACCAAGAAAAATACCTTATTTTACCTTGAAATAGCATTTTTCCCAATTAAGAACGAGACGAGTGTCTTCACACCGTTTGAGCATACGTTCTAAATTGGCAAGGCAAGTAGAGAAAGAATCACCATAGACCGAGAAATCATCCATAAAGACTTTCATAGTTTCTTCAACCATGTCATGGAATATAGCCATCATACCCCTTTGGAAAGTCCGGGAGCATTGCATAAGCCGAAAGGCATTCTTTTGTAAGCAAATGTTCCGTAAGGACTAATAATTGACTTTTAAGTGTACTCTTGAAGTGTTGTTCGTACTCGATTCAATTCGAATTGATCACGGCTTAAGGTGGAATTATTGTAATTGGTCACTAAAAAGGGGGAGCTTGGTTATCTAAGTCTACAAATAACATAAACATAAAAGCTATTAAAAATAGCGAAGAAATCTAACCTTGATTGGTGGGAAAAGAAAATTTGAAAATTAACTAGAAACAAAAAGGAAAATTCAACCCGTGGGAATTCCCACTATCGGAATCCCATCGGAATAACCCTGTCGGAATACAATCGGAATGTATCAAATGGAATTCTATCAGAATAACTATTTAAGTATCGGAATAATGAACAATGAAGACTATCAGAATGTATGTCGGAATCAGCGTCGGAATAATACGTCGGAAAATGGTCGGAATATATGATAATAGCTACTGTCGGAATACCGATCGGAATTCAAAACCCTTTTCTGATACAATGTATCGGAAAAACGGTCGGAATGTAAAACCCTAATCCGATGGAAGTATCGGAATAATGGTCGGAAAGGGTAAACCCTTTTCCGATGGTTTGTAAAACGTAATAAGAAAAACTAATAAGCTCCTTTTTAATAAGCACAATCCGACACTTAACCAAATCAATAATGAAAGAGTTAAATAAGCACGAATAAGAAACTTTCAAAACTCTAAATAAGCAAACTTTTTAACACAAACCTTAAAAAGACGAAACTTTTAAGAAAACTTAAAGGAAAATAAGCTAAATACAAAAAAAGCCAAAAAGCATAATAAGCTCAAAGATCAAATCGTATAAAAACATAGATATGAACAAATAGATAAACTCTTTGTTCACACAAACATCAAGATGAAACAAGATTTATGATTATTTCGAATCAAAATCAAATAAAAATCAAGAAAGGTAGGAAAAGATTAAAGATGAAAAGCTTAAACTTGGACTTGTAGATTAATGATTCCAAAATACAAGATTAAATGAAAGCTTGAAATTAAAAGAAAAGATGAAGAAATCTAGAGAGAGAAAGTAGAAACACCTACTTCTCTCTAAAGATATGAAAAACTAGAAAATTAAAAGTGACTAAAAAAAACTAACTCTCTCCCAAAATGAAGAGAATGAAGACTATTTATAGGAGAGGGGAGGTATGTTGCTTTCTTTTTCTTTCTCTTTCTCGTCTTTTAATTTCTCGTCTTTCTTGACTTTGTCTCGGGATTAGTCGAATGATAAAATGATCTCGTCTTCTAATTTTCTTCTTTTAGTAGACTTGGTTCTTCAACTTTGTTAAACTTCCGTCTTTAGACTTTTTCTTCGATAAATCTTCAGAATAGGCTTTTGACTTCCGTTCTTCTTGCACTTTTGATCTTTTGACTTCGTCTTTTGTCTTTTTCTTCGACAAAAGCCCGTAAAAGCCCGTGTTTTCTTCATTTTTCATATTTTTATCCTGAAACACAATAAAAACACAAACCACGCATAATTCTGATTTTTACGGCATAAAATACACGTTTTGGTCTTGTTATTATTGGAAATAAGTGGTAAAAGGATAAGTGTTTTCACACTTATTAAATCCCCTACACTTGACCAATGCAATGCCCTCATGTAATGCATTAATTTCAAAGCACGGTTTACCTTTCTCATCATAATTAACCCACCTTGGCCTTTATTAAATACTAAACAACAAGGAAATTTAAAAAGATAGAAAATTGCAAAAAAATATTTAAAGAAGAATAAGTAAAGAAATCTAAGACTTACATTCGGGTTTTGGCTGTCATGAATGTTTATCACCCTCAAGTTTCACGTTCGCCAAACCAAGCTTATAAATGAGATCATTGTTATTATAAGTTAGCAAACTAACACAAACTCATGTGGCCCAGTTATTTACTTAGACTCCCTTATTCCTAGGTGTATCTCTTATATTTTATTGTTGTCTTTAATGATTACGAGGATGCATTGTTTGACTTATTTTGATAGTTTATTTAGGCTAAAAATAAAGTAGGATGATTTAATCAATAGTTAGCTAAAGGACAAAATCTTTTAAAACTGCTTCTCGAGACCTCTTAAAGTTCATATCTTGGCATAACTCGCTTCACGATTTGAGACCTTTCTCGGACCGATATTTGGTAGCGACTTCATACTTCGAATCTTGAGAGACGTTCTTGAAATTATGGTCTTCTCTTCATGATAGGAATTTCTTCACTTGAAGTTTTTGAGAGATTCTTCATACTTGGACCACGGCTTCTTCATTTTTCTCCAATCTTTATTTTGGATTTTTATATACAACGATCCGCCTCCTTGAAGGACTTGGATCTATTTATCCTCATACCTTACTAGGGTCTTTTTGGATAGAATTATCAATGATCTTTAAGGGAGTTTTTGCTTTTCGTCGTGTGTCTTGATCCTTCTTATTGATTTTCGATAAATGATTCTTCACATCACTTTTGGATCTTTAGCAACAAAATGTAGCCCTCATGCCTTGTTAGGGCCTTTTCGGACTCGCCAATCTTCGCATCCCGCTTCAATAAGGTATGCCTTGACTACGAACTCTAATTAATACCGAGCAACTTTTAAAGGATCTTGTGCTAGAAGCTAAGTAACTTTTCAAATCGTACGAGCTTATTTATTACAATTAAATTTATTAACAAGCGATGTGAGAAAAAGCTCATAATCAACTCACATAAATTCATGAAAGAATACCAAACTTATAACTGACTCTATCATCTCTCGTTCTCCACAAGCTAAAATCTCAAGGAATGAGACTCGTGAATGCTTAGCCAATTAAATCAAAGTTTTGGGTTTTCAAGTCATCTATAGGATCTTGCAACTTCTTAGACTTTTTCAAGTTTAGAATTCGCATTTTAAAGTTCCCCTGATAAACGACTTTCTAGGATCAATTATAGGAACTTGCAAAAAGTTCTTGTTCTTAACCCATAAGAGTTAAGACTTTCACGTTTTAAGGTTCCCTATATAAAAGCCTAGCAAAACCTGACTTAAACACGTTAAGGATACTAGCTAGAGTAAACTTAGATAAGTAAACTCGGGTTGAGTCAAAAGATTCATGACGTTTGAAAAATTAAAACCATTTTATTAAATTTTATTTTAGCAAAGAAAGTAAATAACGATAACAAAGGAAAATACTACTAGGCCAAAATAGATTAAAAATTTTGAAAAATGTCGAAAAATCAAATTTTCCGGTTAAAATGAGGACAAATTAATGGAAAAGCCTACTTAACTTAGATAGAAGTCCCTCCTACACTTGATATAAACATTGTCCTCAATGTTTAAGCATGTGGGAGTAAACTCCCCTACACATAGGACATTGTGCACTTTGTTTAAATCTTGCTAAGATAAGGACAACTATAGTGATTTCAATTTGAACATATAAGATATGAAATTTTGAATCACAAGAGTTTAGGATAGAACCAGGAAGACGGGTACATGGGATCACGGGTCGTCAAATGTCATCAAAAGTGCTCTTTGAAGCTTTAATCCCTGCACAGCATAAGAAACAAGACAACAAGTCCTATGTAGCTCCCCCTACACTTATTATGAAAACAGTTAAAGGATAGATCAACGGGTTGCCTCCCGAGAAGCGCTTGTTTTTGTTAACCGAGTCACGAGCCTGACTCGACCCAAAACTAATTCAAAGGAAACATGGTGAGGGATGGAATCATCTCATGAGAGATGTCCTCACCAAAGTACAACTTAATACGCTGGCCATTCACTTTAAAATTTGGCCCATTTGGTTGCGATAACTCGATGGTGCCATAGGGGAAGACTTTGGCGACGGTGAATGGACCAGACCAACGACTCTTAAGCTTGCCCGAAAAGATTTTCAACCGAGATTTAAAGAGTAAAACTTGATCACCAATTTTGAACTCTCGGTTCTTAATCCTATAATCATGAATGAGCTTGTTTTCTCCTTGTAGATCATGAATTCTCATAAGCTTCATTCCTAAGTTCCTTTAGTTCATTGAGTTGGATCTTCTAAGATCACCGGCTTTGTTGATATCAAAATTAGCCCACTTTAAGGCCCAATAAGCCTTATGCTCCAACTCAATGGGGAGGTGGCATGCCTTTCCGTACACAAGACGATATGGAGTGCAACCAATAGGTGTCTTATATGCGGTACGGAAATCCCACAAAGCATCATCTAACTTATCGGCCCAAGAGGCACGATGCTCTCCCACAGTTCGCTCTAATATTCTCTTCAATCCACGGTTAGAAATCTCAGCTTGACCATTTGTTTGAGGATGATAAGCGGTGGAAAGACAATGATTGACACCGTAATTAGCTATGAGTCGAGAAAATTGATCGTTGCAAAAATGAGTTCCGCGATCACTGATGATAGCACGAGGAACACCGAATCGAGCAAATAATTGTTTCAGAAAGTTCACAACCACCTTCACATCATTAGTAGGTAGAGCTTTTGCTTCAACCTATTTAGATACGTAATCAACGGCTACGAGGATGTACTTGTTCCCTTTTGATGATGGAAATGGCCCCATAAAGTCGATGCCCCATACGTCAAAGATTTCACATTCTTGGATGAAATTTTGAGGCATCTCATCTTTATATGTGATATTGCCTTATCTTTGGCAAGCATCACAACGCTTAACCATTTCATGATCGTCATGATAAATGGAGGGCCAATAAAATCCAGAGTCGAAAACTTTCTTCGCGGTATAGTTGGGACCAAAGTGACCACCGGTGGGTCCTTTATGGCAAGCTTCTAGGATTAATAAAGCTGCCGGCCCATCAACACACCGACGAATGACAAGATCCACACATTGTTTGAAAAGGTAAGGGTCGTCCTAAAAATAGTGCTTAATGTCCTTAAAGAAAATTTTCTTTTGTTGGGACGATAACCCTTCCATAAGAACACCACCCGCTAAATAGTTTGCAATGTTCGCAAACCATGGGGTATCGTCAAGATTGGAGTTAATCGACATTAAGGCCTCAAGGGGAAAAGATTCATTAATCGCTTGATTTGGAAGTTCCTCTTGATAAGGATCCTCGAGTCTACTAAGATGATCCGCGGCTAGTTTTTTTGCTCCCTTTTTATCACGAATTTCAATTTTGAATTCTTGAAGGAGTAAAACCCAACGAAGAAGTCTTGGTTTGGAATCTTGTTTTGTTAACAAGTACTTCAACGCAGAATGATTGGTGTACACAATGGTGGTGGAAAGGACAAGATAGGGACGAAATTTTTCAAAAGCATATACAACGGCTAAAAGTTCTTTTTCGGTTGTAGTATAATGCAATTGAGCCCCCGTCATTGTCTTGCTAGCGTAATGGATTGGTTGGAAATGTTTGTTGATTCTTTGTCCCAAAACCGCTCCAATAGCAAATTCGCTAGCATCACACATCAATTCAAAAGGTGACTCCCAATTAGGGGTAACCAAGACCGGTGCCTTAGTTAGTTTATCCTTAAGAATATTGAAAGATTTGATACACTCTTTAGAAAAGATAAAAGGAGTATCTTTTTCTAAGAGGTGGGTCATCGGGCGAGCGATTTTAGAAAAATCTTGAATGAATCGACGATAAAAGCCCGCATAACCAAGAAAACTTCTCACACCCTTCACGGTTGAAGGTGTATGTAATTTAGCAATCACATCAACTTTAGCACGTTCGACTTCAATACCGTCTTTAAAATTTTTTTGACCAAGAACAATACCTTCTTTTACCATGAAATGGCATTTTTCCCAATTAAGAACGAGACGAGTGTCTTCACACCGTTTGAGCATACGTTCTAAGTTTTCAAGGCAAGTAGAGAAAGATCACCATAGACCGAGAAATCATCCATAAAGACTTCCATAGTTTCTTCAACCATGTCATGGAATATAGCCATCATACACCTTTGTAAAGTCCCGGGAGCATTGCATAAGCCGAAAGGCATTCTTTTGTAAGCAAATGTTCCATAAGGACAAGTGAATGTGGTTTTCTCTTGGTCTTTTGGATCGATGGGAATTTGAAAATACCCGGAGAAACCGCCTAAGAAGCAATAGTGTTCATTACCCGCTAAATTCTCAAGCATTTGATCCATGAAAAGAAGAGGATAATGATCCTTGCGAGAGGCATCATTGAGCTTGCGATAGTTTATACAAACTCGCCAACCCGTGACAAGTTGAGTAGGAATCAACTCGTTGTTTTCATTGGGAACAACGGTTATTCCGCCTTTCATAGGCACACAATGGACGAGACTAACCCATGGCGAATCCGAAATAGGGTAAATCATTCCGGCATCTAGAAGTTTGATAACTTCTTTCTTGATGACGTCATGAATTTTTGGATTAACCCTTCTTTAGCTTTGGATTGCGGGTTTAAAGTCATCTTCCATGAGAATTTTATGAGTACAAAAGTTAGGATCAATTCCGCGAATGTCGAAAATTTTCCAAGCAATTGCTTTCTTATGATTCTTCAGCACGTCGATAAGTCGAGACTTTTCATCCTCTTTCAAGTCCTTTGCAATGATGACAGGTAACTTCTTATTGTCTTCAAGGAAAACGTATTCGAGATGAGACGGTAAATCCTAAAACTCGAAATCCGGAGGATTGTCAATGGAAGGTTTAGTCAAATTCGGATCATCGATTGTAGCTTCCTTAGGAGAGGGTAGAGAAATATGGTCCTCATTGAGAATTTTCTCAATGGTACGAATGTCTTCTTCCCAATCGGTGGGAGAATCGTCATATTGTAAATCCACATCCCCTAAAGTTGCTTCAAATTCTTTCAAAAGGAAATCACTTTCTCCAAATGGAGTTAGTGAGGGAGAAATAGAGGCAACAGTCTCAACAATGGGTAGAAGAAGAACCACTTTTACAAGCGTCTTTGAAATGTTCTTCACAAGCCTCATAAAATACGTCAATGAAATTAACGCTCTCGTGTTCAGAAGGTTTCTTAGAAAGTTTACCCGTGTTGAAGACGATTTGTTCGTCACCAACTCTCATGATTAATTCGCCCGCGACTACATCAATGAGAGTGCGACCGGTCCTCAAGAATGGACGTCCCCGATTAATCGAACACGGGGATCCATCTCGTAGTCAACAACAACAAAATCCGCCAGAAAGGTGAATTTGTCGACACCGACAAAGACATCTTCGGCTATCCCCACCGGATAAGCAACCGTACGATTAGCTAATTCCAATGTCATTCGTGTGGGGACTAGCTCGGGTAGAGATAATTGTTTCCAAACACTTAATGGCATTAAGTTGATACTAGCACCTAGATCGGCTAGGGCCATACAATTCTCTACCCCGGGGAAGTTGCATGGAATGAGAAAGCGACCTGGATTACTAAGTTTGGTTGGTAATTTCCTCAAGAGAACCGTAGAGCATTTCTCATTAAGTTGGGTCTGAGCAATATCAAGAAGCTTTTCTTTGTCACTGAGAAGATCTTTAAACATTTTAGCATATTTCGACATGTGAGCGAGAGCCTCAGCAAAGGAGATGTTGAAATTCAATTGTTTAAACATTTTAAGAAAGTTCGAAACTTGAATATCATCCTTGTTCTTCAACTTCTCTTTTCTCAACCTAGAAGGGTAAGGTATATCGGGTTGAGAGGAAGGCTTTGGAATGGAATTCTCACTCACATCCTTGGGTGGTGGAGGGGTAGAAATAGAAGGTGGAGGAATTGGTGAAGGGGGCTCGTTTTCCTTTGTCACAATCACCGGTGTAGGTGTAGGAATCTTGGGTTCCTTTAAACCTTTGCCACTTCGGGTGGTGATTGCTTTCATCTCCCCTCTTGGATTAGCAACGGTGTTACTCGAAAGAGAACCCGAACCAGAGGCTTGATTACTTGGGAAGAAACTAGCCATCATACCCCTTAAGTCATTCGTTTGACTGCTCAAAGAGTTTCTCATATCGGCTCGAAGATCATTCCCTTTTTTCGCCATATCCCCTTTCAAGTTGATGATTTGACTTTGAATATTCTTCACCAGTGCGTCATTAGTCCTCATGTAAGTTTCAACCTCTTGATTAAATGCGATGGGTGGTTGGAAAGAGGAGCATGGTAATCAGGTGGTTGATAAGCAGGTTGTTGGTAAACTTGATTATTTCCTTGAGGTGGATATGGGTTTCTTTGGGTTTGATATTGATTAGGAGCTCGAGTTTGGTTTTGATTGTTGCGGTTGAAATTGTTTTGGTTTTGAGGAGGAAAACCGGGTGGTGAAAGGAAGTTGTTTGAACGATAACTGAGCAAATTCTGGTCACCTTGAGGACGAGCTTGATAGCCTCCCGTGGAAAAATTACCGTTCGCGGCATACACATTTTCCGGATTGTCATGAGTAGAAGGACAATCGGTGTATGAATGAGAACCCCCACAAATCTGACAAGAAGTTGCTACAGCTTTAGCTTGTTGTTGTTGATTCGTAGCTATGAGTAGTATATTTTTGTTCATTTCGGCCATCATGCGGGTGAATTCGGTCATCTCAGGGTTTGATGAAGTAGAAGAAACATTGGCCCTCGGGTTATTCCTTGAAGATGCGGATGAATCCCAATTTTTGTGGTGAGTGGTCATGTTCTCTATAAGCTCTCTACACTCCTCAAGTCTTCTCTTCATGAATGTACCGCCGGCGGCAGCATTAATCATATCACGATCACGAAAAGTTAAACCATTGTAGAAAGTATCAATCAAAGTAACGTGGAGCATGTTATGATTCGGACAACGGGCGATCAAGACATTATAACGTTCCCGAGAATCAAAAAGCGACTCATCAGGTTCTTGAGTGAAACCACTGATTTGATTGCGAAGACTAGTGACCATGTGTAACATCCCCAAATATTCATACTTTAGTTCAGCGGAAGATTCGTTGGTGTTACAGGATAACACATTACTCAAATCATAGACAACGCTTAAAAATCGCGTCGTTTAATAATAAAGCATTTTCCATTCATAAATATCAAATTACATAGGTCCCAAGTCATAGTATTTCATACAATTTTACAAATCATTTGAATGGAAATTGTTATTTAAGTGTGGGCCATAAATTCTTGTCGTCTTCCCGAGAATTACCTTCAAGTACCTGAGATAAAACATGTTAAAAGAAAAGGTCAGCGAAAACGCCGAGTGAATTCATAGAGTTTAATGCAATCCATTAATATATCATCGGTATAAAATTATTACCTAAAATCATTTTGTACAATTCTTTGTCGTAGGCCATAAAATAAGCCAAAAACATTTCATACAAATCTTTGTTATAAATCATACTATAGGCTTTTGCCTTCAAAACCATTATACCAACGAATGTCATAAAAACATCATACAATATGTTTTATAACATTGTATAGAGTTAAATAAAAACCGTTATATGAATATGGTTATGTAAAACCAAAACACGAAAATAATATCAACAATAAGACCCCGTATTTCTAGTCAGGCAATACATCGTAATTCGATGCGTATATCAGTATTTTCAATATTGGATTATTATAAGTCGCATGACATTGCTACCTTACTATAACAAACAACGGGTAGCTAACCTGAAACTCATTTGCCCATTTAAAACAGCGTGTCGTCACAATAATCACGCTTATATAAATCTTCTCATACATAAATTCTCTTACCAATCAATGTGGCACGACGGGGATCAACCGTTAAGGCGCGAACTGGGGTGATCTTCCCCAAATAGTACTATTATATGCATAAGCGTCTACCAAATCCCGGTAGTTCACAATTCATGCTAATAGGACTTTTAGTGACATAACCTAACTAATAATAATCCATTTCATTTCAATAAGCAAACAATCGAGACAACTAGTGTCCTATTTTATTAAAACAAACATGTTATCTCCCTTGCGGGTTTATAAAACATTTCATAAAAACATTTAAAAGAGTGCGAGTCTATGAACTCACGTTGATCGGGAAAGGCGGGTTATCGACGATTTGGATGTACGGTACGTGCTTCAATCACGAAAACCTAGACAAATAATACTTGTCTTAGACTCTTGTGCAATGACTTTATAAAAACAATGGCTATGTATATATGATGATATCATGAGTATGATGATGATCATGTGGGAGTTTATATCTTTATACACATTATAGTGTTATGTGTTAGTCATATTTTTGACTAGTTACACTAGTTTCAATCCAATTTCATATTAAGGCCCAATAAGCCCATTAAAAGCCCATTAAGAGTTAAACTCTTTATATTAGTCCATTTATACTATTAATATCAGGCCTTTACTCATATGTTGGGCCCAATTGGGTTAAGCCCAATGAGTAAGTCCATTAGTGTTTAGCCAAACTTGTTGGGTTAATAGTCCATTAAGGCTACTTTGGCCCGTTAATGTCCATTAGTTATAAAACTCGGGTTTTATCGGTTTTTACTTGTCAAATGTACATATACATCAGTATATGAGTTATAAAAAGTTTACATTAGATGGGTCCGACCGTCTAAGTTTTAATTGACGAAAACGTTAATCTTTCGGTTTTAGCCGAAAAGACGTAAAACTTATATGTATAGTTTTATAACTTATAAAACATACCAAATTGCCATTTTTATAAAATGTCCTATTTATTTATCAAATTATATACTTATTTATAAGTATTATATAATTTAGTGGGTTTTAGGTATACATTTTATATTAGTTTTACTTGAGTGCTAATTTTATAATATATACTTTTATTTTACAAATCTGATTATGAATTTCACTTTCACCATTTTTACCATATCTTGAGTTCTACACGGAGATAGAAGCTCATTTTTGGACACCACAAACTACATGAGATGTGCTACAATTAACTCAGTTTTAGCTACTGCTAAATCAACATCTAAATGTCTCTAATAGTTTGTCCAAAACAGACTATACAGATTTAGACTTCAATATTGTTTTGATCATATCTCACTCATTTTATGGATTACATTAAGTGGCAAACTCTCACATATGTACAACTCACTTATCTTACTGTATATTAAATTATCCAAGCCACTTTAACCAGTTATCATATAGTTCTTTACTGTTTTATACAGCCTGCATTTTTAGCCCTGATTTTAACATCCTTTCAAGTAGATTTTAATCTTTTTAATCAAATCTATCAACATCAAATCCCCACATAATATTTTTTTATCATCATTCATCATCATATACATATACATAAATGAAGAAAATACAAGATTACCTATTCAAAATAACAAGATGATAGGAAGAAATAATATCTATACCACCAAAGTGATGAAATGATGAGGTTTATGATGAACAAGACTTGGTTCTGGTCACCACATCTTTAACTTGGAAAATGAACTCCTTGAGATCTTCATATTCATGAATACCTTCTTGGAAATCAGCCCCTAAACTCCATGGAAACTCCTTTTCACATGTTATAACCACCTCCAATCTTCATCTTTTCAATGGGTTTTCATCATATGTAAATTATACATACGATTTATAGTTAATTTTTGATCAAATGATGGTGTGTGTGGTGATATGGGATGTTTATAGGGAGAGAAAGGAGAGTTATGTGTGAGTTTGCATGTAGAAATGAAGGTAGTGGTTTATTTTTGGCTAGTTTTGATGTGTAGATGGTTTTGATGCCAAACTAGGACAAGTGTCTTAGTTTGCATCTTAACTTGACAGATATCATGTGTGTTAGTGAAGTGTTAGATGCCACATGTATGGGGGTGGGCAAGTGTAAAATTGTCCCATCCCCATTAATTTACGGGTACTCCTCGATTCTAGTTTCCTCGATTTACGTGCCCGCGGGTCGTTTAAAAAAAACGTTTTTATAAATTATGAATAAACGGCAGAAAACAAATCTAATAAAAATTGTCTCATAAAAAACAGAGTTAAAAAACGTAAATACGTAATCCTAGGGTTTCCGGTTTAGTCGTAAAGGACGTTAAATTATGAACGTAAGTCCTAATCTCTTCTCGTAAATTTGTGAGTTTATGAACCAACACAAATTTAAATTCCAAAATAATATTCAAGAATAAATTTATTTCCTAAAGTGTCGGTGTAACACCATATTTTGATAAATGGAATGTCACGCGTGATTATGGCGTGTGATCAAAGCATACAAGGATAAATGTCTAAAACATTACATGACCATAAAAAGGAAATACCAGAATCAAACATCGGTAGTCCAAAAGTAAAGCTCATCACACACAAACATAAGTACTATAAATGAAAGGACTAAACAATGTCCATGGAAAGAGTATCAAAGTATAGATAATGCATAAAGTAAAGAAAGGCTAGAAAGCTTCGAGTCCATATGCACGTATGCTTAAAGTCTACGAGCATCCCTGAGTACCTACCGTTTTGGGAACATGAAAAGAAAGCGGCTGAGCAATACGCCCAGTGCACGGATGTACAATAAAGCATGAATAATATAAGCATATAAGCATATAACATCGGAAGAAACTAAGTCCTGGATAACCCGGTTAAGTCTTAGTAAAACTGGTTTTATAGTTTGAAAAGCCTTATGTTTATCTTATAAAAACTGTTTAACATATTTTACCATTAGCCAATATAGGTCATGAAAATCAACATGCATGAATACTTGGAGGGGTGACCTCGTCATGCAAATTAGAGGGGCTGCCTCTAATTTAATATACTGGTTTTTGGCTAGGAGGGATCAGCTCCTTGTGAAGGATGCAAGGCACACACCACATTCACACTGAGTAATCTGCTGAAAAACATGTAACTAGGATGCACCCATACGCCCCACATGATAAATATAATAATATGGCCAAAACCTAAAGGGACGCCACGAGCAATCACTCCGCCGTGGGGAAGTCAAAACACCAGTGCCTCTAGTGTTATGGTTATCGTACCTCCATAACTAGGTGAAACTGGTCATGCATGTATATGGCTTTAGGTATTCTAATTAAACATAAGCAATCAAACATATAAACTTATACTATGTGAAAACAGTTGGCAGCATACGGGGAATCCTAATAAAGAAAGAATGTCCATACTGAAAGGACGGGAATCCGTACCTTATGTCCAGTGAACGTAGAAGACGAACGGAAGAGAGTCCTACTTCGGTATCACTAATGCTACATAAATACTGATAGTTGTAAAATTACCCCTTTAGGAAAAGGATGGCAAATATAGGGCAAGCACGACGATTTAGGAAAACCGTGTGTAAATGACCCTAAAATGAGTTCGTTCTCAAGGAGGCTAGTGTGTTATGTGTGTAATGACTTGGATTAGATTTGTGATTATACTTTTGAGAAAGAAAAATAGAAATGAGATTAGAAGAGAAGGACGGTTACGAAGACGGTTTAAACTAAGTGGAAAAAGGTGTACACGTAAAACCGTAAAAAGTGCTAAAATTAAAATTTTACCCTAAAAATTCCTAAAAATTACCAAAAATCCACAATAATATTCTAAGAGTTTACGAAAAATCAAAACTTGCCAAAACCTTTTAATTAATTAGATAATGACTTTTTAATGCTAATTAAAGCCCTAAAAATCAAAATTAATTATTAAAAAGTCCCAAACAAGATTTTAAAGTTTGTAAACCTCAAAAATACCCTAATTAAGATAAAAGGTATTTTTCAAAATTTTAAAAACACTAAAAACTATTTTTAAACAATTAAAAACTACTAAAATCAATTAAAACTTAAATTAATTCTAGAAAATAATTAAAACACTCTAAAAATATTTGGAAAGTTGCAAAAATCCTAATTAAGTGTTTAGAACCTAGGAAAAATATAAAAACTTAGAAAATTAGACTTTTAATTTTTAACAATAAAATATTATTAAAATATTATTAAAAATCAAAAAATCATAAAAAATTCTAAAAACTCGGAAACTAGCTTAATTTAACCTAAATAACTTAGAAATGAATGTGAAATTACCTAAATACCCTTAATGGGCCTAGAAAATGGGATAAACCTAAAACAGTACACTATTGGGCCAAATTCGGCCCCAATAATAAAAAGTGTTCAAAATAAGCCCAAAAAGCACAGGTTGACTCAAAATTTGATTTTAAACAACTTTTTCCAAAGGCCCAAAATCTGAAAGTGTGAAATAAGCTAGCTTATACCAAGCAGCTTATTCTTAATGGGCTTTTTGGCCCATTAAGCTATAAGCCAATGCCATAAGCTAAAATTTGACACACAAGCTTCTTTTGACCTAAATAAGACTTCTGCAAAAAGAAATTTGAAATAAGCCCAAGGAATAATCCTGAAAATGCAATAAGCATTCTATAGAAAACGACAAAATAGTCGTTTTTGAGTTCTAGGCCACCCCAAGTGCTGATTCAAGTTCCAAAAGCTTTGAAATGACTTAATTAAGCAAAATCAACAAAGAGTTTTCAAATAAGCTGACTCAATAAGATGGAAAAAGCAAATAAGCACTTATGTAAAAGTCAAATAAGTTGGTTTTCTAGTAAAAAGTCAAAGTCAAAGTCCAATAAGCTCCATTCTACTTAAATGGGTCAAATAATGAAGACCTATCACAAAAAATAAGTTGTTGCAAGTCTGGATAAGCTAAAATAGCTTATTGATAAGCTGAGTTCAAAATTACACTAGTAGGGGCTAGTTTTGGGTGTTGAGCAGTGGAAACTTTTTCCAATGCTTGACTTGTTTGACTTTTTGTCTTTAGTGACTTTTTTGGAGATTCAGATTACACAAAGGAACTCAAATGATCTTTGGATCAAAAGGAGTCAAGAACAATCAAAATATCACAAACACAAACACCCAATTGATACAGTTTAATCAATCAATCACCAGATATGATACAGACATGAACACTTAAGCAGTTGAGCACTTATAAGCAGTTTTAGCACAAATCAGCTAGCCAAATTCAACCAAATGCATACACAAGCTATTATAAACTCCAATAAGCAAGTCTAAACAGGTTTCATGCACTGATTCAAAGAATTAAGCAAGATTCAAGCCAATGAATGTTACTGATGAACACTAAGATATGCAGTTTTACACTTTGCTGATGTATTTGACAAATAAGCCAGATTCAACACTCAATATCAATCAAATAAGTTATAATAATGATGTTCTAACAACTTTCAACCCTAAGCATGCACAAATACTAGATTTCACCAAAATCTTAGGTCAAAAACAGTTAAATTCACCAAGTTATAGAAGATTGTGTGATTTGAAGTTTCAAACCCAAAAACTTGCAGCAAAACACTCTCAACAAGGCATATATCAGATACCAAGCATAAACAACACAATCCAACAACACAATATCAAGATGCAATCACAAACAGGTAGACCCAAACACCCCTTTATCTTTTCAAAATCAAATTTTTCAAAGAAAAAGTGAGATTCAAGACCACCCAAGCTCAGATAAACACAATAACAAGTAAGATTAACAAATTCAAGCAGATTTAAGCTATAAAATTCACAAGAACACAATCCACATACAAATATCACCAAAAATCAGATTTTAAGCATATTTTAGGATTGAGTATGCAAACCTCATGGATGTACATCCACACCCACGAATTTATGAGCTTATGTACTAGCAAGAACAAGTACAAGCTTCCAATAACACCCCTGCTAAGAATCAACAAGGTTAGAAGCACAAGTATAAAAATCAGAAACTTGAAAAATCTTGATTAATGCAACCTTGTTACCCCACAGTTGATTATCCCCAAGTTATAAGCCTCACCACACCTTAATCAACTCAATTAGGATGCTATGATCAGCCCTATATATAACACCCCCAAATTTATACAACTCAGTACAGCGGAAGACTAGTTGGTGTTACGGGATAGCACATTACTCACATCATAGACAACGCATAAAAATCGCGTCGTTTAATAATAAATCATTTCCATTCATAAATATTAAAGTTACATCGGTCCCAAGTCATATTATTTCATACAAAGTTTTACAAAGTATTTGAATGGAAAATATTGTTTAAGTGCGGGCCATGAATTCTTGTTGTCTTCCCGAGAATTACCTTCAAGTACCTGAGATAAGACATGTTTAAAGAAAAGGTCAGCGATAACGCCGAGTGAATTCATAGAGTTTAATAAATCCATCAATATAATATCTGTAAAAAAAATTATTACTGAAAATCATCTTGTACAAATCATTTTAATAGGCCATAAAATAGACAAATTCATTTTATACAAATCTTTATCGAAAATCATAATATAGGAATTTGCCTTAAAAATCATTATACGAATCATTCTCGTTAAAAACACCATACAATACGTTTTGCAACGTTGTATAGATTAAATAAAACCGTTATATGAATAAGGTTATAAATAGCCTTAAAAATCATTATACGAATCATTGTCGTTAAAAACATCATACAATACGTCTTATGACGTTTTATGAAAATAAAAACCGTTATATGAATATGGTTATGAAAACCAAAACACGAACATAATATCAGTAGTATGACCCTGTATTGCAAGTCAGGCAATACGTCGTAATTCGGAGCGTCTATTAGTATTTTGTAAATTTTGGATTATTATAAGCCGCATGACCTTTGTTACCTTACTAAACCAACAACGGGTAGCTAACCCGATACCAATTTTGCCCATCTAAGGTATCGTGTCGTCACAAAGGTCACGCTATGGAAATCTTCTCATACATAAATTCGCTTACCAATCAATGTGGCACGACGGGGATCAACCGTCAAGGCGCGAACTGGGGTGATCGTCCCCAAATAGTACTATTAAATGCATAAGCGTCTACCAAATCCCGGTAGTTCACAATTCATGCTAATGGGACTTTTAGTGACATAACCTAACTTTAATAATCCATTTAATTTCATCTATCGGGTCCTTTAATCATTTATCGGGTCATACAATCGGGTCATTCAATCGTTCGGGTCCAAAATCAATAAACAACAATCGGGACAAATGGTGTCCTATTTTATAAAAACTAACATGTTATCTCCCTCACGGGTTTATAAAACATTTATAAAAACATTTAAAAGAGTGCGAGGCTATGAACTCACGTTGATGTGGGAAGGCGGGTTATCGGCAATTCGGACGTACGGTACGTGCTTCAATCACGGAAACCTAGACAAATAATAATCGGTCTTAGACTCTTGTCCAATGACTTTATAAAAATAAAAATTATGTATACATATGATGATTATATATATATGATGATCAAGTGGGTTTACATATTCTCGTTTACTCATTTTAGTGTTATATGTCGATAACTTTTATACTAGTTTACTAGTTTTACCTTTTTACGTGTTTTAGGTCCAATAAGCCTATTATAAGTTTATTAACTTGTATTAATCCATTTCATACTTATATTATCAGTATTTAAACTTTCAAGTTGGCCCCAAATGGGTTAAGCCCAATAAGTTTTTTTTTATGAGTGTTTATCTTATTTAGTCCAATTATTAGCCCAAGTATTAGTCCAATATGTTTACTTAGCTCGTTAATGTCCGTATGCCCTATAGTTCGGGTTTTATCGGTATTTACTTGTTATACATGTCTATATATCAGTATATAAGTTTTATAAAGTTTTCATTAGACGGGTCCAACCATCTAAGTTTTATTTAACAAAAACGTTAATTTTACGGCATAGCCGAAAAAGTCGTAAAAATCATGTTTATAGTTTTATAACTTATAAAACTTAACAAGTTACCATTTTTATAATTTATACACTTATTCCACCTTTTACATATTTATATAAATAGAATCCATAAGTTAGTGGGTTTTAATTTATATTTTATACATTAAAATTTTGAGTGCTTATATAATAGTATTATTCTTTAATTTCCAAAAATCTAATTTTTATCTTCACTTTCACCAAAACTGCCATATCTTGAGTTCTATATGGAGATAGAAGCTCAAATTTTTATCACATGAACTACATAATATGTGCTCCATTTAACTCTCCTATAGCTACTGTTGAATCATCATTTAAGTATTTTCTAAAAATCTCCCAAAACAGTAACCTCAGATTTATACCTTAAACTTGTTTTGATCATATCTCACTCATTACTTTGATTCCATTGCATGGCCAACTCTCACATGTGTACAAGACATATAGCTTACTGTAAATGGATTCTACTTCATCATTTTATCAGTCCATGACCTGTTTCTTTACTGTTTTATACAGCCAACAAATTTAACCAAGATTTTAACCTTGTTTCATATGGTTTTTCACCTTTTTAATCATGTTTATCAACACCAAATCCCCTCATAACATTTTTATCATCATATAATCATCATATACATATACAATAGGAAATAAAATACATGTTTACATAATCAAAATAACAAGAAGATGAGGAGGACAATCTTTATACCACCAAGTTGATGTAGGTTGTGATTTGGACATGGTTTTTGATGGATAAACTTGTGCTTAGCAAACACCATCTTCAAGACCATCAATCTTTATGATCACCTTGTGGAAAATCAGCCCCAAGACACCATGAATACTCCTCCTTGGATGTTATAACTTGCACCAATCAATAGGGCTTCAAAAGGGCATCAACATGTATATGAATAACATGAGATTTTGTGGTTGATTTTGATCAAATGAGGGTGTTTGTGGGAGAGGGGTGGACGGCAAACATGGGGGAGATGAGAGAAAATGTGTGGTTTTGCATGTGGTAGAATGAGAGCTAATGGTATGTGAAAGTAGTCTTGTGGTTTTGAGTAGCTTCAATGTTAAGCTAATGTTACAAGTGTAACATAGCTAAGTGTAAGGATGCCACCTAAGGGTGTGGTGGTGTGTTGTGCCGTCCAATATTGCTAGTGGGGTGGGACAATGTGTTTTGTCCCATCTCACTAGTTTACGGGTATTTCTCGATTCTAGTTTTCTCGATTTGCGTGCCCTCGGGTCGTTTTACGAAAAACGTTTTTATAAATTATGAATCAACGTCACAAAACGAATCCAATAAAAATTGTTTTATCAAAAACGAAGTTCGAAAACGTAAATACGTAATCCTAGGGTTTCCGGTTTAGTCGTAAAGGACGTTAAAATAAAATCGTAAGTCCTAATCTCTTCTCGTAAATTTGTGAGTTTATGAACCAACACAAATTTAAAATCTCAAAATAATATTCACAGACAAATTTATTTTCTGAAATGTCGGACTGTCACCAAAGACGGTGTATGTAAACGTAAGCACGTAACGTAGAATCCTTCGGTTTAGACGTAGTCGACGCTACTTCAAGACGTAAATCCAAATTACTTCCCAAAAATAAGCGAGTTCATATTGTAACATTAAAATAATATTTTCAAATAATATTTGAGAATAAAATATCAATCGTAAATTGACGGATTGTCACAGCATTTACCCCTAAACAGGATCTTTGTCCTCAAAGATCATCTTACTACTCGCTTCTTATTGAGTTAAAGCCATGTGGGTATTTCCTCCACATTCGGTCTTTTCTCACAAGTGAAATTCATTACAATACGCGAGTTTCATCAAACATAACTACAGGAATAAGATCAGGCTAAATGTTGACTTACTTTCTCTATCCATGATGTTCACGGGTTTCTGATGAATGCAACTTTTCGCCGATCTAAGCTCTACTAAGAACAATCAGATTCTCACTTGATAGATATTCCATCAAGTTCGATTTACGAAACATTATTCAAGCAGTTCTTGAAGTCCTAGGGTAGATCCATCTTATATGCCTTTCAATCCCAACTTTTACATCATCTCAATGGTCCCATACAACGGGGACTTATATCCCATGATTTGTCAGATCATGAATTCATTTTTCCAAGGTTAAAAATTTTGGCATAACTTTGCTACCCATTTGGTACTTCAAGATCTACATTTCATATTCACATAACCTCTTGCCCACTATCGGCAGTCAATAATCAATTCCTAATTTCAGCAATCATTTCAGATCTCGCGGGTCGGGTATTTTGCAAGGATAGGTTTGCCATCATAGGAAACCTTAAACCTAAGAGACATATCCAACTCACAGTGGGTGTATGTCGGGTGTCTTTATCTCAACTCCTGCTTACAGATGCTCTAATATAGATTCTAACAAGATTCGATTTCAATCCTAATACGATGATTATCAATGGTAATCTCTCCAAAGGAAAACGATTATACGGTCTATTACCAAAGGTCAATCATTCAATCATAGAACAATGCTTATAGTATTTTGTTACTTTACCTCGCCCCTTCGATTTGGGGTGGTACATAGTACTCTCATCAAGGTTCGTTCTCAATGATTTCTGAGCAAATCTCTAGAAATTAGTTGCGAAGCGAGGATCTTGATATAGATGTTTGATACAGGCACACTATGTTTACATAACTCTTTTGCATTTATCATTAACGGGAATGATATTAGCAGATTTGGTCAGTCTGTCGACGATGACCCAAATCGAATCAAATTCAGATGATGACCTTTGCAATAGCTAGACGTTTACTAATGTATGAGGCGATATCTGCCTTCATAATTTGCCATTAGTACAACTCTTCAGACAAAGATACTTTTAGTCATAAATGGCATAAATAGAATACTTATACTTACAAATTCCAACATAACTATATCTCACAATCTCCACATTTAGACAATCACATGTGGTCTTTAAGACATTTAACGCTATCGGCTTCTCAATTTTAATGGTTCACATTAGCCGTGAAACCCTTTTTATTATCTATATTATCCTTTTTAAAAACATTGTTTATTTTTATATCGTTCGGAAATTTATTTTGCACCTTCATTAATAAGGAATATGTCCTAATGGATTCTTTATCTTTTATACATAATGCGTCGGTATCTATATTCACTTCTCATGATTATAAAATTTTCATGTCCACAATTCACTCAGATATTCTTTCTCTATTATGCGTCAGTAATTACGTTCACCTTCCTGATGAAATAAATATCACAACCGTATTTATTCAAAATTATTTCTTCATATCTTCTATGTTTTTGTTTCGTCTCATCTATCATTTTTATCCGTTTTACTCAATCCGTCGTCTAAAGCGTCGATAATTATTATGATTAATTAAATAATTATTAGTTAATTTTTATGAAGCGTAAACGTTTTAAATTTCTTAGTTCAACCAATTATATAAAATGTTCAAAATAAATTTGAATTTAATTAACAAGATTTTTGCTGATTTATCGAAAATAATTAATAAGATTCGTAAATATTTGAAAAATCTTTGGTTATACTTTTGGTCAAAATTTTCTTAGATGAAAAGCAAAAATTATCGTTTCAAATTTCAGGTTATGGTATAAATGGTTTTACTCAGTCCTTCTTAAGTTACCTTGAGGTATACACAAACATTTACCCCTAAACAGAAGTTTAGTTAAATGGTTTGTGTATAAGGGAATAATCCCTTTAAAATCCTTTGTTAAAACATTTGTCAAAACATATTTCCATTTCTTTTTGGTAAAATCCAAAGTCTTAAAAGGGCTCTTAATTTTTGAAGAGTCTATATGCATACATCTTACCATTATTAATCCAATGGTCATTTTATGTAAAGGATTAAGTTCTTAATCACATGTTAAATATTTAAGGTATAGGCTTCCATTATTCGGTCAATTCAGGGCAATCTATAAATAATTATTAACTCATTCTTATTCTTATAAACAAATAAATGGTACTTAATGATCACGAGCATGAATTTATCAATTTACAGCCTACACACGTGATTCACCAAATTTAAGAATGCTACGTGTGCATTGGTCAATCCAAACGACATCACGTGGAACTCATAATGTTCATTAAGAGCACCGGATGTAGTGATTGGAATAGATAATCTCTTTCGCAGATGTGAAGTTGATGATAACCAAGCTATGGATCAAATTTGCTAGAACCTTGTAAATGATCGAACAATTCTTCCATTTCGAGTTATGGATATCGTTTTCGATTGTCAATTTACTCAGTCACAGTAATCTAATATAAGGAAAGATAACACCATAGCTCTTCAGGATGACAGGCTTGGTATAATAAAATCTTTCTCCGACAACTTTCTTAGTTGTACGGTAATTCCTTTAATTTAGATGGTGCTGACGTACAGTGCACAAGCCGCAAGTGCAGCACCGGGAATAAAATCAATACCAAATTCAATCTTGCCTTAATGGCAAATGTCCAGGTAATTCACCAACAAATACTTCCTAAAGTTTCAGATAAGATAAATATCTTTTAATAAATTCATATTAGGCTCTTCTAGGTTATAATATCTATGACTAATTCACAACCATTCATGGTATAATTTGAAGTCTAAATACAGGATAAAATCATCCATCAAGAGTTATTTAGATCATTTCTGGATAATCAACATCTTATCATTTAGGGAATTCTACTCGAGTTCCCATCAATTAAGACAATGTCGTCATGTCATAATCAATCAATCCATTCCACTGGCATTATCAACTTTCCAGTTGCATTACCGTTGATAAGATGTGAACTTCTCAAAAGACTAATAATAATTCATAATCCTTCGCAAATTCAGGGATATTAGGATATACAACTACTATTAAAAGAGTAAGGTCAACGCATAATCTACGCGAGAGAATTTCAAATCGGATACAGATGAAAACATTTAACGAATATGAATATATCCCATGTTTTCATAATTTGAGTACGCATTCGAAAGCTCCTCGGATCGTTACCCAGGTCATTCAAATGAAATCAAATCATAAGAAATGATAAGAACGTCAATACATCCAGTCGGGTATCAACACTCGGTAATCAGATACTTTTCCTAAGAATCTCGCTACGGGAGAATTGGACAAGAAAGAATTGTCAATTGTCAAATAAGACATTTTCCACAGATGAGTAAATTCAACTCAGAAGAATAGATGCTACAGGCACATATGTAGGTATCCCTAACACTATGTCCCTATTTTTCACTTCTTGCAGATCTCATAAATTTTAATCTTTCACAATCTTCAAAGAAAATGTAGTGTTTATTTATTAGTTTTATGGTGACTACTAATCAGCCTTGCATAGTCCATTCCAAATTGTATGTAGGCGCGCAACTATATACAATTTCAAGATCAACAATGCAATACTCAGTTCGTCAAAATTTTAACATCATGTTTATAGTAAAAACATTTTAATGCTTAATTCTTAAATAAGAATCCATAATAAATTTACAAAGATTTTCTTTGTTATGGAAACAATTAGGTTTTCCAAAGTGTTTTACAAACAACTTCATTTCAATAACAATCACTTATAAATCTCACTATGAATAATCCTTATAGTGATGAAAATTCAATTTTTCTCAAGGAATACTGTTTTATCTTTTATAAAAACAATGAGTGATCTGCAAAAGAGTGATGAAAAGTTGTTCACCAAGAACTTAACTACAATATGATAGGAAATGAGCTTAGCCAGATAATCATGAGGTTCATGATCTCGATGGCACACAGAAAGAATAATTCACAATGTAACTCAAATCGAGATGAGTACTTGTTCAATGGTTGCATCACTAATGCGAACATTAGGATGAAGCAATAAAAGATAGATAACATCAATACATGTAGGATTTAGCAATCAAAGGTAGTCTTTTCATTAATCACAAACAAGTCAAAATTGTACCGTAACACATTACGTGTCACTATGTCATACAATTCTCAGAACTCATCCTACCAACTGATGTCACAGTTAAGTTAGGGATTATTTTTAAAAGATACCACAATGAATACTAAATTACAAGAGTCATTAGGTGTTCCATATGTCCCAGAAGATCCATTGGTCCCAATTCAGAAGAAGATTTCTTCAATTCATTTCTTGGACACTGGGCATCCTCGTTAGTGTACAATGGCCTAGGAACAACCCTTAACACGAATCAACAATCAATTAAAACCTTATAATTCAATCACAGGACTTAACGACTTCCTCTTAACCATCTCATATTCCATACAAGTTAAATTTTACTTTATTCAAGTTTTAACCAATTTATACTGAATGCGATATCCTACATCATTCTCTAATACTTTCAACCTTATTTATAAACCTTAATAGGGCAATAAAAGCTCAATATGATCAACACCTAATTTCCAATCCTATATCTCTTATAACAATTATTATCAAATGAGTCACTGATATTATATGACTCACACATTCAATTAGACTTCTCGGAAAGGTATTAGTGGCAAGAGGCTTTTGGGTAATGGTTCCAATGACAGCCTCAAGTGCAACATTCACCCTTTTGATTTCAATTTAAGAATTGGATGACAACAAATCAGATGACATCTTTCTAGGTGATAACGTTTTGTCAAACTCCACTCTATAAGGAAAGGTATTAGTGGCAAGAGGCTTTTGGGTAATGGTTCCAATGACAGCCTCAAGTGCAACATTCACCCTTTTGATTTCAATTTAAGAATTGGATGACAACAAATCAGATGACATCTTTCTAGGTGATAACGTTTTGTCAAACTCCACTCTATAAGGAAAGATCGTCATGACATCGATATCATATTTAATTTCGCCAATTCTTTTTCAATATCACAATCAACTAATATCTACATTTCTACGAATATCAACCATTTGTTGGGATCATAAATATCCACAACTTGGTTTACATCTAGGATAGCTAGAATTCCTACGAGAATAGCTTCGATTAATTTACTAGGGGAGTTAGGGATTTCTTGTGACAATCTACGTCGTATAAATACCTCGTATAAATATTAAAATAATCATCAAACAATCATGTAATCAAATTACATCATATATATATAATCCAAGTTATATATATATTAAAATAACACTTCTCAGTCTGGCCTTGTCGGTAACTCGGGAATTCTTCGGCACCGTTATAATCAGAAGATTTTTAGACATTTTTAGAAAAATGTTTATAGTTAAAAGATTTTGAAATGTTTTATTCAAAAACTTGGTTTTTAAAAATATTTCGTTCTCTATAACGAGAGCTCTGGTACCAAACTATAACACCCCCAAATTTATAAAACTCAGTACAGCGGAAGACTAGTTGGTGTTACGGGATAGCACATTACTCACATCATAGACAACGCATAAAAATCGCGTCATTTAATAATAAATCATTTCCATTCATAAATATCAAAGTTACATCGGTCCCAAGTCATATTATTTCATACAAAGTTTTACAAAGTATTTGAATGGAAAATATTTTTAAGTGCGGGCCATGAATTCTTGTTGTCTTCCCGAGAATTACCTTCAAGTACCTGAGATAAGACATGTTAAAAGAAAAGGTCAGCGATAACGCCGAGTGAATTCATAGAGTTTAATAAATCCATCAATATAATATCTGTAAAAAAAAATTATTACTGAAAATCATCTTGTACAAATCATTTTAATAGGCCATAAAATAGACAAATTCATTTTATACAAATCTTTATCGAAAATCATAATATAGGCATTTGCCTTAAAAATCATTATACGAATCATTCTCGTTAAAAACACCATACAATACGTTTTGCAACGTTGTATAGATTAAATAAAACCGTTATATGAATAAGGTTATAAATAGCCTTAAAAATCATTATACGAATCATTGTCGTTAAAAACATCATACAATACGTCTTATGACGTTGTATGAAAATAAAAACCGTTATATGAATATGGTTATGAAAACCAAAACACGAACATAATATCAGTAGTATGACCCTGTATTGCTAGTCAGGCAATACATCGTAATTCGGAGCGTCTATTAGTATTTTGTAAATTTTGGATTATTATAAGCCGCATGACATTGTTACCTTACTAAACCAACAACGGGTAGCTAACCCGATACCAATTTTGCCCATCTAAGGTAGAGTGTCGTCACAAAGGTCACGCTATGGAAATCTTCTCATACATAAATTTGCTTACCAATCAATGTGGCACGACGGGGATCAACCGTCAAGGCGCGAACTGGGGTGATCGTCCCCAAATAGTACTATTAAATGCATAAGCGTCTACCAAATCCCGGTAGTTCACAATTCATGCTAATGGGACTTTTAGTGACATAACCTAACTTTAATAATCCATTTAATTTCATCTATCGGGTCCTTTAATCATTTATCGGGTCATACAATCGGGTCATTCAATCGTTCGGGTCCAAAATCAATAAACAACAATCGGGACAAATGGTTTCCTATTTTATAAAAACTAACATGTTATCTCCCTCGCGGGTTTATAAAACATTTATAAAAACATTTAAAAGAGTGCGAGGCTATGAACTCACGTTGATGTGGGAAGGCGGGTTATCGGAAATTCGGACGTACGGTACGTGCTTCAATCACGGAAACCTAGACAAATAATAATCGGTCTTAGACTCTTGTCCAATGACTTTATAAAAATAACAATTATGTATACATATGATGATTATATATATATGATGATCAAGTGGGTTTACATATTCTCGTTTACTCATTTTAGTGTTATATGTCGATAACTTTTATACTAGTTTACTAGATTTACCTTTTTACGTGTTTTAGGTCCAATAAGCCTATTATAAGTTTATTAACTTGTATTAATCCATTTCATACTTATATTATCAGTATTTAAACTTTCAAGTTGGCCCCAAATGGGTTAAGCCCAATAAGTTCTTTTTATGAGTGTTTATCTTATTTAGTCCAATTATTAGCCCAAGTATTAGTCCAATATGTTTACTTAGCTCGTTAATGTCCGTATGCCCTATAGTTCGGGTTTTATCGGTATTTACTTGTTATACATGTCTATATATCAGTATATAAGTTTTATAAAGTTTTCATTAGACGGGTCCAACCATCTAAGTTTTATTTAACAAAAACGTTAATTTTACGGCAATAGCCGAAAAAGTCGTAAAAATCATGTTTATAGTTTTATAACTTATAAAACTTAACAAGTTACCATTTTTATAATTTATACACTTATTCCACCTTTTACATATTTATATAAATAGAATCCATAAGTTAGTGGGTTTTAATTTATATTTTATACATTAAAATCTTGAGTGCTTATATAATAGTATTATTCTTTAATTTCCAAAAATCTGATTTTTATCTTCACTTTCACCAAAACTGCCATATCATGAGTTCTATATGGAGATAGAAGCTCAAAATTTTATCACAAGAACTACATAATATGTGCTCCATTTAACTCTTCTATAGCTACTGTTGAATCATCCTTTAAGTATTTTCTAAAAATCGCCCAAAACAGTAACCTCAGATTTATACCTTAAACTTGTTTTGATCATATCTCACTCATTACTTTGATTCCATTGCATGGCCAACTCTCACATGTGTACAAGTCATATAGCTTACTGTAAATGGATTCTACTTCATCATTTTATCAGTCCATGACCTGTTTCTTTACTGTTTTATACAGCCAACAAATTTAACCAAGATTTTAACCTTGTTTCTTATGGTTTTTCACCTTTTTAATCATGTTTATCAACACCAAATCCCCTCATAACATTTTTATCATCATATAATCATCATATACATATACAATAGGAAATAAAATAAATGTTTACATAATCAAAATAACAAGAAGATGAGGAGGACAATCTTTATACCACCAAGTTGATGTAGGTTGTGATTTGGACATGGTTTTTGATGGATAAACTTGTGCTTAGCCAACACCATCTTCAAGACCATCAATCTTTATGATCACCTTGTGGAAAATCAACCCCAAGACACCATGAATACTCCTCCTTGGATGTTATAACTTGCACCAATCAATAGGGCTTCAAAAGGGCATCAACATGTATATGAATAACATGAGATTTTGTGGTTGATTTTGATCAAATGAGGGTGTTTGTGGGAGAGGGGTGGACGGAAAACATGGGGGAGATGAGAGAAAATGTGTGGTTTTGCATGTGGTAGAATGAGAGCTAATGGTATGTGAAAGTATTCTTGTGGTTTTGAGTAGCTTGAATGTTAAGCTAATGTTACAAGTGTAACATAGCTAAGTGTAAGGATGCCACCTAAGGGTGTGGTGGTGTGTTGTGCCGTCCAATATTGCTAGTGGGGTGGGACAATGTGTTTTGTCCCATCTCACTAGTTTACGGGTATTTCTCGATTCTAGTTTTCTCGATTTGCGTGCCCTCGGGTCGTTTTACGAAAAACGTTTTTATAAATTATGAATCAACGTCACAAAACGAATCCAATAAAAATTGTTTTATCAAAAACGGAGTTCGAAAACGTAAATACGTAATCCTAGGGTTTCCGGTTTAGTCGTAAAGGACGTTAAAATAAAATCGTAAGTCCTAATCTCTTCTCGTAAATTTGTGAGTTTATGAACCAACACAAATTTAAAATCTCAAAATAATATTCACAGACAAATTTATTTTCTGAAATGTCGGACTGTCACCAAAGACGGTGTATGTAAACGTAAGCACGTAACGTAGAATCCTTCGGTTTAGACGTAGTCGACGCTACTTCAAGACGTAAATCCAAATTACTTCCCAAAAATAAGTTAGTTCATATTGTAACATTAAAATAATATTTGAGAATAATATTTGAGAATAAAATATCAATCGTAAATTGACGGATTGTCACACTATAACCCAAGAATTCCAAGATAGAAACAAGAACTTAGCAAAATATCAAGAAAATGAGAAAATGTGCAAACTTTTGCACACTCCTCTTTTGAAAACAGTTTTTAAACTTCAAAATCAGTAAACTAAGAACATAAACAAGCAGAAATAAGATGGCACTTGGTCTTTCTTCAAAACACTTAACTCAAATTCATAAAACTGAAAAGGGATTTACAAGTGCTTGAACAAAGGAAAAACCAAAAAGCAAACGTCTAAATGAGACCCTATGGCTTTATATATAGCCTTACATGAGACAAAGGAAGCTGAAAAATAACATAAACCCTAGTTGTGAAGTCCCAGAAATGCCCTTGAGAGCTTTGGCATTTTGTTGAATCATGTGACTGAATTTGGAGCTTTGTGGTAGCTGGCATGTGAAATTTGCATCCAATGGTCCATATAATGCTTAAGGAGTAAGCTAGAATCTTGAGTGTTGATTTCCTGGCAAGCTTTGGCATTTTCCCCAAAAACGCCAAAGGAGGGTTTATCATGTGAGCACATGAGTGACGTGGCAAGGGTTTTTGTGATTGGGTTATGATTAGAGACACCTTAATCACTAATCTGGAAGAGATTAGGGTTTAATTGTTGGTGATTAAGGAATGCCCAATTTTGCTAAGAACATCAAGAACACAGGTTTTGATCTTGATTTTGGTTTAAAAAATGTTTGGCCCGTGTTTAACTTAATTAATATTAAGTTTAAACGGGTTAGGGTGAGTGGAGTGTGATGTGGCACCAGGGTGGGTTTTGATTGGAGGAGGGAAGTAAGTGGGGCACGTGGCAGCCCAGGAGTGGTCTAGGTTACAATGTTTTCTGGCCAAGTTTCACCCCCATCTTCTTTTCTTCTTTCACTTTGTAAATAATAGCACAATTCCAGATTTCCTTTGTTAGCAAACTTTCTATTTTCACACTTTTGCCCCAAAAAGTTTTGTAAAGTAAATTCAGGGGTATTTCTTGTCATTTTTGAATTCTTCAAGGGTTGATTTGGCATTTTGTTGATGGATAATGGTCTTGACCTGTATGTTGAGCATTTTGGAGGACTAAAATTGCCAATTCTTGTTTGATGAGGGACCATTTTTGCCAAATGTTGAAAGTCAAGGGTCCTTTTTGTAATTCTGGGATTTTCAAAGGACCAAACATGTAATTTCTTGTACTTTGAAGGACTTCATGATGTGTTTGACTTTGTGGAGGATATTGGTTGAAAATTTAGCTTTGTTGAGGGGCTAAACTTGCCAATTCTTCAAAGTGGAGGGCCCTTTTTGTAATTTTGACAAACTTTAGGGACCAAACTTGCAATTATGAGGATACAAGGGTATAAAGTGTCAATTCTTACATATTGGAGGACCCTTCTTCATAATTCTTCAAATCTTCAAGGGTTGATCTTGGGAAAGTCTTCATTAGGGCTTGGTTCATTGTGCGGATTCGTTTCCTGTGTTCGTTTTTGTATGATTCTTGTGATCTTTTGTCAATTTCTCAATATCCGTACCTAAAATACACAAGAAACAAACACAAGCATATATATGGGTATTTTGAGGATATTTAATGCATTTTAAGCCCTATTTGGAAGATGAGACTATGTATAAAAGCAGTCTCATCACTCCCCCACACTAAACCATTGCCGTGCCCCCACGCAATGCTAGAATAAAGTATCGTAGCATCTCCAAAATTCATTTGTATTCACTTTATTGAATGATAAACTAGCTACACTACTACTATTGCTACTACTACTTGCGTTTTAGACATAATGTATGATTTTTATCGCAAAATGGGACGTTTAGGTTCATAGAATAAGAACACGTGAATGTTTCGTTAGAAATAATTTCATCGTCCTCGATTTTCACCCCAATTCCATGCCAAGCGTGCAACGAGATCATTGTTATTATAAGTTAGTAATGCTAACACTACTCATGTGCCCTAATCACGTACTTATCCTCCCATTATTCCTAATTTGTATCTCTTATATTTTATATAGTCTTGAATGTTTCACGAGGATGCATTGTTTGACTTATGCGATAATAGAGATTTAGGTCTAAAAATAGAGTCTTAACGGTGTAACTAAGACCATCAAATAAATAACCCCTCCTAATAGACAACGATGTTAAAAAATTAAGTTGACAAGAAGAATCGATAAACACGGTTTTATAACGGTTTTGAACATGAGACTTATTACCAAGACTTTTATACGCCCCCTAACGGAAGGGCCTTATTATCTTTGGTTTACCTCCATCTTTTATTCAACTTCGCCATGAAGCTTTTATTATGAATTCGGTCTTGCCTTGCCTTTTATTATCCGCCTCATCGGTGGTTTCATTAGCCAAAGACGTATATCCTCACGCTAAGGCGAATTTTGGATCTTTAAAGCTTCGACGATTAAGGCTTGATTCACTTTCAATTTTGCATAGATTTTTCGGCCTTGTGGGGCTTCAAATTGTTTGCTTGATTTAGGTGAGCACTTGAAATCTTATTATTGGGTGAAGCTTTTGATTATTCGGGTGCCAATACTTCAAAACCGTGACGCTCGCGATACCTTAATGTCTTCTTAATTTAATTAAACGGAAGCTACTAGAAAAGAGTAGAAACCCAACGATCCTAACTAAACCGCTAAGTCAATATTTATTAAGCAAAAAATATTTACATGCGAAGGGAGAATAAGCAAACAACAAGAACACGTGAGTTTTTGAAAGAATACGAGTACTCTACGTTTAGAATAGTAACTTATATATAACCCTATCATTTCTCGTCCTCATTTAAGAGACTTAGCCTAATGTGTAGTTAAGTAACCAAAGCTAAGTGCTCAACACGCACGGTCGAGTCAAAAATTACTATTATTCTCGCCATCGGAAAACCTACATTCGTGTCTTCAAACACTTATAAAACATGAGAAAATTTTTAAAATTTGGCCATTTTTAGCCTTATTTTGCAACAAAACGATAAACAAAAAGATAAACTTTGGAAAGCGTGAAGGTTTGGCAAGGCAAGTATCTATTCACCCCCCATACTAAAGTTAAACATTGTCCTCAATGTTTCGAGTCTAGGGGTGCAAACACCCCCATACTAGAGACGTAGTCGCATGCCTAATCTAGCATGGAAAGGGTGTAACCAATAAATTAATAGCCGTTTATGAAGTGTGCTAATAACCTAAGGTTAGAACATCAAAAGGATATATCATGGATATTGAGAAAGTATTCAAAGCAAACGATCGAGTGCTCCCATAAAACGAACACGAGAGGCTCCAATCGTGAAGATCACGATCATCTAAAAACCACAATTCACAAACAACCACGGAACAAAGGTTGGAAGGGCACGAATCCCCACACGTTAACTACATTACGATAATATATATATAGGATAAGCATGGGACTCCCCCACGAGGCACCTCGTTTTTGATTACCGAGTCATGAGCTCGACTCGATCCCCTCAATACTAATTATCATTGGGGAAGGTGACTTGGTCGAGGTAGTTCAAGGATGGAACTTCCCCGCCAATGTAGTGCTTCAACCTATGTCCATTCACCTTGAAGTTAGGACCATCATATTGAGCTAGCTCGATGGTCCCATACGGAAACACTTGAGTCACGGTGAATGGACCGGACCAACAGGATTTCAACTTACCAGAAAAGATTTTCAAGCGAGAATTAAAAAGCAAAACTTGATCCCCAATGTTAAAAACCCGGTTTTTAATTTTAGAATCATGCAACTTTTTAGTTTTTTCCTTATAAATCAATGAATTTTCATAAGCAATGTCCCTCAATTCATCTAATTCATTCAATTGCATTTTCCGGTGTTTTCCCGCGGTCTCCATATCATCATTACAATGCTTTAGGGCCCAATAAGCCTTGTGTTCTAACTCGATAGGTAAATGACAATTCTTTCCATACACAAGCTTATAGGCAGTGCACCCAATGGGCGTCTTATGAGCGGTCCTAAAGGCCCATAAAGCATCGTCCAACTTATCCGACCACAATTGTCGGTTTTCCCCAACGGATCTCTCCAAAATCCTCTTCAAAGCTCGGTTTGAAACCTCGACTTGCCCACTCGTTTGTGGGTGATAAGCCGTAGAAAGCCGATGTGTAACCCCATATTTCCTTAGGACCCTTTCAAATTGGTCGTTACAAAAATGGGTTCCACGATCACTTATGATCGCACGAGGGTTTCCAAACCGAGAAAACAAGTTTTTCAAGAACTTGACTACCACACGAGCATCATTGGTGGGCAAGGCTTTGGCCTCCACCCACTTATATAGGTAGTCAACCGCAACGAGAATGTACTTATTACCACGAGATGATGGGAACGGCCCCATAAAGTCTATACCCCAAACATCAAAGATCTCACACACTTGGATGATATTTTGTGGCATTTCATCTTTTTGTGAGGCTTTTCCTGGTCGTTGGCATGAATCACAAGACTTCACAAGATCTTGTGCATCTCGGTAAATAGTAGGCCAAAAGAAGCCGGCATCAAACACCTTCTTAGCCGAGAGATTAGCACCGTGGTGACCACCCGTGGGTCCCTCATGGCAAGCTCTAAGGATGTTAGAAGCTTCGGTGCCAAATACACAACGTCGGATGATTTGATCCGCACAAGTTCGAAACAAGTAAGGGTCGTTCCAAAAGTGGAACTTGACGTCACGAAAGAATTTTCGTTTTTCTTGAGTCGTCATACCCTTGATGATGAAGTTACCCGCATGGTAATTTGCAAAATCCGCAAACCATGGGGTGGATGAATCAAGCTTAGAATTCACTACACCAAGTGTCTTGAGCGGAAATGTTTTGGTGATTTCCTTGGGCTCGTAAACACTTTGGTGAGGATCTTCCAAACGAGAAAGATGATCGGCCGCTAGATTCTCGGCTCCTTTTTTGTCAACGATGGTGTGATCAAATTCTTGAAGGAGGAGAATCCAACGAAGTAATCTAGGCTTATCATCTTGCTTTGCCATGAGATACTTGATAGCCGAATGATCCGTATACACTATGCATTTAGCTAAGACGAGGTAAGGTCGGAACTTCTCAAATGCATACACCACGGCAAGGAACTCCTTCTCCGTTGTAGTGTATTTTAGTTGAGCCTCGGTCATCGTCTTGCTAGCATAGTGAATAGACAAGAAGTTCTTATCATGACGTTGTCCCAAAACGGTCCCAATAGCGTAATCACTAGCATCACACATGAGCTCAAAGGGGAGGTTCCAATTGGGAGCAACAAGAATGGGAGCTTCGGTAAGTTTCCTCTTAAGGATTTCAAAGGCTCGTACATAATCTTCGTCAAAGACAAAACGTGCCTCTTTTTCAAGAAGATGTGTAATGGGTCGAGAGATCTTTGAAAAATCCTTGATGAATCGACGATAAAAACCCGCATGGCCTAGGAAACTCCTAACTCCCTTGACGGTTTTGGGATGAGGTAATTTGGCTATGACGTCTACCTTAGCTTGATCTACCTCAATCCCTGCTTTCGAGACCTTGTGCCCTAAGACGATTCCACTTTTAACCATAAAATGACATTTTTCCCAATTGAGCACAAGGTTGGTTTCCTCACAACGTTTCAACATTCTCTCAAGATTTGACAAACACAAAGTGAACGAATTACCAAACACGGAAAAGTCATCCATGAAGACTTCCATCGTCTTCTCGATCATGTCATGAAAAATAGCCATCATGCACCTTTGAAAGGTTCCTGGTGCATTGCAAAGTCCGAATGGCATTCTACGATAGGCAAACGTTCCATATGGACACGTAAACGTAGTTTTTTCTTAATCACGAGGATCGATGGGAATTTGGAAATAACCGGAAAAACCATCTAAAAAGCAATAGAAACCGTTTCCCGCAAGACGCTCCAACATTTGGTCGATGAAGGGGAAGGGAAAATGGTATTTTCGAGTGGCTTCATTCAACTTTCGATAGTCAATGCACACTCTCCATCCGGTCACGAGTCTAGTGGGAATCAACTCGTTGGCATCGTTTGGCACAACGGTCATCCCTCCCTTCTTAGGGACACAATGAATAGGACTCACCCAAGGGCTATCGGAAATAGGGTAAATCATTCCCGCGTCAAGGAGTTTAAGGACCTCCTTTTTGATGATGTCGTGAATTTTGGGGTTCACCCTCCTTTGACTTTGGATTGCGGGCTTGTAATCCTCCTCCATTAATATTTTGTGAGTACAAAACTTGGGATCGATTCCCTTAATGTCGGATAACTTCCACGCAATTTCCCCTTTGTGATCCTTTAGAACATCGACAAGTGCGGTTTTTTCATCATTCGAAAGTTCCTTCGCAATAATAACCGGCAACTTGTCGTCCTCCTCCAAATAGACATATTCGAGATGAGGAGGTAAATCTTTCAACTCAAGGATAGGTGGTTCCTTAAGTGAAGATTTGGGCTCGATACTCATAACCTCCTCGGGTGGAGGAAATGGGAAATCGTTAAGAAAATCCTTGATAATCGAGAAGTCCTCATCGTTGTCGAGGTCTTCGTCACAAGTACGTGGAACATCGAATTCTTCCAACGTAAAACCACCACCTTCAAATGGAGTGAAGGTTGGTGTCGAATTATCAAGAATTGGATCTAACATAGTGGGATTGCCACTAGTTTCTTCATCACCAAAACCTAGAACTTCTTGTGAGAATTCCTCGTAAACCACGTCGATCATATCAACGTGGTTTATGGTTGCAACGGAATAAACATGAGAAATTTGAGAGTTTTGAGTTGCGTTTATAACAAGTTCCTCGTCGTTGAAACGTAAGGTGATTTTTCTAGCATGAACATCGATCAAAGCCATAGACGTATCTAAAAACGAACGACCTAAAATGAGAGGAACTTGAGGATCCGTGGGGATATCAACAACGATAAAGTCTACGGGATAGTAGAACTTCCCCACTTTCACAAAAACGTCTTCCGCCAAACCACATGCGGGAATCGTGGAATGGTCGGCCAACTCGATAGACATTAGTGAAGGAGTAAGATTAGGAAGATTGAGCGACTTGAAGATTGCAAGTGGCATCAAGTTAATGCTAGCACCAAGATCGGCCAAGGCGAAGCATTCTTCCATATCTTGGATTGCACAAGGGATCAAAAATTTACCGGGATCACCGACTTTTTGAGGTATGCGATTAAGATAAACCGATGAACAACTAGACAATTGGTGCAATTTCTCCTTGTTGTTCAACATACTCTTAAAGTTAGCGGCAAATCGAGGCATCATGACCAAAGCATCGGCGAAACTCACATTTAAGTGCAAATCACGAAACATTTTCATAAAAAGCTCAAATTGATAATTGTCGCGCTCTTGACGTTTCTCCTTCCTAAGTCTTGATGGATAGGGCAAAGGTGGTGTGGGTTGAGGCATAGTAGGCATAGCCTTTGGAATCTCGGGTTCCAATGATGGTAATGGGTTAACCGTAGGTGTGGCATGAGCGGTACTTCGTGGGATTGGGACATGCTCCTTTTGGACCACCACCTAGGGTTCTCCTCAATTGCTTCCTCCGTAGGAGCAATTGGTTGAGGAGTCGGTTCCTTAAGTGTCTTACCACTACGTGTGGTAATCAATTTCATATCACCCTTAGGGTTGGATACGGTGTTGCTAGGAAGACTACTCGAAGACGGTTTACACATTATTGCCTCAAACATAGACGAGATTTTATCTTGAAACACGGATTGCCTCTTTTCGGCTTTAATCATCTCTTGTTTAATCTCATGTTGCCCTTGTTCCATTTTTTGTTGGTTTTGTTGCAACCTAGTGACATTTCCTTCCATCTTGTTGGTGTGGATTTTAAGTTCATTAGCTAACTCATTTTTCAACTGTTTCTTCAAGTCGTTCTTAAACTCGGATCTTAGGCTAATGATTTCTCTTTGAATATTGTCAAACCTAGCATCATTCCCACTAGCGTATTCAACAAACTCACTTGGAAGATCTTTCAATGTTTGCAAACCCTTGTTGTTGTTTTGAAAATCATTTTGATTCTTGTTTGAAACTTGATTATTAGCCCATTGATTCCCATAGTTTCCCTTGTTGTAATTGTTTTTGAAACCAACTTGATTGTTGCGATAGTTGTTGTTAGCATTTTGATTTGAACCAAAACCTGGTGGAGTCATTTGATTAGAGCGGGAAACTTGACCGTTTTTGTTGTAATTTCCCGTGGCCGCGAAGGCACTCGAAGTGTTACCACCGTTGGTAATGCACTCGGAGAAATCATGACCTCCTCCACAATACATGCAAGAAACCTCAACCGCTTTAGCCGTAGCGGGAGCACTTTGTTCACCAACTTTAAACTCAATCAAAAGTCCTTTAAGCTTATTAGAAATCTTGTTTTCCATGTTTGCCTCAATTTGGAAAGCATCGATGGTAGTAGACAAAGAAGGTGAAGCCGAAGACGAAGCCTTACGAACACTAGACGTGCTACGAGGACTATACACCTTAGATCTATTTTCAATTATCACCAAAGCTTCCTCAACCGTTTTACACAAAAAATTACCACCCGCGGAAATAATCCCTTTCATGAGCATTAAGTCCATTGTAAAACGTGTCAATTTGATGCAAGTCGGAAAAACCGTGATGAGGACATTCATGTAACATTTCCTTAAACCTATTCCAAGCCGTTGAAAAACTTTCATTAAACTCTTGTGAAAACTTTGAAATCTCGTTTTTCAAGTGCGTAGTCTTAGAGGGCGGAAAAAATTGGTTCACAAATTTAGACACGAGATCCTTCCACGTCAATATAGAATTGGGTGGCTAATTCTCTAACCAAATTTTAGCGGGCCCCGCTAAGGAATACGGAAAAAGCATCATCTTAATCAAGTCATTCGAGACATCCTTAAACTTGCAAGTGGCGGTAAGACGATTGAATTGGCGGATATGGTTGTGTGGATTGTCCTTCTCATCACCACGGAATTTGTTGTTTTGGATCATCGACAACAAACCCGTTTTCACCTCAAAATTCTCCGCAAGGATAGCGGGAATCACAATAGCCTCTCCATAACCCTCGGTGGGTGCTTGAAGTAACTCCATCATAGTTCGATTCGCCATGGTTGGTGCTTCTCTTACAATGGGTTCGTCAATAGGAGACTCCTCACTAGAAAGATTGTGAGTGGGAGTTTTGTTCTTTCGTTTACGTGCACGTCTTGCTTGATTACGAGTTAGCATAAACGTCACGTACAACGAGGGGACGAGCAAAGAAGATTCTTTTTGGTGTTTTGTATTTTTCAATTTTTTTTGTGGTTTTTGATTGTATTAACCTTTTTGGAATTTGGTGAATGTATTAAGTAGACACAAATCTACAAATCTCCTCCTTAATCAAATCTCTCGATTAAAGAAGCCTCAACGAATGAAAACGATCACGTGAAGTGAACGCCTTCGATGACTTTAGAACGTTGGTGGAACACCAAAACGTTCAGGAGGGTTTAATCAATGGAAACCAAGAAAATATATATAATACTTAGTAATACTTTGGGCGGCAAAACCCTCGATTAGCTCTCAAAATCAAATACTCACAAGCAAGCGGGGAAACGAGGCGGCGCGAAGCACTTAAGAGCCTTTTTCCTTAGGATATATTTTATAATATCCGCCTTATACCCACCTTATAGTTTGTATTTTTCAAGATTGAGCTTCACGAAAGTATTTATCTATTTTTGCCTTTTTCTTTGGTTTGAGATTCGAATACAATGATTGGGTAATGACCTACCAAGTCAAGGTTGTGATTTCTCACGTATTTGGAGTACTTGTGAATTTATTGTTCTACGTATACACTATAGTAATAGTATTCACACAAAAACTGAAAACCGATAATACGTATTAGTAGAGTGCTACTAATACAAATACTATTTATGGTTAGTATATAAAAACAACAATTCAAAATCAAAACACAACACGCCTCCCCGGCAGCGGCGCCAAAATGATAGTTGTAAAATTACCCCTTTAGGAAAAGGATGGCAAATATAGGGCAAGCACGACGATTTAGGAAAACCGTGTGTAAATGACCCTAAAATGAGTTCGTTCTCAAGGAAGCTAGTGTGTTATGTGTTTAATGAGTTGGATTAGATTTGTGATTATACTTTTGAGAAATAAAAATATAAATGAGATTAGAAGAGAATGACGGTTACGAAGACGGTTTAAACTAAGTCGAAAAAGGTGTACACGTAAAACCGTAAAAAGTGTTAAATTAAAATTTTACCCTAAAAATTCCTAAAAATTACCAAAAATCCACAATAATATTCTAAGAGTTTAAAAAAAATCAAAACTTGCCAAAACCTTTTAATTAATTAGATAATGACTTTTTAATGCTAATTAAAGCCCTAAAAATCAAAATTAATTATTAAAAAGTCCCAAACAAGATTTTAAAGTTTGTAAACCTCAAAAATACCCTAATTAAGCTAAAAAGTATTTTTCAAAATTTTAAAAACACTAAAAACTATTTTTAAACAATTAAAAACTACTAAAATCAATTAAAACTTAAATTAATTCTAGAAAATAATTAAAACACTCTAAAAATATTTGGAAAGTTGCAAAAATCCTAATTAAGTGTTTAGGACCTAGGAAAAATATAAAACTTAGAAAATCAGACTTTTAATTTTTAACAATAAAATAATATTAAAATATTATTGACAATCCAAAAATCATAAAAAATTCTAAAAACTTGCAAACTAGCTTAATTTAACCTAAATAACTCAGAAATAAATGTGAAATTACCTAAATACCCTTAATGGGCCTAGAAAATGGGCTAAACCCAAAATAGTACACTATTGGGCCAAATTTGGGCCCAATAATAAAAAGTGTTCAAAATAAGCCCAAAAAGCACAGGTTGACTCAAAATTTGATTTTAAACAACTTTTTCCAGAGGCCCAAAAGCTGAAAGTGTGAAATAAGCTAGCTTATACCAAGCAGCTTATTCTTAATGGGCTTTTTGGCCCATTAAGCTATAAGCCAATGCCATAAGCTAAAATTTGACACACAAGCTTCTTTTGACCTAAATAAGACTTCTGCAAAAAGAAATTTGAAATAAGCCCAAGGAATAAGCCTGAAAATGCAATAAGCAATCTACAGAAAACGACAAAATAGTCGTTTTTGAGTTCTAGGCCACCCCAAGTGCTGATTCAAGTTCCAAAAGCTTTGAAATGACTTAATTAAGCAAAATCAACAAAGAGTTTTCAAATAAGCTGACTCAATAAGCTGGAAAAAGCAAATAAGCACTTATGTAAAAGTCAAATAAGTTGGTTTTCTAGTAAAAAGTCAAAGTCAAAGTCCAATAAGCTCCAGTCTATTTAAATGGGTCAAATAATGAAGACCTATCACAAAAAATAAGTTGTTGCAAGTCTGGATAAGCTAAATAGCTTATTGATAAGCTGAGTTCAAAATTACACTAGCAGGGGCTAGTTTTGGGTGTTGAGTAGTGGAAACTTTTTCCACTGCTTGACTTGTTTGACTTTTTGTCTTTAGTGACTTTTTTGGAGATTCAGATTACACAAAGGAACCCAAATGATCTTTGGATCAAAAGGAGTCAAGAACAATCAAAATATCACAATCACAAACACCCAATTGATACAGTTTAATCAATCAATCACCAGATATGATACAGACATGAACACTTAAGAAGTTGAGCACTTATAAGTAGTTTTAGCACAAATCAGCCAGCCAAATTCAACCAAATGCATACACAAGCTATTATAAACTCCAATAAGCAAGTCTAAACAGGTTTCATGCAATGATTCAAAGAATTAAGCAAGATTCAAGCCAAATAATGTTACTGATGAACACTAACATATGCAGTTTTACACTTTGCTGATGTATTTGACAAATAAGCCAGATTCAACACTCAATATCAATCAAATAAGTTATAATAATGATGTTCTAACAACTTTCAACCCTAAGCATGCACAAATACTAGATTTCACCAAAATCTTAGGTAAAAAACAGTTAAATTCACCAAGTTATAGTAGATTGTGTGATTTGAAGTTTCAAACCCAAAAAATTGCAGCAAAACACTCTCAACAAGGCATATATCAGATACCAAGCATAAACAACACAATCCAACAACACAATATCAAGATGCAATCACAAACAGGTAGACCTAAACACCCCTTTATCTTTTCAAAATGAAATTTTTCAAAGGAAAAGTGAGATTCAAGACTACCCAAGCTCAGATAAACACAATAACAAGTAAGATTAACAGATTCAAGCAGATTTAATCTATAAAATTCGCAAGAACACAAGCCACATACAAATATCACCAAAAATCAGATTTTAAGCATATTTTAGGATTGAGTATGCAAACCTCATGGATTTACATCCACACCCATGAATTTATGAGCTTATGTACTAGCAAGAACAAGTACAAGCTTCCAATAACACCCCTGCTAAGAATCAACAAGGTTAGAAGCACAAGTATAAAAATTAGAAACTTGAAAAATCTTGATTAATGCAACCTTGTTACCCCACACTTGATTATCCCCAAGTTATAAGCCTCACCACACCTTAATCAACTCAATTAGGATGCTATGATCAACCCTATAACCCAAGAATTCCAAGATAGAAACAAGAACTTAGCAAAATATCAAGAAAATGAGAAAATGTGCAAACTTTTGCACACTCCTCTTTTGAAAACAGGTTTTAAACATCAAAATCAGTAAACTAAGAACATAAACAAGCAGAAATAAGATGGCACTTGGTCTTTCTTAAAAACACTTAACTCAAATTCATAAAACTGAAAAGGGATTTACAAGTGCTTGAACAAAGGAAAAACCAAAAAGCAAACGTCTAAGTGAGACCCTATGGCTTTATATATAGCCTTACATGAGACTAAGGAAGCTGAAAAATAACATAAACCCTAGTTGTGAAGTCCCAGAAATGCCCTTGAGAGCTTTGGAATTTTGTTGAATCATGTGACCGAATTTGGAGCTTTGTGGTAGCTGGCATGTGAAATTTGCATCCAATGGTCCATATAATGCTTAAGGAGTAAGCTGGAATCTTGAGTGTTGATTTCCTAGCAAGCTTTGGCATTTTCCCCAAAAACGCCAAAGGAGGGTTTATCATGTGAGCACATGAGTGACGTGGCAAGGGTTTTTGTGATTGGGTTATGATTAGAGACACCTTAATCACTAATCTGGAAGAGATTAGGGTTTAATTGTTGGTGATTAAGGAATGCCCAATTTTGCTAAGAACATCAAGAACACAGGTTTTGATCTTGATTTTGGTTTAAAAAATGTTTGGCGCGTGTTTAACTTAATTAATATTAAGTTTAAACGGGTTAGGGTGAGTGGAGTGTGATGTGGCACCAGGGTGGGTTTTGATTGGAGGAGGGAAGTAAGTCGGGCACGTGGCAACCCAGGAGTGGTCTAGGTTACTATGTTGTCTGGCCAAGTTTCACCCCCCATCTTCTTTTCTTCTTTCACTTTGTAAATAATAGCACAATTCCATATTTCCTTTGTTAGCAAACTTTCCAGTTTCACACTTTTGCCCCAAAAAGTTTTGTAAAGTAAATTCAGGGGTATTTCTTGTCATTTTTAATTCTTCAAGGGCTGATTTGGCAATTTGTTGATGGATAATGGTCTTGACCTGTATGTTGAGCATTTTGGAGGACTGAAATTGCCATGTCTTGTTTGATGAGGGACCATTTTTGCCAAATGTTGAAAGTCAAGGGTCCTTTTTGTAATTTTGGGATTTTCAAAGGACCAAACTTGTAATTTCTTGTACTTTGAAGGACTTCATGATGTATTTGACTTTGTGGAGGATATTGGTTGACAATTTAGCTTTGTTGAGGGGCTAAACTTGCCAATTCTTCAAAGTGGAGGGCCCTTTTTGTAATTTTGACAAACTTTAGAGACCAAACATGTAATTATGAGGATACAAGGGTATAAAGTGTCAATTCTTCCATATTGGAGGACCCTTCTTTATAATTCTTCAAATCTTCAAGGGTTGATCTTGGGAAAGTCTTCATTAGGGCTTGGTTCATTGTGCGGCTTCGTTTCCCGTGTTCGTTTTTGTATGATTCTTGTGATCTTTTGTCAATTTCTCAATATCCGTACCTAAAATACACAAGCAACAAACACAAGCATATATATGGGTATTTTGATGATATTTAATACATTTTAAGCCCTATTTGGAAGATGAGACTATGTATAAAAGCAGTCTCATCAAATACATACGCGTATAAGTATCTGATTACTAAATACGTAACTGGTTTTATATCATGTCTTAGCTTGTTTTATATGTTCATGTCATGTTCTACTGTTTTAAGCTTTATACTGTGTTTATCTTATATTTTGTCTATTATGATTCAGTATTACTTGTATTTCATGTATTATTATACTTGTTGTGTAATAATAAGTAACTTTCTAAAAATAGCAGGTTTCCTAAAATAGAAAGTTTCCTAAAATAGAAAGTTTCCAAAAATAGAAAGTTTCCAAAAATAAAAAGTTTCCAAAAATAGAAAGTTTCCAAAAATAGAAAGTTTACAAAAATAGAATTACTGCTTAAAATAGATAAGTTTCTAAAAATAGAAAGTTTCCATAAATAGATTAACTGCCTTAATTAAATAAGTTTCTAAAAATAAAAAGTTTCCATAAATAGATATAAGCTGGTTAAATAAGCTTATTATATAAGCTTAAGTGTTTTCTGATTATTATTCTAAGTCATGCAGTTATAAAGTATAGTTTATTAATTATTACATGTAAATTAAATAAACTATAGGTTAAAAGTATTTAATTAAATATATACTGATTTTAATTAAATAAAGGTAAAATACTTAGGTTAAAACATGTATTATTAACTATTAATAATATAACCTAAGTCATGTTAATTAATTAATTATAGTCTTGGTTTTAAATAATTAATTAATTATAAAGTCTAATTAAATATAAATACTTAGGTTAAAATTCATGAACTAATAATTAAATTTATAACCTAAGTCATGTACATTAAATTAATCATGTCATGTTTTTATTAATATAATTTAAGTCTAAAACATAAAGATCATAAACCTTGAAAAAAATGATTCAAGAACCAGACCCGTGACTAATAACCATGATCCGGACCCGTAACTAACACCATACCCGGCCAAGGTCGGGTTTACCCTTACCCCTTGCTACTGCCGTGACACCATCACCACCATACCGAGACCATATCGTCTCGGTGGTGTTAATTAAGCCAAGCCGAGACCCCTATGGGGCTCGGTTAGGCGTCGGCTACAACACAACACCCCTAAACCCGTGTTTGATTACCCCATGATCATTTACATGTTTAAAATAATTGTTTTTAATTAGTTTCATTAAAAACATCATGATTTTATGTGATTCATTAAATCAAAACATAAAAGAAAAGAGTTAAAAGCTATACCGAATACTGGATCAAATAAGGATGAACACACACGAATCCTTGCACAATTTCCAAGATCAAAATCAACCCGAACACCCCTTTGGTGTTATTAAATCCGGCGGCTAAAGAGAGAAGGAAGAAAAGATTTAGGGTTTTTTATTATTTTCTTGTTTTGTGAAAAGTGAAACATGTTTTACCCCTAATTCCATAGTTAGTAAAATTTTACATGGGCTAAGCCCATGTTTCCCTTGTGTAGCCGCGAGTAGGGGCCCCACTTGGGGTAACCCGTACCTTTTCCGAATTTAAATATTATAATGTGTTCTCGTGTTTTATCGTGTTCGTGTTTTACGTGTTCTAATTAATTATTGATCGTGACTTAATATATTTCTTCGTGTTCGTGATAAATATATATACGTAACTAATATTAGCTCGTGATTAATTTACGTTCATGATTTCATGATCGCATGTTCGTGATTATAATTATTATTGGAATAATTATCGTGTGTTCATACGTAATAAATACTTATCGTGTTCTACCACGTACGTAATACTTAAAATTCTTATACGTGAAACGTAACGTGCTATAAAAGGAAAGTTCTAATCTTGTACGTACGATCTAAAGGGCACTATTCATGGTAAAAGCATTCGGGTTTTACTACTCTTCCCCCCTAAAAAGAATAATTCATCCCCGAATTATAGATAAAGTAAACTAGAAAAAAAGAACATACCCGAATTCAAAAATATGAAATGAGGGTAAGAATCCCGGATAGACTCCTCTGTTTCCCAAGTGGCTTCCCGCTCGGTATGATCCCTCCAAAGGATTTTGACGAATGGAATCGTCTTCCTTATCATGACTCGTTCTTGTCTGTTAAGAACTCGTTCGGGTTCTTCTATGAAAGTAAGATCTTCACGTATCTGTTCCAGTGGATACTGAACCATGTGAAGGGGATGATACTGGTACCCTCTGAGTAAGGACACATGAAACACATTGTGTACATGAGAAAGCTGCGGAGGTAATGCTAAACGGTAAGATACTTCACCGACTCGTTCAATGATATCAAACGGTCCGATGAAACGAGGACTGAGCTTCCCTTTAACCCCGAAGCGTCTAACACCACGTGCCGGCGAAACCTTAAGAAATATGTGATCTCCTACGTTAAAATGTATGTCCCTACGATGCTTGTCGGCGTAACTCTTTTGACGTGACCGTGCTTATTGAAGTTTCTGCTTAGCTACTGCGACCCTCTCATTAGTCATCTCTATGATCTCTGGTCCTTCAAGTGTTCACTCGCCAACCTGATCCCAGCAGATTGGGGCGCGACACTTTCTACCATACAACATCTCTAAAGGAGCACACTTGATACTTGCGTGCCAACTGTTGTTCTATGTAAACTCCACCAAACAGATATAATCGTCCCAATCACCCGTCCATTCCAACGCACATGACCTCAACATGTCCTCCAATGTCTAAATCGTTCGCTCTGACTGCCCGTCTGTTTGAGGATGAAAAGCCGTGCTAAGCTTAAGTTGTGTACCCCAAGCTTTCTGCAGACTCTTCCAAAATTGCGAAGTGAAACGAGGATCTCTGTCTGAGACGATGCTGGATGGAGCACCGTGGAGTCTCATGATCTCTCTTCTATACGTATCGACTAGTTTACTGACCGAATCTTCCTTGCGGAACAGTAAGAAATGAGCTGATTTGGTAAGTCGATCTACGATAACCCGAATTGCATCATGCTTCCTCTTGGTTGGCGGAAGACCAGTAACAAAATCCATGCTGATTTTGTCCCACTTCCACTCTGTAATATCTAATGGTTGAAGGAGACCGCCAGATCGCTGATGCTCGATCTTAACCTGCTGGCAGGTAAGACATTTGGAGACGTAAGTGGCAACATCCTGTTTCATACCACTCCACCAATAGTACTGCTTGATGTCATGGTACATCTTAGTCGAACCAGGATGCATAGAGAATGGGGAGCTATGAGCTTCAGCTAACAAGGCTTCCCGGAGTTCTTTATCATCAGGAACACAAAGTCTCATGCCCTGCCATACGATACCATCTGCATCTACTCTGAATTCCGTCTGTTTCACAAAATTCTGAACTATCGCCCAGATTTCTCCATCATCTTTCTGAGCTTCCTTGATCTTAGAGAGTAACTCGGGTTCTACTCTAAGATTAGCCCAGTAACCGTGCTGTCCACGTACCATGATCTCTATGTCTAGTCGCTCCAAGTCTCTTATGATTTCCTCCTCAATCTTAATGTCGTTGATCATTCCGGACTTCCTGCTAAGTACATCTGCTACTACATTCGCCTTTCCGGGATAATACTGCAGATTAATGTCATAATCTTTCAACAACTCTAACCATCTCCTCTGCCTCATGTTTAATTCACGCTGAGTGAAGATATACTTCAAGCTCTCGTGTTCTGTGAAAATGTCACATGATTCTCCATATAAGTAGTGCCTATATATCTTCAATGCAAACACGACTGCAGCAAGTTCCAAGTCATGCGTAGGGTAGTTTTCTTCATATGGCTTAAGCTGCCATGAAGCGTACGCGATCACTTTCCCATGTTGCCTGAGAACACAACCAAGTCCCTTCCCCGATGCATCACTATAGATTTGAAATCCACCCGTACCATATGGGAGAGTAAGAATAGGTGCAGATACTAGCTTCTGCTTCAGGTCTTCAAAGCTCTTCTCTCGTTCTTCAGTCCAGACGAATTTCTCACCTTTCCGCATCAGTTTGTTCAATGGTAGTGCTTGGCGGGAAAAGTTCTCCACGAACCTACGGTAATAGCCAGCTAAGCCTAAGAAACTGCGGACTTCAGTCGCTAATGTCGACCTCGACCACTTAGTAATAGCATCAACCTTCGCTGGATCCATAGTGATTCCTTCTGCTGATATAATGTGACCTAAGAATGCCACCTTGTCTAACCAGAACTCACACTTGGAGAATTTAGCATACAACTTCTTCTGGCGAAGAATTTGTAGTACTGTACGAAGATGGTCTTCGTGTTCCTCCTTGGACTTTGAGAAAATCAGGATGTCATCGATGAAGACAATGACGAACTTGTCCAGAAATTCATGGAAGATTCTGTTCATCAAATCCATGAACACTGCTGGAGCATTGGTCAGGTCGAATGGCATGACTACAAATTCGTAGTGGCCATAGCGTGTACGGAAAGCAGTCTTGGCGATACTGCAGCAAGTTCCAAGTCATGTGAAGGGTAATTTTCTTCATATGGGTTAAGCTGCCATGAAGCGTACGCGATCACTTTCCCATGTTGCCTGAGAACACAACCAAGTCCCTTCCCCGATGCATCACTGTTGATTTGAAATCCACCCGTACCAGATGGGAGAGTAAGAATAGGTGTAGATACTAGCTTCTGCTTCAGGTCTTCAAAGCTCTTCTCTCGTTCTTCAGTCCAGACGAATTTCTCCCCTTTCTGCATCAGTTTGTTCAATGGTAGTGCTTGACGGGAAAAGTTCTCCACGAACCTACGGTAATAGCCAGCTAAGCCTAAGAAACTGTGGACGTCAGTCGCTGATGTCGACCTCGGCCACTTATTAATAGCCTCAACCTTCGCTGGATCCATAGTGATTCCTTCTGCTGATATAGTGTGACCTAAGAATGCCACCTTGTCTAACCAGAACTCACACTTGGAGAATTTAGCATACAACTTCTTCTGGCGAAGAATTTGTAGTACTGTACGAAGATGGTCTTCGTGTTCCTCCTTGGACTTTGAGAAAATCAGGATGTCATCGATGAAGACAATGACGAACTTGTCCAGAAATTCATGGAAGATTCTGTTCATCAAATCCATGAAAACTGCTAGAGCATTGGTCAGGCCGAATGGCATGACTACAAATTCGTAGTGGCCATAGCGTGTACGGAAAGCAGTCTTGGCGATGTCCTGCTCCTTAACCCGTAGTTGATGATAGCCTGACCTAAGATCAATCTTGGAGAAGTGTTTGGCCCCTTGGAGTTGGTCAAACAGATCGTCTATACGTGGCAGTGGATACCTATTCCTGATAGTAATCTTGTTGAGCTCGCGATAGTCTACGCAAAGACGCATACTGTCGTCCATCTTCTTAACAAATAAGACCGGTGCGCCCCATGGATATGGGCTCGATCGAATGAAACCTCGTTCTAGACGTTCTTGCAGTTGATCCTTCAGCTCCTTTAACTCTATGGGAGCCATGCGATAAGGAGCCTTGGAAATCGATTCAGCTCCTGGTATGAGCTCGATATTGAATTCCACTTCTCGCACAGGTGGTATGCCCAGAAGTTCTTTTGGAAATACATCTTAGAATTCCGACACTATTGGCTGATCCTGAATTGATGGAGATTCAACATCCATGTCATGAACCGTAGCTAGATAACCCTCGCAACCAAGTGACAGTAGTGCACGTGCTTGTAGGGTAGATATAATTTGTACAGACCTTCCGGGTACGACCCCGTTGTGAATGTACTCTGGTGAATTAACATCACCGAAGATGACTCGATATGAATGGAAGTATATGGTAGCATGATTCTTGGATAGCCAATCCATGCCCAAAATCATGTCAAAGTCATTCATGTCCAGCGGAAGTGCGTCAACAGGACGAACCTTATCATCAAACTCTAGGGGAAGACTCTTGTATACATGGGTGATTAATACAGAGTCCCTCAAAGGCGTGGAAATACTGAGTCTATTATCTAGTGGCATGGGGAGCATCCTAATGTTCTTGGCATAAGCAGTAGAAATGACCGAGTGAGTAGCACCCGTATCAAATAGAACACACGCAGCTTGACCATACATATACAAGATTCCAGTGATGGTACCTGTAGACTTGTTGGCCTGATCTCGAGATGTCGTATAGACGCGTCCAGTGGTAGGAAGCGGCTTCGTATCAGCATGTCCCGATGTGCCCTCCATCTCGCCCTTACGACAGTCCTTCATGCGATGGCCAGGAAGACCATACTTGAAGCATGCGTCAGTGTCGCGGCGACATGGCCCTGGGTGCCTACGGTGGCAAGTAGAGCAAAGAGGATGAGTATATCCTCCAGCAGGTGCTCTGGCTGGCTGCCTGATAAAACATTTTACATGAGACATGATAATAGGGTACCAAGGATAACGCGAATAATCGTAAGATTAAATACCAGTGATAGCTGGACGGCTAGGCTGTGAACCTCTCTGGTTCTGGTGCCTACCGTTTCCATGGTTCCTGATAGAAGATTTGCTAAAGTGTCAGAATTATGAGTTATAACATGAAATCATAAGAAAATTCGTAAGTATTAGGACCTGTTGCCGTTGGAGTGTCCAACGTTGTTACGGTAATTATCATTACCTCCACGCCTATCCGTAGCAGAACGGTCGTTAGTCTGACCGTTACCCTTGGGCTGATTAGGCTGCTGCTGAGTAGCCGGCTGAGACCGGTCCCCAGTCTTCTGCCTGGAAGATACAATTTAAAGAGATGAAATATTTGACATATATTGAAAGAATACGGATTGGTCACCGCTTGATTACGAATGTTTACCTCTTATCGGGTTTCTATGATTCCTCGAACTCATCTCTCTCATGCAACATTTCCAGCTTACGTGCCGCATCGGCCACTTGTGCTACTGTGTTGAACGTAGCACACACCAAGTTGTTTGCGACCGATGTGCGAAGAGCCCACCTGAAGTGGTATGCCTGCTCTTCCGGAGTACCTGCCGCTGCACCAAGGAAACCAGCTAAGCGGAGAAAGCGCTGCATGAACTTGTTGCTATTCTCCCCAGCTCTCTGTCGGATCCCATGGTACTCTCTCTTCAGCTTGTCTTGCTTAGCCTTGGGAAAGAACTGCTCCATCACCCTATCTCTGAACTGAGCCCATGTCAAACTAGCCACCCAATTATCACCTCCCTTAGACTGCTTCAATGCTAACCACCAAGTTAACACATCGCCTTTGAACCGGTAACATGCCAACCTTGCCTTGAACACGGGCCACAACCCATAGCATCGAAGATCTTCTCGATGTGAGCCAACCAGCTTTCAACTTCACTGGGGCTATCTGTTCTCTCGAAAGCTCAAGGATGGAGCTTGTTGAATCTCTCCAGCCATATTGCCAATGTCACTGGAGGAGGAGGAGGAGGAGGTGCTTGGTTTTGCTGCTGATTGTTGGCAGCCTGAACCTCAGCCCTGATGTCATTCCTCAATTGAGGAAGCAAAGCTTTAATTACAGCTTGGATTGCTACATTGAGTTGTTCCTGCTCGCGTGTGAGAAAAAAAAATATATACATGAAAAAAAAAATTTATATACATGAAAAAAAAATATTTTATACATGAAATATATACATGAAAAAAAAATTTACACCAATAAATCAAGAGAAAAATTTTATGCAAAAAAATTTGTACATGAATGCATGATGCAGTTTTATGAAAACTTTTGTATGCTCGAGAGTTAACGCCTATGGTCAGTTCACCTAAAATAAAAGACATGGCGAGGGGACGCCTATGGGTCGGTCCCAAATTTAAAAGTTTCGATAAAAAACATGCGACTAGATAGGGCCAGTAATGTACCAACCACTACTTAATCATAAACCTGCGACAATGACATATATATGTATGCATGAAAATGATGAATGTATGAAAACCAACTGTCAGTTCTAGAAAGACCATAGTGACTACCCACTAATCACATGTCATGTTTTGAGAGCCTACAGGTCGAAGCCTTGGCTCTAATACCATAATTGTAACACCCCATTTTGATAAATGGAATGTCATACGTGATTATGGCGTGTCATCAAAGCATACAAGGATAACTGTCTAAAACATTACATGACCATAAAAAGGAAATACCGGAATCAAGCATCGGTAGTCCAAAAGTAAAGCTCATCACACACAAACATAAGTACTGTAAATGAAAGGACTAAACAATGTCCAAGGAAAGAGTATCAAATTATAGATAATGCATAATGTAAAGAAAGGCTAGAAAGATTCCAGTCCATATGCACGTACGCTTTAAGTCTACGAGCGTCCCTGAGTACCTGCCGTTTTGGGAACATGAAAAGGAAAATGGCTGAGCAATTCACTCAGTGCACGGATGTATAATAAAGCATGAATAATATAAGCATATAAGCATATAACAGCGGAAGAAACTAAGTCCTGAATAACCCGGTTAAGTCTTAGTAAAACTGGTTTAATAGTTGAAAAGCCTTATGTTTATCTTATAAAAACTGTTTAACATATTTTACCATTAGCCAATATAGGTCATGAAAATCAACGTGCATGAATACTTGGAGGGGTGACCTCGTCATGCAAATTAGAGAGGTTGCCTCTAATTTAATATACTGGTTTTTTGGGTAGGAGGGATCACCTCCTTGTGAAGGATGCAAGGCACACACCACATTCACACTGAGTAATCTGCTGAAAAACATGTAACAAGGATGCACCCATACGCCCCACATGATAAATATAATAATATGGCCAAAAGCTGAAGGGACGCCACGAGTAATCACTCCGTCGTGGGGAAGTCATAACACCAGTGCCTCTAGTGTTATGGTTATGGTACCTCCATAACTAGGTGAAACTGGTCATGCATGTATATGGCTTTAGGTATTCTAATTAAACATATGCAATCAAACATATAAACTTATACTATGGGAAAACAGTTGCCTGAATACGGGGAATCCTAATAAAGAAAGAATGTCCATAGTGAAAGGACGGGAATCCGTACCTTATGTCCAGTGAATGAAGAAGACGAACGGAAGAGAGCCCTACTTTGGTATCACTAATGCTACATAAATACATACGTGTATAAGTATCTGATTACTAAATACGTAACTGGTTTTATATCAAGTCTTAGCTTGTTTTATATGTTCATGTCATGTTCTACTGTTTTAAGCTTTATATTGTGTTTATCTTATATTCTGTCTATTCTGATTAAGTATTACTTATATTTCATGTATTATTATACTTGTTGTGTAATAATAGGTAACTTTCTAAAAAGAAAGTTTCCAAAAAAAGAAAGTTACCCAAAATAGAAAGTTTCCAAAAATAGAAAGTTTCCAAAAATAGAAAGTTTCCAAAAATAGAAACTTTCCAAAAATAAAATTACTGCTTAAAATAGATAAGTTTCTAAAAATAGAAAGTTTCCATAAATAGATTAGCTGTCTTAATTAAATAAGTTTCTAAATACAGAAAGTTTCTATAAATAGATATAAGCAGGTTAAATAAGCTAATTATATAAGCTTAAGTGTTTTCTGATTATTATTCTAAGTCATGCAGTTATAAAGTATAGTTTATTAATTATTACATGTATTTTAAATAAACTATAGGTTAAAAGTATTTAATTAAATATATCATGATTTTAATTAGATAAAGGTAAAATACTTAGGTCAAAACATGTATTATTAACTATTAATAATATAACCTAACTCATGTTCATTAATTAATTATAGTCTTGGTTTTAAATAATTAATTAATTATAAAGTCTAATTAAATATAATTACTTAGGTTAAAATTCATGAACTAATAATTAAATTTATAACCTAAGTCATGTACATTAAATTAATCATGTCATGTTTTTATTAATTTAATTTAAGTTTAAAACATAAAGATCATAAACCTTGAAAAAAAATGATTCAAGAACCGGACCCGTGACTAAAAACCATGAACCGGACCCGTAACTAACACCATACCCGACCAAGGTCGGGTTTACCCTTGCCCCTTGCTGCTGCCATGACACCATCACCACCATACCGAGACCATATGGTCTCGGTGGTGTTAAATAAGCCAAGCCGAGACCCCTATGGGGCTCGGTTAGGCGTCGGCTACAACACAACACCCCTAAAACCCTTGTTTGATTACCTCATGATCATTTACATGTTTAAAATAATTGTTTTTAATTAGTTTTATTAAAAACATAATGATTTTATGTGATTCATTAAATCAAAACATAAAACAAAAGAGTTAAAAGCTATACCGAATACGTGGATCAAATAAGGATGAACACACACGAATCCTTGCACAATTTCCAAGATCAAAATCAACCCGAACACCCCTTTGGTGTTATTAAATTCGACGGCCAAAGAGAGAAGGAAGAAAAGATTTAGGGCTTAATTATTTTCTTGTTTTGTGAAAAGTGAAACATGTTTTACCCCTAATTCCATAGTTAGTAAAATTTTACATGGGCTAAGCCCATGTTTCCCTTGTGTAGCCGCGGGTAGGGGCCCCACTTGGGGTAACCCGTACCTTTTCCGAGTCTAAATATTATAGTGTGTTCTCGTGTTTTATCGTGTTCGTGTTTTACGTGTTCTAATTAATTATTGATCGTGACTTAATATATTTATTCGTGTTCGTGATAAATATATATACGTAACTAATATTAGCTCGTGATTAATTTACGTTCATGATTTCATGATCGCATGTTCGTGATTATAATTATTATTGGAATAATTATCGTGTGTTCATACGTAATAAATACTTATCGTGTTCTAACACGTACGTAATACTAAAAATTCTTATACGTGAAACGTAACGTGCTATAAAAGGAAAGTTCTAATCTTGTACGTACGATCTAAAGGGCACTATTCAAGGTAAAAGCATGCGGGTTTTACAGTCGGACTGTCACAAAAAAACGGTGTCTGTAAACGTAAGCACGTAACGTAGAGTCCTCCGGTTTAGACGTAGTCGATGCTACATCAAGACGTAAACCCAAATTTCTTCCCAAAAATGAGTGAGTTCATATTAAAATAATGTTTTTAAATAATACTTGAGAATAAAATATCGACCATAAATTGACGGATTGTCATAGCATTTACCCCTAAACAGGATCTTTGTCCTCAAAGATCAATTTATCTTACTTCTTGCTTCTTATAGAGTTAGAGACACGTGGGTATTTCCTCCACATTCGGTCTTTTCTCTCAAGTGTAATTCATTACAATACGCGAGTTTCATCAAACATAACTACGGAAATATGATCAGGCTTAATGTTGACTTACTTTCTCTATCCATGATGTTCACGGGTTTTTGATGAATGCAACTTTCGTCGATCCAAACTTTACTAAGAAACAATCAGATTTTCACTTGATAGACATTTCATCAAGTTCGATATACAAACATAATTCACGCAGCCCTTGAAGTCCTAGGATAGATCCATCTTATATGCCTTTCAAACCAACTTTTTATAATTTCTCAATGGTCCCATACAACGAGGACTTATTTCCCATGATCCTTCAGATCTTCAATTCGTTTTTCCAAGGTGAAATTTTTTGGCATAACTTCGCTACCTATCCGGCACTTCAAGATCTACATTTCATATTCACATGACCTCCTGCCCACTACCACAGTCAATAATTAGATCCTAATTTCAACAATCATTTCAGGTCTCGCGGGTCGGGTATTTTGTAAGGTTAGGTTTGTCATCATAGGCAACCTTAAACCTAAAAGACATGTCCAACTCACAATGGGTGTATGTCGGGTGTCTTCATCCCAACTCCTGCTTATAGATGCTCTCATATTTAGATCCTCACAAGATTCGATCTCGATCCTAATACGATACTTATCAATGATAATATCTCCAAAGGAAAGCAATTATACGATTTATTACGAAAGGTCAATCATTCAAGCGTAAAACAACATTTCTAGTGTTTTGTATCGTTACTTTACCTCGTCCCTTCGATTGGGGTGGTAAACAGTACTCTCATCAAGGTTCGTTCCCAATGACTTCTGAGCAAATCTCTAGAAATTCGATACGAAGCGAGGATCTTGATAGAGATGATCGATACAAGCACACTATGTTTACACAACTCCTTTAAATACAAAGAGTCAACTTATTCATTAAGAATCTATGATTAACAGGAATGATATTAGCAGATTTGGTCAGTCTGTCGACGATGACCCAAATCGAATCAAATTCAGATGATGACCTTTGCAATAGTTAGACGTTTACTAATGTATGAGGCGATGTCTGCCTTTATAATTTGCCATCAGTACAACTTCCTCAGATAAAGATATGTTAAATCAGAAATGGCATGAATAGAATACTTAATCTTATGAGATTCCAACATGACTAAATCTCAAAATCTCCATATTTAGGCAACCACAAGTGGCCTTTAAAACATTTAACGCCATTGGCTTCTCAATTCTAATGGTTCGCATTAGCCGCGAACCCCTTTTATTATCTATATTATCCTTTTTACAAGCATCGGCTATTTTTAAATTGTTCGGGCAAATTATTTTGCACAGTCATTACTAAGAAACACATCCTAATTGGTTCTTTATCCTTTCTACATAATGTGTCAGTATCTACATTCACCTTTCCTGATGAAATATTTATCATGACCACAATTCACTTAGAAATTCTTTTCATATTTTCTAAGTTTTAGTTTCGTCTCAACTATCATTTTTATCAGTTTTGCTCAACCCGACGTCTAAAGCATCGATGATTATTACAAGTAATTAGATAATAAATTTTAATTTTTATGAAATGTAAACGTAAAAAGTTTTAAATTTCTCAGTTCGACCAATTATGTAAAACTGTTCAAAATAAATTTGAATTAGAACAGTTTGAATCATTAATAATTTGAATTTAATTAACACGATTTTTGTTGATTTATTGAAAATAATTAATAAGATTCGTAATTGTTCAAAAAATCTTTGGTTATACTTTGGTCAAAATTTTCTTAGTTGAAAATAAAAAATTGTCGTTTCAAGTTTCAAGTCATGGTTTAAATGGTTTCCTCAATCCCTCTTAGGTTGTCTTGAGGTATACACAAACATTTACCCCTAAAGGAGTTTAGTTAAATGTTCTGGGTATAAGGGAATAATCCCTTAAAAATTCCTTTGATAAAACATTTGTCAAAATATATTTGCACTTCCTTTTTGGTATAACCCGAAAGCCTTAATGGCTCTAATCTTTGAAGAGTCAATATAGATTTCATTATCTATTAATCACACGGTCAAATTGTAAAGGATTAAGCCTTAAATCACATGTTAAATATTCAGGGTACAGGTTTTCATTGTTCGGCCAATTCAGGGCAGTCTATAAATAATTATTAACTCCTTCTTATTCTTATAAATAAACAAATGGTCCTTAATGATCACAAGCATGAATGTATCAAATTACAGCCTACACACGTGATTCACCAAATTTATGGATGCTACATGTGCATTGGTCAAACCAAACAACATAACATGAAACTCATAATGTTCATTACGAGTCCCGGATGTAGTGATTGGAATAGATAATCTTTTTCGCGGATGCGAAGTTGATGATAACCATGTCGTGGATCAAATTTTTGAATATACGCTAGAACCTTGTAAATGATCGAACAAATCTATCATCTTGGGTAGTGGATATAGATTTTGATCATCAATTTACCTAGTTCACGGTAATTCAACAAATATAAGGAATAATAACACCATAGCTCTTCATAATTACGAGCTTGGTAGAATAAAAGCTTTCTCCGACAACTCTCTCAGTTGTACGGTAATTCTTTCGATTCAGATGGTGCTGAAGTATAGTGCACACGCCACAGGTGCAGCACCTTCAATATAATCAATACCAAATTCAACTTGCCTTAATGTCGAAAGTCTAGGTAATTAATCAACAAATACCTCCTAAAGTTTCAGATAACAGAAACATCTTTTAAATATTTTACTTTAAGTTCTTTCTAGATTACAAGATCTATGACTAATTCATAACAATTCACGGTATAATTTCAAATCTAAATGCAGGATATAGTCATCCTTCGGGAATTTTTTAAATCACCTTTGATAATCAACATCTTATCTTTTAGGGGAATTCTACTCGAGTTCCCATCAATTAAGACAATAACATTATGTCATAATCAATCAATCCATTCTACTGGCACTATCAACTCTCCAGTTTCATTACCGTTGATAAGATGTGGACTTCTCAAAAGACTAATAATAACTCATAATCCTTCACAAATTCAAGGATATCTGGAGACATAACTAACCTTAAAAAGAGTAAGGTTAACGCATGATCTACGCGAGAGAACTTCAAATCAGATAAAGACGAAAACATTTAACTAATATGAATATATCCCATGTTTTCATAATTTGAGTATGCATTCGAAAGCTCCTCAGACCGTTACCCAAGTCATTCAAATGAAATCTAATCAAAAGAAATGATAGGAACGTCGATGCACCCAGTCGGGTATCATCACTCGGTAATTAGATACTTTTCCAAATAATCTCACCACGGAAGAACTGGACAAATAGGGAATATCAATTGTCAATTAAGACAATTTCCACAGATGATTAAATTCTATTCAGGAAATAAATGGTACGGGCAACAATATGTTCCTATTTTTGCACTTCTTGCAGATCTCATAAAATTTAATCTTTCACAATCTTCATAGAAAATTCAGTGTTTATTAATAATTTCATGGTGACTACTAATCAGCCTTGCATGGTCCCTTCCAAATTGTATGTAGGCGCACAACTATATACAATTTTAGGATTAACAATGCAATACTCAGTTCGTCAAAACTTTGTCATCATGTTTAAAATTAAAATATTTTCATGCTTAATTCTTGAATAAGAATCAAAATGAATTTACAGGGATGTTCTTTGTTATGAAAAAAATTAAGTTTTCCAAAGAGTTTCATAAACAACTTTACTTCGATAACGATTATTTATAAGTCTCACTTTAAATAATCCATATGGTGATGAAAACCTAATTTTTCTCAAGGAATACTGTTTTAACTTATCAAAAACAATGAGTGATCTGCAAAAGAGTGATGAAGAGTTGTTCACCAAGAACCAACTTCAATATGATAGGAAATGAGCCTTAGCCAAATAATCATGAGGTTCATGACCTCGATGGCACTCAAAAGAATAATCCACAACGTAACTCAAATCGAGATGAGTACTCATTCAATGGTTGCATTACTAATGCGAACGTGTCACTATGTCATACAATTCCAAGAACTCATCCTACCAACTGATGTCTCAGTTAAGTTAGGGATTTTTAAAAGATACCACAATGAATACTAATATACAAGAGTCATGGAGGTTCCACCTGTCCAGGAAGATCCATTGGTCCCAATTCAGAAGAAGATTTCTTCAATTTATTTCTTGGACACTGGGCATCCTCGTTAGTGGACAATGGCCTAGGAACAACCCTTAACACAAACTAACAATCATTTAAAACCTTATAATTCAAGCACAGAACTTAACAACTTTCTCTTAACAATTTCTTATTCCATACAAGTTAAATTTTACTTCATTCAAGTTTCATTCAAATCATGCTCAATGCGATATCCTACCTCATTCTCCAATACTTTCAACCTCATTCTTAGACCTTGAAAGGGCAATAAAAGTTCGATATCAACAACACTTAATTTCCAATCCTATAGCTCTTTCATCAATAGTTATCAAATGAGTCACTAATATGAAATGACTCACACATTAATTAAACTTCTCGGAAAGGTACTAGTGGCATGAGGCTTTTGGGTAAAGGCTCTAATGACGGCCTCAAGTGCAACATTCACCCTTTCGATTTCAAATTTAAGAATTGGGTGACAACGAATCAGATGACATCTTTCTAGGTGGTAAGATTTTTTCAAACCCCACTCTATAAGGAAAGATCGTCATGACATCGATATCAGATTTAATCTTGCCAATTCTTCTTCAAGAACATAATGAAATACTATCAACATTTCTACGAATATCAACCATTTTGTTGGGATCATAAATATCCAAAACTTGGTTTAGATCTAGAATAGCTAGAACTCCTACGAGAATAGCTTTAATTAATTTGCAAGGGGAGTTAGGGTTCCTTGTGACAATCTACGTCGTATAAATACCTCGTATAAGTATTAAAATAATCATCAAGCAATCATGTAATCAAATTACATCATATATATAAATATATATATATATATATATATATATATATATATATATATATATATATATATATATATATATATATATATATATATATATATATATATATATATATATATATATATATATATATATATATAATCCAAGTTATATATATACTAGAATAACACTTCTAAGTCTGGCCTTGTCGGTAACTCGGGAATTCTTCGGCACTGTTATAGTCAAAAGATTTTTAGACATTTTGAGAAAAATGTTTATAGTTAAAAGATTTTGAAATGTTTTATTCAAAACCTTGGTTTTTAAAAATCTTTCGTTCTCTATAACGAGAGCTCTGGTACCAAACTGTAACACCCCCAAATATTCATACTTTAGTTCAGCGGAAGAGTCGTTGGTGTTACGGGATAACACATTACTCAAATCATAGACAACGCTTAAAAATCACGTCGTTTAATAATAAATCATTTTCCATTCATAAATATCAAATTACATAGGTCCCAAGTCATTGTATTTCATACAATTTTACAAATCATTTGAATGGAAATTGTTATTTAAGTGCGGGCCATAAATTCTTGTCGTCTTCTCGAGAATTACCTTCAAGTACCTGAGATAAAACATGTTAAAAGAAAAGGTCAGCGAAAACGCCGAGTGAATTCATAGAGTTTAATGAAATCCATTAATATATCATCGGTATAAAATTATTACCAAAAATCATTTTGTACAATTCTTTGTCGTAGGCCATAAAATAAGCCAAAATCATTTCATACAAATCTTTGTTTTAAATCATACTATAGGCTTTTGCCTTAAAACCATTATACGAACCAATGTCGTAAAAACATCATACAATACGTTTTATAACGTTGTATAGAGTTAAATATAAACCGTTATATGAATATGGTTATGTAAAACCAAAACACGAACATAATATCAATAATAAGACCCCGTATTGCTAGTCAGGCAATATATCGTAATTCGATGCGTATATCAGTATTTTCAATATTGGATTACTATAAGCCGCATGACATTGCTACCTTACTATAACAAACAACGGGTAGGTCACCTGAAACTCATTTTCCCATCTAAAACAGTGTGTCGTCACAATAATCACGCTTATATAAATCTTCTCATACATAAATTCGCTTACCAATCAATGTGGCACGACGAGGATCAACCGTCAAGGCGCGAACTGGGGTGATCTTCCCCAAATAGTACTATTATATGCATAAGCGTCTACCAAATCCTGGTAGTTCACAATTCATGCTAATGGGACTTTTAGTGACATAACCTAACTAATAATAATCCATTTCATTTCATACATCGGGTCATATAATCATTCATCCGGTCATATAATCATTGGGGTCCATATCAATAAGCAAACAATCGGGACAACTGGTGTCCTATTTTATTAAAACAAACATGTTATCTCCCTCGCGGGTTTATAAAACATTTCATAAAAACATTTAAAAGAGTGCGAGGCTATGTACTCACGTTGATTGGGAAAGGCGGGTTATCGGCGATTTGGATGTACGGTACGTGCTTCAATCACGGAAACCTAGACAAATAATACTTGTCTTAGACTCTTGTGCAATGAATTTATAAAAACAATGGCTATGTATAGATGATGATATCATGAGTATGATGATGATCATGTGGGAGTTTATATCTTTATACACATTATAGTGTTATGTGTTAGTCAAATTTTTGACTAGTTACACTAGTTTCAATCTAATTTCATATTAAGTCCCAATAATCCCATTAAAAGCCCATTAAGAGTTAAACTCTTTATATTTGTCCATTTATACTATTAATATCAGGCCTTTACTCATATGTTGGGCCCAAGTGGGGTTAAGCCCAATGAGTAAGTCCCTTAGTTTTTAGCCAAACTTGTTGGGTTAATAGTCTATTAATGCTACTTTGGCCCGTTAAAGTCCATAAGTTATAAAGCTCGGGTTTTATCAGTTTTTACTTATCAAATGTACTTATAAATCAGTATATGAGTTATAAAAAGTTTACATTAGACGGGTCCGAACTTCTAAGTTTTAATTGACGAAAACGTTAATCTTTCAGTTTTAGTCGAAAAGACGTAAAACTTATATGTATAGTTTTATAACTTATAAAACATACCAAATTGCCATTTTTATAAAATGTCCCAATTATTTATCAAGGTATATACTTATTTATAAGTATTATATAAGTTAGTGGATTTTAGGTATACATTTTATATTAGTTTTACTTGAGTGCTAATTTTATAATATATACTTTTATTTTACAAATCTGATTATGAATTTCACTTTCACTATTTTTACCATATCTTGTGTTCTACAAGGAGATAGAAGCTCATTTTTGGACACCACAAACTACATGATATGTGCTACAATTAACTCAATTTATCTAATGTTCAATCAACATCTAAATGTCTCTAACAGTTCGTCCAAAACAGACTATACAGATTTGGACTTCAATATTGTTTTGATCATATCTCACTCATTTTATGGATTCCATTGAGTGGACAACTCTCACATATGTACAAGTCACTTATCTTACTGTATATTAAATTATCCAAGCCACTTTAACCAGTTTTCATATAGTTATTTACTGTTTTATACAGCCTACATTTTTAGCCATGATTTTAACATCCTTTCAAGTAGATTTTAATCTTTTTAATCAACTCTATCAACATCAAATCCTCACATAATATTTTTGATCATCGTTCATCATCATATACATATACATAAATGAAGAAAATACAAGATTACATATTCAAAATAACAAGATGATAGGAAGAAATAATCTCTATACCACCAAAGTGATGAAATGATGAGGTTTATGATTAACAAGACTTGGTTCTTGTCACCACATCTTTAACTTGGCAAATGAACTCCTTGAGATCTTCATATGCATGAATACCTTCATGAAAATCAGCACCTAAACTCCATGGAAACTCCTTTTCACATGTTATAACCACCTCCAATCTTCATCTTTTCAATGGGTTTTCATCATATGTAAATTATACATATGATTTATGGTTGATTTTTGATCAAATGGTGGTGTGAGTTGTGATATGGGACGTTCACAGGGAGAGAAAGGAGAGTTATATGTGAGTTTGCATGTAGAAATGAAGGTAGTTGTTTATTTTTGGCTAGTTTTGATGTGTAGATAGTTTTGATGCCAAACTAGGACAAGTGTCTTAGTTTGCATCTTAACTTGACATAGATCATGTGTGTTGGTGAAGTGTTAGATGCCACATGTATGGGGGTGGGCAAGTGTAAACTTGTCCCATCCCCATTAATTTACGGGTACTCCTCGATTCTAGTTTCCTTGATTTACGTGCCCTCGGGTCGTTTTACGAAAAACGTTTTTATAAATTATGAATCAACGGCACAAAACGAATCTAATAAAAATTGTCTCATAAAAAACGGAGTTCAAAAACGTAAATACGTAATCCTAGGGTTTCCGGTTTAGTCGTCAAGGACGTTAAATTATGAACGTAAGTCCTAATCTCTTCTCGTAAATTTTTGAGTTTATGAACCAACACAAATTTAAAATTCCAAAATAATATTCAAGAATAAATTTATTTCCTGAAGTGTCGGACTGTCACCAAAAACGGTGTGTTTAAACGTAAGCACGTAACGTAGAGTCCTCCGGTTTAGACGTAGTCGATGCTACTTCAAGACGTAAACCCAAATTTCTTCCCAAACATGAGTGAGTTCATATTTAAATAATGTTTTTAAATAATACTTGAGAATAAAATATCGATCATAAATTGACGGATTGTCATACCATGGATGGTGGAAAGTAGCGCGAAAATTTTTTTTGAGTCATTTCGTCCCATGTATGAATTGAGTTTTTGGGAAGACGATCAAACTATTTTTCGACATGGTGGGATAAAGTGTGTGGAAAAAGGTGAAGGTAAAGAAAATCCATGGAAACACCGGGCAATTTCATGCTTTGAGTGATGATTATGAATTTATCAAGATGTTTGTTGGCATCATCATCCAGTAATCCGAGAAAAGGACAAGCGTTTTGAACTTGCTGGATCATGTGATGCTTCAACAAAAATTCAGGAGCCGTGATTTGCATCGGCGCAATCGGTCCTGCGCGTCCGTTCATTGTTGGCTGAAAAAGCTCCTCCATTGTGCGTAGGTCGGGTTGTGGACCATTGTTGTTATTATTGTTCATGTTGTTGTGAGGTGGGTTGTTATTATTGCTATGCACACCGGCCATATCTATGTCTCTAAGAGTCTCGGGCTCAGAATAAGACGTAGATCGAGTACGCATACACTAAAAATGAAAAGAAAATATTTTTGGTGTTTCTATCTTTTTATTGTTTTTAGATTTTTGAAAATTTTATATATTTCTTTTTTTAGGATTTTTTAGAAATTTTTATGCTTGAAAATAACGTTCCCAAAAGAATGGAACCCAAAATCCAATTTTTTCACTAAAAACCGCGCCGACAGCGGCGCCATTTAATAATTGACTTTTAAGTGTACTCTTGAAGTGTTGTTCGTACTCGATTCAATTCGAATTGATCACGGTTTAAGGTGGAATTATTGTAATTGGTCACTAAAAAGGGGGAGCTTGGTTATCTAAGTCTACAAATAACATAAAAAAAAGCTATTAAAAATAAAGAAGAAATCTAACCTTGATTGGTGGGAAAAGAAAATTTGAAAATTAACTAGAAACAAAAAGGAAAATTCAACCCGTCGGAATTCCCACTATCGGAATCCCATCGGAATAACCCTGTCAGAATACAATCGGAATGTATCAAAAGGAATTCTATCCGAATAACTATTAAAGTATCGGAAGAATGAACAATGAAGACTATCGGAATGTATGTCAGAATTAGCGTCGGAATAATACGTCGGAAGACGGTCGGAATATCTGATAATAGCTACTGTCGGAATACCGATCGGAATTCAAAACTCTTTTCCGATACAATGTATCGGAAAAACAGTCGGAATGTAAAACCCTAATCCGATGGAAGTATCGGAATAATGGTCAGAAAGGGTAAACCCTTTTCCGATGGTTCGTAAAACGTAATAAGCAAAACTAATAAGCTCCTTTTTAATAAGCACAATCTGACACTTAACCAAATCAATAATGAAAGAGTTAAACAAGCACGAATAAGAAACTTTCAAAACTCTAAATAAGCAAACTTTTTAACACAAACCTTAAAAAGACGAAACTTTTAAGAAACCTTAATGGAAAATAAGCTAAATACAAAATAAGCTAAAAAGCATAATAAGCTCAAAGCTCAAATCGTATAAAAGTTAGACATGAAAAAAAAGATAAACTCTTTGTTCACACAAACATCAAGATGAAACAAGATTTATGATTATTTCAAATCAAAATCAAATAAAAATCAAGAAAGATAGAAAAAGATTAAAGATGAAAAGCTTAAACTTGGACTTGTAGATTAATGATTCCAAAATACAAGATTAAATGAAAGCTTGAAATTGAAATAAAAGATGAAGAAATCTAGAGAGAGAAAGTAGAAACACCTACTTCTCTCTAAAGATATGAAAAACTAGAAAATTAAAAGTGACTAAAAAAACAACTATCTCCCAAAATGAAGAGAATGAAGACTATTTATAGGAGAGGGGAGGTATGTTGCTTCCTTCTTTCTTTCTCTTTCTCGTCTTTTAATTTCTCGTCTTTCTTGACTTTGTCTCGGGATTAGTCGAATGATAAAACAAACTCGTCTTCTAATTTTCTTCTTTTAGTAGACTTGGTTCTTCGCCTTTGTTAAACTTCCGTCTTTAAACTTTTTCTTCTATAAATCTTCAGAATAGGATTTTGACTTCCGTTCTTCTTGCACTTTTGATCTTTTGACTTCGTCTTTTGTCTTTTTCTTCGATAAAATCCCGTGAAAGCCCGTGTTTTCTTCCTTTTTCATAATTTTATCCTGAAACACAATAAAAATACAAACCACGCATAATTCCGACTTTTACGACATAAAATACACGTTTTGGTCTTGTTATTAGTGGAAATAAGTGGTAAAAGGATAAGTGTTTTCACACTTATTAAGGACAAGTGAATGTTGTTTTCTCTTGGTCTTTTGGATCGATGGGAATTTTAAATACCTGGAGTAACCGTCTAAGAAGCAATAGTAGTCATTACCCGCTAAACGCTCGAGCATTTGATCCATGAAAGGAAGAGGGAAATGATCCTTACGAGTGGCATCATTGATCTTGCGATAGTCTATGCAAACTCGCCAACCCGTGACAAGTCGAGTAGGAATTAACTCGTTGTTTTCATTGGGAACAACGGTTATTCCACCTTTCTTAGGCACACAATGGACGGGACTAACCCATGGCGAATCTGAAATAGGGTAAATCATTCCGGCATCTAGAAGTTTAATAACTTCTTTTTTGATAACGTCATGAATTTTTAGATTAACCCTTCTTTGACTTTAGATTGCAGGTTTAAAGTCATCTTCCATGAGAATTTTATGAGTACAATTGTTAGGATCAATTCCGCGGATATCGGAAATTTTCCAAGCAATTGCTTTCTTATGATTTTTGAGCACATCGAGAAGTCGAGATTTTTCATCCTATTTAAAATCCTTTGCAATGATCACGGGTAACTTCTTATTGTCTTCAAGGAAAACGTATTCGAGATGAGACGGTAAATCCTTAAGCTCTAAATCCGGAGGAGTGACGATGGAAGGCATAGTCAAATTCGGATCATCGTTAGCAATTTCCTTAGGTGATGGTGGAGAAATATGGTCCTCATTGAGAAGTTTCTCACTGGTACGAATGTATTCATCCCAATCGGAGGGAGAATCGTCATATTTTAAGTCCACATCCCCTAACGTTGCTTCAAATTCTTTCAAAAGGAAGTCACTTTCTCCAAATGGAGTCAATGATGGAGCAATATAGGCAACGGTCTCAACAATGGGCAGAGAAGAAAAACCACTTTTACAAGCGTCTTTGAAGTGTTCTTCACAAGCCTCATCAAGTACGTCAATGAAATTAACACTCTCGTGTTCAGAAGGTTGCTTAGAAAGTTTACCCATATTGAAGACGATTTTGTCGTCACCAACTCTCATGATTAATTCGCCCACGGATACATCAATGAGAGTGTGACCGGTCCTCAAGAATGGACGTCCAACGATTAATGGAACACGAGGGTCCATCTCGTAGTCAACGACAACAAAATCCACCAGAAAGGTGCATTTGTCAACACCGACGAAGACATCTTCGGCTATCCCCACCGGATAAGCAACCGTACGGTTAGCTAATTCCAATGTCATTTGTGTGGGGACTAGCTCGGGTAGAGATAACTGTTTCCAAACACTTAATAGCATGAAGTTAATACTAGCACCTAGATCAGCTAGGGCCATACAATTCTCTACCCCGGGGAAGTTGCAAGGAATGAGCAAGCGACCTGGATCACCAAGTTTGGTTGGTAATTTCCTTAAGAGAACGACGAAGCAATTCTCATTAAGTTGGGTCTGAGCAATATCAAGAAGCTTTTCCTTATAACTAAGAAGATCTCTAAACATTTTAGCATATTTCCGCATGTGAGCGAGAGCCTCGGCAAAGGATATGTTGAAATTCAATTGTTTAAACATTTTAAGAAAGTTCGAAACTTAAATATCATCCTTGTTCTTCAACTTATCTTTCTTCAACCTTGAAGGGTAAGGTATATCGGGTTGAGATGAAGGCTTTGGAATGGAATGCTTACTCACATCCTTGGGTGGTGGAGGGGTAGAAGTAGAAGGTGGAGGAATTGGTGAAGGGGGCTCATTTTCCTTTGTCACAATCGCCGGTGTAGGTGTAGGAATCTCGGGTTCCTTTAAACCTTTGCCACTTCGGGTGGTGTTTGCTTTCATCTCCCCTCTTGGATTAGCAACGGTGTTACTCGGAAGAGAACCCGAACCAGAGGGTTGACTACTTGGGAAGAAACTAGCCATCATATCCCTTAAGTCATTCGTTTGACTACTTAAAGAGTTTCGCATATCGACTCGAAGATCATTCCCTTGTTTCGCCATATCTCCTTTCAAGTTGATAATTTGACTCTGAAGATTCTTCACTAGCACGTCATTAGTCCTCATGTAAGTTTCAACCTCTTGATTAAATGTTGTGGGTTGGTTGGAAGGAGGAGCATGGTAGGCAGGTGGTTGATAAGCGAGTTGTTGGTAAACTTGATTATTTCCTTGAGGTGGATATGGGTTTCTTTGGGTTTGATATTGATTAGGAGCTCGAGTTTGGTTTTGATTATTGCGATTGAAATTTTTTTGGTTTTGAGGAGGAAAATTAGGTGGTGAAAGAAAGTTGTTTGAACGATAACTTAGCAAATTTCGGTCACCTTGAGAACGAGATTGATAGCATCCCGTGGAATAGTTACCATTAGCAGCATACACGTATTCCGGGTTGTCATGAATAGAAGGACAATCGATGTATGAATGAGAACCCCCGCAAATCTCACAAGAAGTTGCTATAGCTTTAGCTTGTTGAAATTGGTTCGTAGCGATGGTTAAGAAATTTTTGTTCATCTCGGCTATTTGGCGGGTAAGTTCGGTTATCTCTGGGTTTGATGAAGTAGAAGAAACATTGGCCCTCGGGTTATTCCTTGAAGATGCAGATGAATCCCAATTTTTATGGTGAGTGGTCATGTTCTCTATAAGCTCTCTACACTCCTCAGGTCTTCTCTTCTTGAATGTACCTCCGGCGCCACGATCACGAAAAGTTAAACCATTGTAAAAAGTATCAATCAAAGTGACGGGGAGCATATTATGGTTTGAACAACGGTCGATTAAGACATTATAACGTTCCCACGCATCGAAAAGTGACTCATCAGGTTCTTGAGTGAATCCACTGATTTAATTGCGAAGACTAGTGACCATGGATGGTGGAAAGTAGCGCGACAAATTTTTTTGAGTCATTTCGTCCCATGTATGAATTGAGTTTTTGGGAAGATGATCAAACCATTTTTCGGCATGGTGGGATAGAGTGTGTTGAAAAAGATGAAGGCGAAGAAAATCCATGGAAACACCGGGCAATTTCATGCTTTGAGTGACGGTTATGAATTTATCGAGATGTTTGTTGGCATCATCATCGTAATACGCGAAAAGGACAAGCGTTTTGAACTTACTGGATCATGTGATGCTTCAATGAAAATTCAGGAGCCGTGATTTGCATCGGCGCAATCGGTCCTCCGCGTCCGTTCATGGTTGGTTGACAAAGCTCCTCCATCGTTCGAAGGTCGGGTGGAGGGACATGGTTGTTGTTGTTGTTATTATTCAAATTGGGGTGAGGTGGGTTGTTATTATTATTATGCACACCGGCCATATCTAAGTCTCTAAGAGTCTCGGGCTCAGAATAAGACATAGATCGAGTACGCATACACTAAAATGAAATAAAATATTTTTGGTTTTTTATCTTTTTTATTGTGTTTTGATTTTTGAAAATTATATATATATATATATATATATATATATATATATATATATATATATATATATATATATATATATATATATATATATATATATATATATATATATATATATATATATATATCAAAATCAAATCAAATCAAATCAAAATCAAAAACCCTTATATAGGAAGGATGGTGAAACAATGCCTTTAATACAAAATTCTATAAAAATGACACATGTAATTCATTAAAGAGTTTCCATAAAATGTTTCAAAAAGAAAATAGAAATTACAAATGATGTCTTAAATACAAAATTCTATAAAAATATATATAGGAATTACAAAGGATGCCTTAAATACAAAATTCTATAAAAATATATAAGGAATGATGGTGAAACAATGCCTTAAATACGAAATTCTATAAAACTGATTTCATAAAATGGTTAAAAAAATAGGAATTACAAATGATACCTTAAATAAAAAATTCCATAAAAATATATATAGGAATTACAAATGATGCCATAAATACAAAATTCTATAAAAATATATAAAGAATGATGGTGAAACAATGCCTTAAATACAAAATTCTATAAAAATGACACATGTAATTCATTAAAGGGTTTTCATAAAATGTATCAAAAAGAAAATAGGAATAACAAATGATGCCTTAAATACAAAATTTTATAAAAATATATATAGGAATTACAAATGATGCCTTAAATACAAAATTCTATAAAAATATATAAGGAATGATGGTGAAACAATGCATTAAATACAAAATTCTATAAAAATGAGTCCATAAAATGGTTCAAAAAGAAAATAGGAATTACAAATGATGCCTTAAATACAAAATTCTATAAAAATATATATAAGAATTATAAATGATGCCATAAATATAAAATTCTATAAAAATATATAAGGAATGATGGTGAAACAATGCCTTAAATACAAAATTCTGTAAAAATGACACATGTAATTCATTAAATGGTTTCCATAAAATGCTTCAAAAAGAAAATAGGAATTACAAATGATGCCTTAAATACAAAAATCTAAAAAAATGACACATGTAATTTATTAAATGGTTTCCATAAAATACTTCAAAAAGAAAATAGGAATTAAAAATTATTCACAATAGTTTGACTTACTAAAATGAAAATATTTTTAGATATTCGAACTATCAAGTTTTGGACTGGGCTATATACTGTTGCTATATTATACACGTGACAAAAAATAATACTAGGAATGAGCTTTTTGGGCTTACTTTTTCTAGAATACACTTTACAACAAAGTTTACAAAATAAAATCATTTGTAAAACATATTTAACAATAATGTTTTTGCTAACAAAAAAAAACTTAACAATAATATTATTTTCAAAAAAATAATGTAAAAACGTTATCCATAACATTAACATATAAAAATGTATTATCTCATAAAATTCAAAAATACAGAAAATATTTATACAATATTATTAAAATTCTAAAAAATTTTAATGTAACAAACTTATTAATAACGTTAACTTATGCAAATTCAACTAACTTATAATATTCTTAATAAATAAAATATTTTAAACTAAATTATTTTTGTCCATTCTATGCTACATTATTAAATTATTAATGTTATAACTAACACTACATATACTAAAATTCTAATACAAACACACATAACTTCAATTTTCATCAAAAAATTATATACTTAAAGCTAGCCCGTCCACCGGACGGGTCTAAAGGCTAGTATATATATATATATATCTATCTATATATATATATATATATATATATATATATATATATATATATATATATATATATATATAAATATATATATATATATATATATATATATATATATATATATATATATTTATATATATATATATATATATATATATATATATATATATATATATATATATTTATATATATATATATATAATATATATATATATATATATATATATATATATATATATATATATATATATATATATATATATATATATATATATATATATATATATATATATATATATATATATATATATATATATATATATATATATATATATATATATATATATATATATATATATATATATATATATATATATATATATATATATATATATATATATATATATATATATATATATATATATATATATATATATATATATATATATATATATATATATATATATATATATATATATATATATATATATATATATATATATATATATATTTAGGATTTTTTTTGAAAATTTTTATGCTAGAAAATAACGTTCCCAAAAGAACGGATCCCAAAATCCAAATTTCTCACTAAAAACCGTTAATCTTTACGAAAAGAGCCGGCAGCGGCGCCATTCTATATGATGGTTTTGCATATGTACTCAACCGTTCTCGGTATCTATTCGAATTGATCACGGTTTATGGTGGAATTATTGGTGTTGGTCACTAAAAGGGGGAGCTTGATTTTCTAAGTGTACAAATAACATAAACGTAAAAGCTATTAAAAATAAAGGAGAACTTCTAACCTCTATTGCTTGCCAGAATAAATGCTGCAAAATAGAACTTTGTGAAAGAGCTAAAGATAATTATCTATTTTAAAATAAAAGCGAAAATGTGAATGTCGTTTAGTAAAAATGAAAGTTTTAAAATTTAAACTAAAAATTAAGACTTGAAATTATATGACGAAAAATTAAAAACTTTAAAAGTAAATTTGAAATTTGAAAAATTTATAAAAATGTAAACTTTATGAAAATTAAGCTAAGATAAATCAAGTAAAATAGTACTTAAGAAAATTGGCGGGAAAAATTTAAAGTTTGAAAATAATTTGGAAAACAAGAACTGAACCTAAGTCGGAATACCCATCCAACTCTTAATTCGGAATCCGCGTTCTGAATCTAATTCGGAATGCTCATGCTGCAACTAGTTCGGAATCCGTACTCTTGATATGGGAATATGTCAATTTTGCATGTAGTTCGGAATCCATATCCCAGACACAATTCGGTTTATACCATGCTAAACCTAATTCGGAATCCAACTTCACACTTAATTCGGGAACACAATCTTGTATTTAATTCAGAATACACTTGCAAGTAATTCGGGAAGTGGTGTTTTGCACTCAATTCGGGAAACAGAATTGTTTTGGAGGGAAAAATGGGTAAGTCGGGATACCAGTTTGCATCTAGTTCGGAATAATGGTTTGCACATAAGTCAGAATAATAAATCTGAGAACAAGTCGGAATAAAAGGGTTTATAACTAGTTTGGGAAAAGAGGGTTTTCAAAATCTGGATTAAGCTAAAATAAGCTAAAATCAGATAAGCACTTACCAAAACTTTTACCAAATCAATTTTTAGAAAAAGCTAATAAGACACAATCTAAAAACTTTTAAGAACACTAAATAAGCAAAAATTTAAAATCAACTTTTTATAAAAATATTAAACTACCAAAAACAACTTATTTAAAATCTAACAAAACATAAAAATTAAGCAATAAGCACAATAATCTAAAAACTCTAAACACACCAACTCAATAAGCACAATTCAATATGCCAACCAATCACATAATCAAAAAGATGAAATCAACTACATGATTAATTAAGCAAAACAATAGTTTAAGATTAAGAAAGGTAGGATGAGATTTAATTAAAAAGCTTGATTATATTAAAGATTAAGATCAAAGATTACAAGATAAAGGTTTGATAAGCTTGAAAAGAAAACTAGAGAGAAGAAAAATAAAACACACTTAATTACCTATTAAAATTAACTAAGTAACAAACTCCTCTAATGACACATTAGAAGACTATATATAGAGGAAGGAGTAGGTACTTATTTCTTCCTCTTTTCTTCTTGTCTTCTCGTCTTTCTCGACTTAGTCTCGGGATTAGTCGAATGATAACTTAAACTCGTCTTCTATTTTTCTTCTTTTAGTAGACTTGGTTCTTTGACTTCGTTAAACTTCCGTCTTTAGACTTTTTCTTCGATAAATCTTTAGAATAGGCCTTTGACTTCCGTTCTTCTTGCACTTTTGATCTTTTGACTTCGTCTTTTTTCTTTTTCTTCGATAAAAGCCCGTGAAAGCCCGTGTTTTCTTCCTTTTTCATATTTTTGTCCTAAAACACAATAAAAACACAAACCACGCATAATTCCGACTTTTACGACATAAAATAAACGTTTTGGCCTTGTTATTATTGGAAATATGTGGTAAAAGGATAAGTGTTTTCACACCTATTAGTAGTCTTAGAGGGCGGGAAAAATTGGTTCACGAACTTTGAAACGAGATCCTTCCACGTCAATATAGAATTGGGTGGCTCTTTCTCTAACCTAATTTTAGCGGGCCGCGCTAAGGAATACGGAAAAAGCATTATCTTAATCATGTCATTCGAGACGTCCTTAAACTTATAAGTCGACATAAGACGATTGAAATGGCGAATGTGGTTATGAGGGTTGTCCTTTTCGTCACCATGAAACTTGTTAGCTTGGATCATGGACAATAAACCCGTCTTAACCTCAAAATTCTCCGCAAGGATAGCGGGAATCACAATCGCTTCTCCATAACCATCGGTGGGTGCTTGAAGCAACTCCATCATAGTACGATTAGCCATGGAAGCTTCTTGTTCTACAATGGGTTCGACAATGGGAGATTCTTCACTAGAAGGGGTTTGGTTTCCTTCCTTTTGACGACGTTTACGTGCACGTTTTGCTTTAGAGAGAGTTTGCATAAACGTAACGTAAAACATGGGGGTGAGCAAAGAAGATTCTTTTTGGTGTTTTTACGTTTTTTCAATTTTTTGTGCTTTTGATTGTTTTTAACTTTTTTTTATTTTTCTTTTTAATTACGTAGACTCAAATCTACAAATCTCTCCTCGAATCAATTTCTCGATTAAAGGAGCTTCAAGTGTTGGGAATAAAATGTAGCCAATACACTTGGACGCTGACAAGAGCAATCTGGACGTTGTTAAGCAGAAATCAAGCGTTGACAGGACAAGCGTTGACAGGAAGAAGTCAAGCGTTGATAAGAAGAAGTCAAGCACTGATAGAAGACTTAGTCTACACGTAGTAAAGATATGATCGTCAATTTATTTCTTATGTTTATCTTTACCTAAAATAGCTGATTTGTAGACTCTTGTACAAGGTTCCTTAATCTATAAAATGAGGCCTTTAGGTTTTAGTTTAATATATGTTTTCACACTTTCATTGTACGCAAGTTTTTTTTATCAATCAAAGTGAAAGTTTGGTTTACATTGTTTGTATGTCCTTGTTTGAGTATTAATTCCGCATAATACTTAAAATGTTTTATACACAACAAAGTTTCTTTACGTGTTTAACTTGATTTAATCTCGTTTACACAAGCTAAATCGATCTAAGTTTGGGATCAACAAGTGGTATCAGAGCTTGTTGAGAAACTTTGATCTAAAGAACACAAAAACCCTAAATCGCCAAAAACCCTAATTTTCAAGAAATCCTAAAAACAACATGTCTACTCCAGAGTTAACCTCATCCTCCTCCTCAACCCCCAACATCAAGATTCCCATGCTAGACTCAGGCAATTTTGAGCTGTGGAAGTTTAACTTTGAACAGTATCTTCAAATCCATGACTACACACTATGGAAAATTATTGAATATGGAAACACATTCAATAAAGCTCAAAAGATTGCAGCTGCCATCTTGACAAGATCAAGTGTTCAAGGCTCTACTGAAGAGGATCGAAAAGAAAAACCTGAAGATGGTAGAGTTGTCTCAGCTGAGGACATAGCAAAGAGAAGGAATGACATGAAAACCTTAAGAATTCTGAAACTCTCTTTGAGACAAGCCAATCAGCACAAATATAGAAGCTATGAGTCTGCAAAAGATCTTTGGGCAGCCCTTGAAGTTGCTTATGGTGGTAATGCTGATACTGTACAAGAGAAAAAGAAGCAACTCTTGCATGAGTATGTTGTTTTTAAAGCTCAACCCAATGAAAGCTAAGTGGAGTGAGAAGCAGACTTTTTGAAATTACAAGCAAGCTGTCCTTTATGGGAATAGTGCTTGGTGATGTTGATATCATCACCACTTTTCTTAAAAGTCTTGGTGATGTATGGAAGATTGAAGAAAGGTCTATAATTGCTAATAATACTCACAAAAGTTCTACTTTTGATGATGTTTACAATAAACTGAGGCTGGTAGAGAATGAAACTCTTTTGGATCAAGGAAGCAAGTCTACCAATGGAAATATGGCTTCTTCTCACATAGTAAAGGACAATTTGATCAAAAGGAGTCATACATGCACCCCGTTAATGGATCAACTTTTGTCAACGTCGGATCAAGCTGTGTCAACGCCTCACATTCAGACGCTGACACATACAATGTTGACTCTCCAAGAGTTAAGCCCGCTGGTATTGATCTAGATATTGTTTGTGCATACATTGCTTCATTGCCCAATGGTTCAGTGATTACATATGAGGACCTTGAGCAAATTAGTGATGAGCATTTGGAGGAGATTGACATAAAGTGGAATATGGCTCTTGCAAGCATAAGGACAAATAGATGGAATACAAGATTTAAGAAGAAGATGACCTTTAATGCTAAGGACACTGCTGGATTTGATAAATCCAAGGTTGAGTGTTATAATTGTCATCGAATGGGACACTTTATGAGAGAATGCAGATCTCCAAGAAGATCTGATGCTGGAAAACCCTCAAGCCAAATCATCAAGGCTCAGGATTCCAAAGCTATGGTTACCATGCAAGATATTGATGGTGTTGGCTGGGATTGGAGCTATTTGGCCAAGGATGAGGAAGAGAACAACGCTTTGGTTGCAGAAAAGGAAGAAGAAGAGCATGTTGACTATGCTCTCATGGCACACTCTTCATCTTCATCAGACAATGAGGTATATGATGATGCATTTTGTAGTAAGGGTTGTCGTCAAAACACTGAAAAACTTAACAAAGAAGTTTTAAAATTGACAGCAGATGTGGTTAATGAAAGATGCAAGTTATCTAACTATCAACTTGCATTTACTCAAACTGAAAAGACTGTAGTTGAGTATAAGAAAATGGAGTTTGACCTAAAAGATCAAATCAATATTTTAACTCATGATTTAAATGCTAGTGTTGAGGTTATAAACATCATGGAAAGAGCCAATAGTGTTTTACAGGCTAAGTTAGATGAGGCTATCAAAAACAAAGATAATGTAGATCTTAAAATTTAGAGATTTGATAAAGCTTCACAAACCTTAGAAAAATGTGTTAGTGAACAAAGGGATTCTAAGGATATGAGTGGGATTGGGATGAAAGAATATGCTGGTGTTCCACCACCTGCTGGGAACTTCTATGGTGTTCCTAGAAAGGACTTGTCTTGGACTGGTATACTAGAACTCCAAGAAGAGGAATTTATTCCTCCACCAAGAGTTCTTACTCCAGTAGAGGAATACAAGCAGAAGTTAACTGATTTGAACCAATGGAAGAAAGCTAACCCTACCTTGTTTATTAAGGGTGGCATGCTTAGTGACAGCCCAAATGAGTCTTCACCCATAAAAGTGACAAACCCAACCACTGGCAAGACTGTTGACCTTGGCTTAAATGTTGATATAAAACCTAGTATTAAATATGCAGAAATGTATAGAAAACCTAGGTCACTAAAAAGCCAAATTAGTGATAATGGGACATGTTTCTTTTCTTCTAGACCTAGAGCTATGTCTAGAAAAGCATGTTATACTTGTGGAAGTTTTTTACATTTAGCCTATAAGTGTGTCAATGCTTCAAAGGTCAACGCTGATAAAAAGTCAAACACTGTCAAACCCAAACATTTTGTCCAGCAAAGTCCACAAGTTGTTAGACTAACCCCATTCTTTACTAAAGGATCTAATAGTTATGGACAAAGACCTTTTTAGAAGACCAATACATGGTCTAACAGACAATGGGTTCCTGTAGCAAACCCTAGGTTCAACGCTGATAAGGGTAATTTCAGCGTTGACAAGACCAAATTAAACGCTGACAGGAACGTTGCCAGACCAAATAATGGTAAATATTTTCAACCAAAGGGAAAAGGGTCTAAAGCTTCTTCTAGCTTGACATGGAGACCTAAGCAAGATCAAAACCCTAATTTAGATGGGATTTCTATGACCTGTAACAGATTTCATTATATTTCAAAGGTCATAACAAAACCAATTGGGGTTAACTGGGTGTTTAATCCAAAAAGAGATGAACAAGGGGTTGTTATAAGGACTAAGTCTGTTCTTGTTGAACAACCAAATGAATCCAAGTCTGCTCAGGCTTGGGTTCCCAAAGAAAAGTAATTTGTTTTCTTTATGTGCAGGGCATTCAAAAGCAGGTTAATGATTATGGCTTTTGGGATAGTGGATGCTCTAGGCACATGACGGGGAAGGAAGATTATCTGACAAATTTTATCCCCATCAAAGATGGTGACAAAGTGTACTTTGGAGGTTGATATGGAAATATCACTGGCAAAGGCACTCTTCTCACCAACAATTTGCGTTTTGAAAACGTGTTTCTGGTAAAAGAACTTGACTATAATCTGTTTAGTGTATCACATGTTTGTGATAACAAAAATAAGGTTCTTTTCACTGATACTGAATGCTTGGTGTTGAGAAAAGATTTTAAAATACAAGATGAGAAATTCATTGATTATAGAACACCTAGGCATAAGGACATTTATAATGTGAATCTTAATGGAATTAGGATGAATAATAATTTCTTCAGTTGATGAGAGTAATCTTTGGCACATGAGATTAGGGCACATTAATTTTAAGAATTTAAATAGTCTTGTGAGACATGGTTTAGTTGATGGTTTGCCTGAAAAGGCTTTCCACAATGACCATTCTTGTGTTGCTTGCCTAAAAGGCAAACATCATAAGGTCTCCTTTAAGTCTAAACATGTGCACTTTAGTTCTAAACCACTTCACTTGCTGCATATGGACTTGTTTGGTCCAACTAATATAGAAAGCTTAAATGGCAAATCTTACTGTTTTGTCATCACTGATGATTTTTCTAGATTTATTTCGACTTCCTTTTTAGCTTTGAAAAGTGACACTGCTGATACTTTGATTAACTTTATTACCCAAAATGAAAAGAAGTCTGGTAATGAGGTTAAGATGCTTAGAAGTGACAATGGTGGTGAGTTTAGAAATAAGTTATTAAATGACTTTTGTGCCAAGAAAGGCATTACTAGACAGTTTAGTGTAGCTAGAACCCCACAACAGAATAGAACCCTCATAGAAGCAGCCAGGACTATGTTGGCTGATGCTCACTTTCCCATTTCTTTTTGGGCTGAGGCTGTGAATATAGCTTGTTATGTTTAGAATAGGGCATTAGTCAACAAGATTCATAACAAAACGCCTTATGAGTTACTTTGGGGCAGGAAACCTAATATTGGTTTTCTTAAACCTTTTGGATGTCATGTAGTTGTGTCGGATACTAGTGATGCCTTAGGTAAGATTAGTGCTAAAGGTGATGAAGGCTACTTCATGGGTTATTCTTTGCAGAGTAGAGGATATAGAGTTTACCTTAAGAAAGAAAAACGTATACTTGAAAAAGTACATGTTAGGTTTTTAGAAAGTAAACCTAGTGATCCTAAAAGTGGTCCAAATTGGTTATTTGACTTGGAACCTCTATCTAGGACATTGAATTATATGCCTGTTACTAATCCAAACATTGTGAAGGTGACTTCAAATGTTGTGGAAGAACCAGTTGTTGATGTTTCAGGTAAACAGGTTGATGAAGAGGTTGGATCACAAGCAGACAAATTAGCACCCATACTTGAGTATGTTACCATTCCCATATGGATAGATGCATTTCCTACTGCTGCTGCTAGAAAGGAAAAAGGTGGTCCCCAAGTATCACCAGTTGAAAACATGCATGATCTTTCAGACGCTAATAAAGGAAATTCTGGCGATGACAAGACAAATTCAGGCGATGATGGCTCAAACGTTGACAGCTTTGGTTCAGGCGTTGACAGATCTTTTGACCATCTTTTCTCTTCTAATAATTTTGAACAAGGTGAACCTTCAAACAGAGATGGAGAGGTTCATTTAGATGATGATGGAAGAGAGTCTGAGGAGGATATTGGTAACATGGAAGATGAGATTGAGGATAATACACTTATTGAAGGAGGATTGCTTACTTCTACAACCAAAAATCATCCTCCTTCTCTAATTATTGGTGATGTAATGACTCCTGTGCAAACTAGAAGGTCTCATCAGAATCAAAGAGGCTTTATTGCCAATATTCACAAGAAGATTGATACCCCTCTTGCTCAAGCATGTTTGTTTGCCTATTTTCTGTCACAACAGGAACCCAAGAAGATTTTTAATGCTCTCAAAAAACCAAGTTGGGTGGAAGCAATGCAAGATGAGCTTCACCAATTTGCTATTCAGGATGTATGGGAATTGGTTGATTGTCCAAGAAATGTCAGACCTATTGGGACAATATGGGTTCTTAGAAACAAAAAGGATGATAGAGGCATTGTGGTCAGAAACAAGGCATGTTTAGTGGGACAAGGATATACACAAGAAGAAGGAATAGACTATGAGGAAGTCTTCACACCTGTTGCAAGGATTGAGGCGATAAGGATTTTTCTAGCCTATGCTTCCTGCATGGGATTTACAGTCTATCAAATGGATGTGAAGAGTGCTTTTCTTTATAGCACAATTGCTAAAGAGGTTTATGTTATGCAGCCTCCTGGTTTTGAAGATTCAGAACATCCAGACAAGGTGTATTGAGTGAAGAAAGCTATGTATGGACTTCATCAAGCCCCAAGAGCATGGTATGGCACATTGTCCACCTATCTGGTGGAAAATGGATTCAAAAGGGGCACCATATACCAGACCTTGTTTACAAAGAAGACTGGTAAGGATTTCTTACTTGTACAGGTCTATGTTGATGATATCATCTTTGGTTCTTCTAGTCCAAAGATGAGTTAAGACTTTTCCAAACTCATGACAGACAAGTTTAGGATGAGTGCCATGGGGGAGATGAACTTCTTTCTAGGGTTACAAGTACAGCAAAAAGAAGATGGTATCTTCATCTCTCAAGATAAATATGTAGAAGAAATCTTGAAGAAGTTTGGCTTTTCTCCACATGAGAAACGGGCTAGTACTCCTATGTATAGGAAACACCTTTGGGGGAAAGTTGGAGATGGAAAAGAAGTGGATGTCAGGCATTATAGATCAATGATTGGTTCATTGATGTATCTCACAGCTTTAAGACCTGACATTATGTTTGCTGTGTGTGCATGTGCACGCCATCAAGTGACTCCCAAAGAGTGTCATCTTCATGCTGTCAAGAGGATCTTTAGATATCTTAGGTGTTATCCAGATCCGGGATTATGGTATCCAAAAGATTCCCCATTGGAGCTTATTGCATATTCAGACAGTGATTATGGTGGTGACAAATTTGAAAGAAAATCCACAACTGGTGGATGCCAATTTCTTGGGAGTAGATTAATATCTTGGCAATGCAAGAAACAAACAGTGGTGGACAATTATACAACTGAAGCAGAGTATGTTGCTGCAGCTGCTTGTTGTGGACAAGTTTTATGGATTCAAAACCAGTTGTTGGATTATGGGTATAATTTCATGCATACCAAGATTTTTGTAGACAATAACAGTACTTTATGCATTATTAAAAATCATGTACATCATTCTAAAACAAAACACATAGAAATTAGACATCATTTTATAAGAGATTGTTTTGAAAAAGGTTTAATAAAACCAGATAGGGTTGACACAAAAGAAAATGTGTCTTATTTATTAACTAAACCTTTTGATACTGGAAGATTTCAATACTTGGTAACAAGTATTGGAAGGATCAATCTCAATTAAATATGTGTTTTGGGATATTATTGTAAAAGTATGTATAGGATATGCATTTGTTATTGGTCTTTTTACCAAATTAGATTTTCCACTTTATTTGTCTAACGCTGACAAAGGTTATTTAAATGCTGTTAAGTGTTAACGTGACGTTGTCAACAACATGTTAGTTTTGTGGTTTTTGATCTCATTATGCAGGCTTTGTTAGCATTGTACCATTGGATACAGAGTTGCTTATGGATTCTTGGAGCATTATTGGTGCATGTTTCAATTTATGGATGATGGTTGGAATATTTATATCCCTATCTTGACATAAATTTGTATTACATGCATATTATTTGGCAACTTATGTATCATAGTTTAAGGGGAGGTTTAGGAACCTTTTAGGACTTTTTGGGTATTCATATAATATTCTTATCACAATTCTAGATTGTGTCCAATGGTGAGTATGAATTAGTTTACTAACTCATGAGGCACTGTAGCATGCAAAGTTGATATACTATGCACGTTGCCAAGACATTTTGACCTAGAATTGGATGTGGTATGTTGGGAGACTTGGGTATGATTTATATTGGGCTTACCTGGGAAGTTACAAGGGATTTTATGAGATAACTTCGCTGTTAAGAACTTTGGTTAACAAGGGACACTAGAGGACTCTTATGTCTATCTTGCATAAGCAAGTGTGCATGATTGGACAGTGCTTACCACCCTATAGTAATTTTCAGTTTATAGGTTATCTTCACTAGGATAAATCACTTTGTTACGGTCCTTTCTCATTTTTATTATTTTTATTTTTGGACGTTGACAGATTTATTTCCAAACGTTGTTGTGACCAATTTAGACGTTGACATGGCTTTTTCCAACGTTGAAAATAATATAGCCGTTGGGCATTGATAGGTTATTTTTGATCGTTGACACTTATGGGGTCCTACCCAGTTGTTATTTTTAACGAAAATTGGGGCCGTAATTTTCGGAGTTGATAACTTTTAATTAATGCACAAGATAACTTATTTTCTTTTCAATAATTTCATCATTATATTTTGAAAATACTTGCCTCATTTTTGACCAATCACATGTGCCTATCTCTCTTATATATTTGGCTCCTTCTTTTTAAACAGGGTAATCTCATATTATTGTCTGACAACTTTTTCTCCTATAAATTCATCTTTCGTAATCTTTCACGCAGCTTTCTACATCAATGGCGCCTAAGTTTAAACCGAGTGACTTGGTATTGGGATTCAGAAGTCAGCATAATATGGTTGCTTATTTGGAGGCTGATGATGCTCTGTTTCCTCAATATACTCAGATGGTGGCGTATTTGAATGCATCCTCACTTAGGTATGCACTTTCTCATGCTCCTATCATCCCTGTCACTCATATTAAACAGTTTTGGAACACTGTTAGTTCCTCAACGCTTAATAATGTGACTACATTAACTTCTATTGTTCATGGGCGTCCATGGGTGGTTACTGAAGCCTTGGTTCGCCAGGCTTTGCATCTTAATGATGCAGATGGTATAACCACTTTACCCATTGGTGAGATAGAACAGGGACTTCAAGCTTTGGGGTATCCTTTCCCTGAAGAGGGTACTTTAAACAAATATAATAAACAAGAATTTCCCCCAGCTTGGATGTACTTAATACATGTCATCCTACAATGTTTAAGTCCCAAAAGTACTGCACATAATGAAATTAACAGATCAGTTGCTAGTGCTATTGTGTGTATTACTAATGGGCAAAAGTATAATTTTTCTAAACTGATTTTTGATGGCATGTGTAAAAATAAGGGTAATAAGATGACTTTGGCTTACCCAAGATTTTTACAAATGATTTTTGATGAGCAAAGGTATTGCACCAGGGAACATGATGACTTTTATGCGATCCCTGTGCAAAAGAAAGCTATTTTTAGTAAGATGAATTCACCCTCTCACAGAGACTTACCTCTTACCCAAGCCATGCTTGCTGTTATTGCAGCAGCACACCCTCAACCTGACCCACAACCACAACTTGACCCATTACCTGAACCATCACCTTCACCTCAACATATGGAACTTGACCAAGATCCCTTCAACGCTGACACGTTAAATGTTGGCGTTGACACTTCAAATCCAAACATTGACACCTTTTTGCAACAGACCCAAACACCCTTTAACCTTCAAACTACCACCCAATCCACATCATCTTCTACACCCCATGAATTTAGGTTGGTAAAACGCCCAAGGACTACTGGAGTGTTCTCCTCTGGTGGTCCTAGCCATGTTGCAGAGAGAACCACCACCACCAGTGTGGTTGGTGATATGGATGAGGCTAGGACTATTGGTACTCGCTTAGATGCAGGCCAAGCCAGTCCTAACATCCTTAAGACCTCATCCATGCCCCATGACTCTATTTTGGGAGGTCAAATCCCCACTCTAGAGGAGGGCAGATTGGAACCATACACAATGTTAGAATTGACGATTGTTTGCATTAGCATGCAAAAGCAAAATGCAGACCTGGTACATATTGTCTCTACCCAAGGCCTTGAACTCAAGCAATTGAGGGAGAGGATTGTTGTTTTGGAAACTGCTAAATCTAGGAGAAGGAAGACAAGAGTCCTTTCATCAGGGGAGGATTCTTACAAAGGGGGGGGGAAGCTGCTACAGAGCCTGTTAATTTGAGTGATAAAGGCTCACATGAAGCTGCTACAGAGCCAATTGATTTGAGTGGCAAAGGCTCATATGATGGAGAATCTTTGGGTGTGGCTGAAGCTCTTACATAATTTAAGAAGTAACCAGGTTTTCATGTCTCTTTGGTTACTCCTACAAATTTGAACTTATCCTTTACCGCAATGATGGAGCGGTTCACAAGAAGCGCTGAAAAGAATAAGGTGAGCGTTGACAAGCAGATTTTGTTTAACACCCCCGAATTTATACAACTCAATACAGCGGAAGACTAGTTGGTGTTACGGGATAGCACATTACTCACATCATAGACAACGCATAAAAATCGTGTCGTTTATTAATAAAGCATTTCCACTCATAAATATCAAAGTTACATAGGTCCCAAGTCATTATATTTAATACAGGTTTTACAAACATTTGAATGGAAAATATTTTTTAAGTGCGGGCCATGAATTCTTGTCGTCTTCCTGAGAATTACCTTCAAGTACCTGAGATAAAACATGTTAAAAGAAATGGTCAGCGATAACGCCGAGTGAATTCATAGAGTTTAATAAACCATCAATATAAGATCGGTATACAATTATTACCGAAAATCATTTTGTACAAATCATTTTAATAGGCCATAAAATAGCCAAAGTCGTTTTTATACAAATCCTTATTGAAAATCATAATATAGGCATTTGCCTTAAAAATCATTATACGAGCCAATGTCGTAAAAACATCATACAGTACGTCTTATGACGTTGTATGGAAATAAAAACCGTTATATGAATATGGTTATGAAAACCAAAACACGAACATAATATCAATAGTATGACCCCGTATTGCTAGTCAGGCAATACGTCGTAATTCGGAGCGTCTAGTAGTATTTCGTTAATTTGGATTATTATAAGCCACATGACATTGTTACCTTACTAAACAAACCACGGGTAGCTAACCCGATACCAAATTTGCCCATCTAAGTTAGCGTGTCGTCACAAAGGTCACGCTATGGAAATCTTCTCATACATAAATTCGCTTACCAATCAATGTGGCACGACGGGGATCAACCGTCAAGGCGCGAACTGGGGTGATCGTCCCCAAATAGTACTATTATATGCATAAGCGTCTACCAAATACAGGTAGTTCACAATTCATGCTAATGGGACTTTTAGTGACATAACCTAACTTTAATAATCCATTTGATTTCATCTATCGGGTCCTTTAATCATTTATCGGGTCATACAATCGGGTCATACAATCATTCGGGTCCAAATCAATTAAACAAACAATCGGGACAAATGGTGTCCTATTTTATAAAAACTAACATGTTATCTCCCTCGCGGGTTTATAAAACATTTCATAAAAACATTTAAAAGAGTGTGAGGCTATGAACTCACGTTGATGTGGGAAGGCGGTTTATCGGCAATTCGGACGTACGGTACGTGCTTCAATCACGGGAAACCTAGACAAATAATACTTGTTTTAGACTCTTGTCCAATGACTTTATAAAAATAACAATTATGTATACATATGATGATTTTATATATATGATGATCAAGTGGGTTTACATATTCTCGTTTACTTATTTTAGTGTTATGTGTCAATAACTTTTATACTAGTTTACTGGTTTTATCTATTTACATGTTTTAAGTCCAATAAACTTATTATAAGTTCATTACCTTGTATTAATCCATTTCATACTTATATTATCAGTATTTATACTTTATATGTTGGGCCCAAATGGGTTAGGCCCAATAAATAAGTTTATAAATATTTTAGTCCATTTTGTTGTATTATTAGTCCCATATCGTTAACTTAGCCCGTTAATGTCCGTATGTTCTATTGTTCGGGTTTTATCGGTTTTTACTTGTTATACATGTTTATATATCAGTATATAAGTTTTATAAAGTTTTCATTAGACGGGTCCGACCGTCTAAGTTTTATTTGGTGAAAAACGTTAATTTTACGGTAATAGCCGAAAAAGTCATAAAAATCAAGTTTATAGTTTTTATAACTTATAAATATTATTCCACTACCATTTTTTATAATTTATCCATTTATTTAACCTTTAACATATTTATATAAATAAAATTCATGAGTTAGTGAGTTTTAACTTTACATTTTATACAATATAATTTTGAGTGCTTATATAATAGTAATAAACATTAATTCTCAAAATCTGATTTTTATTTTCATCTTCACCAAAACTGCCATATCTAGAGTTCTATATGGAGATAGAAGCTCAAATTTTTATCAGATAAACTACATATGTTCTCCATTTAACTCTACTATAGCTACTGTTGAATCATCCTCTAAGTATTTTCTAAAAATCGTCCAAAACAGTAAACTCAGATTTGTACTTTAAACTTGTTTTGATCATATCTCACTCATTACAATGATTCCATTGCATGGCCAATTCTCACATGTGTACAAGACATATAGCTTACTGTATATTAATTTTACCTCATCATTTCAGTTCATGACATGTTTCTTTACTGTTTTATACAGCCAACAAATTTAAACAAGATTTTAGCCTTGTTTCTTATAGTCTTTCATCTTTTTAAGCATGTTTATCAACACCAAATCCCCACATAACATTTTTATCATCATATAATCATCATATACATATACAATAGGAAATAAAATACATGGTTACATAATCAAAATAACAAGAAGATGGGGAGAACAATCTCTATACCACCATGATGATGTAGGTTGTGATCAAAACATGGATTTTGATGGGGAAACTTGTGAATCACCGAGACCATATTCAAGACCACCAATCTTCATGAATACCTTGTGGAAAATCAGCCTCAAGACTCCATGGGAACTACTCCTTTGATGTTATAATCACCACCAATCTATAGAGCTTCAAAAGGGCTTCAACATATGTGTATATAACACATGATTTTGTGGTTTGAATTGATAAAATGAGGGTGTTTAAGGTGGAAGGAGTGGACGGCATATTGAGGGAGATGAGAGAAAGTTATGGTGGTTTGCATGAGTGGGAAGTGAAGAATGGTTTTAGGTTTGCTTGTTTTGTGTTGTAGTAGCTTAATGTGTAAGCTTACTTACACTTGTAAGTTTTATGCTAACATAATGCCACATCCTAAGATGTGGTGTCATGTGTGCCGTCCCATGTTTATTAGTGGGGTGGGATAATATATTTTGTCCCACCTCACTAATTTACGGGTATTCCTCGATTCTAGTTTCCTTGATTTGCGTGCCCTCGGGTCGTTTTACGAAAAACGTTTTTATAAATTATGAATCAACGGCACAAAACGAATCTAATAAAAATTGTCTCATCAAAAACAGAGTTCAAAAACGTAAATACGAAATCCTAGGGTTTCCGGTTTAGTCGTAAAGGACGTTAAAATAAAATCGTAAGTCCTAATCTCTTCTCGTAAATTTGTGAGTTTATGAACCAACACAAATTTAAAACTCCAAAATAATATTTATGGACAAATTTATTTTCTGAAATGTCGGACTGTCACCATAGACGGTGTATGTAAACGTAAGCACGTAACGTTGAATCCTCCGGTTTAAATGTAGTCGATGCTACTTTAAGACGTAAATCCAAATTTCTTCCCAAAAATAAGTGAGTTCATATTATAACATTAAAATAATGTTTTTAAATAAATATTGAGAATAAAATATCAACCATAAATTGACGGATTGTCACAGCATTTACCCCTAAACAGGATCTTTGTCCTCAAAGATCATCTTACTACTCGCTTCTTATTGAGTTAAAGCCATGTGGGTATTTCCTCCACATTCGGTCTTTTCTCACAAGTGTAATTCCTTACAATACGCGAGTTTCATCAAACATAACTACGGGAATAAGATCAGGCTAAATGTTGACTTACTTTCTCTATCCATGATGTTCACGGGTTTCTGATGAATGCAACTTTTCGCCGATCTAAGCTTTACTAAGAAATAATCAGATTTTTACTTGATAGATATTCCATCAAGTTCGATATACGAAACATAATTCACGCATCTCTTGAAGTCCTTGGGTAGATCCAGCTTATATGCCTTTCAAACCAAATCTTTTACATCATCTCAATGGTCCCATACAACGGGTACTTATATCCCATGATTTGTCAGATCATTAATTCATTTTTCCAAGGTTAAAAGTTTTGGCATAACTTCGCTACCCATCTGGCACTTCAAGATCTACTTTTCATATTCACATAACTTCCTGCCCACTATTTGCAGTCAATAATCAAATCCTAATTTCAACAATCATTTCAGATTTCACGGGTCGAGTATTTTGTAAGGTTAGGTTCGCCATCATAGGAAACCTTAAACCTAAAAGACATGTCCAACTCACAATGGGTGTGTGTTGGGTGTCTTCATCTCAACTCCTGCTTACAGATGCTCTAATTTCTAAATCTTAACAAGATTCGATCTCAATCCTAATACGATGATTATCAATAGTAATCCTTCCAAAGGAAAGCGATTAAATGATTTATTACCAAAGGTCATTCATTCAAACATAAAATAGCACTTATTGTACTTTGTATCGTTACTTTACCTCGTCTCTTCGATTGGGGTGGTACATAGTACTCTCATCAAGGTTCGTTCTCAATGATTTCTGAGCAAGTCTCTAGAAAGTCGATGCGAAGCGAGAATCTTGATAAAGATGTTCGATAGAGGCACACTATGTTTACATAACTCTTTTGAATTTATCATTAACGGGAATGATATTAGCAGATTTGGTCAGTCTGTCGACGATGACCCAAATCGAATCAAATTCAGATGATGACCTTTGCAATAGCTAGACGTTTACTAATGTATGAGGCGATGTCTGCCTTTATAATTGCCATCAGTACAACTTCTTCAAACAAAGATACTTTTAGTCAGAAATGACATAAATAGAATACTTATACTTACAAGTTTCCAATATAACTATAGCTCACAATCTCCATATTTAGACAACCACAAGTGGCCTTAAAAACATTCAACGCTATTGGCTTCTAAATTTTTAATGGTTGAGATTAGCCGCGAATCCCTTTTTATTATCTATATTATCCTTTTTACAATCATCGGCTATTTTTAAATTGTTCGGTAATTTATTTTGCACATTTATTATTAGGGAACATGTCCTAATTGGTTCTTTATCCTTTATACATAATGTGTCAGTAATTACGTTCACTTTCCTGATGAATTAAATATCATAACCGTATTTATTCAAGATTCTTTCTTTATATTTTCTATGTTTTAGTTTCGTCTTTACTATTATCTTTATCTGTTTTACTCAATCTGACGTCTAAAGCGTCGATAATTATTACATGTAAATTAACAATAATTATTTAATTTTTATGAAACGTAAACGTAAAAATTTTTAATTTTTCTTAGTTCAACCAATTATAATAAAATGTTCAAAATAATTTTGAATTTAATTATCAAGATTTTTGTTGATTTATCGAAAATGATTAATAAGATTCGTAAATATTTAAAAAATCTTTGTTTATACTTTGGTCAAAGTTGTCTTAGTCGAAAAGCAAAAATTTTCGTTTCAGATTTCAAGTTATGGTTTTAATGGGTTTCCTCAATCCTTGTTAGGTTGTCTTGAGGTATACACGAACACTTACCCCTAAACAGGAGTTTAGTTAAATGTTCTAGGTATAAGGGAATAATCCCTTAAAATCCTTTGTTAAAACATTTATCAAAACATATTTCTATTTTCTTTTTGTTATAACCCTAAGCCTTAATGGCTCTAATCTTTGAAAAGTCAATATAGATTCCATTGTCTATTAATCACATAGTCAAATAACGTAAAGGATTTAGTCTTTAATCACATGTTAAATATTTAAGGTACAGGTTTTTATCGTTCGGCCAATTTAGGGCATTATTAACTCCTTTCTATTCTTATAAACAAACAAATAGTTCTTAATGATCACACGCATGAATTTATCAAATTACCACCTACACACGTGATTCACCAATTTTATGAATGCTACATGTGTATTAGTCAATCCAATCGTCACCACGTGAAACTCATAATGTTCATTACAAGTACCGGATGTAGTGATTGGAATACATAATCTTTTCTGCAGATGCGAAGTTGATGATAACCATGCCGTGGATCAAATTTTTAAAACATACGCTAGAACCTCGTAAATGATCGAACAAATCTTCAATTTCGAGTTATGGATATCGTTTTCGATTGTCAATTTACTCAGTTCACAGTAATCTATAAATATAAGGAATGATAACACCATAGCTCTTCATGATGACGAGCACGGTAGAATAAAATCTTTCTCCGACAACTCTCTTAGTTGTACGGTAATTCTTTTAATTCAGATGGTGCTGACGTACAGTGCACAAGCCACAGGTGCAGCACCAGAAATATAATCAATACCAATTTCAACTTGCCTTAATGGCGAAAGTCTAGGTAATTCACCAATAAATACCTCCTAAAGTTCAGATAACATAAACATCTTTTAATATATTTATTTTAAGTTCTTTCTAGATTATAATATCTATAACTAGTTCACAACCATTCATGGTATAATTTCAAGTCTTAATACAGGATATCGTCATCCACCAAGAATTATTTAGATCACTTTTGATAATCAGCATCTTATCATTTAGGGGAATTCTACTCGAGTTCACATCAATTAAGACAATGTTGTCATGTCATAATCAATCAACCCATTCTACTGGCACTATCAACTTTCCAGTTTATTGTCGTCGATACGATGTGAACTTCTCAAAAGTCTAATAATAACTCATAATCCTTCACAAGTTCAAGGATATCTGGAGACATAACTAACCTTAAAAGAGTAAGGTCAACGCATAACCTATGCGAGAGAATTTCAAATCAGATACAGACGAAAACATTTAATGAATAGGAATATATCCCATGTTTTCATAATTTGAGTACGTATTTGAAAGCTCCTCGGATCGTTACCCAGGTCATTCAAATGAAATCAAATGATAAGAAATGAGAGGTACGTCGATACATCCAATCGGGTATCAACACTCGGTAATCAGATACTTTTCCTAAGAATCTCACTATGGGAGAATTGGACAAGAAAGAATTGTCAATTGTCAAATAAGACAATTTCCATAGATGAGTAAAATCGACTTTGAAGAATAGGTGCTACAGGCACATATGTAGGTGTCCCTAACACTATGTCCCTATTTTTCACTTCTTGCAGATCTCATAAATTTTAATCTTTCACAATCTTCAAAGGAAATGTAGTGTTTATTAATCAGTTTTATGGTGACTACTAATCAGCCTTGCATGGTCCATTCTAAATTGTATGTAGGCGCGCAACTATATACAATTTCAAGATCAACGATGCAATACTCAGTTCGTCAAAATGTTATCATCATGTTTATAATAAAAACGTTTTCATCCTTAATTCTTAAATAAGAATCAAAAATATATTTACAAAGATTTTCTTTGTTATGGAAATAATTAAGTTTCCAAAAGCTTTTCATAAACAACTTCATTTTGATATCAATCACTTATAAATCTCACTTTGAATAATCCTTATTGTGATGAAAATTAAATTTTCTCAAAGGATACCATTTTAACTTTATAAAAACGATGTGTGATCTGCAAAAGAGTGATGAAGAGTTGTTCACCAAGAACTTAACTACAATATAATAGGAAATGAGCTTAGCCAATTAAACATGAGGTTCATGATCTCGATGGAACTCTAAAAGAATAATTCACGACGTAACTCAATCAATATGAGTACTTGTTCAATGGTTGCATCACTAATGCTAACATTAGGATGAAGGAATAAAAGATTGATAACATCGATACATGTAGGATTTAGCAATCAAAGGTAGTCTTTTTCATTAATCACAAACAAGTCAAAATTGTACCGTAACACATTACGTGTCACTGTGTCATACAATTCTCAGAACTCATCCTACCAACTGATATCTAAGTTGAGTTAGGGATTTTTAAAAGATACCACAATGAATACTAATCTACAAGAGTCATTAGGTGTTCCACATGTCCCAGAAGATCCATCGGTCTCAATTCAGAAGAAGATTTCTTCAATTTATTTCTTGGACATTAGGCATCCTCATTAGTGGACAATGGCCTAGGAACAACCTTTAACACAAACTAACAATCAATTAAAACCTTATAATTCAATCACGGAACTTAACGACTTACATTAACAATCTCATATTCCATACAAGTTAAATTTTATTTTATTCAAGTTTCAAGCAACTTATACTCAATTCGATATCCTACCTCATTTTCCATACTTTCAACCTTATTCTTAAACCTTGAAAGGGCAATAAAGCTCGATATGATCAACACTTAATTCCAATCCTATAGCTCTTACAACAACAATTATCAAATGAGTCACTAGCATGAGATGACTCACACATTCAATTAGACTTCCCGGAAAGGTATTAGTGGCATGAGGCTTTTGGGTACTGATTCCAATGACAGCCTCAAGTGCAACATTCACCCTTTCGATTTCAATTTAAGAATTGGATGACAACGAGTCAGATGACATCTTTCTAGGTGGTAACGTTTTGTCAAACTCCACTCTATAAGGAAAGATCGTCATGACATCGATATCAGATTTAATCTCGCCAATTCTTTTTCAATATCGCAACCAACTAATATCTACATTTCTATGAATATCAACCATTTGTTGGGATCATAAATATCTACAACTTGGTTTAGATCTAGGATAGCTAGAATTCCTACGAGAATAGCTTCGATTAATTTACTAGGGGAGTTAGGGTTTCTTGTGACAATCTACGTCGTATAAATACCTCGTATAAATATCAAAATAATCATAAAACGATCATGTAATAAAATTACATCATATATATATAATCCAAGTTATATATATATATTAAAATAACACTTCTCAGTCTGGCCTTGTCGGTAACTCGGGAATTCTTCGGAACCTTATAGTCAAAAGATTTTTAGACATTTTTAGAAAAATGTTTATAGTTAAAAGATTTTGAAATGTTTTATTCAAAACCTTGGTTTTTAAAAATCTTTCGTTCTCTATAACGAGAGCTCTGATACCAAACTGTAACACCCCCAAATTTATACAACTCAATACAGCGGAAGACTAGTTGGTGTTACGGGATAGCACATTACTCACATCATAGACAACGCATAAAAATCGCGTCGTTTATTAATAAAGCATTTCCATTCATAAATATCAAAGTTACATAGGTCCCAAGTCATTATATTTAATACAGGTTTTACAAACATTTGAATGGAAAATATTGTTTAAGTGCGGGCCATGAATTCTTGTCGTCTTCCCGAGAATTACCTTCAAGTACCTGAGATAAAACATGTTAAAAGAAAAGGTCAGCGATAACGCCGAGTGAATTCATAGAGTTTAATAAACCATCAATATAATATCGGTATAAAATTATTACCGAAAATCATTTTGTACAAATCATTTTAATTGGCCATAAAATAGCCAAAGTCATTTTTATACAAATCCTTATTGAAAATCATAATATTGGCATTTGCCTTAAAAATCATTATACGAGCCAATGTCGTAAAAACATCATACAGTATGTCTTATGACGTTGTATGAAAATAAAAACCGTTTATATGAATATGGTTATGAAAACCAAAACACGAACATAATATCAATAGTATGACCCCGTATTGCTAGTCAGGCAATACGTCGTAATTCAGAGCGTCTAGTAGTATTTCGTTAATTTGGATTATTATAAGCCGCATGACATTGTTACCTTACTAAACAAACCACGGGTAGCTAACCCGATACCAAATTTGCCCATCTAAGTTAGCGTGTCGTCACAAAGGTCACGCTATGGAAATCTTCTCATACATAAATTCGCTTACCAATCAATGTGGCACGACGGGGATCAACCGTCAAGGCGCGAACTGGGGTGATCGTCCCCAAATAGTACTATTATATGCATAAGCGTCTACCAAATCCCGGTAGTTCACAATTCATGCTAATGGGACTTTTAGTGACATAACCTAACTTTAATAATCCATTTGATTTCATCTATCGGGTCCTTTAATCATTTATCGGGTCATATAATCGGGTCATACAATCATTCGGGTCCAAATCAATTAAACAAACAATCGGGACAAATGGTGTCCTATTTTATAAAAACTAACATGTTATCTCCCTCGCGGGTTTATAAAACATTTCATAAAAACATTTAAAAGAGTGCGAGGCTATGAACTCACGTTGATGTGGGAAGGCGGTTTATCGGCAATTCGGACGTATGGTACGTGCTTCAATCACGGGAAACCTAGACAAATAATACTTGTCTTAGACTCTTGTACAATGACTTTATAAAAATAACAATTATGTATACATATGATGATTTTATATATATGATGATCAAGTGGGTTTACATATTCTCGTTTACTTATTTTAGTGTTATGTGTCGATAACTTTTATACTAGTTTACTGGTTTTATCTATTTACATGTTTTAAGTCCAATAAACTTATTATAAGTTCATTAACTTGTATTAATCCATTTCATACTTATATTATCAGTATTTATACTTTATATGTTGGGCCCAAATGGGTTAGGCCCAATAAATAAGTTTATAAGTGTTTTAGTCCATTTTGTTGTATTATTAGTCTAATATCGTTAACTTAGCCCGTTAATGTCCGTATGTTCTATTGTTCGGGTTTTATCGGTTTTTACTTGTTATACATGTTTATATATCAGTATATAAGTTTTATAAAGTTCTCATTAGACGGGTCCGACCGTCTAAGTTTTATTTGGTGAAAAACGTTAATTTTACGGTAATAGCCGAAAAAGTCATAAAAATCAAGTTTATAGTTTTTATAACTTATAAATATTATTCCACTACCATTTTTATAATTTATCCATTTATTTAACCTTTAACATATTTATATAAATAAAATTCATGAGTTAGTGGGTTTTAACTTTACATTTTATACAATATAATTTTGAGTGCTTATATAATAGTAATAAACATTAATTCTCAAAATCTGATTTTTATTTTCATCTTCACCAAAACTGCCATATCTAGAGTTCTATATGGAGATAGAAGCTCAAATGTTTATCAAATAAACTACATGATATGTGCTCCATTTAACTCTACTATAGGTACTGTTGAATCATCCTCTAAGTATTTTCTAAAAATCGTCCAAAATAGTGAACTCAGATTTGTACTTTAAACTTGTTTTGATCATATCTCACTCATTACAATGATTCCATTGCATGGCCAACTCTAACATGTGTACAAGACATATAGCTTACTGTATATTAATTCTACTTCATAATTTTATCAGTTCATGACATGTTTCTTTACTGTTTTATACAGCCAACAAATTTAAACAAGATTTTAGCCTTGTTTCTTATAGTCTTTCATCTTTTTAAGCATGTTTATCAACACCAAATCCCCACATAAAATTTTTATCATCATATAATCATCATATACATAGACAATAGGAAATAAAATACATGGTTACATAATCAAAATAACAAGAAGATGGGGAGAACAATCTTTATACCACCATGATGATGTAGGTTATGATCAAAACATGGATTTTGATGGGGAAACTTGTGAATCACCAAGACCATCTTCAAGACCACTAATCTTCATAAATACCTTGTGTAAAATCAGCCTAAAGACTCCATGGGAACTACTCCTTGGATGTTATACTCACCATCAATCTATAGAGCTTCAAAAGGGCTTCAACATATGTGTAAATAACACATGATTTTGTGGTTGGAATTGATCAAATGAGGGTGTTTAAGGTGGAATGAGTGGACGGCATATTGAGGGAGATGAGAGAAAGTTATGGTGGTTTGCATGAGTGGGAAGTGAAGAATGGTTTTAGGTTTGCTTGTTTTGTGTTGTAGTAGCTTAATGTGTAAGCTTACTTACACTTGTAAGTTTTATGCTAACATGATGCCACATCCTAAGATGTGGTGTCATGTGTGCCGTCCCATGTTTATTAGTAGGGTGGGATAATATATTTTGTCCCACCTCACTAATTTACGGGTATTCATCGATTCTAGTTTCCTCGATTTGCGTGCCCTCGGGTCGTTTTACGAAAAACGTTTTTATAAATTATGAATCAACGGCACAAAACGAATCTAATAAAAATTGTCTCATAAAAAACGGAGTTCGAAAACGTAAATACGAAATCCTAGGGTTTCCGGTTTAGTCGAAAAGGACGTTAAAAAAAAATCGTAAGTCCTAATCTCTTCTCGTAAATTTGTGAGTTTATGAACCAATACAAATTTAAAACTCCAAAATAATATTTATGGACAAATTTATTTTCTGAAATGTCGGACTGTCACTATAGACGGTGTATGTAAACGTAAGCACGTAACGTTGAATCCTCTGGTTTAAATGTAGTCGATGCTACTTCAAGACGTAAATCCAAATTTCTTCCCAAAAATAAGTGAGTTCATATTATAACATTAAAATAGTGTTTTTTAAATAAATATTGAGAATAAAATATCAACCATAAATTGACGGATTGTCATATTTTGGATGCTGACACACCAAGCGCTGACAGGAGTAAGTTGGGCGTTGACACACAGGTTTTGAACGTTGATAGACATGCAGATATGGTTGATGTATTCCAGGCATCAGCTATAATCAAAGAAGTGTCTTCACAGGTACCATCATCATCTTTACCCATCATTGATGCATTAGATAAGGGTAAAGGAATCATGGTAGAAACAGAGGTTCCAAAGGATGCAGCACAAGTACAATTTGATTCAATGTTGGTTGCACAAATTATGGAACAAGAAAAGAAGAAGGTTGTTGAGTCACCATTTGTGGTTACTTTTGTGGAACAAGAAGGAAGTAATGATGAAAGCACAGATTCAAGTGTTATGATAATTAAAGAACCAGGAAGACTTGAATATGGTGATGTGTTGGCAAGAAAGAAACTTGCAGAGTTAAAATTGAAGGTGGATTTTGAGATGCCAAAAGTTGCCCAGATGTACTTTGCTTGGGAAAATAAGGTCATGGAGAATCCAGATATGTCTTTATCAAATCGGATTTGGGGATTGGAAATTCTTCTTAGGATTCAAAGAGATTGTCAGGTAATCCTAAAATAAGGCAAGCAATGTTTTTTCACAGTCTAAGAGAGAAAGAAGGGAGCTTTATTATATGTTGCTCAAATGTCATCAAGGAGGATGGACATTTCAGAAGTTGCAGGAATTGTCCTTTGAAGAATTGGAATATAAGGCTTATCCTATTTGGGCAAGAGTGCAAGAAATGAACACTATCAGACTTCTTTCAGATGAAAGGAAAGAAGAACTTGAAGAAGAGATGGAGATTCAAAAGGCTATGATTGTACCAAGACCATTGAAGAAGGGAGTTCCACTTGAGTTTCCTTCTGATTTGATTAGAGTGAATCCTAGTGAAGCTGTTATTAGAAAGAGTATTAAGCTCTCACCCATGGAAGCTTCAGATATGGTGAAAGTATTACCTAATGATCTCAGAAACCCTATCATTAGTTATGAAGAAGATGCAAGTGGGTTTTGGATGATTGGCAGATATGGGAAAGAGGTACACACTTTTACAACTCTTATGTCTTTGTTTGCAAGTATGGATAGGGAAGACTTGGCAGATCTTTGGAGGCTACTGATGGCCAAGTATGAGACTGAAGCACCTACTTCAGTCAATGGAATAAATCTTTGGTCAACATTCAAGAGAATGTGTGCACCAGAAGAAGAAGAGCCAGTTTGGAAGGATCTTGAGGATGATATCAGTGGACTTCAATGGCGTCTATATTCAGCAGCTGGTGTGTATCATTTGATTTCTACAAAGTTTTCTGAATATCTTCTTGTGGATGCTGAGTATCCTATGTCCAAAGAAGTTTTGGAAAATATGAAGACAACACAGCTGGAAATTGACTACTCAAGTGACGTGGCCAAAGATTTGATTAGATATGTTTATTACCAGTTTGATAAGATTTGTAAGAATCCTCCTAGTTCTTAGTTTTTATTCAGAAACTTGATTACTAGAGGAGATATCAAGTTTAGGGGAGGATTGTTGGGAATAAAATGTAGCCAATACACTTGGACGCTGACAATAGCAATCTGGACGTTGTTAAGAAGAAATCAAGCGTTGACAGGACAAGCGTTGACAGGAAGAAGTCAAGTGTTGATAAGAAGAAGTCAAGCACTGATAGAAGACTTAGTCTTCACGTAGTAAAGATATGATCGACAATGTATTTCTTATGTTTATCTTTACCTAAAATAGCTGATTTGTAGACTCTTGTACAAGGCTCCTTAATCAATAAAAGGAGGCCTTTAGGTTTTAGTTTAATATATGTTTTCACACTTTCATTGTACGCAAGTTTGTTTTATCAATCAAAGTGAAAGTTTGGTTTACATTTTTTGTGTGTTCTTGTTTCAGTATTAATTTCGCATAATACTTAAATTGTTTTATACACAACAAAGTTTCTCTACGTGTTTAACTTGATTTAATCTCGTTTACACATGCTAAATCGATCTAAGTTTGGGATCAACATCAAGGAATGAAAATGATCACGTTGAGTGACCGTCTTCGATGACTTTAGAACGTTGGTGGAACACCAAAACATTCAAGAGGGTTTAATCTTTGAAACCAAGAAAATATATATGATACGTAGATTTTACTTTGGTTGGCAAACCCTCGATTAGCCCTTTTTCTCAAAACACGCACAAGCAAGCGGGGGAAACAAGGCGGCGCGAAGCTCTTAAGTGCCTTTTTCCCTTAGACCTTGGTCTCCTTATACCCACCTTATAGTTTGTGTTAATCAAAATTAAGCTTCTCGAAAGTAATTATCTGTTTTGCCTTTTTCTTTTGCTTTAGATTCGAATACAATAACTGAGTGATGAAATCCCAATTAAGGTTGCGTTTTCACGCTTTTGGAGATATGTGAATATATTGTGATACGTAATACAATATATTAATAATAATATTCACAAAAAACGAAAACCGATAGTACGTATGATTAGAATGCTAATCACACAATTACTATTTATGGATAATATCAAAAACAAAATTGTTCAAATTTAAACACACACGCCTCCCCGGTAGCGGCGCCAAAATGATAGTAGTATGATTACGTGTTTTAGGAAAAACAACGTAAATGCGGTAAGTACTAAGCGTTAAACTTGTTAAATTTAAGATTAATGTGTGTGTTAAACTTGTTAAATTTGATATTAATATTAATGAGACTAAAGGAAAAAGAAAATGACGGATTACGGTAAAAATTACACTAAGACGAAAAACGCGGATTCACGCAAATCTAGGTAAAAATGAAAATTACTCTAAAAATTCCCAAAAAATAAAAAAAAAATTCATAAAAATATATCTAATGTTTAAAAATGATTAAAACTTCTTAAAACTTCTTAAAACTTTTTAAATTAATTAATATTTAATTTTTAAATGATAATTAAAGCACTAAAAATCAAATAAATTAACAAAAAGCCCAAACAAAGATTTTTCACTTTGTAAACCTCAAAAAATATTTTTATTAAGCTAAAAACTTTTTTTCCAAAATTTTAAACCTATTAAATCTATTAAAATGATTAAAAACCAAAGTTAAATAAAAAAATAATATTAAAAATAAAAAATTTATAACAAATTCTAAAAACTTACAAACCAGTATATTTTAATCTAATTAAACCAGAAATGAACATGAAATTACCTAAATACCCCTATTGGGCCCTCAAATAGGCCAAAACCTAAAACAATCCAATTAAATGGGCTTTTTGGCCCAATAAGATAAAAATCAACCAATTAAGCCCAAAAACTCTAGTCTAGCTTAAAATTTGATTTTAAACAAAAACCTCTAAAGGTCCAAAAGTTGAGAGTGAGCTTATCACATCTTAATAACCAAACAGCTTATTCTTAATGGGCCAATAAGCCCATTAAGCTATAAGCTGATGCCATAAGCTGAAAATTGACACACAACCTTCTCTTGGGATTATTAAGATATTTGTAAAAAGAAATTTTGAAAAAGTACACTCAATAAGCCAGAAATAAGACAAGTAATTTTTCACAAAAGGACAAAATAGTCGTATTTGAGATATAGACCACTTCAGGACTTCATTCAACTTGCAAAAGGTTCTAAATTTCTTAACTAAGACTATTCAAACATAAAATTCCCAATAAGAAAAGCCAAATAAGCTGAATCAATTGATAAGCACTTTTGAAAAAGACAAATGAATTCGTTTTCTAGTGAAACCCTAAAACTAAAAGCTGAAACCTTCAAAATATGATTAAGAGCTAAGAAAAATAAAATTGATTACAAAAAATAAGTTGTTGCACACTGGGATAAGCTAAAATGGCTTATCAATAAGCTGACAAAGGTATTACACTAGAAGTGGGTATCAGCAGTGGAAAAGGAGTTCTCACTGCTTGAACTAAGGTGGCTCTTTTGAGCTTGATTTGATGGTTGTTTTGGACAATCAAGGAACCCCTACAACCATTGAGTTGTTGGAAGTCACAAATTAGCAAAAACAACACAAAGCGACAACCCAAACGATACAATTAATTCAATTAGTGCCCAGATATGCAAGAACTAGGTCTGATGGTTTATATCTGATGCAATTGACAAATGGTGAACTTTGAGCTATAAATTCTAACAACCTAGCAGAAAAAAAATCCATATTAAAGGCATACAATCCTAGTTTAGCATAAAAACTAGCTGATGACCAATTTTCACTTCATAAAGACCTATAACAACCTTGTTTCAGCCTATAAAGTAGATTAGGTATTTTTAACACAATATGTGCAATTTTTAACACTTAACTACACCAAATAAGAACTAAACATAATAATGACCCTTTAAACCTACTCAAATGCTATTAACACTTACACAAACTGTAAATCCAAACACCCTATTAAACTGACTTGAGAAAAATTATCAAAGACTTTTGTTTTAAACACCAATAACATATGATTTAAACACTTGACTAAGGTCTATTATATGAAATAATTAGATTACAAGCACAAATTTCCTAGGAAACAACATACAACCAAGAATCATGTAACATGCATTTTTCAGGTAAAATGAAAAAGAGAATAAGATGAGAAGTATCACCTCCTCCCAATGGCGTCCTATGGGAGGACAACTAAGCTCCCGTAAGCTTGACCAACAGCTAGGTCAAGCTAGGGGTGTCTTGGATAAACTGAGGTGGCAAACAAGACTACATCATTCAAGGTTGGAACACTTGGTTTGATATGACTGTTGTTGAGACAAAATGAACAAACAATCCTTTATCCTTAGTGATCCAACACCACAAGATACTAGCTTATGGTGAGAGTAACCAATAATTAAGGGGTTAGAACAGGTAACCAAATAAGCAAGTAAGTTAAAAAGAGTAAACATATTTTTTTCCTAGGATTTTTAGTCCCCACAACTTGAGCTTTCCTAAGCCAAAGACCTCACTTCACCTTGATAACTTCTTATCAAGGTGATATGACCAGTCTAGGGTTCAAGAATACTCAATGCTTGAACAATAAATCAAAAAAAAAATCAAGAACTTTGAAACAATTTTGAATCACCAATGCAGATTACTTAAAACACTTTGATAAACAGATTTAAAGCAAGTAAATAACAATAACAGATATAACAAAAGGGACTTGGGTTGTTCTTGGTCAACAGTCAATACGTCACTTTTTTCATTCATAAAAAGCGGGTTTACATGTTGTGACCAAATTCAGAAAAAACCAAGAACAAAACTATAAGCTGCTAACTAAGAGGCCTTATATAGGCGTACAAGAAAATGATAAACTAGTAAACCCTAATGGTACGAGTTTCCAAAAGTGCCCTTGGCTGAGATTTGAATCTTGGTCAAATAGAGGTCCATGTGACATTTTCTTGGCATGTAGTTGAGATGCCAGTTGGATAGATGATCTTGAACCGTTGAAGTTGTTGTGGGGAGTAAGAAATCCCTTATGGACGTTGATTTGCTGTGCTAGCCTTGTCTTCTTGTTCATGTGGGGCAGGGGAGGTACAAGGTTACATGTGAGGTGAGGGGATGGGTGATTAAGAGTGGGTTTAGGTTAGTGGTAATTAGCAATCTGGAGTTAATTGAACAAAACCCCTTTCGTTTTGATGAAGTTTGAGAATAGGGTTTATGCTTTGAAGAACATGAATAGTGGTTAGCATTAATCTGGTTTGGGGTTTTGCAAGGTGTTTAGCGCCAGTTTTTAAACTATAATAAATCGTTTAAAACTGATTATTTAAGTTAAGTGGAATGGGGACGTGGCGTGAAGTGATGAGGCGGGGTGTGGTGATTGGTCTAACACCCCCACCAAATGCTATGCGCAGCAGAACTACAACATTTGGGTGCTAGGCAGTTATCATCACACATAAGCTATTTCGAACGACTCAAAGAGACATAGAAATTTAAACATAAGTTAAAGATTATTTAAAACATCAAAGTCTACTGTTTTCTGAATCCCAAAGATAATACAAAACAGAGTTGCGTTTTGGTCCCCACTGAATCTCGACCAAAAATTTCATAACATCTTTCACATGACTTAATATAAACTTATTATGTGCAAAAAGGGAGGAAAAACAAAGTAGACCGCCAAGCCACAACAACTTCCATCCTCGCATGCTCCGCTGCTATCATTCTTGGTTACCTGAAACACATGCTTAAAATCGTCAACACAAAGGTTGAGCGAATCTATAGGTTTATCAAATCATAAGTTGAACATATGTATTTAAAACCAATCATTACCATTCAATAGCATTGTCGTATACACAATCTATTATTCAAGGATATTATATTTAGCATTAGCTAATAATTGTGTTTAAGCTCGTGACACTAATCTGTTAACTCAATCACCCGTGTACATTTACTGGCATGATTTAAGTGAAACCAGTGCCCCTTCTAAAGGCATTAGTTGTAATCATACCTTATTTCTTATCACAAGTTTTCCGTCCGCAGAGGGTACTCAACGTACTAGCTCTCGTCTCGGATAGGGTCGTCAACCCCATAGTACTATGAATTGTATAAGCGGTTATCTCCAACCCACAAAAGGGCAAGACAATAGTTAATAGTTCACGAATTTAGGGACTTTTACAACTAGGGACTCAACACAATTCAAGGAAACATTTGGGTCCAACAATCATTCATGACTTATGTTCTTTTCATTTAAATAGCATGCATCCCCCACGGGGGTAAAAACGTTTGAAATAGGTAAAGAGCGAGGCTATAGACTCACCTAGCGTAGTAGTGGTTCTAGCAAAGACGTAACGAGAAATGTCACCGACGACGTGGATGCCCGGGAAAATATAACACTTGACCTAAAAATCAAGGTACGTAAACCAAATCAATACTCCGTGTACATTATTGTACTAAACACACACATATAAAAACACTTAATGCTTATGAAAACTCACGCCAAAACCAAACAAGTAATTGTTACGAGACTCATACTATCTATCCACGTAATTAAAGTTGCCTCCGATTTTATAACTTTGCTGATACTTACCAAAAGTACGGGCTGTTTTCTATGACTTAAGCATTCCTATAAATTACAAGAAAATTTGGAAAATACCTTATAACCTGTAGAAGACCCATTTTAAATCCCATAAAAAGTTTCCACTTTTAAGACCCATTACTCATTACATCTCTAGACGTAAACTTTTTGGACTGATTTTGCACTTCTAACATGTAAGACTTGTTTGACTCATTTAAAAGACACCATTTGCTAATTTGACCATTAAGTCTAAAAGTAGACTCAAAAATGCAGGTTTGAAAACAAAAAACAGTTTTCAATCATTTATAAAACTCTATCTATGGTCCCCGGGATTTGACCTAAAACCAAACATAATTTCGGATTATGTTGATTCTCATCCCCCGGTACACGAACTTTCAAAATAACATAACTTTTGACTCGTTTGGATTCGTAAGCTCTACTTTATACCGAAACGAAGCTAAGACAAAGCTCTACAACTACATCCTATGTTTATGACCTGTTTACTAAATTAAACCCACGAAAAACATGCTTGAACAATCTGCCTAAATTTTACTACCTCAAAATCATCCTAACGCTTGATTCCAATCCAATCCAACATTACCTAGACTAATTTTAACTACTCCTAACCATAACCAATCATCCCAAACAGCCCACTCTACCAAGAACATCAAATCCTAATCAAAACCCAATCCTTAATCATACATGCAATTTGTTCTAACCATTTAAAAACACCAAAAACAACATCCTACATACAAACCCACAACACATTTCATCAAACACCATGAACAACCAAACACACCCATTGGCCGTGGGGTGTTGGTGACCAAAACACCCAACCCATAATGTTTTTAACTAATTTTATGGATGATTATCCATTATCCAATCACTAATTAGACATCCCACTAGTTTAATTTCATCAAAACATCTTTTTGAAAAATCATTGATTCTTGAAAAATTTGTGTTAATGCATGTTGTTAAAAACTACATCAAAACACTTATAAATGATAATAAAAACATGGTCTAAACTCGGATTTGATCAAAACAAAAAGGGAAAATTTTTGGTGGTGGTGGGGTTGTGGAAGCCGACGGCTAGAGAGGAGAAGGAGGAAGAAGGGAATTTTTTTAAGGTGTTTTATGTTGTGTGTTTTTCATCTAACCCCTTTTGTGAAAGTTGGAGGGACCTTGATGCAATTTTGGCTATCTTTTGGCCTTAGTGGCAAATCCATTTTTAAAGAGCGGGATTATGACTAGTAGTTGATGTTGAAAATTTACAGGAGTCGGGGGTCGCCCCGAACACTTGAAAATACTATTAAATGGTTCAAACGCACATAAAACGAATATACACATGGTTCCTACTAGACTTAACACGTAATAAAAATAAAATCTCGAAAAACTCAAATATCGATCAATCGATAACAAGAGATAAATTTTGGGCATCCGTCGGTATCGTAGTCGTCATCGGTTCTTCTTAAATCGTCAAATGTTAAGATTACGGCCTCGATCATTGGTTTTAAATTAAACCGTCAAATATATAACAAACGAAATTTGTTAAAAATTTCAAAAATATTCGTTATTTAGGATTAAGTAGATGACGTTGGGCTCGGGATATCACATCCTCAAGTGAGACACAACTTAAGAGAGATGCTCATACTGAACAGCTCTTGAGACAATAACTTAGCATCATACGGCACATTCACTGGTATCACATTCTCCCCTCCTTAAGAGAGCGACGTTCCGGCGCTCTCAGGTTCTTATACTCGCATTTCGTATTACTATAAAGATGAGGGTACCTCTTCCTAAATATATAACAAACGAAATTTGTTAAAAATTTCAAAAATATTCGTTATTTAGGATTAAGTAGATGACGTTGGGCTCGGGATATCACATCCTCAAGTGAGACACAACTTAAGAGAGATGCTCATACTGAACAGCTCTTGAGACAATAACTTAGCATCATACGGCACATTCATTGGTATCACATTCTCCCCTCCTTAAGAGAGCGACGTTCCGGCGCTCTCAGGTTCTTATACTCGCATTTCGTATTACTATAAAGATGAGGGTACCTCTTCCTAAAGGGTCTTCACGTTCCGATGTGGACTTCGGTTCACGTCTCGGGTTCCATCACACTTTCACAATGAGTATTGTACCTTGCTTCAATCTCTTAACATCTCCATCCGTGATCTCCACTTAAATTTCCCAAATTCTTCCTACGGTTATCAACACGTCTCTTTTCAAAGCTTCTCCCGGTTAGAAAGTGATTCTTAATCTACACCATCTCTTCCGTAGCCTCTCGAATCATTTCAAGTCCATCTAGCTGGATTTTTCCTACTTCATTCCACCCAACTGGCGATCTACATTTTCATCAACATAATTATTCAAATGCTACAGCTTCAATGCTAACATGGCAAATGTCGTTGTACAACGATACTACCAACGGCAAGTGTCGATCTCAACTACTACTAAAATCAATCACACACGCTCGGAGCATGTCGTCCAACATTCGAATCTTCCTTTCACTTGGTTCATCGTCTCATAAAAATAATAATTACTCACAAGGAAATCGCACGGGTCGCACATAACCCTATCGAAAACGTTCAGAAAATAAAAGACGAAGATATCAATACTAGTCGTACAAAAACATCTTACTGCAATATTACTCACATACAAACCTAGTTCGTCAAAAAAGAATTCATCGATACAAAATCATTCAACGTATACATAACTCTCTCGAAGACATCACAATTCAATCAAACACAAAACCAGTATGAAGCACGTACAAACACATTACGACATGTTTGCAAACTAGCCAAACCATGCCAAGTAAATAAGTTCAATCAAGTTAACTCACGCTTGCTAATCAGCCAAGCCATGACAAAATAAGAATATTTGACGGGATTTCAGATGAGTCCAGTCAAAAGAAAATTGCAAGTTAAAGAAGGCTCACGAGCTTGCTATCTATGGATGCATATCCAAAAGAAAGAAAAATACATACATATGTCATCGCAGGGTGCTCCCACACGGATCCACACCCAAAAGATATTACCAGAACACCATCTCACTCTCGTCCCATACGTGGTCAAAATCTCAATAAGCATTATCGTTCACAGTTAAAAAAAATATATATTACGCGGCACGTGTTCTCCATGATCGAACGTCATTGGACAATTTCGTCTCAAGTTCTCACAACTTACGATCACTTAACCAGATCGCATACCACATAAATACACAAAAAGTCAAGTGTTTACCACAAAAACATCAACTATGTTTATTCGTTGTTTAACCATCGATGATCAAAGAAGATTGAGTTAAGCAAAGATGACTCCTCACTTGAATAAACGAAGACGACAATTGGTATTGTCTTCCAAGTACTGGTGCACAGTTGGTAAACTTCAACAGTTTATCGCGTGTCGTTTGACATATCAAAAGACCGAGAAAAGAAAATAAATAAGGTACGATACATTTGATGTAGGAGAAGTTTTCTTCATTTCCCTCAGAGTTACTCAAACTCAGATCTCCTCTACTTCGGCAATCTTTTATCTTTGTTAAAATTCCTTCTCAGTGTCGGCATGAACCCTTTTGGTATATCATCAACACCCTAGTGGTTCCAATGGAATTCGCACGTTACTTGCAATACATAAAAACATTTTTGCAAAATTACTCGGTCAAGGTGACTTACTAAGTCAACGCAAAACGAAAGAAAAGATTTCAAGGAACACAATAAAATTCAAAAAATTTCTTTATGAATCAAAGAGAATACGATTACTTGCATAAGGATCCACCATTTTAAAAGCGTTCTCATCCAAATATTTATCAAAACATAACTAGTTTAACTATGACCAATTAATTTGACACGATAGTGCTCTTCCTGAACTATGCATAATTAGCTAGATCATGTATACTTGAGGATCAAGCAACAAAAATTAACAAAACACGACTCTTCCCGAATTATGCATAGTTAGCTAAGCTGTGCATAATTGAGGATCGAGTGACGACACAAACATTATTATTACATACCAAATAAGACTACAAAAGTTTTCGACCTAATCTTCAAAATAATCAAATTATTTGAAATGGAATTTGAATTGGGAATATATTGTTACTATCGTTTAAAGAAACACATCAAACATTTTTCATCTATTTTGAAAACATACTTTTGCTTTGCCCTTTTTATGAGGAAAATAAATAAATAATTAAATAAATAAATCGACACCATTTACATTTGGTTAAACGAAACATTTGACACACTCGTACGTATTTTTAAAATAGACTATTCACCAAATAATGGTAAGGTGGTTCTAGATTAAAGATCATTGCAAGCATAACAAGTAATAAAATCAACAATCAATGAGATCGAACGAGGTAAACGAGCAATATAATTGCCCACTAAAATTAACTACATTAGAAATGAAAATACTTCAAATATATGACAAAAGTCTCGGGATAACAACAGCGATCTACGACTACATGGAGTAAAAATTGAATATCAACACAAGCGTCAAAAATAGAACAACGATCATAATTTCCCATCGTCTCGAGTTGCACACACATTCCACCAAGGGCATACGAGGAGAGGAGAAGAATCACCCGGTCGAATAGAAACAATTTCACCAGGAAGATCGAGTTCTTTCACCTCTACAATTTGATAAAGCGGCTTCGCCTCCTCGCTTTTGTTCAGTTATAAATAAATAACCACTTTAATGAAGATTTATAGCATCATTCAAGTAGATACAAAATTTTAGGTTCCATTAACGAAAGAAGAAAAGTTACGGCGTCCATGAACAGGATAAAAATACACCGGGGGGACATACTCTTATTATCATGTACTAGCGAAGTAGCAATTTAAAATAAATAATGGTCTCGTACCATTGACAATATTAAAACGAAAAACCACACGACTAACCAAGTTCAGATATAGACTCACAAAATTAAAGAAGAGATGCCGTACGATCGAACCATCGTGACTCGGTCATTATAATTGGTAAAATCATTAGTTTTGAAAATATCCATACTTGTGTCAAAATCTCAATAATATTCATATCTTAAGTACCAAAATGTATATAGTAAGAATTTTCAAAGTTTTACATTATTATTATTACGACTCATCTTATCACATATATACACGTATCCAACACAACTCGAATTGGTCCAATTGATTCTTAAAATTAACCTTGACTTTTTATTATACACATGTATTTCTTAAAACTGATTTGTTAAATCATATTCACGCGATTCGACTCAAATGCTAAAGAGGTTTCACGTAGTATTATTTCGGATAACTTACTGATTTTAGTCGAGACTTAAATCTCAATAATAATAATAAAATAAATAATCAAAGTGCTTATTTCAATTATTCTGAAATGTAGAAAATTCGAATTTTAAATCTTTAGCCAATTATCAAGTAATTTTTAACATTAACACATCTCGTAGCAGAATAAAATGACGTTCCATCAACGTTCAATAATTTGTTTCAAGCGTTAGAATTTCTCACTTATAGTATATATTCTGATTTTGTCCCAATTTATTCACTACAACAAGTGACGTGTTCTAGTTTACACCAATGCATATAACATGACCTCATGTTTAAAATAAAACAAATTTTACAAAGTCTCTAGCTTCAAAATACGTGGCCAATTCTTCTTCTCATGTTTCATATTACAAAATACGTCCATAGTTTAATGACCTAAAATTAATTCATATTAAATCCAAAGTTGCATATACTCAATAGTCATATCGTTAATTTTATTATAACTCATTTCTCAAATTAAATTAAACAAGTTCTTAACAAATCCATCACAAGCTTCTAGTATCAAATTATTAATACATGAAAACAAGGGTCTTACGAGTAATATAAATTACTTATTATGATCTACCAACCAAGGTTAAAAGAAAAATAATTTCACTTTATCCATTTATTCTCTATACAAATTCTACTTTATTACAAGACACAACATAGGTCATTTTTATCCAAAAGTTTCATTCACCATTTATTTAATATGTAAAACACTTTATGTTTAAATCATTCGATCAACAAAGTTTAATGCTTATTTAACTCACACAAATGTCGAACCTCGTCATGTATAATATTCAAAATAATGAAACAACAAAAACAAAATGAAATAAACGAAGCGAGAATACGTATGTCAACTAAGTGTTGTTATCGGCCTCGGATGAGTCTCGAAATCGTACACCACAAAATTAACACAAACCAACCAAATTTCAAGTTATCGCGATTGATCACAATGCTAGTCTATTTTAAAACACATCTTTAAATTCAAGTAGAATAGTAAACAAAGATTAAATGGCAACACGCCTCAACCACGTTTTATAACATACACATGTGATTCGTCGCTACGATGTATGCATCGTTGATTAAACTTCGGCTATGTTATAGTTACGCCAACTAATATATCAAACCCATAAGGAATAAAGGAAATAAAATAATACGTGAGTAAATTACGTTCCAAAAAGAAGATGTCTAAGAATGACACATCACGGTGCGATAACGACAATCGAGATCAATCTAGTCGATATACAATATGTTACGAAGAATTATTTATGTATCTAGAGTATCAAACGAGGTTCACACTCGGTTATTCAAACAATAAATTAATTATCAAGATTGATAATTGGCGGTGAGGCTGAATTCTCAACAAAACCGCATTTTAAATGTACGATAATCACCCAAGGAACATTGCTTCACGTGCAATGCCTCCAAATACCATAGTATATACATACCTATACATACAATCATTCCTACATACACGTAGGATTACAACGCAGTGTTGCCATGTAATGCAACGTAGCACGTATGCCAATTACATGCAGCATATAAGATAGTCTTACAAGAATTTGCAAATTACGATGATAAGTACTCACGTACACAACAATATATCTCAATATATATCATAGTATTTACTTACTAAATACTAGGGAATTCATGTCAGTTTAAGGGATACATCTAAAATATAAAGCAATGCTAAAGAAATCTTAGCGGAGCCATGCAGGATAGTTGTGTGCTTGGACAATTTCTTACGACACCAAAAGTTATAGTTTAGGATTATTCAAAATGACCTAGTTCTATATAACTCATGGCTTTGATTACCAATCTCAAACACCCCCACCAAATGCTATGCGCAGCGGAACTACAACATTTGGGTGCTACACAGTTATCATCACACATAAGCTATTTCGAACGACTCAAAGAGACATAGAAATTTAAACATAAGTTAAAGATTGTTTAAAACATCAAAGTCTACTTTTTTCCGAATCCCAAAGATAATACAAAACAGAGTCGCGTTTTGGTCCCCACTGAATCTCGACCCAAAATTTCATAACTTGTTTCACATGACTTAATATAAAAAATTTAAGTGCAAAAACGGGGAAAAGCAAAGTAGACCGCCAAGCCACAACAACTTCCATCCTCGCATGCTCCGCTGCTAACATTCTTGGTTATCTGAAACACATGCTTAAAATCGTCAACACAAAGGTTGAGCGAATCTATAGGTTTATCAAATCATAAGTTGAACATAAGTTTTTAAAACCAATCATGACCATTCAATACCATTGTCGTATACACAATCTATTATTCAAGGATATTATATTTAGCATTAGCTAATAATTGTGTTTAAGCTCGTGACACTAATCCGTTAACTCAATCACCCGTGTACATTTACCGGCATGATTTAAGTGAAACCAGTGCCCCTTCTAAAGGCATTAGTTGTAATCATACCTTATTTCTTATCACAAGTTATCCGTCCGCAGAGGATACTCAACGTACTAGCTCTCGTCTCGGATAGGGTCGTCAACCCCATAGTACTATCAATTGTATAATCGGCTATCTCTAACCCACACAATGGCAAGACAATAGTTAATAGTTCATGAATTTAGGGACTTTTACAACTAGGGACTCAACACAATTCAAGGAAACATTCGGGTCCAACAATCATTCATGACTTATGTTCTTTTCATTTAAATAGCATGCATCCCCCTCACGGGTAAAAACGTTTAAAATAGGTAAAGAGCGAGGCTATAGACTCACCTGGCATAGTAGTAGTGGTTCTAGCGAAGACATAACGAGAAATGTCACCGACGACGTGGATGCCCGGGAAAATCTAACACTTGACCTAAAAATCAAGGTACGTAAACTAAATCAATACTCCGTGTACATTATTGTACTAAACACATGCATATAAAAACACTTAATGCTTATGAAAACTCACGCCAAAACCAAACAAGTAATTGTTACGAGACTCATACTATCTATCCACGTAATAAGTTGCCTCCTATTTTATAACTTTGCCGATACTTACCAAAAGTACGGGCTGTTTTCTATGACTTAAGCATTCCTATAAATTACAAAAAAAATTGGAAAAATACCTTATAACCTGTAGAAAACCCATTTTAAATCCCATTAAAAGTTTCCACTTTTAAGACCCATTACTCATTACATCTCTAGATGTAAACTTTTTGGACTGATTTTGCACTTCTAACATGTAAGACTTGTTTGACTCATTTAAAAGACACCATTTGCTAATTTGACCATTAAGTCTAAAAGTAGACTCAAAAATGCAGGTTTGAAACCAAACAACAACTTTCAATCATTTATAAAACTCTATCTATGGTCCCCTGGATTTGACCTAAAACCAAACATATTTTTTTCGGATTATGTTGATTCTCATCCCCCGGTACACGAACTTTCAAAATAACATAACTTTTGACTCGTTTGGAGTCGTAAGCTCTACTTTATTCCGAAACGAAGCTAAGACAAAGCTCTAGAACAAAATCCTATGTTTATGACCTGTTTACAAATTTAAACCCACGAAAAACATGCTTGAACAATCTGTCTAAATTTTACTACCTCAAAATCATCCTAACACTTGATTCCAATCCAATCCAACATTATCTAGACTAATTTTAACCACTCCTAACCATACCCAATCATCCCAAATAGCCCACTCTACCAAGAACATCAAATCATAATCAAAACCCAATCCTAAATCATACATGCAATTTGTTCTAACCATTTAAAAACACCAAATACAACATCCTACATACAAACCCACAACACATTTCATCAAACACCATGAACAACCAAACACCCCCATTGGCCGTGGGGTGTTGGTGACCAAAACACCCAAACCATACTGTTTTTAACTAATTTTATGGATGATTATCCATTATCCAATCATTAATTAGACATCACACTAGTTTAATTTCATCAAAACATCTTTTTGAAAAATCATTGATTCTTGAAAAATTTGTGTTAATGCATGTTGTTAAAAACTACATCAAAACACTTACAAATGATAATAAAAACTTGGTCTAAACTCAGATTTGATCAAAACAAAAAGGGAATAATTTTGGTGGTGGTGGGGTTGTGGAAGCCGACGGCTAGAGAGGAAAAGGAGGAACAAGGGAAATTTTTTTAAGGTGTTTTGAGTTGTGTGTTTTTCATCTAACCCCTTTTGTGAAATTTGGAGGGACCTTGATGCAATTTTGGCTATCTTTTGGCCTTAGTGGCAAATCCATTTTTAAAGAGCGAGATTATGACTAGTAGTTGATTTTGAAAATTTACGGGAGTCGGGGGTCGCCCCGAACACTTGAAAATACTATTAAATGGTTCAAACGCACACAAAACGAATATACACATGGTTCCGACTCGACTTAACACGTAATAAAAATAAAATCTCGAAAAACTCAAATATCAATCAATCGATAACAAGAGATAAATTTTAGGCATCCGTCGGTATCATAGTCGTCATCGGTTCTTCTTAAATCGTCAAATGTTAAGATTACGGCCTCGATCATTGGTTTCAAATTAAACCGTCAAATATATAACAAACGAATTTTCTTAAAAATTTCAAAAATATTCGTAATTTAGGATTAAGTAGATGACGTTGGGCTCGGGATATCACATCCTCATGTGAGTCGCAACTTAAGAGAGATGCTCATACTGAAGAGCGCTTGAGACAATAACTTAGCATCATACGACACATTCACTGGTATCACAATTGGTGGTGATGGTGATGTGGCAAGCTGTGATAGGAGAGTGCAGTTTGTATGTCTGCCAGTTTTAACCCCTCGATTCCCAATAGATATGTAAACCAAGTATTGGCAGATTTCTTTCCAATCCCTTTGTAAAAAAGTTTCTGTTTTTATGTTTTGGCCACAAATACTTTTCCAAAGTATTTTTAAGGACTTGTTTTGTATTCTCTTGATATTTGAAGGGCCATTCATGACATGTGATGAAATTTGATGGTCTTTTCTTTTATGTTTGACTTTGAGGAGGACCAAAAGTGACAAGTCTTCATTTTGTAGGGACCAATCTTGCCAATTCTTTAAAGTTGAGGGACCTTTTTGTAGTTTGGACAAACTTTAGGGACCAAACTTGTAATTATTAATATACAAGGCTATAAAGTGTTATTTCTTCAATGATGAAGGAGCTTTCTTGTACATCTTCAATTCTCCAAGGACTTTTTCTTGGAAATTCAACACTTGGGTCCGGTTCATCGTGCGGCTTCGTTTCCCGTGTTCTTTTTTGATTGATTCTTGTGATCTTTTGTCATTTTCTCGATATCCGTACCTAAAATACACTTTGAACAAACACAAGCATATGTTTGGCACTTTTTATGATATTTTCAATGTTATAAGCCCGTTTTGGACGATGAGACCATGTATAAAAGCAGCCTCATCACGAATTAAATTTATATTTAATTATTCAAAGATATTCGATAAAAAGATTCATTAAATTGTTTAATATTTTATTATAATAATGTACAAAGATATATAATAGGAAGTCATTTTGTTTTAACCGACACATTTCTATGACAATCGATAGATAACCGACATTCTAAATGAACGAACAAATTATTCATAAATCTAAGTCGTATGAATAGTCTAATTTATTGAAAAAATAATTTTTAAATCAATAGCACAAATTTCGTAAAACGAATCAAAATTTACCAAACCCGATCGAATCCCGAACACGTTTTAACAAGATAAAGGAAAAACTTGTAACACCCCCAAATATTCATACATAAGTTCAGCGGAAGATTCGTTGGTGTTACGAGATAGCACATTACTCAAATCATAGATAACGGTTAAAAATCGCGTCGTTTAATAATAAAGAATTTTCCAGTCGTAAATATCAAATTACATAGGTCCTCAGGTCATAATATATCATTAAAATTAACAAAACATTTGATTGGAAATTTTATTTGAATGCGGGCAATAAATTCTTGTCGTCTTCCCGAGAATTACCTTCAAGTACCTGAGATAAAACATGTTAAAAAGTCAACGAAACGCCGAGTCAATTCATAGAGTTTAATAAAAACCATTTTTATATCACCGATATATAATTATTACCGAAAATCATTTTGTACAAATCTTGGTCGTAGGCTATAAAATAGGCCAAAGACATTTTATACAAATCTTTGTCGTAAATTATAATATAGGCTTTTGCCCTCAAAATCGTTATACGAACCATTGTCGCAAAAACATCATACAATGCGTTTTATTACGTTGTATAGACTTAAATAAAAACTGTTATATAAAAATGGTAATGTAAAACCAAAACACGAACATAATATCCGTAATAAGACCCCGTATTTCTAGTCTAGAAAAATATTTTAATTCAATGCGTATATCAGTATTTTCATTATTTGATTATTATAAGCCGCGTGACATTGCTACCTTACTATAACAAATAATGGGTAGCTAACCCGTAGTCCCTTCTCATACATAAATTCGCTTACCAATCAATGTGGCACGACGGGGATCAACTGTCAAGGCGCGAACTGGGGTGATCTTCCCCAACTAGTAGTATTATATGCATAAGCGTCTACCAAATCCCGGTAGTTTACAATTCCTGCTAATGGGACTTTTAGTGACATAACCTAACTAATAATAATCCATCTCATTTCATTCATCGGGTCATATAATCATTCACCGGGTCATATAATCATTCAGGTCAATATCAATAAGAAAATAATTGGGACAACTGGTGTCTCATTTTATTTAAAACTAACATGTTATCAACCTCGCGGGTTTATAAAACATTTCATAAAACATTTAAAAGAGTGTGAGGCTATGAACTCACGTTGATTGGGAAAGGGGGGTTATCGGCGATTTGGATGTATGGTACGTGCTTCAATCACGGAAACCTAGACAAATAATACTCGTCTTAGACTCTTGTCCAATGACTTTATAAAATAATGGTTATGTATATATGATGATATCATAAGTATGATGATGATTAAGTGGGATTTAATCTCTTCATACACATTATAGTGTTATGTGTTAGTCAAATTTTAGACTAGTTACACTATTTTCAACTTATTTATATATTAAGGCCCAATAAGCCCATTAAAAGTCCAATACATTATATTAGCCTATTTATACTTTTAATACCAGGCCTATACTCATATGTTGGGCCCAAGTGGATTAAGCCCCTGAGTAAGTCCATTAGTGTTTAGCCAAACTAGTTGGGCTAATGGTCCAATAAGGTTACTTTGGCCCGTTAAGGTCCATAAGTTATAAAGCTCGGGTTTTATCGGTTTTTACTTGTCAAATGTACTTACATATCAGTATATGAGTTATAAAAAGGTTACATTAGACGGGTCCGACCGTCTATGTTTTATTTGGCGAAAACATTAATCTTTCTGTTTTAGCCGAAAAGATGTAAAACATATATATATATAGTTTTATAACTTTAGAAAACATTTAAGTCTTTACCTTTATAAAAATGCCATGTTTATTTATCATAGTATATAACTCATTTTATACTACTTATTATTAGTTAGTGGGTTTTACATATTTATTTTTTAATAATATTACTTGGGTGCTCATTTTATATTATATACTTTTATTTACAAATCTGATTATCAAAGTCACTTCCATCATTTTTGTCATATCTTGAGTTATACAAGGAGATAGAAGCTCAAATTTGGGCAGCACAAACTAAATAATATGTGCTACAAATAACTCATATTTAGCTACTGCTCAATCATCTTCTAAGTATCCCTAATAATTTGTCCAAAACAGAATATACAGATTTGAACCTTAATAGTATTTTGATCATATCTTGCTCATTTTATTGATTCCATTGAGTGGTCAACTCTACACATATGTAAAAATCATATATCTAACTGTATATTCAGTAATCCAAGCCTTTTTACCAAGTGTTCATATGGTAACTTACTGTTTTATACAGCCTATAAATTTAATCAAGATTTTAACATCTTTATATGTAGATTTTAGTCTTTTTAACCAAATCTATCAACACAAAATCCCCACATAATACTTTTATCATCATTCATCATCATATACATATACATTTATAAAGAAAATACATGATTACTTTTACAAAATAACAAGATTATAGGAAGAAACAATCTCTATACCACCAAAGTGATAAAAAAGTTGAGAACAAGACTTGGTTTTTGATAACCAATCTTATGAAACATCAAGGCCACCTTCAAGATCACCATATATATGTAGACACCTTGAGAAAATCAGCCTTATACTCCTTTGGTAACTTCTTTTTAGATGTTAGGATCACTCCAAATCAACAAGCCTTCAATGGGTTTCCATCTTATGCAAGTTATACACAAGATTCATGGTTTAAAGTTTTATCAATGGTGATGTTATGGTGGTGTAGGTTGGACGGCACAAGGACAGCAAAGAGAGAGATTTTGTGAGTTTTCTTGGTGTGCATGTATGCAAATGGTTTGATTGTAGCTAGTTTTGTGGTTTTGGTGGCTTGTTATGTACTAAGGACATGTGTCCTTAGTGTGTAAGTATGATTGACACCTATTTGGTGTATTGGCTAAGCCTTGCTGCCCATGGTGAGGGGGTGGGACAAGTGTAACTTGTTTCATCCCCTATTAATTTAGGGGTACTCCTCGATTCTAGTTTCCTCGATTTACGTGCCATCGGGTCGTTTTACGAAAAACATTTTTATAAATTATGAATCTACGGCACAAAATGAATCTAATAAAAATTGTCTCATCAAAAACGGAGTTCAAAAACCTAAATACGTAAACCTAGGGTTTCCGTTTCAATCGTAATAGACGCTAAATTAGGCACGTAAGTCCTAATTTCTTCTCGTAAATTTGTGAGTTTATGAACCAACACAAATTAAAATTCCATCATAATATTCGAGAATAAATATATTTCCTGAAATGCCGGACTGTCACCAAAACGGTGTATGTAAACGTAAGCACGTAACGTAGAATTCTCTGGTTTAGACGCAGTCGATGCTACTTCAAGACGTAAACCCAAATTTCTTCCCAAAAATGAGTGAGTTCATAATATAACATTAAAGTAATGATTTTAAATAATACTTGAGAACAAAATATCGACCATAAATTGATTGATTGTCACAGCAGTTACCCCTAAAGAGGATCTTTGTCCTCATAGATCGATTTATCTTACTACTCGCTTTGTTTATAGACTCAAGACATGTGGGCCTTTCCTCCACATTCGGTCTTTTATCTCAAGTGTAAATCATTACAATACGCAAGTTTCATCAAACATAACTACGGGAATACGATCAGGCTTAAGTTGACTTACTTTTTCTATCCATGATGTCCACGGGTTTTCGATAAATGCAACTTCTGCCGATCCAAACTTCATTAAGAAATAATCAGATTCTCAATTGATATACATTTTATCAAGTTCGATATAGGAAACATAATTCAGGAAGCCCTTGAAGTCCTAGGGTAGATCGAGCTTATATGCCTTTCAAACCAATTTTTTTACATTATCTCAGTGGTCCTATACAACGGGGACTTATTTCCCATGATCCTTCCGATCATCCATTCAACTTTCCATGGTGAAATTTTTGGCATAACTTCGCTACCCATCCTGCACTTCAAGACCTACATCTCACAATGGGTGTATTTTGTAAGGTTAGGTTTGTCATCATAGGAAACCTTAAACCCAAAAGACATGTCCAACTCACAATGGGTGTATGTCGGGTATCTCCATCCCAACTCCCACCTACAGGTGTTCTTATATATAGATCCTCACAAGACTCGATCTCAATCATAATACGATAATTATCAATGATGATTTTTCCAAAGGAAAAGATTATCCCGTTCATTCCAAAAGGTCAATTACTCAAACATAAAACAAGACTTCTAGTGTTTGTATCGTTACTTTACCTCGCCCCTTCGATTGGGGTGGTAAACAGTACTCTCATCAAAATTCGTTCCCAATGACTTCTGAGCAAATCTCTAGAAATTCGATACGAAGCGAGGATCTTGATAGAGATGATCGATACAGGCACACCATGCTTACACAACTCCTTTAAATACAAAAGAGTCAATTTTTTCATCGAGAATGTATCATTAACGGGAATGATATTAGCAGATTTGGTCAGTCTGTCGACAATGACCCAAATCGAATCAAATTCAGATGATGACCTTGGAAGATTTATCATAAGAATCCATGGTGATTCTATCCTATTTTCAAACAGGAATAATATAGAAGCAATCCTAATGGGTTTTGGCGTTCAGCCTTGACCTTCGCAAAAGTTAGACATGTGCCAACATATGTTGCGATGTCTGCTTTCACATTTGGCCATCAGTACAACTTCTTCAGATAAAGATATATTTAATCAGAAATATCATAAATAGAATACTTAAACTTACGAGATTCCAACATGACTAAATCTCAAAATCCTCCATATTTAGGCAATCACAAGCGGCCTTGTATACATTTAACGCCATCGGCTCTCATTTCTAATGGTTTTCATTAACTGCGAAACTCTTTATTATTTATATTATCCTTTTTACATGCATCAGTTATTTCTAAATTGCTCGGGCAAATTATTCTGCACTGTCAATACTAAGGAACACATCTTAAATTGGTTCTTTATCATTTCTACATAATATGTCAGCAACTACATTCACCTTCCCCAATAATATAAATATCATGACCGTATTCATTAAAAATTATTTCTTCACCTTTTCTAAGTTTTAGTTTCGTCTCAACTATCATCTTTATTAGTTTTGCTTAATCCGACGTTTAAAGCGTCGATAAATATTACAAGTAATTAAGTAATAAATATTAAATTTTATGAAACGTAAACGCAACTTTTTTTAAATTTCTCAGTTCGTCCAATTATAGAAAACTGCTCAAAATAAATTTTAATTTAATTAACACGATTTTTGTTGATTTATCGAAATAATTAATAAGATCTGTAAATGTTCAAAAAATCTTTGTTTATACTTTGATCAAAATTTTCTTAGTTGAAGAGCAAAAATTGCCGCCCCAAATTCCAAGTCATGGCTTAAATGTTTTTCTCAATTCCTCCTAGGTTGTCTTGAGTTATACACGACCATTTACTCCTAAGGGAGTTTAGTTAAATGATTTGGGTATAAGGGAATAATTGCTTAATAATCCTTTGATAAAATATTTGTCAAAACATATTTTCACTTTCTTTTGGGTATAATCCAAAGCCTTAATGGCTCTTAATCTTTGAAGAGCCAGTATAGATTTCATTATCTATCAATCACACGGTCAAATAATGTAAAGGATTAAGCCTTAAATCACATGTTAAATATTCAAGGTACAGGTTCTCATTGCTCGCCAACTCCGGGCAGTCTATAAATGATTACTAATTCCTTCTTATTCTTAGAAACAAACAGATGGTCCTTAATGATCACAAGCATGAATTTATCAAATTACATCCTACACACGTGATTCACCAAATTTATGAATGCTACATGTGCATTGGTCAATCCAAACGACATAACATGAAACTCATAATATTCATTACGAGTTCTGGATGTAGTGATTGGAATGGATAATCTTCTTCGCGGATGCAAAGTTGATGGTAACCATGCCGTGGATCAAATTTCTGAATATACGCTAGAACCTTGTAAATGATCGAACAAATCTTTCATCTTGGGTAATGGATATCAATTTTGATCGTCAATTTACTTAGTTCACGGTAATAAACAAATATAAGGAATGATAATACCATAGCTTTTCATGATGATGAGCTTGGTAAAATAAAAGCTTTCTCCGACAACTCTCTCAGTTGTACGGTAACTCTTTCGATTCAGATGATGCTGAAGTATGATGCACATGCTACAAGGGCAGCACTGGCAATATAATTAATACCAAATTCAAATTGCCTTAATGGCGAAATTCTAGGTAATTCACCAGCAAATACCTCCGAAAGTTTCAGATAACATGAACATCTTTTAATAAATTTACTTTAGGTTCTTTCTAGATTACAAGATCTATGATTAACACATAACCATTCATGGTATAATTCAAAGCCTAAATGTAGGATATGGTCACCTATCGGGAATTATTTAAATCACTTTTGATAATCAACATCTTATCTTTTAGGGGAATTCCACTCGAGTTCCCATCAATTTAGACAATGACATCATGTCATAATCAACCAATCCATTCTACTGGCACTACTAATTTTCCAGTTTCATTACCATTGATAAGATGTGAACTTCTCAAGAGACTAATAATAACTTATATCCTTCCACAAATTCAAGGATATCTGGAGACATAACTACCATTAAAAGATTAAGGTCAACGCATAATCTACGTGAGAGAATTTCAAATCAGATAAAGACAAAAACATTAACGAACATGGATATATCCCATGTTTTCATGATTTGAGTACGCATTCGAAAGCTCCTCGGATCGTTACCCAGGTCATTCAAATGAAATCTAATCAAAAGAAAGGATTGGAATGTCGATACACCCAGTCGGGTATAAACACTCGATAATTAGATACTTTTCCAAAGAATCTTATGATTTTAAGAAATGAACAAGAAGGGGATATCAATTGTCAATTAAGACAATATCCATAGATGAGTAATTTCGATACAGAAAAATAAATGGTACGGGCACATATGTAGGTGTCTCTAATAATATGTCCCTATTTTTACCCTTCTTGCAGATCTCATAAAATTTAATATTTCACAATTTCAAGGAAAATGTAATGTTTATTAACAATTTCATGGTGACTACTAATCAGCCTTGCATGGTCCCTTCCAAATTGTACGTAGGCGTGCAACTATATACAATTTTGGATTAACGATGCAATACTCAGTTCGTTAAAATTTTGTCATCATTTTTAAAATATATATATTCATGCTTAATTCTGGAATAAGAATCAAAATGGATTTACAGAGATGTTTTTCGTTATGGAAGCAATTAAGTTTTCCAAAGAGTTTCATAAACAACTTTATTTCGATAACAATTACTTATAAGCCTCGCTTTAAATAATCCATATGGTGATGAAAATTCAGTTTTTCTCAAGGAATACTGTTTTAACTTTATAAAAACAATGAGTGATCTACAAAAGAGTGATGAAAAGTTTTTCACCAAGATCTAACTATAATATAATAGGAAACAAGCTTAGCCAAATAATCATGAGGTTCGTGACCTCGATGGCACTCAGAAATATAAAGATAAGAATCTACAACATAACTCTATCCGAAATGAGTACTTGTTCAATGGTTGCATCACTAATGCGATCATTAGGAAGAAGCAAGAAAAGATAGATAACATCGATACATGTAGGATTTAGTAATCAAAAGTAGTCTTCTCATTAATCACAAACAAGTCAAAAATTGTACCGTAAGACATTACGTGTCGCCATGTCATACAATTTCCAGGGACTCATCCTACCAACTGATGTCTCAATTAAGTTAGGGATTTTAAAAGATACTACAATGAATACTAATCTACATGAGTCATTAGGTGTTTCACCTTTCCTGGAAGATCCATCGGTCCCAATTCAAAAGAAGATTTCTTCAATTTATTTCTTGGACACTTGGCATCCTCATCATTGGAAAATGGCCTAGGAACAACCCTTAACACAAATTAACAATCATTTAAAACCTTATAACTCAACCACAATACTTAATGACTTTCTCTTAACAATATTATATTATATAAGAGTTAAATTTGACTTTATTCAAGTTTCAACCAACTTATACTCAATGTGACATCCTACCTCATTTTACAATACTTTCAACCTTATTCTTAGACCACAAAAGGGCAATAAAAGCTCGATATGAACAACACTTAATTTGCAATCCTATAGCTCTTACAACAATAGTTATCAAATGAGTCACTAGTATGAAATGACTCACACATTAAATTAGACTTCTCGGAAAGATACTAGTGGCATGGGGCTTTTGGGTAATGGTTCCAATGACAGCCTCAAGTGCAACATTCACCTTTTCGACTTCAAATTTATGAATTGGGTGACACCGAATCAGATTGACACCTTTCTAGGTGGTAAGATTTTGTCAAACTCCACTTTCTAAGGAAAGATCGTCATGACATCGATATCAGATTTAATCTCGCCAATTCTTCTTTAATATCATAATCAACTACTATCAACATTTCTACGAATATCAACCATTTTGTTGGGATCATAAACATCCACAACTTGGTTTAGATCTAGAATAGCTAGATTTCCTACAGGAATAGCTTCCATTAATTTGCTAGGGAAGTTAGGGTTCCTTGTGACAATCTACGTCGTATAAATATCTCGTATACGTATTAAAATAATCATCAAACAATCATGTAATTAAATTACAACATATATATATATATATATATATATATATATATATATATATATATATATATATATATATATATATATATATATATATATATATATATATATATATATATATATATATATATATATATATATATATATAATACAAGTTATATATATATTAAAATAACACTTCTCAGTCTATCCTTGTCGGTAACTCGGGAATTCTTTGGCACCGTTTTAGTCAAAAGATTTTTAAACATTTTACTCAAAATATTTATTTAAAAATATTTATGGTTAAAAGATTTTGAAATGTTTTATTCAAAACCTTGGTTTTAAAAATCTTTCGTTCTCTATAACGAGAGGTCTGGTACCAAACTGTAACACCCCCCAAATATTCATACTTTAGTTCAGCGGAAGAGTCGTTGGTGTTACGGTATAACACATTACTCAAATCATAGACAACTTTTAAAAATCGCGTCATTTAATAATAAAGCATTTTCCATTCATAAATATCAAATTACATAGGTCCGCAGGTCATAATATATCATACAAATTTACAAAAAAATTGAATGGAAATTTTATTTGAATGCGGGCCATAAATTCTTGTCGTCTTCCCGAGAATTACCTTCAAGTAGCTGAGATAAAACATGTTAAAAAGTCAGCGAAACGCCGAGTGAATTCATAGAGTTTAATAAAAACCATTATTATATCACCGATATATAATTATTACCGAAAATCATTTTGTACAAATCTTTGTTGTAGGCTATAAAATAGGCCAAAGACATTTTATTCAAATATTTGTCGTAAATCACAATATAGGCTTTTGCCCTCAAAATCGTTATACGAACCATTGTCACAAAAACATCATACAATACGTTTTATAACGTTGTATAGAGTTAAATAAAAACCGTTATATGAAAATGGTTATGTAAAACCAAAGCACGAACATAATATCCGTAATAAGACCCCGTATCGATAGTCAGGAAATATATTATAATTCAATGCGTATATCAGTATTTTCATTATTGGATTATTATAAGCCGCATGACATTGCTACCTTACTATAACAAACAACGGGTAGCTAACCCGTAATTCCTTTGCCCATCTAAAACAGCGTGTCGTTACAATAATGACACTTATATAAATCTTCTAATACATAAATTCGCTTACCAATCAATGTGGCACGACGGGGATCAACCGTCAAGGCGCGAACTGGGGTGATCTTCCCCAAATGGTACTATTATATGCATAAGCGTCTACCAAATCCCGGTAGTTCACAATTCATGCTAATGGGACTTTTAGTGACATAACCTAACTAATAATAATCCATCTCATTTCATTCATCGGGTCATATAATCATTCATTGGGTCATATAATCATTCAGGTCCATATCAATAAGCAAATAATCGGGACAACTAGTGTCCTATTTTATTTAAAACTAACATGTTATCTCCCTCGCGGGTTTATAAAACATTTTATAAAACATTTAAAAGAGTGTGAGGCTATGAACTCACGTTGATTGGAAAGGCGGGTTATCGGCGATTTGGATGTACGGTACTGCTTTAATCACGGAAATCTAGACAAATAATACTCGTCTTAGACTCTTGTCCAATTAATTTATAAAATAATGGTTATGTATATATGATGATATCATAAGTATGATGATGATCAAGTGGGATTTTATCTCTTCATACACATTATAGTGTTATGTGTTAGTCAAATTTTAGACTAGTTACACTAGTTTCAACTTATTTATATATTAAGGCCCAATAAGCCCATTAAAAGTCCAAAACATTATATTAGCCTATTTATACTTTTAATACCAGGCCTATACTCATATGTTGGGCCCAGTGGCTTAAGCCCATGAGTAAGTCCATTAGTGTTTAGCCAAACTAGTTGGGCTAATGGTCCAATAAGGTTACTTAAGCCCATGAGTAAGTCCATTAATGTTTAGCCAAACTAGTTCGGCTAATGGTCCAATAAGGTTACTTTGGCCCGTTAAGGTCTATAAGTTATAAAGCTCATGTTTTATCGGTTTTTACTTGTCAAATGTACTTACATATCAGTATATGAGTTATAAAAATGTTACATTAGACGGGTCCGACCGTCCAAGTTTTATTTGGCAGAAACGTTAATCTTTCGGTTTTAGCCGAAAAGACGTAAAACTTATATATATAGTTTTATAAGTTTAGAAAACATTTAAGTCTTTACCTTTATAAAAATTCCATGTTTATTTATCATAGTATATAACTCATTTTATACTACTTATTATTAGTTAGTGGGTTTTATATATTTATTTTATAATAATATTACTTGAGTGCTCATTTTATATTATATACTTTTATTTACAAATCTGATTATCAAAGTTACTTCCACCATTTTTTCCATATCTTGAGTTCTACAAAGAGATAGAAACTCAAATTTGGGCAGCACAAACTAAATAATATGTGCTAAAATTAACTCCCTTTTAGCTAGTGCTCAATCATCCTTTAAGTATCTCTAATAATTCATCCAAAACAGACTATACAGATTTGAACCTTAATAGTATTTTGATCATATCTTGCTCATTTTATTGATTCCATTGAGTGGTCAACTCTACACATATGTAAAAATCATATATCCAACTGTATATTCAGTAATCCAAGCCTTTTTACAAAGTGTTCATATGGTTACTTACTGTTTTATACAGCCTATAAATTTAATTAAGATTTTAACATCTTTATATGTAGATTTTAGTCTTTTTAACCAAATCCATCAACACAAAATCCCCACATAATACTTTGATCATCATTCATCATCATATACATATACATTTATAAAGAAAATACATGATTACTTTTACAAAATAACAAGATGATAGGAAGAAACAATATCTATACCACCAAAGTGATGAAAAAATTTGAGAACAAGACTTGGTTTTTGATAACCAATCTTATGAAACATCAAGGCCACCTTCAAGATCACCAAATATATGTAGATACCTTGAGAAAATCAGCCCTAAACTCCTTTGGAAACATCTTTTTAGATGTTAGGATCACCTCAAATCAACAAGCCTTCAATGGATTTCCATCTTATGCAAGTTATACACAAGATTCATGGTTTAAATTTTTATCAATGGTGGTGTTATGGTGGTGTAGGTTGGACGACACAAGGAGAGCAAAGAGAGAGATTGTGTGAGTTTTCTTGGTGTGCATGTATGCAAATGGTTTGATTGTAGCTAGTTTTGTTGTTTTGGTGGCTTGTTATGCACTAAGGACATGTGTCCTTAGTGTGTAAGTAAGATTGACACCTATTTGGTGTATTGGCTAAGCCTTGCCGCCCATGGTGAGAGGGTAGGACAAGTGTAACTTGTTTCATCCCCTATTAATTTACGGGTACTCCTCGATTCTAGTTTCCTCGATTTACGTGCCCTCGGGTCGTTTTACGAAAAAAAGTTTTTATAAATTATGAATCTACAGCACAAAATGAATCTAATAAAAATTGTCTCATAAAAAACGGAGTTCACAAACGTAAATACGTAAACCTAGGGTTTCCGGTTTAATCGTAAAAGACGCTAAAATAGGCACGTAAGTCCTAATTTCTTCTCGTAAATTTGTGAGTTTATGAACCTACACAAATTCAAATTCCATCATAATATTAGAGAATAAATTTATTTCCTGAAATGTCGGACTATCACCAAAACGGTGTATGTAAACGTAAGCACGTAACGTAGAATTCTCCGGTTTAGACGTAGTCGATGCTACTTCTAGACGTAAACCTAAATTTCTTCCCAAAAATGAGTGAGTTCATAATATAACAATAAAGTAATGACTTTAAATAATACTTGAGAATAAAATATCGACCATAAATTGACGGATTGTCACAAAACTAGTAACTAGTTACACTTTCGACCCTCAACTATATACAATTTGCACTTTCATTTTGATTTAAATAGGAAATAACAATTCTTTTATTCATTTGATAACAAAGACAAACCCTAAATGTGTTACACACACCAAACCCTAATTTTGCTTCACATATATAGTCAGCCGTCAGTTTTTCGGCGACTTATTCCGACCATATTTTCCAGCTGCCGCCTCCCCTACACCACATAACCGCCATCAAAAATCTATTAGCCATCTATAAATCCACCCGATCCACACTTCACCACCATCTTTTCGTGGTTTTCAAGCACTGCCGCTAATGTCACGACCACCACCAGCCGTCGTCCACAGTCACTCATAACCACTCGTACACCACCACCACGTCTCCACCATTGTGGTAGTGCTAAAATAAGCCGCCCACCCAACAGTCATCGAACCACCCACGAACGTCCAAGCTGTCATCTTCAACTTGTAGATCAGTTCGATCTATTAACACCATACCATCATCATATTTGAACCACCATGTTGTCCACCATCACCTCTCCACCTGAATATAGATTCGTCGCCACCACCATGTTTTCTACCATGCCTGTGGTACGAACCACCATATCTGATTCCAAAACCACCTCTGGTGTTTAGATCTGCTCGTCCTCCACATGGGTTCACATTTCATTGAATACAACAAAGACCAAGAGTCGTGTAATACTCGTGGGCGCTTGATTCGGTCATACCAGCCGTTAGGAGTATTGGATCTTCAATAAAATGGCTGAGTGGGGTATTGATTGCTTCGTTTTTAATGAACCTGGTGGAGTGTGTTTGGTTTCGAGAATAACCACCAGCGGGTGTGTTTACTTAGCTAGCAGAAACGCATCAGGGGTGTTTTGATCTGCAGTTAACAGGGGGTTGTTGGGATCTGCAATTAACAGCCCAGAAAAGGGGATGTTTGGGATTGTAGTATGTTGATAAAGTGGCGTTTGGGATTGCTGACGAGTTATAAAGCGGCGTTTGGGGTTGCAGAAAGTAATAAGGGGCGTTTGGGTTGCTGATTATTTGTTTCGGGGGTGTTTAGACGCGTGATGTCGATGTTTTAGAGTGTCGGGCACAAATTTAGCTCATGGTTCGTTGTGGTTTAGGAATCGCCTAATAACACATCTAACTTAATTAATTAATTAGAACAGCTTAAACGGTGGTAAACATATATAACTATAAATGCATATGGTTAAATAAATATGTCGAACACTATCATTATTACGAGAACCATAAAAATGATTATACGTTTAAATATGTGTTTAAATAGCCCACATCAGGCGATTAGCTTTTAATTTATAACACATAGTTTGTGTTTGGTTCTATTTAATTATGGTGATTAAATAGTTTAGTTCGGATATATGTTAAAACGTGATTTGCGTAATGTAGATTGTTTAGAGAAAAATAGAAAATATTGAGAATTTGTTAATATGGAAAACGTTGTATAAACGAATAGGTCATTTCGAAATTTTTATAAATTTCTATACTTTATATATTGTTCGGTACAAACTACTATTATATTTGTAAACTGATAAAGAAATAAATTTTTATATATGTAAACCGATAAATAAATAAATACTATTATATTTGTAAACTAATAAAATAAATGGATTTTATTGAATTGATAAACCGATGAAAGTTATACATTTTACCTAAAAGTGACAATTATTAATTAAGTGGTGATTTTCTTAAAATGTGTCGAAATATGTTGTCTAATTATTTTTATTACGATCTTCATACTGTAAATACAAAATAAATATATACTTAGGTTTATTTTGTAAGATTGTTGTCTCTATTATATAAATCAACATAAGAATTATATAATCGTCTGGTTTTACGCAATGTGTAAGGAATACACTACACACTTGGTGTGTGTGCCTAATTTATTCATCTCAGTTAATCAACCACCAAACTATTATAATTTGGAACTTAAATATTTTATCAACGGGTCACGTTGATGTACATATCTATCGAGAACTCAAATATATATTTTTAAGATTTAGTCGATTAGTTAAACCACAACACCATGAACGAGCCGTATCGATTTCCGTTTGCGCGGAGAGTATTATTAGCATCACTATTGTTCGCGCTACTACGTCGAGGTGAGTTCATACCCCACCTTTTCTTGCTTTAAATACATTGAATTATAAATGTTTTATAATTGTTCTTTGGGGGAGGTACATGCTTGGTCAGAAACTACTTATAAACTTGTTTGGTTGTCAATAACTTTTATAAACTACTTGATTGTCATAAGATAATTTGAAGCTTACTTGGTTGGTCATAAACTATCTTTAAACTATTTAATTGATAGGTGTTGAGTGGTCAACTCCTCTAGTTGTTATACTTACGAATGCTGATACTAAAATTTCTATTGTGAATTTCATAACCAAAAACTTTAACTGCTTTTTACTAGTTCTCGGATAGAGACAATGGTTGCAAGAATGAACACAAGTTAATATACTCGTTTATGTATTGATCTAAGTACCACTTTAACCCAATTACTTTGGCCCACTATCATGAACTGTTAATTTCGGACCGGTTTACCGGTTCAAAGCACGAATGTTATGGATAGATCTATCGGGGTTGACGCCCCTGTCCGGCTTGGTCCAACAGAGGACAAGCGGGCACAGTTTTTTTGAGTCTATGGACGGATGACGTGGGTTAGGCATCCGTAGGGGCTACATTATGTGATTATACTACCGGTGTTGTTAACGCTTCGGTGTCATGATCTTAGACAATAATACATGCTTGATTTTAGTTAGTGACTTTGTATTTGTTATATTGTAACTAAGTGGTTGGAAAATCTTGTGGTTCATAAAACAATTATATTCTATTAGAAAACTCTATTATTTATCAATGAGCTCTGTTTTTATCAGAAAACGTTATTTATTATATGTGAACTATGTTTTTATCAGAAGACGCTATTTATTATATGTAAACTATGTTTTTATCAAAAAATCGCTATTTATTATTTGTGAATACTACTTTATCAGAAAACTCTATTTATTTCCAATGAGCTCTGTTTTATCATAAAACTCTATTTATTTCAGTGAAATTTATTTATCTGTAAACTATATTTATTATTAGTAAACTCTATTTTTATCAATAAACTCTGTCTTTATTAATAAACTTTGAAATCATCAAAGAAAGTATATTTAACAAGAAACTGTGACTTGTAAACTCTTATATTTTACTGCAAGGTACAGTGGTCGGTATAAACTCGCATTTTTCATTAACATTTTAAAACAAACTTAAGAACTCACCAACTTTATGTTGACATTTTTAAGCATGTATTTTTAGGTAACTTGACTGTATGGACTATTTGGAGTCAGCTATGTGGTTTTGGCGTGTAGAGGTCGTTCTCGGATCAAGATCTCAATTACTTATGAAGTCACAGCCTTCCAAAGCCAGTCTTCCGCTGCGGTGAATTTGGCGGTGTGACAGTTAAATAATTCGTCTTTTAGTTATCTTTTAAGATAAATGTTTTTACACTTTGTCGTGATCATAACTAAGAAAGATTAGTTATCACTAATAATTTTTTAGGCATTGGTGGTATTAATATAGTTATTAAAAGGGTAAGGGTTTTTTGAACAAATGTCCTGAAAGTCGAGTGTTTGAGAGTATTGGGTAAAATTATAGGTTTGGATAAGGGTGGTTCGGGTATGAGTTCGAAATCGGTGCTTGCATCGGTCAGGCATCGGGTTACGGTACAGTTGGTTTGGATATGGTTGGTTATGATATGGGTTGGGTTGTCGACATGGTTGGTTTGGTGACGGGTTGTTAAGAACAAAGGTTCCGGTAGGTGTCGGTGGAGAGGCGGTGGTATTTCTTCGTTGGCGGCGTTTGCCGGATTGTGAGGTTTGGTGGGCGAACATTGTTGGTATGTGATGAAAGAAGATATTTTATGTGTTTGAGGAAGAAGATGTGAAAAATTAGATGTAAAATGGAGATTTTATAGGAAAAAAAAGGGAGAAAAAAATAAAATCAGATAGATTAAAAGGAGTGGGCCCATGTTTTGTGTATAATGGAAAACACAAACCCACGTGTGGGTTTTTGATGGGTATTTGGTGAATTTCATGGCAACCCCACGCGTGGGATTTGCCAAATCATACCCACTCGTGGGTTTTTTCTCTCACTCCCTCCAACCTTATGGAAACCCTACTCGTAGGTATTACCAAACGTACCCACTCGTGGGTTTTTTTCTCCCACTCCCTCCAGCCTTATGATAGTTAGTCTTCACCCCCCCAAACTATCAGTTGGGATCAATTTTCAAAATTTTATTTTTTACTTAACAATGCTCTTTTTAAAACAGGGCGGAGCTAGGGTCCCAGTGGTATATGACACCCGATGATATTTTGTCTTGTAGTGTATATGTTTGTTACAAGTAGCGATTTTTCAAAATGAGCCATATCTTAAAGTTATTTGTTGGTATTTAAATACTAATATTTATTTTTCATGCACTCGATGATTTATGTTTTTACAAAATAACACCAACACCCGGTAACACCAAATAACATCACTTTTTTTTCACCAACCCCGTTATTTTTAATAAAACCCACTAAGCAAATTTTAGTCATTAAATTTTAACATATTACAATGCTTAAATAAAAATACATTACGAGACATTAAAAAAGTACATTACGAAATAAAAAAGTACATTACGAAATAAAAAACATACGTCCGACGACTAAATTTATTCTTTGTTTTCGTATTCTCGTCAAATATGATTAATTAGTTTTGTTGAAGACTAATATGCGTGTCTTTGTCATGTATTTCTCTTGCTGTCTGGCGATGAACTTCACATATTTTGACCAAGTATGTTGCATATTTCGACCAGCTGGAACAAACACGTCATTCTACTAATAGAACCGCTATTTGTTGATCTTCTAAAATCTTGTTATGCATTATGATGTATGAATACATGATTCAACGTATTGTGTTGACATGGCATGCACGGGCTGGTTGTTTTATCATTCTTAAACTTCCTTGGAGAACACCAAAAGCACGCTCGATATCCTTTCGTGCACCTTCTTGATGTTTTCTTTAAAATAACTATGTTTCGGTCAATTGCACAAGTAAAGGATTTGGTGAAACTTGTCCACTATGGGTATATTCCATCCGCTAAATAACATCGTTTTCAAACGCAATTCCGTTAACCACAAATGGAACTAAAGGGGTTGTGTCATCAAGAAGGTCCTGAAATAATGGAGAGTTATAAAAAACATAATATCATTATTCGCTCTGTTACCCCAAAAACGCATGCCAAATCCATAAATCTTGTGAAGCTGTCGCTTCAAGCATTATAGTTGGGTACTTTTTATCACCCCTACCGTATTTTCCCTGCCATGACATCGAACAATTTTTCCATTCCTAGTGCATACAATTAATGCTACATAGCTTTCCCGGAAAACCATGAACGATCTCCCGTTTTTCGTATATTTTTTCAATGTATTCTAACGTTGGCTTCCTAAAATACTTCTCCTTGTACGAGTCAGTTATACACATATTAAAGAAAAAGGGACATTTACGTGTAGTACGCCCACTCATTTGCAGATATTTACCAAATGCATCGAGGGTGTTGCCTTATGCCAATTAGCGTGGCGATCGTGCACTTCATAATAATACTTAGACTCATTCGACCCGTTGCATCGTGCCGAATTATGAAGAAATTAAAATGCCTTATAAGCGTCTGCCTTATATGATTGAATGCCATAAAAAAAATTAAAAATCATGTTCGACTCATACGATATATTCGAAGGAAATAGTATAACGGATACTTACAGTGCTTGTCAAAATAATTTTCCATCAAGCGTTTTTCGAATCATTCGATCCGTAGGGGTGAATCGAGGAGGATTTTTTGGTCGTAGCAACCATTCATTATACTTGTACGCTCACATCATAATATCAACGTCGTTTTTTCATCGATATCAAAAGCGAAAAGGTTCATAATTTTGATTGAGATCCATTTGTGAGAACTTGTTGTAAATAAGTTGTGTGGAAAATATAATGTGATAATGAGGTATTTATATAGATATTTATGGGTTTAAAAAAGTTTTTTTTGGGAATAATTTTAAATGTAGATTACCCTTTGCACTACCAATGTTAATATTGTTTAATGATGGTAGTTATCTTATTAGTGCTGGTAGTATTCAGACGGAATTGCTCAAAATGGACAAACAGTCTTAATAGTGGCAAGTGAAGGCCATTACTGTTTGTATTGTTAATATCGATTAAAGATAAAGATTGGAGACATGTGAAGCTATGTTTAAGAGATATTGTGATTAAATCTATTAGGTTTAAATTCTAGTAAATATTTATCTTGTAAAGGACTCATTGTGCTATAATAGGAGGTCCTAGGTTAACTGTAGAATATATTTATTCATTTACGTTTTCTGTACGTCAAGGTTGTAACCCTAATACTCTGCTTTGGAGTATTAGTATTATGAATAATAATATTGAAGTTCTTGGTTTACATTTTCTGTTTATTTCATATCTCATCACATACATAATCTTCATAATATCAAAGAGTAGATTCCGCATACTCTTTGATATCATTTAAAGTTTCTACTAAGGTTGTGTCGGATTTATAATGTATAGTCTAAGTCTACAAGCTTGACTAACAAGATTAGAAGGGATCAACAAGTAGTATTATAGCTTGTTGAGAGTCTTTGATCTTGAAGGTTATTCAGGAACGCTTTTAATTAAAAAAAATGGATTCAGAGGCTCACAATCTAACATAATGAACAAGGTTCTAGTCTTTAAAAAAGGAGAGTTTGAAGAATTGAAATTCAGATTCACTCAGTTTGTGTAGATGTACAACTAGGATCTATGGAAGTAATTCATCATGGTAATACTCACACCAAGACTGCTACATCTACATCAGATAGCAAATCAGAAGAAGTTACTATAGATGAAAAGAAGAAAGGACCAATGATATTAAGGCTAGAAGTGTTGTTATGTTGGAAGTATAAAATAAGAATATTCTTTCTTTCCAACAACATGAAAATGCCAAATCCATGTTTGATGCCTTTTTTATGAGATTTGGTGGTAATGACTCTACCAAAAAGGCCAAGAACACTTTGTTAAAATCAGTGTTTGAAACTTTAAAGTTGATGGTTCAGAATCTCTTGACTCTATTTACAATAGACTTTAAGGGATTGTGAGTAAACTCATCACTTAGGGAGAAAAGGCTGAACAAGAAGACATAAATGATAGATTCTTAAGAGTATGCCCATAGAGATGGATATTAAGGTATCTATCTAGGTAAACAAGGAAGATATTGACACAATCAATATTGATGATTTGTACAGTCATTGTAAAGTGGTTGAATAAAAATTGAAGAAGAAGGTTGGATCAACCTCCAATATCACTAACTTAGCATTTGTCTCAAGTCCAAATTTTGGTAATGAGGTAAATACTAATGGCAACATTAATGCTGGAAAGTCATCTGTTAATTATGGTGATACACTTTTTAGTTATGGTAATACTACTACTATTTCTGCTAAATTAAGGGTTGGATCAGTCTGTGCACTCATATCCAAATATAAGAATGTATCAGAGATTGTTGCTTATGATTTTCAATAACTCAATGATGATGACTTAGAAGAGCTGGAGATAAAGAATCAGCGTCCTTCCTTAGCATGAGAGCAATAAGATCTCTTAGAAGAACATGAAAACTAATTACTCTTAATGTTGGTGATAAAGTTAGCTTTGACAAGTCAAAAGTGGAATGCTACAATTACGACAAGAAATGGCACTTTGCAAAGGAATGCAAAAGTACAAGGAGTAGTCAACAAGACAGAAAGGTAGTTGATGAGGAATCCTGTACAAAATCTTGATGTCCATTGATGGAGTGGACAATGGCTAGGGATTTATAGATGAAGAAGAACATCAACATGACTCTTATGGCAGTTTCAGACTTTAAGGTAATTATTAATAAAAGTTGTACAATAGATTGTCAACAAAAATATGATGTGATTCAAAAACATTGTAATGGCATCAAAAAACACTATGATACATTTGAAGGTTATATTTCTAGTTATAAAAGAGTGTGTCAAAAGGCTAGAAGAGCATATAACATGCTATAAAGAACAGTAAATGGCTTTTAAGGACTCCATCATTCTTTTAAAAAGGGAAGCTGCACAGGCTCTTAACATTACTGAACTTACATCTAAGCTTGAAACTAGTGAGTCTAGTAAAACTTAAAATGAGGCTAAGTTCCAAAGCTTTTATATGCCACCAAGTGTCTAGAAAAGATGATTGACAGTCATGTTCCCGACGAATTCAAGCGGGGCTAGGATACAATGGTGATTACCATGTTGTTGAGCCCCTATTGTATACTTTCCTCTTATGGTAGATTTGTCATATACTGGTTTATCAGAGCTCCCAAAGAAGGAGGAACCTGAATTTGTCCCAATCAAGTTTGAAAAGTAAAGTGATGATGCTTCTTCTTATAGTAAAACTTATGTTGACATTCCGCATGTTACACGAATTACTAGTACTAGTGAAGGTACTCAGACCCAGGATTTGGCTTCTGAAGTAAGTAGTTCAGATAGCACAAATTCTCAGACTACAGATAAGCTAGAAGAGAAAGACATTTTTGAAAATTCTAGAAAGATAAATCCCAATGCTCCTAAATATCAGCATGTTTAGAAAAGGATCAAATATTCTGAAATGTAAAGGGTTAACAAATTTAGGGGAAACCAAAAAAATTGGAACAATCAAAGGAGAGGAAAATGGTAGTTCTTCCTATAAATGTGGTAGATTTGATCACTTACAATCTTATTGTAGGGAGAATTGGAGAAAATAAGAGGGGTTTGGGAATAACTTTAATATAGTCAATAATAGCTTTAATAAGGCCAACCAAAATTCTAATACTAGGATGATTCCCAATCAGCGTTTCTTAGAAATGGGTCAAGACCAAATAATAGTGCTAGTCACTTTAATTTTGGTAGACCAACATCCGTTAATTAATGTAGAACTATTAATGTTGGTAGGCCACTTCACCCAAAACCACATCCTGGAAATTATAATTATGGATGGGCAAATAATTCTATTAGATCAGAACCTCACTTTGAGAATGCTAGACCAACTCTTTTTTACCTAGACCAACACCTTTTGTGGCATAACTAAAAGCTAGAACAAGGAATTATTTTCAAAAGAAAACTAGTTATGATCATCAAATTAACTATCTTAAGAACTACACTTCTGGGAATAATGTTTCTGAGGATGAAGTCAAATTTAAACCAAATTTTGACAACTTTCGATACAAAAGGTACCCATTGACATAGAATGGAAGACAATTTTTAGTCATGACAAGACTTTCATGATTAATCAAGCCGTTGGAGCATTAGGGTATCAAAAGAAGCATTTTACTTGGGATTTTGTTGATGGGAATGTCACGTACAAATCCAAGCGCAGTAATGGGTTAGTTCCTTTTAAGGATTTTATTGATATTGACCTTTACTCTCCTTGGAGACCAATAAGAAAGTAAGGTTTCTCTCATTATGTTGTAAAGGTTTTGAAAATTGATTCAGTTAGTGTAAAATATTTTAATTCTGGTAATGAAAATTCTTAATGATGTTAGTCATGTTTTTAAAATCAATAAAGAAAATATTATGGGAATATGTTTTCTTGGTCTTGGACTAACATTTGTAGGTGAAGCAAAGAAGCATACAAGGATTTTTACTAAGTCGACCCAGTGTTTTCCATTCCATTTAAGGTATGTTAGTCTTTGTACATCTGGCTTAGAGAACAACTTTTGATAGAAATCTTATCAAGAAGGATTTTATAATAAAGTCTATATGATCACAAGTAGTGCTTATGTACCGACAATGGTTTTCACAAACTAGAGGTTAATGCAACCTAAATGCATGTATACAATATTTTATGTATGATCACATTTTTTAGATCTAGACTTAATGGATTTTGCTGAGAAAGGAACCATACATGCCTAAATGTCTATCTTATGTATATGAGTGTGTTTTGAGGACTTTGATGACTTGTTTAGATTTTGAAGTTTATTCGAGAATCTATATATGTTAGGTTCTTACTGCCGTGTCGGTTTGTTTAAAAACATAAAAAAAGATAATAAAAATATTGTATATTATTATGTACTCATTGATGTACAATATGGTGTTTCTAGATAATTGTTTGAGTTTTGCTTTTTAGGAGAAAGCTTTAATGTTGGTTTGAAGATTAATGCTAGTAGCATTAGAATTAGTTCTGATAGTGCAAATTAGTTTTGGTAGGTATCTGTTAGTTCTGGTTTGGAGGGAATTTTACATAGTTACCGTCGATTCTTTTATGCCAATTACTTCAACCTTAGGTAATATTTCCAAAATATATTTACTAATTTCTTTTCAAAGTATCCATCGCTACCTAGTCTTACCCTATTCTTGGCAAACTGAAATTTATTGGCCCAATCAAATCTCTCCAATCTCACTATAAAGTCTCAATTCCTTTCACCTCAAGATCACTTTTACCTTATACCTTTAACCCAAATACTTTCATCTTTCATTGTCATCTTTTCGTTCATATTCTAACCACGACACACCTTTCATTCTATGAAACACATAACGAAGTTGCATATCTTTTCAAAATAATGATCAACAAGAATTTCATGAGATTTTCAACTTCTTAACACAAATCCATATTCATCATGCTCTCACTATCATTCCCAAGTTAATCAAGACAGTCATACATCAATTTTGGACTTCTGTTGTTTTAGAAAGTGTTGTTGATGGACGATATATGATTAAGCCTATGGTTGGTGGTGAAGCATTATTGCTTTTAGAGGAGCTTGTCAGGAAATACTTACAGTTAGGATATGCTGATGGTATCGTTACTATGATGAACACAGAGATACTAGATGGGATGAATGCTATTGGATATATAAGTGATGGTTCTTTCACTTTCTATAAGGAAACTTTCTCTTCCTAATGGAGACATTTGGCACATGTTCTTGTTGATTTCTTGAGTCCCAAGAATGCTTTATGGAATTCGTTTGGGAGCAATATCACAACAACCATGGTTTGTCTATCTACTAACAGGTTTTACAACTTTACCCATATGATTTTCAAAAATATGGTTAAAAATGTTACAAGCCAACATAACTTTTTGATGGCTATACTTACTGGTCCTTTGGGAAATCACAAAAGGGAATACAAGACTCGTGACCTTATACATAGGGTGTTTGGACAGATGAAAAGGAAGAATAACATATGGGATAATATAGTGGTGCCTCTCACAGCCACTATGTTATCCGTTGGTGAAGCTGAAATTAATGAAAGAGCAGCAATCCCATGTGTGTCCCAACCCACATCATTTAGAGCAACAACTACTTACACTATCTGTTGTCCCTATATTTATGATGATTCTACAAGAATAGAGATGAAAGCTGGAAGATTTCTAGAGAGAGAAAGTAGTGAGAGAAAGTAGAGAGAAGATGGTTGGAACTTTTGGAGGACTAGATTAGAGAGTGAAAAATGAAATGACCAACACCCTTCCTAACATGCTAGGAAGGGTATATATAGTCCACCCACATGCGGGCTTGTTTATGGACTATAGTCTAATGGGCCGGGATTTCCTTTTGGGCTTTAGTTACTTATGAATGAACTTTAGACTAAAGTTAAGCATGTATTACACGACTAACCTACTACCTATTACAATGTTCTAATATACAATACATAATAAATATATGACCGAGCATTCTTTTTTGACTCAATATTTTGAGGCTAACAATCTCCCCCAATGAGAGGTCATTACCTTTTATGAGAGGTCATTACCCTTTTTCATTTGGAAATTTGTAGAGATTATTAATATCTCCATAAATGAGTCTTGAACGTGTAATAGTAGTCTTTTTATTCATGTTGTGATCTTTGAGCCTTTGTCATTGTCTTTCGACTTTGTCTTTAAATCTTGAGATCTTCAAATCATCCTTGACTAGTCTTTTCCATCTTGCGATCTTGTATCTTAATCCACATGCTCACACTATTAATTGTTGAATATGTCTTTAGGCATGAGTATGTGGTTTTGAATCTTTGACTTTGCTAAGTACACCGTGACGCCACCTTCTTAAGACAAAACATAGACACGGACTGAATGGCTTTGACATTCGTCCTAAATCGGTAGCGTTTTACCTCCGGTCGGTGAAGACTGTTATACGATATTAAATACTGTACATGTGATTAGGTAGATTCAATTAAGAATCTCCTTGACAGGGTTTCGCGGCTGTACTAGCCGCTCTCTTTACTCAACCGTCTCAAAGCAAGACTACGAACATATAGAGTGAATCAATTGGATAAATATCCGCTTGATTAAAGTCGTCAATTCAAATTCCTTGAACAAGTGTGATTCATAAAGAATCTTACCATTGTTGCTTTCTAGTTGACACAAGCTTGATTCATAAGAATCTCACAAGTCACCTACCGTAGTGTTGTTTGAGGTTTAGAAGGATTTCCATTCGTCACTGTGAATATTAACGAATATCACTCTGAATGTTCTGGCAAGACCATAAAGATATTGCGTAGAAACCTAAAACGAGTTTGAATCAATTCAAAATCAAACCACTTTTGCTTTTCAGTTTTACACATGTTCAATTCATAAAGAATCTTACATATGACCTACCGCAGTGCTGTTTGATGTTAACACTGGAAGGATTTCCACTCATCATTGTGAATACTAAGTAGTATCACTCTGAGTGTTCTAGAAATATCACAAGAATATAGCGTAGGACTCTCTTGTTCGTCATCCGTGTGTCCTAACGAGATTTGATTAATCTCTAGGCTCTAGACTCGATTTGTGCACTTTCAGTGGTCTGAGGCTAGAGCAGATACCACCTATTCAATATCAACTATCTCGAAATGAGAAAGCTAATAGAAGTCATGTTGTTATCCGTGACAATAAAACAAACTTCTTTTGAGAGAAGCTTGAGTAGCTAGGAAAGGGTTGTGCTTCACATCACTGGGTCCATGATGAGTTGTCTTCATGATGCGTTGACCCGGTTTCTGCCTAAGTTGTATGGAGGGCTAATTTCTTTACACCTTTTATCCTTACATTTCTTTTTCATTCTTCAACCCCTTCAATGCTTACCAAGACATCATTAATAGCACCTTGTTGTGATTGTTCCAGTGCTATCATCAGTACTTAGTCGGCATTCAACTACGTTCACATTCTACTCCATCTTTCCTAAGGACTTCTAATAATCTATTGGATTATCCCTGGGAAGATCCCTCCGGTTCTGGTTGGATCATAGGACTTAAACCTAACCACCCTTTTGACACCAATAACGTCGTGGATTAGAGATGTTGTGGGTATGAGATCGTAACCATAAAACCACTTTAAATTCTAACAAAGTGTTTGAAAGACATTTAACACCTTGCTAGTTTTGCCGTTTCAGAAATGCCCTCCTTCACATGCGCATCGATAATCGAAAGTGTTTCACACATGTAGGTAAGAGTTAAAGTGCTTGAGTCTAGTATAAGATCACATTTTAATCACATTTTCTCCCCCCTCTCTAATATTACAATCTTTTGATATTGGAGATACCAAATTTGATTAAAATATATTTTAAAAAATAGTCTTGAAAATCTCCGGGAGAAAGATGTGTCAATCTTTGCATGAAGTTAAAATGCTCCCCCTAAAAAATTGATCCAATTGAATTGCCATTGTGAGGATGTGATCCACATTTCGCTTTTTGAGGATGGGAGTTGTTGAACACACAATTTTTAAAAGATTTTGAATAATCATTGAAAAATTCTTGAAAAAATTGTGTTCAACGCTTTTTGAAAAATCCTATTTCTTTTTGGCGAAGAGGTTTTTCTAAAGCATAAACTTGAGTTCATAGACTTTGAATGTCGTGACGGATCCACTCAAGTGTAAGAAGATTTATCTTCTTTTGCTAAGGGTAAGGGCACTAAATCGTACACTCCCCCACGAATATAAATCCGGGTTGCAATCTGAAAGTGATTACAAGCCATTGTTGTTGAGCTCAAAACGTTGAATGTTTTGTGACAAGCTCAACCTAAGATAGATTGCTCTACCCGTTGTTGGAAAATTTGTCCAAAATAGACATTTCCCTTTATTAAAAGAAGAAATGACATGTTTTGAAAAATATTTAAAACTTTCATTCGTCCTTTATGTACACACCCGTGTCGTTATTGAGCGCCATTTCTAGGCACGTCCATATTATCGATACTGAAAGACATGTCAAGTAGAATATTTTTGGATTTTGAAAGATTTTTAATTTTTAATTTTTGTTTTTTATATGTGTTATATTTTTGTATTTTGATTTTTTCAAAGATATTTACAGGTTGAAGTTTGATATATAAATCAAGCTGGCACCTTTGCCAGAATCTCCAGGTCTGCTGGAGTCAAACATCTCATACCAATTTGCATAACGAGGTACTCAAACCTATCTTTTGATAGAGCTTTCGTAAAGAAGTCAGCTAATTAGTAATCCGTCCAAACAAAGTATAGTTCAACGATACCTCGTTCAACTTGTTCCTTTATGAAGTGGTATCTGACATCGATGTGCTTCGTGCGGGAATGATGTACCAGATTGCAGGAGATGGCTATGGCCGACTTTGAGTCACAGTACATAGGTACTTTATCAAAGTGGAAGCCATAATCCGTCAGTTGTGTTCTCATCCAACGAACTTGAGCACAACACGCAGATAGAGACACATACTCCGCTTCGGCTGATAACAGTGACGTGCAATCCTACTTCTCGGAAGACCATCCCACAAGCTTATCTTGACCTAGAAATTGTGCACCACCAGAAATACTTTCTCGTGTATCAAGACACCCTGCATGAACAGAATCTGAATAGGCCGTTAGAAAGAAACCGGTTTCCCTCGGATACCAGAGTCCCAAATGATGGTATTCTTGAGGTACCGAAAGATCCGTTTAACCTCCTTGAGGTGCTTTTCAGTAGGTCGTGCTTGATATCGTGCAAAATAACACGTAGCATGTGAAATATCGGGTCTGCTTGCTGTCAAGTACATGAGAGAGCCTATCATGGAACGATATCTCGTTTGATCTATGACATTTCCCTCCAAGTTAGCATCTAGCGGTGTGGTTGATAATGGTGTCCCAATGGGGTCACATGAAGTCATACCATGCTTTTTGATTATCTCTTGACAATACATAGCTTGGTTTATAAAGATACCACTTGGGGATTGGTGAACTTGAATTCCTAGAAAGAATTTTAGTTCGCCCATCATTGACATTTCAAATTTGTTGTGCATGATTTTTCAAACCATTTTGAAAGTTTTGAGTTTGTAGACCCGAAAATAATGTCATCAACATAAATCTACACAAGCAAAATGTCATCCCCATATTTATAAGTGAACAGAGTTAGATCAATGGAACCTTTTGAGAACTCTTTGGATACCAAAAATTTCGAGACCTCATCGTACCACGCCCTTGGAGATTGCTTGAGTCCATAAAGTGCTTTGTGGAGGCGATACACCTTGTTAGGATAATGAGGATTAACGAATCCTTCTGGTTGCGTAACATAGACTTCTTCCTTCAAAGGACCGTTAAGAAATGTTGTCTTCACGTCCATTTGATAAACAGTGAATCCCTTATGTGCAGCATAAGCAAGGAAAATCCTGACCGCTTCCATACAAGCAACTGGTGCAAATGATTTGTCAAAATCAATTCCCTCTTTCTGGACATACCCCTTAGCCACTAGCCTAGCTTTGTTCTTGATGATCGTGTTTTCTTCATCCATCTTGTTTTTCCAGATCCAAAGAAGATTTAATGGAATCACATCGTATGGTCTGTCAACAAGTTCCCAGACTTTAAGTCTTTCAAATTGTTGATGTTCTTACTTCATTGATACAATGCAAGCATGATCAGCCATAGCTTCTTTGATGTTTTTTGGTTCAGCTTTATTCAGGGCGAGTGCAAACATACAAACATCGCCATCGGTGGCTAGTTGTTGTCTTGTACGAACAGGCTGTGAAGGGTTTCCAATTACCTGAACCAAAGGATGTTCTCGGGTTCAATGATGTGTTGAAGGATGTCGTTGGTAGAACATATGCATATTAGACGGATCAACATGGCAAGTAGAAGACTCTCCAGTTTTTTGTACCGGTGTACCGAATGGGTTGGTAAATTAGTCTTCGTCATTTAATGCATTGTCTGCTTGATTTGTGTTCCTTGGAGCAATGACAGTAGTTGTGGATGTTGTAAGAGCGGTTCTTGATGTGATATTCTGAGGAGGTAAATCTGCAGCAACCCGTGTTGAAGTAGATGAAGTTGTATCCTTTTGTTGACGATGTCTGTCATATCTGCTCTTGGAACATTTCCTTGAACCAACTTTGAACTTGACGGTTCATTGTTGTGGTCTTGAGTTCCGAGTTCCGTGCGGTCATGAACGGAGGTCGTTTGTCGTTGTGCATCGGGACTTAAACTGTTTTGTTTAAGTGCCTTTTCTTGTATTTCATGAAATCGGATATTGTTAGAAGTATTTAAAGTGATGGTCATCTAATATACCGTTGTGAAGCTCGTGGAAAATGCTACTTAACGGTGTTGAGAGTTCTAGCATAATGTTATGTATGTAACGAGAATTAGTCCCGAACTCACAAATGAGGAAGGTCTTCCATACATTAGACGTATAGTATAAAAGGCCCAAGGAACCTCATTTGTGGTATGTGTCTTCCATTTTTCATAGATAGTAGAGAGAGAAACATATGTTTTTCTCTTACTAGGAATTCACAACCATCCTTGTTTTTCTCTTTTTTCTTCATCTAATCTAATCTTTATTTTTTGGTTTAATCTTCATCTTTATTTCTTGTTCTATATTAGTCGTGTGTATCATTCCAACAAGTGGTATCATTCGCCAAGGGATTCGTGGATAGCTCTTTGGTGTTGTCCGTGTTTTTTTCTTGACATCCGTGTCCTTTTGATCAATTTTTTTTCGTGTTTTAATGTTCTAAGTGATTCGTATACCCTCATCATAGTAGTATTCGTGATTTGGGTATTTTGGTTTGGGTTAAAACACAAATCTTTTGGCTCAAAGTTGCGAATTTCTTTGGCTCAAAGTTGCAAAATTGATCTTCCCATTGCGACAGACTTCATCAGAATAGCACAGGTAAGTAGAGATTGATCGCAATAACCCTAGGGTTTTACTTTGCGATCACCAGATATTGCGATACCCTTACTCCGACGTATATTATGATCGTTCATTGCGATCGTGGATTGTGACGGCATTAAGGATTATTGAAACGTCATTCTGCCAAAATTTCATTTGCCTTATTGCGATAGTCCTCATATTCCGATAGGTGTCTCATTCTGATACTTGTAGCATTGCGATACTTGTCTCATTTCGATACTAGTAGCATTGTGACAGTTCTCATATTACGACTGTGGACTATTGCGATAGGAGGGGTATTCTGATAGATGTGATATTGCGATAAGTGTGACATTGCGATAGGAGGGGCATTCCGATAGAAGTGATATTGCGATAAGTGTGACATTGCGATGGATGTTCTGACATTACGATGGGTGATAACATTGCGATCTGTTTGATTAAATTTTTGTTCGAGTAATTTTTAGTCTTAGCCACCATCTAGACTTGTCTCGGAGCATACTTTACACGAAGATAAAAGAAAAGTTAAAATTTTTTTAGGTCAAGTAAAATCAAATTTTTTCCCTACTAGTTTTTAGCTATTTCTAACTCAATTTCAAAATTCGGCGATAATCAATTTTTTCAGCTTACCATTTTGTCGGACTGAGGAATTTATTGTCGGACTGAGAAAAAAAATCGGAAGTTTCAGAATTTCAACTACATCACACGCTTTCTACGAATTGAGATACTGTTTTTCACATGACTTCTACGATGACGTCTCAACAAGATATTTATGCTGCGGGTACTGAGAATCGTCCACCCATGCTTACCAAGGAGAACTACACTACATGGGCTAGTCGTCTCCTTCATTATGCAAAATGTAAACCTTTGGGAAAGTTGATTGTGAAATCGATTCAAAAGGGTCCGTATGTTAGAAGAAAAATTATTGTGCCTGGGGACCCTACGAATGCTAACCCAGTGGCTGATTCTAGTCATGAGCAAACGGATGAAGAATGAACTAAAGCTGAATCCAAACAACTCGACGCTGATGATCAAGCAATTCAAGTCATTCTTATGGGACTTCCTGAAGATGTTTATGCTGCTCTCAATAGTTGTGAAACCGCACACGAGATGTGGCTTAGGATTCAGAAAATGATGAAGGGCAGTGAAATTGGTTTACAAGAAAAGGAAACTAAGTTGCTTCGTGAATGGAAGAAATTTACGTCTACTGAAGGGGAACAAATTGAACGTTATTATCATCGGTTTTAAACCCTCATGAATCATCTTAGAATAAACAAACATGAACCTGCACAAATTGCTGCCAACATCAAATTTCTTGATAATCTTCTGTTAATGAAATAATGCCTAAAAACTTTACTTGCATTTTTCGGTCTCGCTTAGTTTTGATTACGACAATATGTAAAAACAAGCATTTACGAAAACAACGAAAAACGAATTCTTGAGTTCAAGTATTTTTCATTTTACCCATTTTCACTTACGATATGAATAAACAAGTACTAACCTTAATCAAGTGATCAAGTGATTTAATCTTTTCTTAAAACTCACCTTTTATTAAGTGTGACAAGTGTTTAATTAAACTTTCCTTTTAAGAAAATGTTTTATTAAATTAAATATTTGAAAATTTGAAAATGACATTCTTTTTTGATTTGGAATATTCTTTCAGGATATTTTATAATCAGATAAGACCTCCACCACTAAAGGACAAAAAGGGAGCAGAGTCTACTCCGGCGGTTCCCTAGTGCCTAGGCGGTTCCTTATCGATAAGGTACCGTCGGCTGAGATAAGGAACCGCTGGCAGATATAGACGTTGGCCCTTTCTCCTATAAATAGTGGACCTTTCTCAGATTTTCTCTTCACCTCTTTTGCACATAAATTTACATATTCAAACATACTTCTTAAATCACTTAAATCCTTGATCATTTGATTGATTACTACTTATTTAGAAATGAATCTATCCCATCCATCCCTTCCTCTTCAAGTGCAAAGAGAAGAACACTATCCTTGTGAAGTGTTGAGTCCACCACCAAAGATCCTTTGAAGATCAAATCTTATACATTTGTTTTTGGGTCATAGTTGTGAAGATCCAAGTAGTTGTGTCTATTTGGAAGTTGTGTATGTACTAAGTATAGTTGTGTATATTGGTCCTAGCTACGATTAGGGCTCGACTTTTAGCTCAGACTCGGAAATTGGTTAAGCAACGTGTACGGTTTTCTCCACCATAAGGAGCTTGTTTTGTAGTGAACTCTCGAGTAGGAGTACTCGAGGAGTGGAGTAGGAACGAGGAGTGAGCTTCGTTGCCGAACCACTATAAATCCTTGGTGTTTGGTTTGATCTCTCTTTACCCTTAACTCCTTACATTCTTTATTCTTTGTGCATATACGTTAGTTAGTATTAGTTTAGTTACACTGTCGTTGTTCATATTGTGCATAAGAAGATTTCACATATTTCCTTAAGTCTAAGTTTTTGTGAAAAATGATTTTTTGAAAACCATCATTTAACAAGTACATATAAGAAACTATTCAACCCCCCTTCTAGTTTCTACAATTGGTATCAGAGCGGGTTGCTAAAGTATTTTTAAAGTATATTGTATTTTAAAACTTGAATCGATCTATGGATTCCAACAAGTACCTAGAAGGGCAATCTATGCAAAGACCACCACTTTTTTAAACCGATAGTTTTATTTATTGGAAAAATAGATTTGAGACTTATGTGAAATCAAAAGATTTAGATCTTTGGCATGTTATTACCAATGGTGATTTTTTACCTTATCAATTTAATGAAGTTTCTAAATCAAAGGAATTGGTCACTTTTGACAAAGCTAATGACGATACTAAAAAGAAACTTTCGAAAAATAATGAGGCTAAAATGGTGATTTGTAATGCTTTACCTAAGAGAGAGTATGAAAGGATTTTTATGTGTGAACCCGCTAATGATATTTGGAACACTCTTTTAGTAACCCACCAAGGTAATATCCAAGTCAAAGAAAGCAAAATCGATCTTCTTGTCCAACAATATGAACAATTTTTCATTTTAGAAGATGAAACTATTGATAGTGCTTTTGCTAGATTTAACACTATTATTACTAGTCTAAAAGCACTTGATGAAGGTTTTTCTAGCAAGAACAATGTTAGGAAGTTTCTAAGGGCCTTACATCCTAAGTGGAGAGCAAAAGTCACGGCGATCAAAGAATCGAAAGATCTCTCAACTTTATCACTCGATGAACTCATAGGCAACTTGAAGGTTCATGAGATGATAATTTTGAAGGACTCGGAATTGGTGAAAACCAAGAGTGAAAGGAAGTCTCTTGCACTCAAAGCCAAGAAGGCACTAAGCGATCATGATAGTTCCTCGGATAGCGACGATGAGGAGTATGCATTGGCAGTAAGAGATTTCAAGAGGTTCTTCAAAAGACGAGGTCAACACGTGAGGCAACCCAACAATGACAAGAAACCATTCACAAAGAATCGGTTTGCCAAGAACGAAAAAGGTGATAGGAATTGCTTTAGATGTGGTGATCCGAATCATTTCATTAGTGAGTGTCCAAAGCCCTCACGCGATAAGAATCACACGGCATTCGTTAGTGGTTCTTGGAGCGATAGCGGTGAAGATGTTGATGACAACCCCAAAGAGGACAAATGTCTTATGGCTCACACTTCTAAAGAGGTACATTCCGAAACCGAATATTATAGCAATAATAGCTCCACCTTAGATGATATTGAATTAGAAGGCCAATATGATAATTTACACAAACTTAGCCTTAAATTCATAGAAAAGAACAAAACCTTAAAATCAACAAAAACTAAGCTTGAAAATGAGATCAATGAACTTAGGGAAAAATTGGCCAAGCTTGAGAAAAATAAAGAAGTTGATTTAAGTTGCGTAAGTTGTGAGAAATTTAGATTAGAGAATGAGGATCTCAAGAGCACCTCCATTAAACTGGAAAAGTTCATGAAAGGTACTAGTGCTCTTGATGATATGTTAAACAAACAAATTCATTCTAAGGAAAGACTTGGTGTAGGTTTTAACTCAAATGAAGCATCAACCAGTGAACCTAAACAAGTAAGATTTTCAGAAAAACTGTCTGATGTACGCGGTCCCAGATTGTATGGGGCGGTTCCTTATCACTATGGAACCGCCACCCTAGATAAGGAACCGCGACCAGAGAGAGTTTTTGCTGAAAATTCTGAATTTTCTGAAAAGTCAAATTTAGGTGAACAACGAACGCATCTTATTGTTAACAAGGTCAAATTACCCATACTTGACGACAATGCCGTTGATAAGTTCTATAAGCCCTTGAGTAAACCTCAAATGGGAAATAGAAGTTTATCAAGACCATCTTCTACTCCACCAAGAGTAAGGAATGAGTCTAGGCCTAGAAGTAGAACGACAACACCTAGAAGAGATAGTCAAAACAATTCACGACCTGGAAGTAAAACTCCAGCACCTAGAAGGAATGACCACAACTCTAAACCAAGATCAAATACACCTAGTAGAAATAATGAACAACAAAACTGTTATATGAATTATTATCCTCCTCCATTTTGTTCCCCATGGGAAACCCCTCCTCCATTCATGCATCCCAACCAAATGCAAGGGATGTTTGGAACTAACAATTTTGGACCCATGAGATATTGGGGACCAAATGTTTGATCGTGTGTGTTGTTACCTAGATATGCTTGGGAATTGATTTGGAACCCGACGAGTGGATTAAGGATAGTGGTTGTTCTAGACACATGACGGGTAATAGAAGTTTGTTCTCGCGCTACAAAGCATATGATGGAGGTAAAGTCACATTCGCTAGTAGTCTACGTGGTAATATCATTGGCAAAGGTACAATTTCTCTTGACTCCACGACCATTGAAAATGTTGATCACGTAGATAATTTAGGGTTTAACCTTTTAAGTATAGGTCAAATTTGTGACAATAAGTGTAAGGTCATCTTTTCGTAACATGACAGTGAAATCGTAAAAGATGGAAAGGTCATTGGAAAAGGTGTTAGAAAGCATGGGCTTTATGTCATGAAGGTCAATAAGAAGTCAAAAGACAACATATGTCTTGCGACTATAGATGATAGTTCTACTCTTTGGCATAGGAGATTAGGTCACGCTAATATGCGTTTAATTCAATCTTTAGTCTCTAAGGAGTTGGTAAGACACCTCCCCAATATGAAGTTTGATAGTCACTTTTGTGATGCTTGCAAAGTTGGAAAACAAGTTCACTCAAGTCATAAAGCCAAGAATTTGGTTTCAACCTCTCGGTGCTTATAACTCCTACATATGGATCTCTTTGGACCTTCCGCTATACGGAGTTATGCAGGTAACCTTTATACCCTAGTTATAGTACGACTATTCTAGATTCACATGGACTATATTTTTGGCATCTAAGAATGAAGCTTTCGATCATTTCGAAATCTTTAGTCAAAGAATTCAAAATCAACTAGGATGTCCAATTGTCTCTATTAGGATGGATCATGGTAGGGAATTTGATAATGAAGTGCAATTTGGTGCCTTTTGTGAAGCTCATGGTATTACCCATAACTTCTCGGCTCCTCGCACTCCACAATTAAATGGGGTAGTTGAAAGGAAGAATAGGACCATCCAAGAGATGAGTAGGACGATGTTAAATGAGAAATCTTTGCCTCAAAAGTTTTGGTGCAATGCCGTTGACACATCGACTTATATTCTCAACCGAATTCTTATTCGACCTTGATGTAGTGTTTTTGTACACCTTTAGGAAAAGGATGACAAAAGTGGCAAGTATTAAGTGTCGGTTTAGGAAAACTAAGCACTAATGACCAATTAGGTTCAAGTTCGTTCACGAGGAGGCTAGTGTGTTATGTGTGTAATGATTTGGGTTAATTTGTGATTATATTTGAAAAAGAAGAATAGAAAGGGGATTAGAAGAGAGTGACGGTTATGAAGACGGATTTAACTAAGTCTAAAAAGGCGTACACGTAAAGTCGTAAAAAAACACCAAAATTAAAATTAATACCTAAAAATTTCTAAAAATTACCAAAAATCCCTAATAATATAATAAGAGTTTACAAAAAATCAAAACTTGCAAAAACCTTTTAATTAATTAGATAATGACTTTTTAATGCTAATTAAAGCCCTAAAAATCAAAATTAATTATTAAAAAGCCCTAGACAAGATTTTCAAGTTTGTAAACCTCAAAAACACTCTAATTAAGCTAAAAACTATTTTTCAAAATTTTAAAACCAATTAAAACTATTTTTAAATAATTAAAAACTCCTAAAATCAATTAAATCTTAAATTAATTATAACAAATAATTAAAAGACCTAAAAAATATTTGGAAAGTTGCAAAAATCCTAATTAAGTATTTAGAACCTAGGAAAAATATAAAAACCTAGAAAATCAGACTTTTAATTTTTAATAATAAAATAATATTAAAATAATATTAAAAATCCAAAAATTATAAAAAATTCTAAAAACTTGCAAACTAGCTTAATTTAACCTAAATAACTCAGAAATGAAAGTGAAATGACCTAAGTACCCCTATTGGGCCTAGAAAGTGGGCCAAACCCAAAACAGTCCCTTATTGGGCTTAATTAAGGCCCAATAAGAAAAAGTGCTCAAAATAAGCTCAAAAAGCACAGGTTGACTCAAAATTTGATTTTAAACAACTTTTTCCAAAGGCCCAAAAGCTGAAAATGTGAAATAAGCTAACTTATAATAAGCAGCTTATTCTTAATGGGCTTTTTGGCCCATTAAGCTATAAGCTGATGCCATAAGCTAAAATTTAACACACAACCTTCTTTTGACCTAACAAAGACTTCTGCAAAAAGAAATTTCAAATAAGACCACTCAATAAGCCAGAAACAAGTCAACAACTTATTCACAAAATGACAAAATAGTCGTTTTTATGATTTAGACCACCTTAGAAGCTGATTCAAGTTGCAAAATGTTTCTTTTGACAAAACTAAGCTTAAAAACAAAAGAACTTTCAAATAAGCACACTCAATAAGCTAGAAAATCAAATAAGCACTTATCTTAAAAGTCAAACAAGTTGGTTTTCTAGTGAAAAGTCAAAGTCAAAGTCTGATAAGCTCTAGTTCACTTAAATGGGTCAAATAATGAAGATCTATTACAAAAAATAAGTTGTTGCAAGTCAGAATAATCTAGAATAGCTTATTAATAAGCTGATGATAAAATTGCACTAGCAGGGGCTAGTTTTGGATGTTGAGCAGTGGGAACTTTTCCCACTGCTTGACTATTTTGACTTGTTGTCTTTAGTGACTTTTTCTTGGATTCAGATTTCACAAAGGCACCCAATTGATCTTTGGATCAAAAGGAGTCAATAACAATCAAAATAACACAATCACAAACAGCCAATTGATACAGTTTAATCATTTAATCACCAGACATTGCATAGACATGAACAATAAGCAGTTTAGCATTCAAGAGCAATTTTAGCACAAATCAGCCAACCAAATTCAACCAAATGCACACACAAGCTATAATAAACTCCAATAAGCAAGTCTAAACAGGTTTCATGCACTGGTTCAAAGAATTAAGCAAGATCCAAGCTATGAAAGTTACTGATGAACACTACACATGCAGATTTCTACTTTTGCTGATGTATTTGACACACAAGCCAATTTCAACACCTCAAATCTTTCAAACAGGTTATGTTAACTTTGTTTAAACCACTTTTATCCCTAAGCATGCATACACACTAAGTGTTCCCAAAATCCTAGGTCAAAACAAGCAGAAACAAGGTCTATATAGCAGATTGATCAATTCAAGTGTTCAAACCCAAAAACTTCCAGCAAAACACTCTCAAACAAAGGTATAACAGATACAAAGCATGAACAACACTTTCCCTTAACACAATAACAAATTACAAACATAAATCAGTAGACCCAAACACCCCTTTAACTTTTTCAAATCAAGATTTTCAAAAGCAAAACAAGATTTCAGGCCAACCAAGCATCAATTAACACTCAAACAAGTCTAATAAACAGATTCAAGCAAGAACAAGCCACAAAATTCACAAGAACAACAGTTTCATACAAATATCACCAAAAATCACAATTTATGCAGATTTGGAGATTAAGTAAGCAAACCTCATGGATGTACATCCACACCCACGAATTTTAAGCTTATGTGCTAGCAAGAACAAGCACAAGCTTCCACAAAAGCCTGCTAAGATTCAACAAGGGTTAAGCACAATAACATGAAAAATCAGAAACTTAGAAAAAACTTGATTGATGCAAACTTGTTACCCCACACTTGATTATCCCCAAGTTATAAGCCTCACCACACCTTAACCAACTCAGTTAGGATGCTATGATGAGCCCTATAGCCCAAGAATTCCAAGATTGGAACAAGACTTAGCAAAATATCAAGAAAATGAGGAAAATATGCAAACTTTTGCACACTCCGCTTTTGAAAACAGGTTTTGAACTTTAAGAACTACAAAGCATATAACAAATGAAAGCAGTAAACAAGAGTGGCCAATGACTTTTCTTCAAGATTTCAAACTCAATTTCATTAAACTTGAAATAGGATTTACAGAAACTTGAACCAAGGAAAAATCAAAAGCAAAAATGAAATGTGAAGGCCTAAGTGGCTTTATATAGCCTTACAAGTGAACTATGAAAGCTGAAAACGTGTAACCCTAGCTACTTGATCTTCCAAAATTGCCCTTGAGAGTTTTGGCATCTTCTTGAATCATGTGACTTGTTTTTGGCTATTTGTTGATGCTGGCAAGTGTAAAGTTGATCCAAGGGTGTAAAACCAGCTTAAGTTACAAGCATAATTCTCCTACGTTGGATTGCTGGTTAGTTTTTGTTTGGACGTGAAAAGTGGGGCAGGGGAAGGTTGGCATTATCACATGCATGAGAGTGATGGGAGTTTAGGGGTTGGGTTATGATTAGAGGGCCATTAATCATCATTCTGGAAATTATTAGGGCTTAATTACAAGAAATTAAGAAATCCCTAATTGTGTTCTTGAGGTGAATAGTGCCAGGTTTGATTTGTTTTTGTGTTGGATTATATTTAAATAAGTGTTAATGGCGCCAAGATTAAATTAATCTTAATCCGGCTGAGTGGGATTGTGACATGGAGGAAAGGTGAGCTGTGATTGGCTGGATGGAGTGAGTGGGGCACGTGTCACCCCCTCACTGGTCTATGTAACTTCTTTGTCTGGCCCAATATTACCCCCTATCTTTCTTTCTCTTGCCACTTTGTAAATAATCAGCCAAAAACTTGTTTCCTTTGTTATTGAAGTTTCAAACTTCACACTTTTGCCCCAAAAAGTTTCATAAAGTAAATTCAGGGGTATTTCTTGCCATTTTTGAATTCTTCAAGGGCTGGTTTGGTAATTTCTTCAAAGGTAACAGTCTTGACTTGTATGATTGTCATCTTGGAGGACTGAAATTGCCAAGTCTTTGATAAATGAGGGACCATTTTTGCCAATTGTTGAAAGTTGAGGGTCCTTCTTGTAATTTTGGATTTTTTCAAAGGACCAAACTTGTCATTTCTTGTACTTTGAAGGACTTCATGATGTATTTGACTTTGTGGATGATATTGGTTGACAATTTAGCTTTGTTGAGGGGCTAAACTTGCCAATTCTTCAAAGTTAAGGGCCCTTTTGGTAATTTTGACAAACTTTAGGAACCAAGCTTGTAATTATGAGGATACAAGGGTATAAAGTGTCAATTCTTCATAATTGGAGGACCCTTCTTCATAATTCTTCAAATCTTCAAGGGTTGATCTTGGGAAAGTCTTCACTAGGGCTTGGTTCATTGTGCGGCTTCGTTTCCCGTGTTCGTTTTTGCATGTTTCTTGTGATCTTTTGTCATTATCTCAATATCCATACCTAAAATACACAAGCAACAAACACAAGCATATATTTGGGTATTTTGATGATATTTAATGCATTTTAAGCCCTATTTGGAAGATGAGACTATGTATAAAAGCAGTCTCATCACTCCCCCATACTAAACCATTGCCGTGCCCTCACGCAATGCTAGAATAAAGTATCAAAGCATCTTCAAAATTAAATTTTATTCACTTTATTGGAATGATAAACTAGCTACACTACTACTATTACTACCACTACATGTGTTAGAGACATAATGTATGATTTTCATCGCAAAATGGGACGTTTAGGTTCATAGAACAAGAACACGTGAATGCTTCGTTAGAAATAATTTCTTCATCCTCGATATTCACTCCAATTCCATGCTAAGCGTGCAACGAGATCATTGTCATTATAAGTTAGTAATGCTAACACTACTCATATGCTGTAACACCCCATTTTGATAAATGGAATGTCACGCGTGATTATGGCGTGTCATCAAAGCATGCAAGGTGATATGTAGTAAAACATACATGACCATAGGGAAAACCGGAATGAAACATCGGTTCCCAAACATAAGCCCAAAACATAAATAAAGGAAATGAACTGAATAAAGACTAAACAAGCATAACTATATGAAGGCAAAAAGGAAAAGAAGTCTCTGGCAGCTTCCATCCTATGTGCGTCCTCCAAATGCTCGAGTCTTGGGTACCTGCCGTTTTGGGACATGGAAAGGAAAGTAACGGCTGAGCAAGACGCTCAGTGCACGGATGTACAATATTGCATGAATAGGATAAGCATGTAACATAAAACAGCGGAAGACTGAGTTCTGAGTAAACTGGTTAAGTATCATGAAAACTGGTTTTATAGTTTGAAAAAGCCTTATGTTTAACCTGTGAAAACTGTTTTAACATATATATACCATAGCCCATATAGGTCATGAAAAGGTCACGTGCATGAATACTTGGAGGGGTGACCTCATCATGCTGATTAGAGGGGATGCCTCTAATCAATATACTGATTTGGGTAGGAGGGATCAGCTCCTTGTGAAGGGTGCAAGGCACACACCACATTCACCATGATAAACTGAATAAAACATGTAACTAGGATGCACCCATACGCCCCGACTGATATAATAATATGGCCAAACTGAAAAGGGACGCCACGAGCAATCACTCCGCCGTGGGGAAGTCATAACATCGGTGCCTCCAATGCTATGGTTATGGTACCTCCATAACTAGGTGAAACTGGTCATGCTTGTATATGGCTATAGTTTATGCTAAATTAACATAAGCAGTTCAAAACAATAAAACAAATGCTGGGGAAAACAGTTGGCTGCATACGGGGAAATCCTAATAAGGAAGGAATGTCCATACTGAAAGGACGGGAATCCGTACCTCAAGTCCAGTGAATGAACGGAAGAAAGACTCCTACTTCTGGATCACTAACGCTACATGAATACACACGTGTATAAGTATCGATTCACTGATTACGTACTGGGTTTTGTGTCTCATTATAGCTGATTTGGTGTGTTTTAGGTCATGGTTCACTGTTTAAAGCCTTAAACTGTGTTTATCTTGTATTCTGGTTTATCTGATTAAGTATTACTGGTGTTTCATGCATTAATATACTTACTGTATAATAATAAGTAACTTTCCAAAAATAGCAGGTTTCCAAAAATAGAAAGTTTCCAAAAATAGAAAGTTTCCAAAAATAGAAAGTTACCAAAAAAAAATAAAAAAAAATAGAAAGTTTCCAAAAATAGAAAGTTTCCAAAAATAGAAAGTTTCCAAAAATAGAAAGTTTCCAAAAATAGAAAGTTTCCTAAAATAGAATTTACTGCCTAAAATAGATTAGTTTCTAAAAATAGAAAGTTTCCAAAAATAGATCAGCTGCCTTATATAAATAAGTTTCCATATATAGAAGGTTTCCATAATTAGATTAGCTGCCTGAAATAGATTGATTTCCATATATAGAAGGTTTCCATAATTAGATTAGTTGCCTTATTTAATTAAGTTTCTATAAATAGAAGTTTCCATAATTAGAATTAAGCTGATTACATAAGCTAACATATAAGTCTAAGTGTTATAAGCTTATTCTTAAGTCATATGATATAGTGTATAGTTTAATTATTATTTCATGTATTTTAATTAAACTATAGGTTAAGCATTTTAATTAAAGTGTAACCTGTATTAATTAAAATGAAATGAAAATACTTAGGTTAAAATGTGTATTATTATTAATAATAATATAACCTAAGTCATGTCTAAATTAATTAATTATAGGCATGTTTTTAATAATTAATTAATTATAACTTATAACATAAAATACTTAGGTTAAATTAATGTCATGATAAACTAATAATTAAAATAACCTAAGTCATGATTTAATTAATATTTCATGTTATTAATTAATTATATCCTAAGTTCATGATTCATAAAAATTACATGTAACATAGATCATGATTTTAACCAACGAACCGTGAACCGGGTATGAATTCGACACCGTACCCCGGGCCAAACCCGGGGCACACGTGTCCCCTTGCTGCCGTGGGTCCCACATGAGCCAACCAAGACCAATTGTGGTCTTGGTGGTGGCGGCAATAGCAACCAAACCCCCCTCGGGTTTGTTTTGCTAGGCGGCTAGAAACAAACACCCCTTTAAATCATTCCTTGATTTTATTTAATATCAAAACATGTTAGATCAATGATTAATTATCTTGTTTTCATAAGAAAAATAATAACATGTTCATGAAAATAATCAAAGATTAAAAGAATTAAAAAGAATTAAAAAGAAGGGTTAGAAAGGTATACCACTATGTAGCTTGGAAAAAGGATGAACAAACACGTATTCTAACACTTGTTTTTAAGATCAAAATCAATCAAACACCCACTTATGGTGGTGTAAGGGTGGCGGCACAATAAGGAGAAAAAGGAGAGGAGAAAACTCTTTTTAGGGTTTTATGTTTATTTCTTGAAAAATGAAAATGAAAACATGTTTTTACTTTTACCCCCCCTTAACTTGAAAAGTCCATGGGCTAAGCCCATTTCATGCATGTGTGCCGTGGGTATGGGGGCCCCACATGGGGTACCCGTACCTTTCTCGTGTCCCGATATTTCGTGTTCGTTCGCGGTTAAACGTGCTCGTGTTTAACGTGTTTCTGTTTCTTTTAACGTGTCGTTTATCGTAAACTTAACGCTCGTAAATATATTATAAGTATTTACGTAATTATTTCAGTTAGTATTTTAAATGGTGTTCATGATTTAATTATGTTCACGTGATATATTATTAACTGTTTATCATGGGGTCGTACGTAATCGATACTTGTCATGACATACACGTATGCACTTGCTTGATTATTAGCACATGAATGTGATCAATACTACATGAGGTAAGTTTTAATCTAGAACGTACGATCTTAAGGGCACTATTCATGGTAAAAGCATGCGGGTTTTACAATTCTTCCCCCCTAAAAAGAATAATTCGTCCCCGAATTATAGATAAAGTAACTGAAAGCGAAACATACCCGAATCAAACTGGAAAGGTATGCAAAATAACGGAAATGAAGGTGACATGGTAGAAGGGAACGTGGAAAATGACATGTCTTGAAAAGACATGGAACGTGACGTGACTGCAAGGACATATCTAATCGATAAGAGAAAAAAATGGATAAGAAGTCCGGATGAACTTGTCCGTTTCCAAGTGGCCTCCCTCTTGGAACGGTTCCTTCAGGAGATCCTGACACTAATGATAAATCTTGGTCCTCCTGACCTTGACTTGGAATACGAAGAAATTCTTGGTTATCAACGGAAGGTAGATCCCCTAAATTCGATCGAGGAAATAAGAGTTAACGTGCAAGGGTACTGAAACGTTACGATGCAAGACCATCTGACTTAACTGATAATTTGAAACGATGCGCGAGACATAAAGAAACGTAGTACGTGAAACATTTTGAACGTGATACGTGAAAAATTTTGAACGTGCTACGTGGAGATATGGCGAGTGTAGTATGAGTAAACATATCATGATCCATGATACGTGTAACATATTTTGATCATGATATGAGGAACGTGGAATGAACATGACATGTGAGACATATCGTGATCATAGAATATAATGGCGGTAACGCCAAACGCTACAAGGTGAGACGTGGAATATGACGTGAAACGTCTATCTGATGATGGAGGGTTATACTAAACTTGGGTCTGGTCTCACAAGTTCTTGCAAAACTTCCCAGAACGAAATGAACGTAAAATCGTAAGCTAAAATACGATCATGAACGTGAATAGTGTCATGAACGTTAGCGCGAAAGCAAGTCGTGGAATTAGAATGAAGACGTGAAGTAATTTAGGAGTACAATTGGGAATCTTTGTCTGACTCGATAGCTGCGGGATTACCAAGTGGTCGGATGAGCCTTGGCTGGAACATGTTCGTTAAATCTGTTGGTTCTGAAATCCGTACGGATGTAAGGATTCTGCAGACTTGATTAAACTGTTGACAATAACCCAGATAGCATCATGCTTCTTCTGAGTTTGCTGAAATCTGGTAACTAAAATCCATGGAGGTCTTGTCCCTTTTCGATTCACAATTTCATATGATGAAAACATACCCGTCTGTTGGTGTCCTATCTTAGCCTGTTTGTATAACAGGTATGAAGATATGAACGTAACTGTATCCTGCTTCGTAGAAACTTGATACATGGAAGGTTGCAAAACTCTGAGTCTCTGAATCTAGACTTCTCCTAGCGTATGATTTTATAGAACACCTAATGTAGTGTCGGGTTCTCTTCTTTACTCATAAGCTGAGTCATGGTAAGATTAACCGTAGAATGCCATGTGATTCAGCGTGTCACTGAAATCAAACAGAATTGATATCGGAAAGAATTCCAGGGTAAAATTTCTCTTGTCATAGAATTTGCAACGTAGTGCAGATATGGTCTTCCTGTTCTTCTCTAGGCTTAGAGGAAATCAGGTTATCCTCAATGAAAACGCTGATGAATTTGTTTAGGAGTTCATGGAAACTCAATTTATTAAGTTCATAATACGGTTGGAGCATTGATGAGACTAATTCAAAATCATAAATCTGGCATAACCGAGTCGTGCACGAATAGCAGTCATGGACATGTCCTGCTTTTTCACTCGTCACTGTTGGCAGCATGATTGTGAGTTCGATCTTGGAAAAGTGATTAACACTATACGGTTGATTGGACATGTTGTCCATATGTGGAGGAGAATAACGGTCATGAATGGTGATTTGTTTAAGTCGACGGTAGTCGACACCTAATCTCATGGTACCATCCTTCTCCTTGAAGGTTCTTCTGGAGTGTAAGGAACAATTTTGGAATAATCCGTTGGTTATGCGTAAAAGGACCTTAGTAGTCGTGTGTTACTAACAGCTAGAAAATTTTAGCAATATGGCTAACAAAGCACGTGCTTGAAAAGCATAGATAACTTGTACAGATTTTCCTGATGGAAAATCAAGCTGAAAGTATTCAGGAGCCTGAACATTACTGTACATAAATATGAATCATAGCATGGTGTGATTAGTACATAATTAGGATAAAGTTTATCTCGTGTCTGTCCGAGGAAAATGCATTAGCAGCTTGGATCTCATCATTAAGCTGAAGGAAAACCGTCGTATACGTGGGAATACGAAAGGCGTCCTTCATGGTCATGAATATATGAAATATGGTGAAAGAAATGAAAGTGACGTCGGCAACGTGACAGTTCTCACTGATGCGCTGATAACGGTATTGAAATTCTTGTGGCCTGATTAATACATGGCACAACAACATAGATATACCCTTGGAGGGTACCCTGAATTTCTTAGAAATGTTCCATAATTAGACGTGAGTCATGTGTCTTGACTCGTGTCTTGAGAAATGTGAGCGTGACATATGCCTTGACTGGTATCTTGACATGTGTCCTCAGAAAGTATACGTGAGACATGTGTCTTGACTGATGTCTTGACATGTGTCTCGAGATGTGAAACAATTAGAACTACAAATATTAGGTTAGTATGCCAGAATTGGCGGATCGGTTGGACTACTGATCATTTGTATGTCTGATGACGTCCGCGGCCAGAGCCTCGGTTGCGATTTCTAGGATATTTTTTTTTGTCATGGTAGTGGTTACTATCGTCTTGTCTGTAGGTTCCATGACGGTCATTCTCATGACCGTGACTCATGTAACTATTTAGCTGAGTGGCTGGCTGGTACTGGTTTGCACTCATATGGCTGAAATGACAGCCGAACGACGTGTGACATGTAACTATGAATTTAGGACAATGATTGATGGGAATTGTCTGATGGTGAAGCATCTTCTCGTCCAATTTCTTTGCTCCGGCGCCTTTGTCTTCGTCTTTTAGAATCTCCAGGTTGTGAACAGCATCAGCATCAGCATCTCGTAGCATCTCCCAACATCAGCAGCATCAACCTTCAGTGACATCTCCAAGCTATGAACGGCATCGACAATCTTGTAGAATATCAGTAAGTGAACATACGCCTGAGATGATTTAGAATCGACTAGCGAATACTCGTGAAGTATTGCAAGTGGAATACACATGGATTAAGGTACATGTAATACACATGAAATACGGTACGTGGAGTACACATGGAATACACATGAAATGATCGGTATGGGCTCGATCATTTGTCCTGATGTAAGGAAAGTAAACCTGTTAAACGGTTAGGAAAACCATCATGATAACCTGGCAGTATTAGCATAGACATCATTCTGGTTGCATAGAGAAACGCTAAAGTGTGGTTACACAAAATTCAATGATGATTTGCCTGACAACATGATCAATGAAAACCAACCATGACTATCATGAAAGCATGATAAGAGAAATCTAACAATGTCTTGCAGGACAACGTAAATAACAAAAGAGGCATGAAACATAATCAACATGAAGACGGAATTATCATGAGGAAACATGAAACCATCTATTACGAAGAAGTGTATAACATAATCAGCATGAAACTGAAGTTAACCATGACAGTATGAAGGCATACTTGACATAAAAACATAATAACTTATGATGGGACATGAAAAAAAATTTATGCCAATTTAAATCATGAGAAAAATTTTATGCAAGAAAAACAGTGCATGAATGCGTAATGTAGTTTATAAAACCTTTATACGTGCGAGGGAACGCCTATGGGTCGGTTCCAAAACAAAAGACATGGCGAGGGGACGCCTATGGGTCGGTCCCAAAGTTAAAAGTTTCGATAAAAGCACATGCGACTAAATAGGGCCAGTCCTGTACCAACCATTACTTAGTCAAAATTCCTGTAACAGATAACATATGATATAAATGCATGAATGCATGAAACATACTAATTAAAAATCATTGTCAAAACTTAACAGAAAAATTTTTATGTGAAAATTATGAACTACTGGGGTCAGTCCACATCGTCACAGTTCACGAGGAACATCATGCATAGACAATGACACATAACTAAGTATGGATGACGGTTGTTCATTCCATATTAGTAAGACGATACTGGTGAAAACATCATGGTGAAAACAACAAGGTGCTGAAAACGTCATGGCTAAAACAAAAAGGTGCTGAAAACGTAATGGTTGAAATAACAACGCGCTGAAACATCAATACGTGGAATAACAAACGTTGGCTTAGGAAGCTCCTGGTGACTACCCACTAGTCACAGGTCGAGTTTTAGAGCCTACAGGTCGAAGCCTTGGCTCTGATACCATAATTGTAACACCCCATTTTGATAAATGGAATGTCACGCGTGATTATGGCGTGTCATCAAAGCATGCAAGGTGATATGTAGTAAAACATACATGACCATAGGGAAAACCGGAATCAAACATCGGTTCCCAAACATAAGCCCAAAACATAAATAAAGGAAATGAACTGAATAAAGACTAAACAAGCATAACTATATGAAGGCAAAAAGGAAAAGAAGTCTCTGGCAGCTTCCATCCTATGTGCGTCCTCCAAATGCTCGAGTCTTGGGTACCTGCCGTTTTGGGACATGGAAAGGAAAGTAACGGCTGAGCAAGACGCTCAGTGCACGGATGTACAATATAGCATGAATAGGATAAGCATGTAACATAAAACAGCGGAAGACTGAGTTCTGAGTAAACTGGTTAAGTATAATGAAAACTGGTTTTATAGTTTGAAAAAGCCTTATGTTTAACCTGTGAAAACTGTTTTAACATATATATACCATAGCCCATATAGGTCATGAAAAGGTCACGTGCATGAATACTTGGAGGGGTGACCTCATCATGCTGATTAGAGGGGATGCCTCTAATCAATATACTGATTTGGGTAGGAGGGATCAGCTCCTTGTGAAGGGTGCAAGGCACACACCACATTCACCATGATAAACTGAATAAAACATGTAACTAGGATGCACCCATACGCCCCGACTGATATAATAATATGGCCAAACTGAAAAGGGACGCCACGAGCAATCACTCCGCCGTGGGGAAGTCATAACATCGGTGCCTCCAATGCTATGGTTATGGTACCTCCATAACTAGGTGAAACTGGTCATGCTTGTATATGGCTATAGTTTATGCTAAATTAACATAAGCAGTTCAAAACAATAAAACAAATGCTGGGGAAAACAGTTGGCTGCATACGGGGAAATCCTAATAAGGAAGGAATGTCCATACTGAAAGGACGGGAATCCGTACCTCAAGTCCAGTGAATGAACGGAAGAAAGACTCCTACTTCTGGATCACTAACGCTACATGAATACACACGTGTATAAGTATCGATTCACTGATTACGTACTGGGTTTTGTGTCTCATTATAGCTGATTTGGTGTGTTTTAGGTCATGGTTCACTGTTTAAAGCCTTAAACTGTGTTTATCTTGTATTCTGGTTTATCTGATTAAGTATTACTGGTGTTTCATGCATTAATATACTTACTGTATAATAATAAGTAACTTTCCAAAAATAGCAGGTTTCCAAAAATAGAAAGTTTCCAAAAATAGAAAGTTTCCAAAAATAGAAAGTTACCAAAAAAAAAATAAAAAAAAATAGAAAGTTTCCAAAAATAGAAAGTTTCCAAAAATAGAAAGTTTCCTAAAATAGAATTTACTGCCTAAAATAGATTAGTTTCTAAAAATAGAAAGTTTCCAAAAATAGATCAGCTGCCTTAATTAAATAAGTTTCCATATATAGAAGGTTTCCATAATTAGATTAGCTGCCTGAAATAGATTGATTTCCATATATAGAAGGTTTCCATAATTAGATTAGTTGCCTTATTTAATTAAGTTTCTATAAATAGAAGTTTCCATAATTAGAATTAAGCTGATTACATAAGCTAACATATAAGTCTAAGTGTTATAAGCTTATTCTTAAGTCATATGATATAGTGTATAGTTTAATTATTATTTCATGTATTTTAATTAAACTATAGGTTAAGCATTTTAATTAAAGTGTAACCTGTATTAATTAAAATGAAATGAAAATACTTAGGTTAAAATGTGTATTATTATTAATAATAATATAACCTAAGTCATGTCTAAATTAATTAATTATAGGCATGTTTTTAATAATTAATTAATTATAACTTATAACATAAAATACTTAGGTTAAATTAATGTCATGATAAACTAATAATTAAAATAACCTAAGTCATGATTTAATTAATATTTCATGTTATTAATTAATTATATCCTAAGTTCATGATTCATAAAAATTACATGTAACATAGATCATGATTTTAACCAACGAACCGTGAACCGGGTATGAATTCGACACCATACCCCGGGCCAAACCCGGGGCACACGTGTCCCCTTGCTGCCGTGGGTCCCACATGAGCCAACCAAGACCAATTGTGGTCTTGGTGGTGGCGGCAATAGCAACCAAACCCCCCTCGGGTTTGTTTTGCTAGGCGGCTAGAAACAAACACCCCTTTAAATCATTCCTTGATTTTATTTAATATCAAAACATGTTAGATCAATGATTAATTATCTTGTTTTCATAAGAAAAATAATAACATGTTCATGAAAATAATCAAAGATTAAAAGAATTAAAAAGAATTAAAAAGAAGGGTTAGAAAGGTATACCACTATGTAGCTTGGAAAAAGGATGAACAAACACGTATTCTAACACTTGTTTTTAAGATCAAAATCAATCAAACACCCACTTATGGTGGTGTAAGGGTGGCGGCACAATAAGGAGAAAAAGGAGAGGAGAAAACTCTTTTTAGGGTTTTATGTTTATTTCTTGAAAAATGAAAATGAAAACATGTTTTTACTTTTACCCCCCCTTAACTTGAAAAGTCCATGGGCTAAGCCCATTTCATGCATGTGTGCCGTGGGTATGGGGGCCCCACATGGGGTACCCGTACCTTTCTCGTGTCCCGATATTTCGTGTTCGTTCGCGGTTAAACGTGCTCGTGTTTAACGTGTTTCTGTTTCTTTTAACGTGTCGTTTATCGTAAACTTAACGCTCGTAAATATATTATAAGTATTTACGTAATTATTTCAGTTAGTATTTTAAATGGTGTTCATGATTTAATTATGTTCACGTGATATATTATTAACTGTTTATCATGGGGTCGTACGTAATCGATACTTGTCATGACATACACGTATGCACTTGCTTGATTATTAGCACATGAATGTGATCAATACTACATGAGGTAAGTTTTAATCTAGAACGTACGATCTTAAGGGCACTATTCATGGTAAAAGCATGCGGGTTTTACATATGCCCTAATCACGTACTTATTCTGTAACACCCCCAAATTTATACAACTCAGTTCAGCGGAAGACTAGTTGGTGTTACGGGATAGCACATTACTCACATCATAGACAACGCATAAAAATCGCGGCGTTTAATAATAAATCATTTCCATTCATAAACATCAAAGTTACATAGGTCCCAAGTCATTACATTGCATACAAAAGTTTTACAAAGTGTTTGAATGGAAAAATATTGTTTAAGTGCGGGCCATGAATTCTTGTCGTCTTCCCGAGAATTACCTTCAAGTACCTGAGATAAAACATGTTAAAAGAAAAGGTCAGCGATAACGCCGAGTGAATTCATAGAGTTTAATAAATTCCATCAATATAACTTTGGTATAAAATTAGTACCAAAAATCAATTCATACAAATCATTGTAATAGGCCGTAAAATAGCCAAAATCATTTTATATAAATCCTTATCGAAAATCATAATATAGGCATTTGCCTTAAAAATCATTATACGAGCCAATGTCGTAAAAACAATCATACAATACGTCTTATAACGTTGTATAAAATCAAATAAAAATCGTTATATGAATATGGTTATGAAAACCAAAATACAATCATAATATCAATAGTATGACCCTGTATTGCTAGTCAGGCAATACATCGTAATTCGGAGCGTCTATTATTATTTTGTTAATTCGGATTATTATAAGCCGCATGACATTGTTACCTTACTAAACCAACAACGGGTAGCTAACCCGATACCAATTTTGCCCATCTAAAGTAGCGTGTCGTCACAAAGGTCACGCTATTGGAAATCTTCTCATACATAAATTCGCTTACCAATCAATGTGGCACGACGGGGATCAACCGTCAAGGCGCGAACTGGGGTGATCGTCCCCAAATAGTACTATTAAATGCATAAGCGTCTACCAACTCCCGGTAGTTCACAATTCATGCTAATGGGACTTTTAGTGACATAACCTAACTTTAATAATCCATTTAATTTCATCTATCGGGTCCATTAATCATTTATCGGGTCATACAATCGGGTCATTCAATCATTCGGGTCCAAAATCAATAAACAAACAATCGGGACAAATAGTGTCCAAACTTTTATAAAAACTAACATGTTATCTCCCTCGCGGGTTTATAAAGCATTTATAAAACATTTAAAAGAGTGCGAGGCTATGAACTCACGTTGATATGGGAAGGCGGGTTATCGGCAATTCGGACGTACGGTACGTGCTTCAATCACGGAAACCTAGACAAATAATACTCGGTCTTAGACGTTTGTCCAATGACTTTATAAAATATCAATTATGTATACATATGATGATTATATATATATGATGATCAAGTGGGTTTACATATTCTCGTTTACTCATTTTAGAGTTTACGTTTTAGTATCGTCTTACTAGTTCACTAGTTTCACCGATTTTACCTATTTTAAGTTCATTAAGTCTTTTATAAGTTCTTTAACTTGTTTTTACCCATTTTATACCTATATGATCAGTATATATATCTTTCATGTTGGGCCCAAATGGGTTAAGCCCAAATAATTCTTTTTACAAGTTTTTATCTTATTAAGTCCAATTATTAGTCCAATATGTTTATTTAGCTCGTAAATGTCCGTAATTCTTATAGTTCGGGTTTTATCGGTTTTTACTTGTCTTAGTTACTTATACATCAGTATACAACTTTTTATAAACTTTACATTAGACGGGTTTGGTCGTCTAAGTTTTATTTGATGAAAAACGTTAATTTCACGGCGATAGCCGAAAAAGTCGTAAAAATCAAGTTTATAGTTTTTATTACTTATAAATATTACTTTTACCACCATTTATATATTTTACCCATTTAATTAACCTTTTATACATTTATATAAATAAGTTTTATAAGTTAGTGGGTTTATACTTTACATTTTATAAATTATAAAGTGAGTGCTTATATAATAATAATAAACATTATTTCCAAAATCTGATTTTTAACTTCACATTCACCATTTTTATCATATCTAGAGTTCTACAATGACTTAGAAGCTCATTTTTAGATGACAACTTCTTCATAATATGTGCTAAATATAACTTAGTTATAGCTACTGCCCATTTTAAGTCTAAGTTGCCTTAACAGTCCCTACAAAACTGCTTATTCAGATTGTACCACCTAACTTGTTTTGATCATATCTCACTCATTATTTTGATTCCATTGCATGGCCAACTCTCACATGTGTATAACATCATCTACTTTACTGTAAATAGATCAAACCATGCATTTTTATCAGTTCTTCATTTAGTTATCTACTGTTTTTATACAGCCAACTATTTAGACATGATTTTAGCTTCATTTCTTATGGTTATCATCATTTTTAAGCATATTTATCAACACTTGATCCCCACACAACATTTTTATCATCATATATACATCATATACATATACAAAATGAAAGAAAAATACATTTGTTCTTTACAAAATAATAAGAGAAAAATGTAGAGGATGATCTTCTTTACCAATCCAAGTGGATTTCTTGTTTTAGGAAGGCAAGAACTTGATGAACACAACAAGTATCTCCAAGACCATCAAATAGCAAGATCATATGTTGGAAAATCAGCCCTAGGACACAAGCAAATCACCTCCAAAGTTGGTTATATGGCCACCAAATGATCAAGGTTTCAAGGAAACACCTTAATAGGACTAGTAAACATGTGGTTTGTAGTTGGAAGAGATCAAAAATGGTGTTTATAGCTTGAGTTGGGACGGCACATAGATGAAGTTGAGAGAGTTTTGAGAGTGAAATGCATGGATGAAATGGTTAAGTGAAAACCATGTGTTGGTTTTGTGTAGTTTGGTGGAAGGCTTAGCCTAAAGTGTAAGCTAAAGCTTACACTTGTTATAAACAAGTTAAGACTTGTGCCACCTAAGGGTGGTGAGTCATTTTGGCCGTCCCTTGCAAGCTAGTGGGATGGGGCAAAGTGTTTTGTCCCATCTCACTAGTTTACGGGTATTTCTCGATTCTAGTTTTCTCGATTTGCGTGCCCTCGGGTCGTTTTACGAAAAACGTTTTTATAAATTATGAATCAACGTCACAAAACGAATCCAATAAAAATTGTTTCATCAAAAACGGAGTTCGAAAACGTAAATACGTAATCCTAAGGTTTCCGGTTTAGTCGTAAAGGACGTTAAAATAAAATCGTAAGTCCTAATCTCTTCTCGTAAATTTGTGAGTTTATGAACCAACACAAATTTAAAACTCCAAAATAATATTCATGGACAAATTTATTTTCTAAAATGTCGGACTGTCACCAAAGACGGTGTACGTAAACGTAAGCACGTAACGTTGAATCCTCCGATTTAAACGTAGTCGATGTTACTCCAAGACGTAAATCCAAATTTCTTCCCAAAAATATGTGAGTTCATATTGTAAATTGTTTTCAAATAATATTGAGAATAAAATATCAATCGTAAATTGACGGATTGTCACAGCATTTACCCCTAAACAGGATCTTTGTCCTCAAAGATCATCTTACCTTACTACTCGCTTCTTATAGAGTTAAAGCCATGTGGGTATTTCCTCCACATTCGGTCTTTTCTCACAAGTGTAATCCATTATAATACGCGAGTTTCATCAAACATAATTACGGGAATAAGATCAGGCTAAATGTTGACTTACTTCTCTATCCATGATGTTCACGGGTTTCTGATGAATGCAACTTTTCGCCGATCTAAGCTCTACTAAGAATAATCAGATTTTCACTTGATAGATATTCCATCAAGTGCGATTTACGAAACATAATTCACGCGGTTCTTGAAGTCCTAGGGTAGATCCAGCTTATATGCCTTTCAAACCAATCTTTTCACATCATCTCAATGGTCCCATACAACGGGGACTTATATCCCATGATTTGTCAGATCATGAATTCATTTTTCCAAGGTTAAAATTTTTGGCATAACTTCGCTACCCATTTGGCACTTCAAGATCTACATTTCACATTCACATAACCTCTTGCCCACTACCGGCTGTCAATAATTAGATCCTAATTTCAACAATCACTTCAGATCTCGCGGGTCGGGTATTTTGCAAGGTTAGGTTCGTCATTATAGGAAACCTTAAACCTAGAAGACATGTCCAACTCACAATGGGTGTATGTCGGATGTCTTCATTTCAACTCTTGCTTACAAATGCTCTAAGATTTAGATCCTAACAAGATTCGATCTCAATCCTAACACGATGATTATCAATGATAATCTCTTCAAAGGAAAACGATTATACGGTCTATTATCAAAGGTCAATCATTCAAACACCAAACAACACTTATATTACCTTGTATCGTTACTTTACCTCGTCCCTTCGATTTGGGGTGGTACATAGTACTCTCATCAAGGTTCGTTCTCAATGATTTCTGAGCAAATCTCTAGAAATTCGATGCGAAGTGAGGATCTTGATGTAGATGTTCGATACAGGCACATTATGTTTACATAATTCTTTTGCATTTATCATTAACGGGAATGATATTAGCAGATTTGGTCAGTCTGTCGATGATGACCCAAATCGAATCAAATTCAGATAATGACCTTTGAAATAGCTAGATGTTTACTAATGTATGAGGCGATGTCTGCCTTCATAATTGCCATCAGTACATCTTCTTCAGACAAAGATACTTTTAGTCATAAATGACATAAATAGAATACTTATACTTACAAATTCCAACATAACTATATCTCATAATCTCCATATTTAGGCAACCATGAGTGGTCTTTTAATCATTTAGCGCCATCTGCTTCTTAATGCTAATGGTTCACGTTAGCCGCGAACCCCTTTTTTTTATCTATATTATGCGTCAGTAATTACATTCACTTTCGTGATGAAATAAATATCATATCCGTATTTATTCAAAATTCTTTCTTCATATCTTCTATGTTTTAGTTTCGTCTTTACTATCATTTTTATCAGTTTTTCTCAATCTGACGTTTTAAGCGTCGATAAGTATTACAAGTAATTAAATAATAAATTTTCAATTTTTATGAAATGTAAACATAAAGATTTTAAATTTCTTAGTTCGACCAACTATATAAAATGTTCAAAATAAATTTGAATTTAATTAACAAGATTTTTGTTGATTTATCGAAAATAATTAAAATAATTATTAAGATCCGAAAATGTTCGATAAATCTTTGTTTATATTTTGGTCAAAATTTTCTTAGTTGAAAAGCAAAATTTGTTGTTTCAAATTTCAAGTTATGGTTTAAATGGTTTTCCTCAATCCTTTTTAAGTTATCTTGAGGTTACACAAACATTTACCCCTAAAAAGAAGTTTAGTTAAATGGTTTGTGTATAAGGGAATAATCCCTTAAAATCCTTTGTTAAAATATTTATCAAAACATATTTCCATTTTCTTTTTGGTAAAATCCAAAGTCTTAAAAGGGCTCTCAATTTTTGAAGAGTCATTTTATATTCCATTATCCTTTTAATCACATAGTCAAATCATGTAGAGTATTAAGTCTTTAATCACGTGTTAATTATTCAAGGTTCAGGTTTTCACTGTTCGGCCAACTCAAGCAATCTATAAATAATTATTAACCCATTCTTATTCTTATTAACAAACAAATAGTCCTTAATGATCACAAGCATGAATTTATCAAATTACGGCCTACACACGTGATTCATCATATTTATGAATACTACATGTGCATTAGTCAATCCAAACGACATCACGTGGAACTCATAATGTTCATTACAAGTATCGGATGTAGTGATTGGAATACATAATCTCTTTCACAGATGCGAAGTTAATGATAACCATGCTGTGGATCAAATTTGCTAGAACCTTGTAAATGATCGAACAATTCCTCCATTTCGAGTTATGGATATCGTTTTCGATTGTCAATTTACTCAGTCACAGTAATCTAATATAAGGAAAGATAACACCATAGCTCTTCAGGATGACAGGCTTGGTATAATAAAATCTTTCTCCGACAACTTTCTCAGTTGTACGGTAATTCCTTTAATTTAGATGGTGCTGACGTACAGTGCACACGCCACAGATGCAGCACCGGGAATATAATCAATACCAATTCCAACTTGCCTTAATGGCGGAAGTCTAGGTAATTCATCAACAAATACTTTCTAGAGTTTCAGATAACATAAACATCTTTTAATACATTTATTTTAAGTTCTTCTAGATTACAATATCTATAACTAGTTCATAACCATTCACGGTATACTTTTAAGTCTAAATGCATGATAAAATCATCCATCAAGAATTATTTAGATCACTTTTGATAATCAACATCTTATCATTTAGGGGAATTCTACTCGAGTTCCCATCAATTAAGACAATGTCGTCATGTCATAATCAATCAATCCATTCTACTGGCACTACCAACTTTTCAGTTTTATTGCCGTCGATAAGATGTGAACTTCTCAAAAGACTAATAATAACTCATAATCCTTCACAATTCAAGGATATCTGGAGACATAACTAACCTTAAAAGAGTAAGGTCAACGCATAATCTAAACGAGAGAATTTCAAATCAGATACAGACGAAAACATTTAACGAATATGAATATATCCCATGTTTTCATAATTTGAGTACGCATTCGAAAGCTCCTCGGATCGTTACCCAGGTCATTCAAATGGAATCAAATCATAATAAATGATAAGAACGTCAATACATCCAGTCGGGTATCAACACTCGGTAATCAGATACTTTTCCTAAGAATCTCACTACGGGATAATTGGACAAGAAAGAAATGGTCAATTGTCAAATAAGACAATTCCCATGGATGAGTAAATTCGACTCAAAAGAATAGATGCTACAGGCACATATGTAGGTGTCCCTAACATTATGTCCTTATTTTTCACTTCTTGCAGATCTCATTAAAATTTAATCTTTCACAATTCTCAAAGAAAATGTAGTGTTTATTCATTAGTTTTATGGTGACTACTAATCAGTCTTGCATAGTCCATTCCAAATTGTATGTAGGCGCGCAACTATATACAATTTCAAGATTAACGATGCAATACTCAGTTCGTCAAAATTTTATCATCCATGTTTACAGTAAAATCATTTTCATGCTTAATTCTTAAATAAGAATCAAAAATAATTTTTCAAAGATTTTCTTTGTCATGAAAACAATTAAGTTTTCCAAAGTGTTTTATAAAAAACTTCATTTCGATAACAATCACTTACAAATCTTACTTTGGGTAATCCTTTTAGTGATGAAAATTCAAATTTTCTCAAAGGATACCGTTTTATCTTTATAAAAACAATGAGCGATCTGCAAAGGAGTGATAAAAGCTTGTTCACCAAGAATTAACTACGATATGATAGGAAATGAGCTTAGCCAATTAATCATGAGGTTCATGACCTTGATGGCACTCAGGAATACAAAGAGAATAATCCGCAACATAACTCAAATCGAGATGAGTACTTGTTCTATGATGGCATCACTAATGCGAACATTAGGATGAAGCAATAAAGGATAGACAACATCGATACATGTAGAATTTAGCAATCAAAGGTAGTCTTTTCATTAACCTCAAACAAGTCTAAATTGTACCGTAACACATTACGTGTCACTATGTCATACAATTCTCAGAACTCATCCTACCAACTGATATCTCAGTTAAGTTAGGGATTTTTAAAATATACCACAATGAATACTAATCTACAAGAGTCATTAGGTGTTCCACATGTCTCAGAAGATCCATCGGTCCCAATTCAGAAGAAGATTTCTTCAATTTATTTGTTGGACATTGGGCATCCTCGTTAGTGGACAATGGCCTAGGAACAACCTTTAACACAAACCTACAATCAATTAAAACCTTATAATTCTATCACAGGACTTAACGACTTATATTAACAATCTCATATTCTATACAGGTTAAATTTTACTTTTATTTATTCAAGTTTCAACCAATTTTATACTCAATTCGATATCCTACCTCATTCTCCAATACTTTCAATCTTATTCTTCGGCCTTGTAAAGGCGATACGATCTCAATATGAATCAACACTCAATTTCCAATCCTATATCTCTTACAACAACAATTATCAAATGAGTCACTAGTATGAAATGACTTAATCATTCAACTAGACTTCTCGGAAAGGCATTAGTGGCATGAGGCTTTTGGGTAATGGTTCCAATGACAGCCTCAAGTGCAACATTCAGCCTTTCGATTTCAAATTTAAGAATTGGATGACAACGAATCATATGACATCTTTCCAGGTGATAACGTTTTGTCAAACTCCACTCTATAAGGAAAGATCGTCATGACATCGATATCAGATTTAATCTCGCTAATTCTTTTTCAATATCACAATCAACTAATATCTACATCCCTACGAATATCAACCATTTGTTGGGATCATATATATCCACAACTTGGTTTAGATCTAGGATAGCTAGAATTCCTACGAGAATAGCTTCGATTAATTTACTAGGGGATTTAGGGTTACTTGTGACAATCGACGTCGTATAAATACCTCGTATAAAAATCAAAATAATCATCAAACAATCATGTAATAAAATTACATCATATATATATATAATCCAAGTTATATATATATATTAAAATAACACTTCTCAGTCTTGGTCTTGTCGGTAACTCGGGAATTCTTCGGCACCGTTATAGTCAAAAGATTTTTAGACATTTTTGAAAAATGTTTTTAGTTAAAAGATTTTGAAATGTTTTATTCAAAACCTTGGTTTTAAAAATCTTTCGTTCTCTATAACGAGAGCTCTGGTACCAAACTGTAACACCCCCAAATTTATACAACTCAGTTCAGCGGAAGACTAGTTGGTGTTACGGGATAGCACATTACTCACATCATAGACAACGCATAAAAATCGCGGCGTTTAATAATAAATCATTTCCATTCATAAACATCAAAGTTACATAGGTCCCAAGTCATTACATTGCATACAAAAGTTTTACAAAGTGTTTGAATGGAAAAATATTGTTTAAGTGCGGGCCATGAATTCTTGTCGTCTTCCCGAGAATTACCTTCAAGTACCTGAGATAAAACATGTTAAAAGAAAAGGTCAGCGATAACGCCGAGTGAATTCATAGAGTTTAATAAATTCCATCAATATAACTTTGGTATAAAATTAGTACCAAAAATCAATTCATACAAATCATTGTAATAGGCCGTAAAATAGCCAAAATCATTTTATATAAATCCTTATCGAAAATCATAATATAGGCATTTGCCTTAAAAATCATTATACGAGCCAATGTCGTAAAAACAATCATACAATACGTCTTATAACGTTGTATAAAATCAAATAAAAATCGTTATATGAATATGGTTATGAAAACCAAAATACAATCATAATATCAATAGTATGACCCTGTATTGCTAGTCAGGCAATACATCGTAATTCGGAGCGTCTATTATTATTTTGTTAATTCGGATTATTATAAGCCGCATGACATTGTTACCTTACTAAACCAACAACGGGTAGCTAACCCGATACCAATTTTGCCCATCTAAAGTAGCGTGTCGTCACAAAGGTCACGCTATTGGAAATCTTCTCATACATAAATTCGCTTACCAATCAATGTGGCACGACGGGGATCAACCGTCAAGGCGCGAACTGGGGTGATCGTCCCCAAATAGTACTATTAAATGCATAAGCGTCTACCAACTCCCGGTAGTTCACAATTCATGCTAATGGGACTTTTAGTGACATAACCTAACTTTAATAATCCATTTAATTTCATCTATCGGGTCCATTAATCATTTATCGGGTCATACAATCGGGTCATTCAATCATTCGGGTCCAAAATCAATAAACAAACAATCGGGACAAATAGTGTCCAAACTTTTATAAAAACTAACATGTTATCTCCCTCGCGGGTTTATAAAGCATTTATAAAACATTTAAAAGAGTGCGAGGCTATGAACTCACGTTGATATGGGAAGGCGGGTTATCGGCAATTCGGACGTACGGTACGTGCTTCAATCACGGAAACCTAGACAAATAATACTCGGTCTTAGACGTTTGTCCAATGACTTTATAAAATATCAATTATGTATACATATGATGATTATATATATATGATGATCAAGTGGGTTTACATATTCTCGTTTACTCATTTTAGAGTTTACGTTTTAGTATCGTCTTACTAGTTCACTAGTTTCACCGATTTTACCTATTTTAAGTTCATTAAGTCTTTTATAAGTTCTTTAACTTGTTTTTACCCATTTTATACCTATATGATCAGTATATATATCTTTCATGTTGGGCCCAAATGGGTTAAGCCCAAATAATTCTTTTTACAAGTTTTTATCTTATTAAGTCCAATTATTAGTCCAATATGTTTATTTAGCTCGTAAATGTCCGTAATTCTTATAGTTCGGGTTTTATCGGTTTTTACTTGTCTTAGTTACTTATACATCAGTATACAACTTTTTATAAACTTTACATTAGACGGGTTTGGTCGTCTAAGTTTTATTTGATGAAAAACGTTAATTTCACGGCGATAGCCGAAAAAGTCGTAAAAATCAAGTTTATAGTTTTTATTACTTATAAATATTACTTTTACCACCATTTATATATTTTACCCATTTAATTAACCTTTTATACATTTATATAAATAAGTTTTATAAGTTAGTGGGTTTATACTTTACATTTTATAAATTATAAAGTGAGTGCTTATATAATAATAATAAACATTATTTCCAAAATCTGATTTTTAACTTCACATTCACCATTTTTATCATATCTAGAGTTCTACAATGACTTAGAAGCTCATTTTTAGATGACAACTTCTTCATAATATGTGCTAAATATAACTTAGTTATAGCTACTGCCCATTTTAAGTCTAAGTTGCCTTAACAGTCCCTACAAAACTGCTTATTCAGATTGTACCACCTAACTTGTTTTGATCATATCTCACTCATTATTTTGATTCCATTGCATGGCCAACTCTCACATGTGTATAACATCATCTACTTTACTGTAAATAGATCAAACCATGCATTTTTATCAGTTCTTCATTTAGTTATCTACTGTTTTTATACAGCCAACTATTTAGACATGATTTTAGCTTCATTTCTTATGGTTATCATCATTTTTAAGCATATTTATCAACACTTGATCCCCACACAACATTTTTATCATCATATATACATCATATACATATACAAAATGAAAGAAAAATACATTTGTTCTTTACAAAATAATAAGAGAAAAATGTAGAGGATGATCTTCTTTACCAATCCAAGTGGATTTCTTGTTTTAGGAAGGCAAGAACTTGATGAACACAACAAGTATCTCCAAGACCATCAAATAGCAAGATCATATGTTGGAAAATCAGCCCTAGGACACAAGCAAATCACCTCCAAAGTTGGTTATATGGCCACCAAATGATCAAGGTTTCAAGGAAACACCTTAATAGGACTAGTAAACATGTGGTTTGTAGTTGGAAGAGATCAAAAATGGTGTTTATAGCTTGAGTTGGGACGGCACATAGATGAAGTTGAGAGAGTTTTGAGAGTGAAATGCATGGATGAAATGGTTAAGTGAAAACCATGTGTTGGTTTTGTGTAGTTTGGTGGAAGGCTTAGCCTAAAGTGTAAGCTAAAGCTTACACTTGTTATAAACAAGTTAAGACTTGTGCCACCTAAGGGTGGTGAGTCATTTTGGCCGTCCCTTGCAAGCTAGTGGGATGGGGCAAAGTGTTTTGTCCCATCTCACTAGTTTACGGGTATTTCTCGATTCTAGTTTTCTCGATTTGCGTGCCCTCGGGTCGTTTTACGAAAAACGTTTTTATAAATTATGAATCAACGTCACAAAACGAATCCAATAAAAATTGTTTCATCAAAAACGGAGTTCGAAAACGTAAATACGTAATCCTAAGGTTTCCGGTTTAGTCGTAAAGGACGTTAAAATAAAATCGTAAGTCCTAATCTCTTCTCGTAAATTTGTGAGTTTATGAACCAACACAAATTTAAAACTCCAAAATAATATTCATGGACAAATTTATTTTCTAAAATGTCGGACTGTCACCAAAGACGGTGTACGTAAACGTAAGCACGTAACGTTGAATCCTCCGATTTAAACGTAGTCGATGTTACTCCAAGACGTAAATCCAAATTTCTTCCCAAAAATATGTGAGTTCATATTGTAAATTGTTTTCAAATAATATTGAGAATAAAATATCAATCGTAAATTGACGGATTGTCACATATTCTCCCATTATTCCTAAGTTGTATCTCTTATATTTTATTTTGTCTTGAATGTCTCACGAGGATACATTGTTTGACTTATGCGATAATAGAGATTTAGGTCTAAAAATAGAGTCCTAACGGTGTAACTAAGACCATCAAATCAATAACCCTTCCTAATAGACAACGATGTTAAAAAATTAAGTTGACAAGAAGAATCGATAAACACGGTTTTATAACGGTTTTGAACATGAGACTTATTACCAAGACTTTTATACGCCCCCTAACGGAAGGGCCTTATTATCTTTGGTTTACCTCCATCTTTTATTCAACTTCGCCATGAAGCTTTTATTATGACTTCGGTCTTGCCTTGCCTTTTATTATCCGCCTCATCGGTGGTTTTATTAGCCAAAGACGTATATCCTCACGCTAAGGAGAATTTTGGATCTTTAAAGCTTCGAAGATTAAGGCTTGATTCACTTTCAATTTTTGCATAGATTTTTCGGCCTTGTGAGGCTTCAAATTGTTTGCTTGATTTAGGTGAGCACTTGAAATCTTATTATTGGGTGAAGCTTTCGATTATTAGGGTGCCAATACTTCAAAACCGTGACGCTGGCGATACCTTAATGTCTTCCCAATTTAATTACACGGAAGCTACTAGAAAAGACTAGAAACCCAACAATCCCAACTAAACCGCTAAGTCAATATTTATTAAGCAAAAAATATTTACATGCGAAGGGAGAATAAGCAAACAACGAGAACACATGAGTTTTTGAAAGAATACGAGTACTCTACGTTTAGCATAGTAACTTATAATTAACCCTATCATTTCTCGTCCTCATTTAAGAGACTTAGCCTAATGTGTAGTTAAGAAATCAAAGCTAAGTGCTCAACACGCACGGTCGAGTAAAAAATTACTCTTATTCTCGCCATCGGAAAACCTACATTCGTGTCTTCAAACACTTATAAAACATAAGACAAATTTTAAAATTTGGCCATTTTTAGCCTTATTTTGCAACAAAAATGATAAACAAAACGATAAACTTTGGAAAGCGTGAAGGTTTGGCAAGGCAAGTATCTATTCACCCCCCATACTAAAGTTAAACATTGTCCTCAATGTTTCGAGTCTCGGGGTGCAAACACCCCCATACTAAAGACGTAGTCGAATGCCTAATCTAGCATGGAAAGGGTGTAACCAATAAGTAATAGCCGTTTATGAAGTGTGCTAAAAACCTAAGGTTAGAACATCAAAGGATACATCATGGATATTGAGAAATGTCTCCAAAGCAAACGATCGAGTGCTCCCTTAAAACGAACACGAGAGGCTCCAATCGTGAAGATCATGATCTAAAAACCACATATCACAAACAACCACGGAACAAAGGTTGGAAGGGCACAAATCCCCACACGTAAGCTACATTAGACTAAGAAAGAGATAATATGTACATAGGATAAGCATGGGATTCCCCCACGAGGCTCCTCGTTTTTGATTACCGAGTCATGAGCTCGACTCGATCCCCTCAACACTAATTATCATTGGGGAAGGTGACTTGGTCGAGGTAGTTCAAGGATGGAACTTCCCCACCAAAGTAGTGCTTCAACCTATGTCCATTCACCTTGAAGTTAGGACCATCATCTTGAGCTAGCTCGATGGTCCCATATGGAAACACTTGCGTCACGGTGAATGGACCGGACCAACGGGATTTCAATTTACCGGAAAATATTTTCAATCTTGAATTAAAAAGCAAAACTTGATCCCCAATGTTAAAAACCCGGTTTTTAATTTTTGAATCATGCAACTTTTTAGTTTTCTCTTTGTAAATTAATGAATTTTCATAAGCAATGTCTCTCAATTCATCCAATTCATTTAATTGCATTTTCCGGTGTTTTCCCGCGGTCTCCATATCATCATTACAATGCTTTAGGGCCCAATAAGCCTTGTGTTCTAACTCGATAGGCAAATGACAATTCTTTCCATACACAAGCTTATAGGGAGTGCACCCAATGGGCGTCTTATGAGCGGTCCTAAAGGCCCATAAAGCATCGTCTAACTTATCCGACCAAGATTGTCGGTTTTCTCCCACGGATCTCTCCAAGATCCTCTTCAATGCTCGGTTTGAAACCTCGACTTGCCCACTCGTTTGTGGGTGATAAGCCGTAGAAAGACGATGTGTAACCCCATATTTCCTTAGAACCCTTTCGAATTGGTCATTACAAAAATGGGTTCCACGATCGCTTATGATAGCACGAGGGGTTCCAAACCTAGCAAACAAACTTTTCAAGAACTTAACTACCACACGAGCATCATTAGTGGGCAAGGCCTTCGCCTCCACCCACTTAGATAGGTAGTCAACCGCAACAAGGATGTACTTATTACCACGAGATGATGGGAACGGCCCCATAAAGTCTATACCCCAAACGTCAAAGATCTCACATACTTGAATGATATTTTGTGGCATTTCATCTTTTTGTGAGGCTTTTCCTTGTCGTTAGCATGCATCACAAGACTTCACAAGGATTTGTGCATCTCGGTAAATAGTAGGCCAAAATAAGCCGGCATCAAACACCTTTTTAGCCGTGAGATTAGCACCGTGGTGACCACCCGTGGGTCCCTCATGGCAAGCTCTAAGGATGTTAGAAGCTTCGGTGCCAAATACACAACGTCGGATGATTTGATCCGCACAAGTTCGAAACAAGTAAGGGTCGTTCCAAAAATAGAACTTGACGTCACAAAAGAATTTTCGTTTTTCTTGAGTCGTCATACCCTTAACGATGAAGTTACCCGCATGGTAATTTGCAAAATCCGCAAACCATGGGGTAGAAGAATCAAGCTTAGAATTCACTACACCAAGTGTCTCGAGCGGAAATGTTTCGGTGATTTCCTTGGGCTCGTAAACACTTTGGTGAGGATCTTCCAAACGAGAGAGATGATCGGCCGCTAGATTCTCGGCTCCTTTTTTGTCAACAATGGTGTGATCAAATTCTTGAAGGAGGAGAATCCAACGAAGTAATCTCGGCTTTGCATCTTGTTTAGCCATGAGATACTTGATAGCCGAATGGTCCGTATATACTATGCATTTCGTCAAGACGAGATAAGGTCGGAATTTCTCAAATGCATACACCACGGCAAGGAACTCCTTTTCCGTTGTAGTGTATTTAAGTTGAGCCTCGGTCATCGTCTTGCTAGCATAGTGGATAGGCAAGAAGTGCTTTTCATGACGTTGCCCCAAAACGGCCCCAATAGCGTAATCACTTGCATCACACATAAGTTCAAAGGGGATGTTCCAATTTGGAGCAACAAGAATGGGAGCTTCGGTAAGTTTCCTCTTAAGGATCTCAAAGGCTCGTACACAATCTTCGTCAAAGACAAAACGTGCCTCTTTTTCAAGAAGATGTGTAATGGGTCGAGAAATCTTCGAGAAATCCTTGATGAATCGTCGATAAAAGCCCGCGTGGCCTAGGAAACTCCTAACTCCCTTGACGGTTTTGGGATGAGGTAACTTGGCGATGACGTCTACCTTAGCTTGATCTACCTCAATCCCCGCTTTCGAGACCTTGTGCCCTAAGACGATTCCACTCTTAACCATAAAATGACACTTTTCCCAATTGAGCACAAGGTTGGTTTCCTCACAACGTTTTAACATTCTCTCAAGGTTCGACAAACACGAAGTAAAGGAATCACCAAACACGGAAAAGTCATCCATGAAGACTTCCAGCGTCTTCTCGATCATATCATGAAAAATAGCCATCATGCATCGTTGAAAAGTTCCCGGTGCATTGCAAAGTCCGAATGGCATTCTACGATAGGCAAACGTTCCATATGGACACGTAAACGTAGTTTTTTCTTGATCACGAGGATCGATGGGAATTTGGAAGTAACCGGAAAAACCATCTAAAAAGCAATAGAAATCGTTTCCCGCAAGACGCTCCAACATTTGGTCCATGAAGGGCAAGGGAAAATGGTCTTTTCGAGTGGCTTCATTCAACTTTCGATAGTCAATGCACACTCTCCATCCGGTCACGAGTCTAGTGGGAATCAACTCGTTGGCATCGTTTGGCACAACGGTCATCCCTCCCTTTTTAGGGACACAATGGATAGGACTCACCCAAGGGCTATCGGAAATAAGGTAAATCATTCCCGCGTCAAGGAGTTTAAGGACCTCCTTTTTGATGACGTCGTGAATTTTTGGGTTCACCCTCCTTTGACTTTGGATTGTTGGTTTGAAATCTTCCTCCATTAAGATTTTGTGGGTACAAAACTTGGGATCGATTCCCTTAATGTCGGATAACTTCCACGCAATCGCCCCCTTGTGAGCCTTAAGAACATCGAAAAGTGCGGTTTTTTCATCATTCGAAAGTTCCTTCGTAATAATAACCGGCAACTTGTCGTCCTCCTCCAAATAGACATATTCGAGGTGAGGAGGTAAATCTTTCAACTCGAGAATAGGTGGTTCCTCAAGTGAAGATTTAGGCTCGATACTCATAACCTCCTCGGGTGGAGGAAATGGGAAATCGTTAAGAAAATCCTTGATAATCGAGAAGTCCTCATCGTTGTCGAGGTCTTCGTCACAAGTATGTGGAACATTGCATTCTTCCAACGTAATACCACCACCTTCAAAAGGAGTGAAGGTTGGTGTCGAGTTATCAAGAATTGGATCCAACATAGTGGGATTGCCACTAGTTTCTTCATCACCAAAACCTAGAACTTCTTGTGAAAATTCCTCGCAAACCACGTCAATCATATCAACGAGGTTTATGGTTGCAACGGAATAAACATGAGAAATTTGAGAGTTTTGAGTTGCGTTTATAACAAGTTCCTCGTCGTTGAAACGTAAGGTGATCTTTCTAGCATGCACATCGATCAAAGCCATAGACGTATCTAAAAATGAACGACCTAGAATAAGAGGAACTTGAGGATCCGTGGGGATGTCAACAACAATGAAGTCTACGGGATAGTAGAACTTCCCCACTTTCACAAAAACGTCTTCCGCCAAACCACATGCGGGAATTGTGGAATGGTCGGCCAACTCGATAGACATTAGTGAAGGAGTAAGATTAGGAAGATTGAGCGACTTGAAGATTGCAAGTGGCATTAAGTTAATGCTAGCACCAAGATCGGCCAAGGCGAAGCATTCTTCCATGTCTTGGATTGCACAAGGGATCAAAAATTTACCGGGATCACCGACTTTTTGAGGTATGCGATTAAGATAAACCGACGAACAACTAGACAATTGGTGCAATTTCTCCTTGTTGTTCAACATACTCTTAAAGTTAGCGGCAAATCGAGGCATCATGACCAAGGCATCGGCGAAACTCACATTAAGGTGCAAATCACGAAACATTTTCATAAAAAGCTCAAATTGGTAATTGTCGCGCTCTTGACGTTTCTCCTTCCTAAGTCTCGATGGATAGGGCAAAGGTGGTGTGGGTTGAGGCATAGTAGGCATAGCCTTTGGAATCTCGGGTTCCAATGATGGTAATGGGTCAACCGTAGGTGTGGTATGAGCGGTACTTCGTGGGATTGGGACATGCTCCTTTTGGACCACCACCTCGGGTTCTTCCTCAATTGCTTCCTCCGTAGGAGCAATTGGTTGAGGAATCGGCTCCTTAAGTGTCTTACCACTACGTGTGGTAATCACTTTCATCTCACCCTTAGGGTTGGATATTGTGTTACTAGGAAGACCACTTGACGACGGTTTACACATTATTGCCTCAAACATAGACGAGATTTTATCTTCAAAATTAGATTGCCTCAATACGGCTTCGGTTTGCCTTTTCTCGGCCTTAAGCATCTCTTGTTTAATCTCATGTTGCCCTTGTTCCATTTTTTGTTGGTTTTGTTGCAACCTAGTGACATTTCCTTCCATCTTGTTGGTGTGGATTTTAAGTTCATTAGCTAACTCATTTTTTAACTCTTTCTTCAAGTCGTTTTTGAACTCGGATCTTAGGCTAATTATTTATCTTTGAATGTTGTCAAACCTAGCATCATTACCACTAGCATATTCAACAAACTCACTTGGAAGATCTTTCAATGTTTGCAAACTCTTGTTGTTATTTTGAAAATCATTTTTGTTTGAAACTTTATTATTAGCCCCTTGATTCCCATAATTTCCCTTGTTATAATTGTTCTTAAAACCAACTTTATTGTTGCGATAGTTGTTAGCATTTTGATTTGATCCAAAACCCGGTGGAGTCATTTGATTAGAGCGGGAAACTTGACCGTTTTGGTTGTAATTTCCCGTGGCCGCAAAGGCACTCGAAGTGTTACCACCGTTGGTAATGCACTCGGAGAAATCATGACCTCCACCACAATACATGCAAGAAACCTCAACCGCTTTAACCGTAGCGGGAGCACTTGGTTCACCAACTTTAAACTCAATCAAAAGTCCTTTCAACTTATCAAAAATCTTGTTTTCCAAGTTCGCCTCAATTTGGCAAGCATCGATGGTATTAGACAAAGAAGGTGAAGCCGAAGACGAAGCCTTACGAACACTAGACGTGCTACGAGGACTATACACCTTAGATCTATTTTCAATAATCACCAAAGCTTCCTCAACCGTTTTACACAAAAAATTACCACCCGCGGCGGCATTCAAATAATCCCTTTCATGATCATTAAGTCCATTGTAAAACGTGTCAATTTGATGCAAATCGGAAAAACCGTGATGAGGACATTCGTGTAACATTTCCTTAAACCTATTCCAAGCCGTTGAAAAACTTTCATTAAATTCTTGTGAAAACTTTGAAATCTCGTTTTTCAAGTGCGTAGTCTTAGAGGGCGGAAAAAATTGGTTCACAAACTTAGACACGAGATCCTTCCACGTCAATATAGAATTCGGTGGCTCTTTCTCTAACCAAATTTTTGCGGGCCCCGCTAAGGAATACGGAAAAAGCATCATCTTAATCGAGTCGTTAGATACATCCTTAAACTTGCAAGTAGCGGTAAGACGATTGAATTGGCGGATATGGTTGTGTGGATTGTCCTTCTCATCACCACGGAATTTGTTGTTTTGAATCATGGACAACAAACCCGTCTTAACCTCAAAATTCTCCGCAAGGATAGCGGGAATCACAATAGCCTCTCCATAACCCTCGGTGGGTGCTTGAAGTAACTCCATCATAGTTCGATTCGCCATGGTTGGTGCTTCTCTTACAATGGGTTCGTCAATAGGAGACTCCTCACTAGAATTGTTTGGAGTGATGGATTTGTTCTTTCGTTTACGAGCACGTCTTGCTTGATTTCGAGTTAGCATAAACGTCACGTACAACGAGGGGACGAGCAAAGAAGATTCTTTTTGGTGTTTTGTATTTTTTCAATTTTTTTGTGGTTTTTGATTGTATTAACCTTTTTTGGAACTTGGTGAAATGTATTAGGTAGACAATGAGTCCACAAATCTCCTCACTAATCAAATCTCTTGATTAAAAAGGCCTCAAGGAATGAAAACGAACACGTGGAGTGAACGCCTTCGATGACTTTAGAACGATGGTGGAACACCAAATCGTTCAAGAGGGTTTAATCAAATTGAAACCAAGAAAATATATATGATACTTAGTAATACTTTGGGCGGCAAAACCCTCGATTCACTGTCACAATCAAATACTCACAAGCAAGCGGGGAAACGAGGCGGCGCGAAGCACTTAAGAGCCTTTTTCCTTAGGATATATTTTATAATATCCGCCTTATACCCACCTTATAGTTTGTATTTTCAAGATTAAGCTTCACGAAAGTATTTATCTATTTTTTCCTTTTTCTTTGGTTTGAGATTCGAATACAATGATTGGGTAATGACCTCCCAAGTCAAGGTTGTGATTGCTCACGTATTTGGAGTACTTGTGTATTTATTGTTCTACGTATACAATATAGTAATAATATTCACACAAAAACCGAAAAACGATAATACGTATTAGTAGAGTGCTACTAATACAAATACTAATTATGGTTAGTATAAAAACAACAATGCCAAATCAAAACACAACACGCCTCCCCGGCAGCGGCGCCAAAATTGATGTAGTGTTTTTGTACACCTTTAGGAAAAGGATGACAAAAGTGGCAAGTATTAAGTGTCGGTTTAGGAAAACCAAGCACTAATGACCAATTAGGTTCAAGTTCGTTCACGAGGAGGCTAGTGTGTTATGTGTGTAATGATTTGGGTTAATTTGTGATTATATTTGAAAAAGAAGAATAGAAAGGGGATTAGAAGAGAGTGACGGTTATGAAGACGGATTTAACTAAGTCTAAAAAGGCGTACACGTAAAGTCGTAAAAAAAACACCAAAATTAAAATTAATACCTAAAAATTTCTAAAAATTACCAAAAATCCCTACTAATATAATAAGAGTTTACAAAAAATCAAAACTTGCAAAAACCTTTTAATTAATTAGATAATGACTTTTTAATGCTAATTAAAGCCCTAAAAATCAAAATTAATTATTAAAAAGCCATAGACAAGATTTTCAAGTTTGTAAACCTCAAAAACACTCTAATTAAGCTAAAAACTATTTTTCAAAATTTTAAAACCAATTAAAACTATTTTTAAATAATTAAAAACTCCTAAAATCAATTAAATCTTAAATTAATTATAACAAATAATTAAAAGACCTAAAAAATATTTGGAAAGTTGCAAAAATCCTAATTAAGTATTTAGAACCTAGGAAAAATATAAAAACCTAGAAAATCAGACTTTTAATTTTTAATAATAAAATAATATTAAAATAATATTAAAAATCCAAAAATTATAAAAAATTCTAAAAACTTGCAAACTAGCTTAATTTAACCTAAATAACTCAGAAATGAAAGTGAAATGACCTAAATACCCCTATTGGGCCTAGAAAGTGGGCCAAACCCAAAACAGTCCCTTATTGGGCTTAATTAAGGCCCAATAAGAAAAAGTGCTCAAAATAAGCTCAAAAAGCACAGGTTGACTCAAAATTTGATTTTAAACAACTTTTTCCAAAGGCCCAAAAGCTGAAAATGTGAAATAAGCTAACTTATAATAAGCAGCTTATTCTTAATGGGCTTTTTGGCCCATTAAGCTATAAGCTGATGCCATAAGCTAAAATTTAACACACAACCTTCTTTTGACCTAACAAAGACTTCTGCAAAAAGAAATTTCAAATAAGACCACTCAATAAGCCAGAAACAAGTCAACAACTTATTCACAAAACGACAAAATAGTCGTTTTTATGATCTAGACCACCTCAGAAGCTGATTCAAGTTGCAAAATGTTTCTTTTGACAAAACTAAGCTTAAAAACCAAAGAACTTTCAAATAAGCACACTCAATAAGCTGGAAAATCAAATAAGCACTTATCTTAAAAGTCAAACAAGTTGGTTTTCTAGTGAAAAGTCAAAGTCAAAGTCTGATAAGCTCCAGTTCACTTAAATGGGTCAAATAATGAAGATCTATTACAAAAAATAAGTTGTTGCAAGTCAGAATAATCTAGAATAGCTTATTAATAAGCTGATGATAAAATTGCACTAGCAGGGGCTAGTTTTGGATGTTGAGCAGTGGGAACTTTTCCCACTGCTTGACTATTTTGACTTGTTGTCTTTAGTGACTTTTTCTTGGATTCAGATTTCACAAAGGCACCCAATTGATCTTTGGATCAAAAGGAGTCAATAACAATCAAAATAACATAATCACAAACAGCCAATTGATACAGTTTAATAAATTAATCACCAGACATTGCACAGACATGAACAATAAGCAGTTTAGCATTCAAGAGCAATTTTAGCACAAATCAGCCAACCAAATTCAACCAAATGCACACACAAGCTATAATAAACTCCAATAAGCAAGTCTAAACAGGTTTCATGCACTGGTTCAAAGAATTAAGCAAGATCCAAGCTATGAAAGTTACTGATGAACACTACACATACAGATTTCTACTTTTGCTGATGTATTTGACACACAAGCCAATTTCAACACCTCAAATCTTTCAAACAGGTTATGTTAACTTTGTTTAAACCACTTTTATCCCTAAGCATGCATACACACTAAGTGTTCCCAAAATCCTAGGTCAAAACAAGCAGAAACAAGGTCTATATAGCAGATTGATCAATTCAAGTGTTCAAACCCAAAAACTTGCAGCAAAACACTCTCAAACAAAGGTATAACAGATACAAAGCATGAACAACACTTTCCCTTAACACAATAACAGATTACAAACATAAATCAGTAGACCCAAACACCCCTTTAACTTTTTCAAATCAAGATTTTCAAAAGCAAAACAAGATTTCAGGCCAACCAAGCATCAATTAACACTCAAACAAGTCTAATAAACAGATTCAAGCAAGAACAAGCCACAAAATTCACAAGAACAACAGTTTCATACAAATATCACCAAAAATCACAATTTATGCAGATTTGGAGATTAAGTAAGCAAACCTCATGGATGTACATCCACACCCACGAATTTTGAGCTTATGTGCTAGCAAGAACAAGCACAAGCTTCCACAAAAGCCTGCTAAGATTCAACAAGGGTTAAGCACAATAACATGAAAAATCAGAAACTTAGAAAAATCTTGATTGATGCAAACTTGTTACCCCACACTTGATTATCCCCAAGTTATAAGCCTCACCACACCTTAACCAACTCAGTTAGGATGCTATGATCAGCCCTATAGCCCAAGAATTCCAAGATTGGAACAAGACTTAGCAAAATATCAAGAAAATGAGGAAAATATGCAAACTTTTGCACACTCCTCTTTTGAAAACAGGTTTTGAACTTTAAGAACTACAAAGCATATAACAAATGAAAGTAGTAAACAAGAGTGGCCAATGACTTTTCTTCAAGATTTCAAACTCAATTTCATTAAACTTGAAATAGGATTTACAGAAACTTGAACCAAGGAAAAATCAAAAGCAAAAATGAAATGTGAAGGCCTAAGTGGCTTTATATAGCCTTACAAGTGAACTATGAAAGCTGAAAACGTGTAACCCTAGCTACTTGATCTTCTAAAATTGCCCTTGAGAGTTTTGGCATCTTCTTGAATCATGTGACTTGTTTTTGGCTATTTGTTGATGCTGGCAAGTGTAAAGTTGATCCAAGGGTGTAAAACCAGCTTAAGTTACAAGCATAATTCTCCTACGTTGGATTGTTGGTTAGTTTTTGTTTGGACGTGAAAAGTGGGGCAGGGGAAGGTTGGCATTATCACATGCATGAGAGTGATGGGAGTTTAGGGGTTGGGTTATGATTAGAGGGCCATTAATCATCATTCTGGAAATTATTAGGGCTTAATTACAAGAAATTAAGAAATCCCTAATTGTGTTCTTGAGGTGAATAGTGCCAGGTTTGATTTGTTTTTGTGTTGGATTATATTTAAATAAGTGTTAATGGCGCCAAGATTAAATTAATCTTAATCCGGCTGAGTGGGATTGTGACATGGAGGAAAGGTGAGCTGTGATTGGCTGGATGGAGTGAGTGGGGCACGTGTCACCCCCTCACTGGTCTATGTAACTTCTTTGTCTGGCCCAATATTACCCCCTATCTTTCTTTCTCTTGCCACTTTGTAAATAATCAGCCAAAAACTTGTTTCCTTTGTTATTGAAGTTTCAAACTTCACACTTTTGCCCCAAAAAGTTTCATAAAGTAAATTCAGGGGTATTTCTTGCCATTTTTGAATTCTTCAAGGGCTGGTTTGGTAATTTCTTCAAAGGTAATGGTATTGACTTGTATGATTGTCATCTTGGAGGACTGAAATTGCCAAGTCTTTGATAAATGAGGGACCATTTTTGCCAATTGTTGAAAGTTGAGGGTCCTTTTTGTAATTTTGGATTTTTTCAAAGGACCAAACTTGTCATTTCTTGTACTTTGAAGGACTTCATGATGTATTTGACTTTGTGGATGATATTGGTTGACAATTTAGCTTTGTTGAGGGGCTAAACTTGCCAATTCTTCAAAGTTAAGGGCCCTTTTGGTAATTTTGACAAACTTTAGGGACCAAGCTTGTAATTATGAGGATACAAGGGTATAAAGTGTCAATTCTTCATAATTGGAGGACCCTTCTTCATAATTCTTCAAATCTTCAAGGGTTGATCTTGGGAAAGTCTTCACTAGGGCTTGGTTCATTGTGCGGCTTCGTTTCCCGTGTTCGTTTTTGCATGTTTCTTGTGATCTTTTGTCATTATCTCAATATCCGTACCTAAAATACACAAGCAACAAACACAAGCATATATTTGGGTATTTTGATGATATTTAATGCATTTTAAGCCCTATTTGGAAGATGAGACTATGTATAAAAGCAGTCTCATCAGACCTTTCCTAGGAAAGACCCCCTATGAGATTCTTAAAGGTAAGAAACCCTCAATGGAATACTTTAGGGTGTTTGGAAGCAAGTGCTTTATTCTCAACACCAAAGACTACCTTACCAAGTTCGACCCAAAGTCTTACGAAGGTATCTTTTTAGGTTATTCCCAAACTAGCAACGCTTACATAATCCTCAATAGAACCTCGGGCATAATTGAAGAATCACTTTACGTGACTTTTGATGAAACCCCTCCTTTACCCAAGACACCACCATTGGTTGATGATGACTTGGATGAAGTAGAAGTAGTTAAAGCCAAAGAGGTTAGAAAAATAGGAGTTGAAGACCTTAGTGTTGAAAAGGAAATAAACATTAAAGAGTCTAAGGATCATACTCTCAATAATATCATTGGTGACTTAAATCAAAGGACCCTAAGATCTCAAGTCCAAAACCAAAGCAACTTCTTTTGTTCCGTCTCCTTGATTGAACCAAAGAATGTTAAAGAAGCTTTGACGGATGAGAGTTGGGTCATTGTGATGCAAGAAGAATTGAATCAGTTCGTTGCTAATGATGTTTGGGAACTTGTTCCTCCGCCAAGAAGTTCTACCATTATAGGAACCAAATGGGTATATAGGAATAAGCTAGATGAGAATGGTGTTGTGACTCATAACAAAGCTAGACTTGTAGCTCAAGGCTATAATCAACAAGAAGGGATTGATTATGACGAGACATATGCACTGGTAGCAAGATTAGAACCCATTAGAATCCTTTTAGCCTACGCTTGTGCCTTAGACTATAAGCTTAAACAAATGGATGTAAAGAGTGTGTTTCTTAAAGGTTTGATCAATGAGGAGGTATATGTGGCTCAACCTCCCGGCTTCATTGATTTTGAGAAACCGGATCATGTTTACAAGCTTAAGAAGGCACTTTATGGTCTTAAACAAGCACCCACAGCTTGGTATGATAGACTTAAAGCGTTTCTTGTTAAACATGAGTATACCACGGGGATGGTAGACAACACGCTCTTTACAAAGAAGAAAGGTTCTCACCTCATAATCGTGCAAATATATATTGATGACATTATATTTGGCTCAACTTGTCAAGAATTGTGTGATGACTTTGCCAAAATCATGCATGATGAGATTAAAATGAGTATGATGGGAGAACTTAGCTTCTTTTTATGACTCCAAATTAAAAAAATGGACGATGGTATTTTCATTATTCAATCTAAGTATGCTAAAGAAATGCTAAAGAAATTCGGATTAGAAGAATCTAGACCAATGAAGACCCCAATGGCCGCGGATACTAAACTCAACGTAGATGATGATTCTGAGTCGGTAGACAACACCAAATATAGAGGTATGATTGGTAGTTTGTTGTACTAATAAAGAGATTTTACTAGTTGAAAGAGTTCGTTTTCTCGGTGTCTAATCGAATTGATTTCCGGTTAAATGTGTGACTCAATTGTTTTTGGTTAAGAAGAATGGAAGTTGATTATCTATAACTAATTAAAAAGTAAACGCGGAAAGTATTTAAAAACAAACTCAAGACAAGTACAAATAATAAAAGTAAAACAAGGTGAATATTAAAAATTAAAAGTTAAAACGATATTAAAACTAATAGTAAAACAAATAATAAAACGTAATTTAAAGCGAAACAATTAATAAAAATAAAACTAAACGAAGAAATTAACTATCGACTTGAAAATAAAGTTTACTAAATGAAAAAGGAGAATATAAAACTAAAATGGTACTTTAAAGCTAAACGAGGCAAAACCTAAAGCGAGTACTAAAAAAAAGATAAAACTTGAACTTTACGAAAAAATATTAATTTTAAAATTAAAAGAAAAATTCAACTAAAAATACGTAACTTTCAGAAATAAAATCGGAACAACTTTCAGATTAAACTAAACGATTACGGAAAAAAAAATAAGCAAACAAGCTAGCAGGCAGCTAGCTCAAGCTAGCAACCTGCTAGCTTAAATTGGCGCCAAAATAGGAAGTAAGGACATATGGTCGCAATGTGTATTAACATTCCATCGGAATGTGGTTTAATGTGTCGCAATGTATATATATATATATTTTTTTTTTTTTTTTTTTTTTTTTTTTATTTCTTAAACTATCGGAATGTAAGCTAAAAAAAAACTAACGGAATGTCTAAAAATAAAAACTGTCGGAATAACTAAAGTACTAAAATCCATCGGAAAGTGGCTATAGAAAATTGGGCAGCACTTCGTCGCAATACAAACCTAAACCCCGTCGCAATCCAGATCGCAAAGTGCGATCGGAATCACGATCGGAATAGGGGGATGAAAACATAACCCATCGCAAAGTAGAACCCACAAGGGTTATTGCGATGGAACAAAAGCCGCCCGTCGGAATGTATAAAACCCTTATATTGCGATGGAAACCAATAAATCCGAAAATGGGGATAAGTGAAAATCTCAATAAGCACTTTCAATAAGCACACTAAACCGAAACTTGAACAACTTAATAAGCATAAATTTGAAAGCTTTTAAAAGATGAAATTCATAAACTTTATAAAAACACAAAATAAGCAAACTTTAAAATATAAAAACTTTTAAGAAAACTTAAAACAAATAAGCTAGACACAAATTAAGCCAATAAGCATGTCAAGCTCAAAGCTTGATTCGTAGGAAACTTAGATTAACCAAAAGACAAATCTTTTTAACAAATCAAACATAAAGCTTAAACAAAACGTGTAAAGAAATTCGGGTAAAGAACAAGTGAAAAGCTAAGAAAGGTAGAATAAGATAAAGATTAAAACAAGAATTTAAGCTATCAAAAGTAAAGATTTGATTAAAAACAACAAGAAAGGAAGATGAAAGATTGGGATCCTAGTGAGAGAAACTGTCACTTTCTCTCTCTAGAATCACCTACAAAGATGAAAGAAAACTAAGCTAAACTAAAAACTAACCAACCCTCCTAAATGAGTTTAGGAGGGTATTTATAGGAAATGGGGAGGTGCATGTGTTGCCTCTTCTTTCTTTCTTTCTTCACGTCTTCTCGTCTTTTAAGTTCTTCGACTTTATCGACTTTGTCTCGGGATTAATTAAACTCGTCTTATAATTTGTTTATTTATTAGACTCGAGTTCTTCGGCTTTTTTATTAAACTTCCGTCTTTGACTTTTTCTTCGATAAATCTTCGAATTGGTCTTGGACTTCCGTTCTATTTCCACTCTTGATCTTTCGACTTCGTCTTTTGTCGTTTTCTTCTATAAAAGCCCGTGAAAGACCGTGTTTTCTTTCCTTTTCACATTTTGACCCTGAAACACAATAAAAACACAAACCACGCATAATTCCGCCATTTACGACATAAAATATACGTTTAGGTCCAGTTTTAATGTAATTAAGTGGTAGAAAAGATGGGTGTTTTCACACCTATCAAATCCCCTACACTTAACCATTGCAATGCCCTCATGCAATGCTTAGCAATAAAGCAAGGTTTACACTTTCCATCATAATCAACCTACCTTGGCCTTTATTAAACAACTAAGGAAAATCAAAAAGATAGAAAATAACAAGATGCAACAAGGAAGAAACTTGTAAAGAAATCTAAGACTTACATTAGGGCTTGTATGTCATGAATGTTTATCACCCTCAAGTTTCACGTTCCCCATGCCAAGCTTAAAAACAAGATCATTGTTAGTACAAGTTAGCATAACAAACATTTACTCATGCGGTTCAATTAATCACTCAAACTCCCTTATTCCTATGGGTATCTCTTATATTTTATTTTTGTCTTAGAATGATCATGAAGATGCATTGTTGGACTTATTTCGATAGTTTATTTAAGCTGAAAGCAAAGTAGGACGATTTGATCAATAGTTAGCTAAAGGACAAAATCTCTTAAAACTGCTTCTCGGGATATCAAAAAGTTCATATCTTGGCATAACTTGGTTCGCGATTTGAGACCTTTCTCGGGCCGATATTTGGCATGTACTTCATACTTCATATCTTGAGAGACGTTCTTGAGATAATGGTCTTCTCATCGTTCATAGAGTTTCTTCACTTGGAGACTTTTGAGAGGTACTCCAACTTTGTTGACCACGACTTCATGATTATTTCTTCAATCTCTATTTGGGATTTTGAGATACAACGATCCGCCTCCTTTTCGGACTTGGATCTATTTATCCTCATACCTTGTTAGGGTCTTTTCGGATAGACTTCTCCATGATCTTTATGGGAGTTGATTGCTTTTCGTCGTGAGTCTTGATCCTTCATATTGATTTTGGGAATAATGCTTTTCACATCACTTTGGATCTTCAGCAATAAAATTGAATCCTCATGCCTTGTTAGGGCCTTTTCGGACTCGCCAATCTTCGCGCCCCGCTTCATAAGTTATGCCTTGGCTATGAACTCTCGTCATTACCGAGCAACTTTTAAACGATCTTGGGCTAGAAGCTAAGTAACTTTTCAAATCGTACGACCTTACTTATTGCAGATAATTTATTAGCAAATGATGGGAGAAAAAGATCATAATTAACTCACATAAGTTAATGAGAGAATACCAAACTTGTAACCAACTCTATCATTTCTCGTTCTCCACAATTTAAAATATCAAGGAATGAGACTCGTGGATGCTTAGCCTAATAAACCAATTAAGGTCTACATGGTTAAGGATACTAGCTAGAGTGAACTTGGATAAGTAAACTCAGTTTGAGTCAAAATATTCACAACGGGCCTAATATATCTAAGATATCTAAACTTGCTAAAACCATTTTATTAAAATGCTAGAAAGTAACAAAAATAAAGGAGACTACAACTAGGCCAAAATAGATTAAAAATTTTGAAAAATGTCGAAAAATCGATTTTTCGGTTAAAATGAGGACAAATACAAGGAAAAGGCCACTTAACTTCGATAGAAGTCCCCCTACACTTAATATAAACATTGTCCTCAATGTTTAAGCATGTGGGAGTAAACGCCCCTACACTTAGGACATTGTGCACTTTGTTTAAATCTTGCTAAGGAAGAGACAACTAAAGAGATTCCTATTTTAATATTGAGAAATATAAAATAGTGAATCGAAAAGAGTTTAGGATAGAACCAGGAAGAAGGGAACACGGAGTCACGGGTCGTCAAAAGTCATCAAGAGTGTGTCTTTGAAGCTCTAATCCCTGCACATGATAAGAAAGAGAACAAGAAACACCACGGGGCTCCCCCTACACTTATGATAAACATAGATAGATAATTGGGTTGCCTCCCAAAAAGCGCTTGTTTTTGTTAACCGAGTCACGAGCCTGACTCGTCCCCGAATTAAATGGTCCATGGGGAAGCCTCGAATGTAATACCGGGATCAAAGACCTTGTCCTCGTTCCCGGTTGACATCAACAAAGGAGAGGCGGGAGGATAAGTCTTGAATGGTAAAAAGGTTCTCTCAATACCAGAAAAGCAAGTGAAGTCTAGATTGACAGCAGGTGGGGTGGGTAAGGGAATCACATTGTCATCCTCCAAAGACAATGGATGCAGACCAATTGGCAAAGCCGTAAAATTATGAATCATAGAGTGGTCCATTTCACCGCCCGGGTCAAAGCATTTATCCTCATGAACGCAGATCTTGTCGATATCATCGTAGATAAGGAGTGTAGAAATTCGTTTGAAAAGACCACGATCAAGTACAAAACCATCATCCATTTGTGGGGATTGTTGATAAGTTAAATCCTCACGAATGTGGTAAACGTAATTCTCATAAGAGGAGTGTTGATTAGGTAACTCCTCGAGAATAGGATGTTTGGGCATTTGAGTTGGTTCTTCATTGCTAGATGGTGGAGCTAATGATGGAGCATCATTAGTAACCGTTTCAGGATAAGGCGGAGAGACAGGATCTTCCTTGAGAAGTTTCGTAATTGTAAGAAGTTCGTCTGCCCAATCGGTTGAAGAATCGTTAGAGTTATGATTAAGGGGACCCAAACTAGCTTGAATATCATCCCAAAGAAAGTCATTTTCTCCAAAAGGAGTCAAGGATGGAGCAATAGACGAAGTAGGAATATGAGAAGTCTTGTGTTGCTTTAGAAATTCCTCCTCGTCGAAAATCACCTCAATATCGTCATCACTCTCCTCATTACCTAAAGGGTTAATAAGCTCAGGGATATGAGTACTCGTCTGATCTCGCTGCTGTAAAAATGACTCCATACAAGTTTGCAGCGTGTGTAAAAGCTCTTTCGTTTGCTCTTGAAAAGCTGTAGCAAGATCGTTTCTTTGTTCGTGAAAGGCTGTAGCAAGATCGTCAATTGGTTCTTGGTAACTCATCCCGTGACGAGGCTGATGATCGAGTGAGTGCGGTGGGGGCTCAAGATTTTGAAAACCGGAATTATAGCACGGATGTGGCTCATATTTGTTCATGGGTTGAGAAGAATTAGAAACCGGGTTTGGTTCATAATAATCCATAGGTGAAGAAAACTGAGGATCCGGATTTTGCTCATAATAATTCATTGGTTGACAATAATAGGTATCGTGAGGACCCCCACAGTTGTTGCAAACCGGGTGTGGAGAAAAATCAGGTGCGTCTTGTGGATAGCTATTATCATTGTCATAATTGTACCCCGGTTCTTGCCCGTGACCATACGGGTATCGAACCGGGCACGAAACATGCCAATGAGAATCGCTTCCACAATAGATGCACGGGGGAACAGGAGGTGGGTTCAAAAAGAATGAATTAGTCGAGTTGCACAAGGGACAAAATCCGAATTGTGTGTAGTCGATATCGTTTCCGCACCGCTCACATGTACACCATTGACAAGAGTTGTTCCCAGATAATTGTTTCCCACACCGGACGCAATGGACATAAAAATCCATAAAGAAAGATAGATAAGCAAGAAGAATATTTTTGGTGCAAACTTTGAAAAAGAAATGCTTTTTATGATTTTTCAAATGTTTTTGGAATTTTTGAAAATTTTTGGACACGAAAAATAACGTTCACAAGTGAACGGATCCCAAAAGCCAACGCGTCACTCACAAAAAACCTTTGATCTTCACGAAAAGAGCCGGCAGCGGCGCCATTTTAATAAAGAGATTTTACTAGTTGAAAGAGTTCGTTTTCTCGGTGTCTAATCGAATTGATTTCCGGTTAAATGTGTGACTCAATTGTTTTTGGTTAAGAAGAATGGAAGTTGATTATCTATAACTAATTAAAAAGTAAACGCGGAAAGTATTTAAAAACAAACTCAAGACAAGTACAAATAATAAAAGTAAAACAAGGTGAATATTAAAAATTAAAAGTTAAAACGATATTAAAACTAATAGTAAAACAAATAATAAAACGTAATTTAAAGCGAAACAATTAATAAAAATAAAACTAAACGAAGAAATTAACTATCGACTTGAAAATAAAGTTTACTAAATGAAAAAGGAGAATATAAAACTAAAATGGTACTTTAAAGCTAAACGAGGCAAAACCTAAAGCGAGTACTAAAAAAAAGATAAAACTTGAACTTTACGAAAAAATATTAATTTTAAAATTAAAAGAAAAATTCAACTAAAAATACGTAACTTTCAGAAATAAAATCGGAACAACTTTCAGATTAAACTAAACGATTACGGAAAAAAAAATAAGCAAACAAGCTAGCAGGCAGCTAGCTCAAGCTAGCAACCTGCTAGCTTAAATTGGCGCCAAAATAAGAAGTAAGGACATATGGTCGCAATGTGTATTAACATTCCATCGGAATGTGGTTTAATGTGTCGCAATGTATATTTTTTTTTTTTTTTTTTTTTTTTTTTTTTTATTTCTTAAACTATCGGAATGTAAGCTAAAAAAAAACTAATGGAATGTCTAAAAATAAAAACTGTCGGAATAACTAAAGTACTAAAATCCATCGGAAAGTGGCTATAGAAAATTGGGCAGCACTTCGTCGCAATACAAACCTAAACCCCGTCGCAATCCAGATCGCAAAGTGCGATCGGAATCACGATCGGAATAGGGGGATGAAAACATAACCCATCGCAAAGTAGAACCCACAAGGGTTATTGCGATGGAACAAAAGCCGCCCGTCGGAATGTATAAAACCCTTATATTGCGATGGAAACCAATAAATCCGAAAATGGGGATAAGTGAAAATCTCAATAAGCACTTTCAATAAGCACACTAAACCGAAACTTGAACAACTTAATAAGCATAAATTTGAAAGCTTTTAAAAGATGAAATTCATAAACTTTATAAAAACACAAAATAAGCAAACTTTAAAATATAAAAACTTTTAAGAAAACTTAAAACAAATAAGCTAGACACAAATTAAGCCAATAAGCATGTCAAGCTCAAAGCTTGATTCGTAGGAAACTTAGATTAACCAAAAGACAAATCTTTTTAACAAATCAAACATAAAGCTTAAACAAAACGTGTAAAGAAATTCGGGTAAAGAACAAGTGAAAAGCTAAGAAAGGTAGAATAAGATAAAGATTAAAACAAGAATTTAAGCTATCAAAAGTAAAGATTTGATTAAAAACAACAAGAAAGGAAGATGAAAGATTGGGATCCTAGTGAGAGAAACTGTCACTTTCTCTCTCTAGAATCACCTACAAAGATGAAAGAAAACTAAGCTAAACTAAAAACTAACCAACCCTCCTAAATGAGTTTAGGAGGGTATTTATAGGAAATGGGGAGGTGCATGTGTTGCCTCTTCTTTCTTTCTTTCTTCACGTCTTCTCGTCTTTTAAGTTCTTCGACTTTATCGACTTTGTCTCGGGATTAATTAAACTCGTCTTATAATTTGTTTATTTATTAGACTCGAGTTCTTCGGCTTTTTTATTAAACTTCCGTCTTTGACTTTTTCTTCGATAAATCTTCGAATTGGTCTTGGACTTCCGTTCTTTTTCCACTCTTGATCTTTCGACTTCGTCTTTTGTCGTTTTCTTCTATAAAAGCCCGTGAAAGACCGTGTTTTCTTTCCTTTTCACATTTTGACCCTGAAACACAATAAAAACACAAACCACGCATAATTCCGCCATTTACGACATAAAATATACGTTTAGGTCCAGTTTTAATGTAATTAAGTGGTAGAAAAGATGGGTGTTTTCACACCTATCATGTACCTAACGGAAAGTAGACCGAATATCATGTTTAGTGTTTGCCTTTGTGCTCGCTTCCAAGAGGCTCCCAAAACCTCTCACCTTGAAGCGGTTAAGCGTATCTTCCGATACATTAAGGGCACTATACATTTAGGATTATGGTATCCTAAAGTGAACGGCGTAGAAACCATTATCTATGCGGATTCAGATCATGCGAGAGACTATGTGGACCGGAAAATCACTAGTGGTGTTTGTACCTTCATGGGTTGTTGTTTAACTTCTTGGTTCTCTAAGAAACAAACCGCTCTTGCGATATCCACCATGGAAGCCGGGTATGTGAGTGCCGGAAAAGCATGCCAACAAGCTCTATGGATGAATCAAACGCTTGTTGATTACGGGATTTGTCTTGATGATTGTCTCATCATGTGCGACAATAAAGGTGCTATAGACCTTAGCAAGAATCCTGTGCAACATTCGCGAACCAATCACATAGAAATTCGCCACCATTTCCTTAGGGATAATGTTCAAAAGGGGAACATTTCAATTGAGAAGGTACCCTCCGAGGATAACTTGGCCGACATCTTCACTAAGCCACATAAGAGGGAACCCTTTAATTACTTGCGTCTAGGTCTAGGATTAATGGAACATATTCCTTAATTTCCTTCCTTTTATTAAGTCTCTTATTTTCTTTTGAGTCTTTTATTACTTTGAGTCATTGAGTCTCCTAAACTCTTCTTGAAAATCTTCTCTTCTCCTTTTCAAAATCCTCAAAGTCTCTTTTGAAAATGGTTGAGAAATGTTTTGACATTGTTAATTCAATCTAAAAACGTTTTTCATAGATTCTTGCTATTAATCTCGAGCTTATATAATTCATATTTATGATTCTCTCAAACATAGCAAGAACAAGATAGAATCATGGAGGATCATTGTGTCATGACTTAAGGTCTTGTCTTACACACCTCCAACATCGATTTTATTTTAAAATCCATGTATTTTGGTCAAATCCCATTTTGGTGAGTTAGTATGTGCTCTCTTTGTCTATCTTTGCTTTTAAGCATATCCCTATGATAAGTTAGACTAGAAAAATAAGATATACTGAAAAATCTTCCTTCACCACCAAAACACAGCCTCTGTAGGCGGTTCCATATATGAACCGCGGTCCCTTATCAATAAGGAACCGCCATAAGCAATAAGGAACCGCGTACAGTGCTTCCTTTTTCGGGTATTACTAAAATTCCAAATTTGTTCCAACACTTTTGGGAATCTTTGTTTCAACCCTTTGACCACCCTAAAAATACCTTGTTCCTTCCCTATTTAACCATAAGCATTTTGCCATACTTCGCATCCCAAAATGTCTTATTCTCCTAATGAAAACCTTGATTCTCCTCCATTTTCCCCAATTGCTTTCAATCCCAACTCACCCAAGAACACTTTCAATCCAAATTCACCCAAGAACACTCTTAATCACATTTCTCCTACCAAGAAGGTTGATTGTGGAACATCTTTTCTTCCACCACCACCCTTTAGTGTTCTTCCTCCTTCTCATGATAATGTCATGCACCATGGGACATATTGTCATTGTTGTCAATATCAAAATCTTGCTATGGCACACATCTATGAGGAGTTGAGCTACATCAAGAGTCACTTAATCAAGCCTCCTCTTCACTTTGATTATGAGATCTCCACCAAGCCACCACCACCACCTTCCGCCACTACCTTGTCTTTCATATAAGCATTGGTTGCTTATCTATAAGACACCTTATTGAAGCAAATCTTAGAATTCTAGATTAACTAGGATTAGATTTATGCTTTTGGCTTGTTTCCTCTTTCATACATCTTTGGATGATTATTTTTATTTTATATGACTTCACTTGGATCTTAGTATTTGTGTTTTCTTCTCTATTTATTATTTTTGTGAGCTATAGCTATCTCTTTTTGTTTGTCTCTTGTTCAACTAACCCTTCTATATAGCTTGTCACCATATCTCGATTCCTCGGTGCCCCAAGCAAGGGGGAGTAAGCACCAAGGGGGAGTCTTTGCAATGTCTGTCTCTTCAACACCCTTGTGCAACCTTTTTGCTTCGACAAAGGGGGAGAAATGAATAAACTCGTCTTTGAAAATCTTGTTTTTGTGTGATTGAGTTTATGTATTGTCGGAATCAAAAAGGGGGAGATTGTTAATGCAATAATGCCTAGAAACGTTACTTGCATTTTTTGGTCTCGCTTAGTTTTGATTACGACAATATGTAAAAACAAGCATTTACGAAAACAACGAAAAATGAATTCTTGAGTTTAAGTATTTTTCATTTTACCCATTTTCACTTAAGGTATGAATAAACAAGTACTAACCTTAATCAAGTGATCAAGTGATTTAATCTTTTCTTAAAACTCACCTTTTATTAAGTGTGACAACTTTTTAATTAAACTTTCGTTTTAAGAAAATGTTTTATTAAATTAAATATTTGAAAATTTGAAAATGGCATATTCTTTTTTGATTTGGAATATTCTTTCAGGATATTTTATAATCAGATAAGACCTCCACCACTAAAGGAAAAATATGGAGCGGAGTCTACTCCGACGGTTCCCTAGTGCCTAGGCGGTTCCTTATCGATAAGGTACCGCCGGTTGAGATAAGGAACCGCTGGCAGATATAGCCGTTGGCCCTTTGTCCTATAAATAGTGGACCATTCTCAGATTTTCTCTTCACCTCTTTTGCACATAAATTTCCAGATTCAAACATACTTCTTAAATCACTCAAATCCTTGATCATTTGATTGATTACTACTTGTTTAGAAGTGAATCTATCCCATCCATCCCTTCCTCTTCAAGTGCAAAGAGAAGAACACTATCCTTGTGAAGTGTTGAGTCCACCACCAAAGATCCTTTGAAGATCAAATCTTATACATTTGTTGTTGTGTCATAGTTGTGACGATCCAAGTAGTTGTGTCTATTTGGAAGTTGTGTATGTACTAAGTATAGTTGTGTAGATTGGTCCTAGCTACGATTAGGGCTAGACTTTTAGCTTAGACTCGGAAATTAGTTAAGCAACGTGTACGGTTTTCTCCACCATAAGGAGCTTGTTTTGTAGTGAACTCTCGAGTAAGGAGTACTAGAGGAGTGGAGTAGGAACGAGGAGTGAGCTTCGTTGCCAAACCACTATAAATCCTTGGTTTTTGGTTTGATCTTTCTTTACCCTTAACTCCTTACATTCTTTATTCTTTGTGCATATACATTAGTTAGTATTAGTTTAGCTAAACTATCATTGTTCATATTGTGCATAAGAATATTTCACATATTTCCTTAAGTCTAAGTTTTTGATAAAAAGGATTTTTTGAAAACCATCATTTAACAAGTAAATATAAGAAAATATTCAACCCCCCTTCTAGTTTCTACATCTTCCTTCTAAACGGTCAGGATATGTTACTCTTGTCAATCAAACCAAGGATCTTCATGTCGCGGACTACACTCAAGTATATGACTATTTGAAGATGAATCAAGATGAAGCTAACGAAGTTAGGGCAGAAAGACGTGCCAAGACACAAGATCCATTGGCTTTTATGGCAAAATCTTCATCATCTATGTCATATCCCATGGTACCCTACGATCAACCCTCATCAAGTAACTTCATGCCACAACAACAACAACAACAACTCACTGCTTATGGATATCAACCTCCTGCTGATATGAATTACTTACAACAACCCATTGCCTGTTTTGATGACATCACTGATCCTACTCATGCTATTAATACTGCTCTTTCCCTTCTTGCAAAGGCATTCAAATTCACCATTAACCCCACCAACAACAATCAGAGAATCTCCTCGAATACTAGAAATAGGAAAATTGCTCAACCTTTCATGAATGCGAATCAAGATCGCCAATTGGTAGTTGCTAGAAACACGGGGACTCAGTTTCAACAATATGGTCAGAATGCTGGGCAGATCGTTGGCAATGCAGGAAATCAGTATTGTGAAAACCGTGGTCAAAATCCGGGTGTTCCGAATGCGGGTAATCAGAATGGGTTAATAGTTGTGCCAACGGTTGGTAACCAGATGGGAAACATTGTGGCTGCAAGGGCTGAGAATACTTGTACGGGAAATGGAAACAACAATCGTTAGGTTCAGTACTACAACTGCAGGAGATTTGGTCATTATGCTCGAGATTGCATAGCCAAAAAGAAGAGGAATGTTGCTTATCTTCAGACTAAACTTCTCATAGCACAAAAAGAAGAGGCAGGGATTCCACTTCAAGCTGAGGAATTTGATCTTATGGCTTCTGCTGCAGAATATGAAGAAGAAGAAGAGGTGAATGCCAACTACATCTTGATGGCAAACTTACAACAAGCATCTACCTCAGGAATGCATGTCGACAGAGCTCTCGTTTATGATTCAGACGGTCCCTCTGAGGTACATCCACGTTTTGATGATAATGATATATATAGTACGTCTAATCAGGAGGAGGAGTATACTGAGATGCTTGAGCCCTACATTGAGACACACGGGGATCAAACGAATAATAGTAATATTAGTTTGAATGAGCCCAGTGTGGACCTTAGTGTGGATCAAGTTTTCTAGCCTACAAACCTTCCTGATGCGGCACATGCGTATTATAAATCTCTATTTTATAAGCTTGCTAAGGATGTTGACCATGCTACGGTGGTTAATAATAAGTTTAGAGAAACTAATGCTAAATTAACCACTGAGCTTGCGGGATATAAGGAACGGGAGAAAAGTTTTGAAATTCATCGGGCTAAAATTAAAGAACTTGAACAAGCTCATGCTACATATGTTTATCAAGAAAAATGCACAACTAAGAATTTAAATGCCTTACACTTAAGTAGTGCTAAAAAGATAAGCGAATTGAATGATGAAATCACTTCTGTTAATAAATATCTTTCAACTGAAAAATCTACTATTTTCGATTTAAAAGAAGAACGAAAGAAGCTGAAACATGATTTCAAAATTCGAGAAGATGGGATTCTTGAGGATTTTTGCAAAGCTCAGGATAGGATTAGAGAATTAGACAACCTCTTAGTAAAACGCGGCCAAACTATGCAGACAATAAATATGCTCGCACCAAAAGTGAATGAGATAAATTACACTCGATACAAATTGGCTTTAGGTTGTCCTCTTCCCCCTAACCCTGGATATCCTAAGCAAGTTCAGGCCACTAATGAAACGTTATATAACGGTAGCGTGCTCTTATCTGATGAGCATGATCCTCCTAGTGTGCATGATTCCGAGGAAACTACTAATCTTGCAGTAGAGACTCGTTTAAGAATGAAAAAGCTTGATAGAGAAGTGACACCCGTTTATTATCCGAAAGTTAATCCTCCAACTGTTTTTGTTCGGTCTAAAACGAGCACTGAAATGCTTTTGCTACCAAGTGAGGAATTGTCTGATGACCCTCCTAAACCGAGTATCACACGCCGATTTCTAAACGAGCTTAAAGATAACTTTTTCATCCTTAAACGTGTTGTTAATTCCAAAATCACTGGAGGAAACTTTACATCACCTGTTCAGATAGAGGTCCAGAAAATTCTTCAAAACGATATTAACCCGATTATTAATCAAGTTGATGCTCGGTTAGGCAATTTGGAAAACGTTTTTTAAAAGAATTTGCCAACTTTGTTGAAGACTTTAAATCTTTGGCGAAGGAAGCTGATAAATTTCTTGATAAAATCAAAGTTTTGGAAAACGATCTTGAACTTCTCTCTAAAGCACGTGATTGTATTGATAGTAGCCCTGTTGAGTTAAGTACTTTTGTGTTGCATAATGAAAACCTTCAAACTGAGCTTGATCTTATGAAAGAGAAAATGGAATCTTATGTCATTAAAAAGGATAAAGAATTCACCGATCTTTGGAATAAATTTGTCAAAAAATGTGATGAATGCAAATATGACACGATTTCGCATGAAAAAGCTTACAAAGAAATGCAACAAACTATCGCATGGTTGCAGGCTCAATTAGGAGGGGTTACGGAAACGAATTTGGCCTCTTCATGGTTAGAGAGTGCTAGTGATGGTAATGTTCAGAAGCTTAAGGCTAAGATTGCAGATTTAGAATCTGTTGTTTCATATAAGCGGGCTGTTGAACAAAGTAAGTCTGTATATCAAAAACTTATTGATAAAATCTGTGAGAACTGTAAGGTAACGGCATTGTTAAAAGATAAGACTTCTAAACCTAGCTCGATTGTGGATACGATGATCCAGAAACCAGCAACCTCGGGACCCACTCGTATTGATGTGACACCTTTTCCCAAGGTTGCTGGAAGGAAAACTGCTGTGATTGCCCCAGGAATGTTTAGTGTTAGTTCTCCCTCTATGCCTAGCAAACAACGTAAAGCAAGCGTTAGGATAAAACCGATCACTATAACTCAACCACAAGTTATTGATTTAAAAAGTGCTAATTCTAATAGACGCGTGTCTTCTTCTACAGGAATAAACAACTACACTAAGAGTAGAAGGCCACAACCTACGAGCAATACAAGGAATGATAAGGTCCCTTTTGCCTCTAGAAGTTGTCACCCCAAGATCAATAATGTGGAAGTAGAAGAACACCCTAGGAATTTACTGCTTTTTAATCATAATCAGAAACCTAATTCATCTGAATGTAATGACTTTAAGCTTGCTATTCGGAATGACCAATCTGAAGTTATTTGTGCTAAATGTAATAAATGTTTCTTTACTTTTAGTCATGATGCTTTTGGTTTGACTATGAATGGGTTAAATTATGGTGGTTACACTCGAATTGACAAGCTGTCAGTCAGTGAACAACAACGCACTCCTAAGGCTAAGGTGTATGTTCCAAAAAGTACGCATGTAGGGTCAATATAAAGTCTTGCTAAGCCTAGTAGCCCTAGATTCACCTCTAAATGGTTGCCTACTGGTTGAAATTTTGATTGTAGTGGCAAAATTATCGACACTAGTAGAGCTCATACTGACAGTGAAACGTTGGTATGTGATATGGCTTAATTGTCATCTAACCCTACAGGAACCTATTTCATCGGTTGCCAAAATATTTTCTTCTTTTATCATTGGCAGGCTGTTGAGATTTGTCTCTGGTACGTGGACTCGGGCTGTTCCAAATATATGACTGGGAATCGAAGCCTTCTCAAAAACTTTGTATGGCGTTTCGTGGGAACTGTTCGATTTGGAAATGATCATGTTGCGGCAATTCTAGGCTATGGTGATCTTCATTGGGGAAATATAATCATCACCAGAGTCTCTTTTGTTGATGGCTTGGGACATAATTTGTTCTCGGTTGGGCATTTTTGAGATTCAGACTTGGAGGTTGCTTTCAGAAGTCATACATTTTTGTAAGATATCTTGAAGGAATTGATTTGTTAAAAGGAAATCGTACCACCAACCTTTACACCATTGATCTTTTTCAAATGTCTGCTGCTTCTCCAATTTGTCTCATGGCCCGAGCCACATCAACAAAGTCATGGTTATGGCATCAAAGGTTATCTCATCTCAATTTCGATGCCATCACCCAACTCGCGAAAGATGATCTCGTTACCGGTCTTCCAAAGTTTAAATATACAAAAGACCATCTTTGTCCTTCTTGTGAGCAAGGAAAAAGAAAGAAGAAGCCTCACAAACCCAAACTTGTTTCAAATTCAATGAATAGGTTGCATCTCCATCATATGGATTTATGTGGCCCAATGAGAATCAAAAGCAATAATGGAAAGCGGTATATCCTAGTAATTATGGATGATTATTCACATTACACATGGGTTCATTTTCTTGCATTCAAAGATGAATCCCTAATGTAATTATTAACTTCTTGAAGAAAACATCAGTACTACTGCAAGCCCCTGTCATTATTGTAAGAACGGATAACGGAACAAAATTCACCAATCAGAAATTGAAAGCTTATTTTGACTAAGTTGGGATTTCTCATCAAACTTCGACTGTAAGAACTCCAGAGCAGAATGGAGTTGTGGAACGGAGGAATCGTACGTTAGTTGAAGCTGCTCGGACGATGCTTCTCTCCTCTAGTGCACCTTTATTCCTTTGGGCCGACGCTATAGCAAATGCATGTTCTACTCAAAACCGCTCCATTATTCACACCCGTTTCAACAAAACACCTTATGAGATCATTAATGGAAGAAAACCGGATATTTCATTTTTACATGTCTTTGGTGCATTATGTTATCCGAAGAATGATCGTGAAGATATCGGTAAACTTGAACCTAAAGGTTATATTGGTTTTCTCATTGGTTATTCTTCAACTGCTTGTGCTTACAGGGTTTATATTCGAAGGACAAGAAAGTTAATGGAGACTATGAATGTTACCATTGATGAACTCTCGGGTATGGCCTCTCAACATAGAAGTTCACATCCCGAGCTTCAAGGTCAGACTTCTGGACACGTAAGTCAGGACTCGCGCTTCAATTTGCATCGTCAGCAATCTCATCGTTACAACCTTCGGAATGTGACTTGGAAGTTTTATTTGGGCCAATTTATGATGAATATATGGAGGGTCCTTCGTCATTTGGTGTTCCTCAAAATGCCCCGGCTGCACCTGCTACGGTAGTTCAAGAACCTCCGACGGCATCTAAACCAACGACATCTACTTCTGCACCATCTACGTCAACCTCAACCATATTGACTCCAAACATTCCAACCACTTCTCGGACTGCTGACGCAACTCAACAACATTCTCAGCAAATTCCTACTCATGTTCATCTTCAGAATGAAATAGTTGCTGAAAATGCAAACAATGTGATGCTCAATGAACACGAGTTTGTTAATCCATTTGCGGCTTCCACAAGTTCTACTCAGCCTTCAACACCATATGTGGATCCGTCGAGCTCGCATCAAGTTTCTCATACACTTCCACATGAACACAAATGGACTAAGAATCATCTTTTGGTTCAAGTGATTGGCAATCTCTTACGACCAGTCCCAACATGAAATCAGCTGCGTATCGACGGTGATATGTGTATCTATGCACTATCAGTCATCACAATGGAACCAGCAAGTGTGAAAGAAGCAATGACCGATGCATCATGGATTGAGTCTATGCAAGAAGAACTCAATCAGTTCATCAGGCTTGATGTATGGGAGCTAGTACCTTGACCGGTCAATATCGATCCCCTTACTCTGAAATGGTTATTCAAAAACAAGATGGATGAGGAGCAGACGGTCATTAGGAACAAGACTCGTTTAGTCGTGAGAGGTTATAAACAACACGAGGGAATTGATTTCGCAGAATCCTTCGCCCCGGTTGCTCGAATGGAAGCTATTAGGATTTTCTTGGCATACGCGACACACAAATCATTCACTGTGTATCAAATGTACGTGAAGACGGCTTTCTTGCATGGGCCGTTAAAAGAAGATGTGTATGTATGTCAACCTGAATGTTTCATCAATACCGAACATCCAAGCTATGTCTACAAGTTAAAAAGGAAATTTATGGTTTGAAACAAGCACCGAGGGTATGGTACGACGAATTATCATCATTTCTTCTACAAAATCACTTCGGCAAAGGAACCATTGATCCAACGTTGTTTATCAATCACTACGGCAATGACATCTTGGTGGCTCAGGTCTATGTAGATGATATTATATTTGGTTCTACTAACCCAAAATATTCCATATTATTTGCTGACCTTATGAAAAGTCGATTTGAAATGTCCATGATGGGGGAAATGATGTTCATTCTTGGTCTCTAAGTTCACCAATCCCCCCGTGGTATTTTCATAAAGCAGTCCAAGTATGTGCTTGAGATTCTAACGAAATTTGGCATGGAAAACTGTGATCCTATTGGTACTCCAATGGATACTAAACACAAGCTTGATTTGGATAATAAAGGGACATTTGTAGATGCTACAAAATACCGAAGCATGATCGGGTCCCTTATGTACTTAACCTCAAGCAGACCGGACATTATGCATGCTACTTGTTTATGTGCTCGGTACCAGGTGAAGCCAATAGATAAGCACCTCAAAGAGGTTAAAAGGATCTTTCGTTATCTCCAGGGAACCATTAACATGGGTCTCTGGTATACGAAGGATTCTGGTTTTAATCTCACTGATTTTTTAGATGCCGACCATGCAGGGTGTCATGATACATTCAAGAGCACTTCCGGTGGAGCACAATTCTTAGGCGAGAAGCTAGTAAGCTAGTCATCAAGGAAACAAGACTGTATGGCGTTGCCCACCGCGGAAGCAGAATATGTGTCTCTATTCATGCGTAGTCCTCAAGTCCTTTAAATGAGAACATAACTCACGGATTATGGCTTTCACTTTAACAAAGTTCCTATTTATTGTGATTCACAATCAGCCATAGCCATATCCTGCAACCCGATCCAACACTCCAAGACCAAGCACATAGCTGTCCGATTCCATTTCATAAAGGAGCATGTGGAAAGAGGAACGATCGAGCTGTATTTTGTCAAGACGGACTACCAACTAGCCGACATCTTCACCAAAGCTCTTTCTCAAGAAAGAATTGAATTCTTGGTTCGTCGACTTGGTATGCGTAGTTTCACTCCAGATGAACTTGAACGTCTTGCACATTCGCAGTAACCTTGTATATATCTATCAGAAAATCAAAATACAAAAATATAAAACCTATAAAAACAAAATAAAAAATGAGAAAATCTTTCAAAAATATCAAAAATATTCTTCTCCGACATGTCTCTCAGCATTGATAATATGGACGCACTTAGAAATGTCGCTCAATAACGACACGGGTACGTACATAAAGTTCGAATGAGAGTTCAAATGTTTTAAAAACATGTCTTTTCTACTTTCTTCTCATAATGGGTTATAGTCACATGTAAGACTATAACCCGGTCCCCAAAGAAAGGAAAGTCTTTGACTTATCCTCAACAACGAGAAATTATTTTTTCTCGTTCATGGGCTTATATTAAAACATTCAAAGTTTTAAGCTCATGAACACAAGAAAAATGTTCATTTATGTACATTATTCCTTAACAACGGGAAAGTAAGTTTTCTAGGGTTTTTGAGCACAATTTTTCAAAGTATTTCAAAACTGTGTGCTCATATACTCCCCTAATTTTAAATAGAATTTCTTTTCGAGGGGGAGTACAAACTTTCATGCAACATTATTCTCTCCATTTTCATCACTAGTTTCACAAAAATTTCAATGTCATGCAATTTTTGAGGGGGAGAATATGTGTTATCTTGGATAAGATCATTGATATAAGTGCTTTCTCTTCCTAATATGTGCAAAAACCTTTCCTTTTATGATGCACATATGTAGGGGGAGCGTTTTGGTGATACAAAAAACCTTCAAGGTGTAAACACTGGTTTCATCAACACCTTGATTGCTTTTTCAACAGGTTTTTCTGGTTAAGATATCTATACCCTTCAACACATTAATTCACGACGATATTGGTGTCAAAAGATGGTTAGGTATTCGTCCTATGATCCAACCAGAACCGGAGGGATCTTCCTAGGGACAATCCATTAGTATTTAGATGTCCTTAGGAAAGATGGAGTAGTTGAGTGTACGGGAAAAATGCTGACTAATGAATTAAGCTAGCACTGGAACAATCAAAACAAGATGCTAGTTATGACGTCTTGGTAAGCATTGAAGGGGTTGAAGAATGAAAAGAAATGTAAGGATAACGGGTGTAAAGAAAGAAGCCCTCCATACAAATTAGGCAGAAACCGGGTCAACACATCTATTATCAGAATCACTTTGATGACTTCTAATACTGAAGACAAAGCATCATGGACCAAGTGATGCAATGCACAACCCTTCCCAGCCTACTCAAGCTTCTCTCAAAAGAAGTTTGTTTTATTGTCACGGAGTTCAACTCATTTCTATCAACTTTCTCACTCCGAGATAGTAGATATTAAAAAGGAAGCAGTCTGCTCCAGCCTCCGATCACCAAATAAACGAGCACTTATAGAGTCTAGAGCCAACGAGATTCATCATAAATCTCATTAGGACACTTATTCCATATATCAATTGTTGTTCATCACTAGAACACATGCGATAATTTACAGAGTCCTACGCTCTATCCTTGTGATATTGCCAGAACATTCAGAGTGATACTCATTAGTATTCACAGTGATGAATGGAAATCCTTCTAGTGTTAACATCAAACAGCACTGCGGTAGGTCATATGTAAGATTCACTTGAATTGAACATATGTTAACTGGAAAGCAACAGTGGTTTGATTCTTCCTTGATTCAAACTTGTTCAAGGTCTCGACACAATATCTTTATGATCTTGCTAGAACATTCAGAGTAATACTTTTTAGTATTCACAGTGACGAATGGAGATCCTTCTAGTGTCATCATCATACAGCACTACGGTAGGTAACTTGTGAGATTCTATATGAATCAAACTTGTGTCAACTGGAAAGCAACAATGGTTTGATTCTTAATTGATTCAAACTTGTTCCAGGAAATTGAATTGAAGACTCAATCAACATAATGGAACTGCATGATTCACTCCTTACTATGAATTATATTTCGATACATTCAAGTATTGAGAACGGATACCGCAGCCAGAAACCCTGTCAAGGAAGTTCTTTGAACTTACATAATCACAGGTACAATATTCGTACTGTATAACGGGAAACCGGAGGAATGCAAACGATGGCGTAATCTCAAGAGTCATGATTCAAGACAACATACTCAAGTAAATGAAGAAAGCTCAAGAACATCTAAAGACAAAGACTTCCGCTGCTTTGATAATCAAGGGAGATTGTTAACAAGCTTTCTAGACAACACCAAATACGAGTATGTGGGAAAAGACACAAGAACACAACTTGGCAAAGTTTCAAGATCAAGGCAAGGCAAAGATCAAAGATCCAAGATCACAAGTCATGAAAGGAACAATGAAGGAACTCTCAATACATCGAGCTTCAAATTCAACAACACCAAAGAAGTAAAGTCACATATGACATGACCACCCCTTAGGGGGAGATTGTTAGAAGTATTTAAGGTGATGGTCATATAATATACCGTTGCGAAGCTCGTGGAAAATGCTACTTAACGGTGTTGAGAGTTCTAGCATAATGTTATGTATGTAACGGGAATTAGTCCCGAACTCACAAATGAGGAAGGCCTTCCATACATTAGACGTATAGTATAAAAGGCCCAAGGCACCTCATTTATGGTGTGTGTCTTCCATTTTTCATAGATTGTAGAGAGAGAAACATATGTGTTTCTCTCACTATGAATTCACAACCATCCTTGTTTTCCTCTTTTTTCTTCATCTAATCTAATCTTTCTTTTTTGGTTTAATCTTCATCTTTATTTCTTGTTCTATATTAGTCGTGTGTATCATTCCAACAGATATGAATAGTATCGACTATCAATTTTGTTCTCTTGTTGTAAACTCTATATCCCTTAGATTGAGTTGCATATCCCACAAGAATGCATGTAGCACCTTTTTCTTTCATCTTGTCCAAATTTTCACCATCTCGAATAATGTAACACGTACATCTGAAGACATGAAGATGTTTGAGTGAAGGTTTGCGATCATTAATTATGTGATATGGTGTCTTTTCGTGTCTTGGGATAATTAAGGATCGGTTTTGTGTGTAGCATGCGGTTGATACGGCTTCAGCCCAAAAGAATAGTGGTAGTTTTGAAGCGGATAATAATGTTCGAGCAGCCTCAACTAAAGTACGATTTCGTCTTTCAACAACTCCGTTTTGTTCAGGTGTTTGAGAAATAGATGTTTCATGTTCAATCCCTTTGGCTTAAAAATATTTCTTCAGAGTTGAGTTCAAGAATTTTGTGCCTCTGTCAGTACGTACCACTTTTTTTTAAGCTTGAAAACCACGTTGTATCAGCTAAAGGAAGTTAATGAGAACCTCAGGTGTTTCATCCTTGGACCTTAAGAAGAGGGTCCACGTGTACCTTAAGTAGTCATCGACAATTACCATAACATATTTCTTCCCATTGATGGTTTGAACACGCATGTGGCCACACAGATTTATATGAAGAAGATCTAACCGTCCTTTAGAGCTTGATGTAGTCTTTGTCTTGAAACTACTCCGTTTAGATTTACAAAGCTCACAAGAAGAACAAAGATGATCTTTGATGAATTTCAAGTTAGGAAGGCCTCACACAATATCTTTCTTGGAAAGCAAGTTGATGGTATCAAAGTTAAGATGAGATAAACGTAGATGCCATAACCAAGCTTGAGTCGTTGAAGCTTTATCCATGAAACATATTGGAGTTAAAGATGTGGAGTCTTGTAGTGAAATGGTGTAGAGATCAGCACCCCGTGTTCCGGTAAGTATGTCATTCCCATCATAATCACGAACAAAACATGTCTTCTTTCTAAAAGCAACCTCCAAATCAGCATCACAGAATTGACCAACCGAGAAAAGATTGTGATTGAGCCCTTCGACGTAGTAAACCCTTTTGATTGTGATATTCCCCTGAACCAAGTCTACATATCCTAGGATCGGTGCAAATTGATCATTTCTGAATCGGACCCTACCTAGGAACTTCTCCACGAAGTTAATTAGAAGCTTGAGATTCCCCGTCATGTGCTTCGTGCATCCGGAGTCCAGTATGAAGAGAATTATCTCGATCACCTGCAGAAGAATTAGAGCACGATGGAGCATTTGCTAAATTGGATTCCATGTTAGTTGTGATATCTGAATCATTAGTTTCACTTAAAGACACACTGACGCTCGTTTTCACATTTTCAGTCCTAACCTTAGGCATCCATTTATATCCTGGAGGACATTGATTAGCAAACCACCATTTCCAAGACTTGCTTGCAGACTCATATAATTCTCTAATTCGGCTTCTAGGGTTCTTAGTGGTGGAGTCTGATGCAATACTTTTCTCAGGGGGGGTTGCACCAGAATGGTTCACTTTGCATTTGGGTTTTCTCGCACTAATAGGCATCACAGTCTGCTTCTTAGTTCTAGTAGCTACACTTTTGACATTATTCGAAACACACATAGCATGATTGGCATTAGCGCACTTTCCACATTTCACACAAACAAACTTAACATTCAAAGCATTCAAAGTCGAATCATTCAAATCGTCATTACACGCGATTACAGACGTTTTATTCTTAGAAACATTGAAAATCCTAGGGTGGTCTTCTACTTTCTTTATCTTCCCTTGACTTTTGTTTTGCCAAACCTTTTCATTCATGCGAGTGCTCTTAAGTTGAGGCCGGCTAACACTAGCGGTGGGGACTACTCTTGTAGTAAAAGACACACGTCTATTAATGTTTCTTGAAGTCTGAGGTGATTGACTTTCTTTGTTGTGTGTGGGTTTAGTGGCCAATGTATACCTCCCTCGTTTAACCACATTTATGTTCTTACTGCTTTGTGATCGAATATGTGTTTTGGGAGTGTTTTGTGGTAACCTAACCTTCCCATCTGTCGTGGGGGCAAACCCAGGTTTTGCAAATGCAGAATTAGAGAAAACAGATGGGTTTCCCAAGACAGAGGGTCTAGTCACTTTGTGCGCATTGGGTTGTCTTACAACAGGTTTCTTAACACTAGGTTCCACTATTTTCCCACCCATCTTAGCAACGAGTTTCTTCAACTGTGCTATCGCTATTTCCTTGTCTTGTAACTGAGCTTTCAACTCTTTAATTACCAAACTCTTTTCATTCATTTCTCTACACATTTGGGAAAGTTTTTCTTGCAAGTTATTATCATGTGGAAAACTTCCTATGTCTTTTTGCAAAGCAAGTTCAAGAGAATGACAATGTTTTTGAAGGAAATCAGTTTTGTGTTGAAGTAACTCAAAAGCCTTTTTATCGACATTTTCTTTACGTATCAAAAGCTCAATTTCAAGATGCTCATACTCTTTGATCTTATCAAGATATTTTCATGAAACATCAAAATATTCATCGATATCAGCACAAGATTGAAGAGTAACACACAAAATATCTTTGGAGAGACATTCTTCTAAAAGTAAATCATATTCATCTGAAAAAATGGACTTGTCCATTTGAAGATCGTCAATTTCTTTCTCAATAGACTCAACATATTTTAAATCATCAAACATTTCAGACCGAATTAATCTTTCAAATTCAAGAATATTTTCTTTTAATGTGGTCGTGTTCGGTATTAAGATTTGTTTGATAAGCACAGTTATATCTTGAGGAATTGGTTTTTTCCACTCTTCATTTTCTCGTTGTTTCCATTCATTGTCAACAATGGATTTAATATTATCAATGTAACGTTGTAGAAACCCACAAGGTCTTCCTACTCTTGCTTTTAGAAGCATCAAGAGGCAAGTAGTTGATGAACTTAGAAACGTTTGTTTTCTTAGTGGCAAAAGCTTTCTTCTATTGAATTCTTCTTTGTTTGCATTCTAAAAACAATTCCTCACGAGACTTCTGTTTTTGCGTAGTGAAAAGACCATATAGACTATTCTCATAAGCATAATTGTATGGTTTCACAAACTATTTATTGACCGGTGATCTACTCTCCTCTTCCCAAAGGGATGTCTCATCATAACTAAGAGGACATTCAGGATCGGTCCATTCAGACTCATCTATATAAAGGCGGGGGTTAGCAGCTTGAGCTTGGGCAAGGTAATCAGGACTTGCAAAGCTAGCTTGACCCTTAAACATCAACGGAGGTGATATTATTCTTACGGTTTGAATAGAGTCATGCGTTTTATAAAAAACTTTCTTCGAAAATTCGACTTGTTTTTCTAGTTCCGTTACTTTTTCAGTATCTTTTTCATGTTGACTTTTGAAATCTTGTTTTAACGTTTCAACCTCTTGTTTCTTAACATCAAGAATTTTAGCAGACTCGGTGTTATCCATCGAAAGCTGTTGTTCAAGTTCGTTAACTTCGGTGGTAGCAAGGTACGTTTTTTTACGTTCATCCATTAATAAAACATTAAATTGACGTTTCTCTTTGGTTAATAACTCAAGAGTTTCGTTGTATTTCTTTTCAGGATCGTCCTTTTGACTTTTTAACTCACTACCCTTGTAACCCTCAAGCTCTTTGGTCTTTTGAAGAAGCTCAGCTCTATAACTTTCAAGGGTCTCATTAGATTTAATTAGAGCAGCTTTGCATTCTTCAAAATTTTGATTGAGCGCTGCGTTTGCCTTCTTTAATTGCTTTTGACTCTTTTTAGTTTCTTTGACATCTTTTTGTAAAGTGGCAATTAAATTAGCAAGCGAAAACATTCCTCTTCATCATATTCATTTGCATGTTGATCGTCCTCAGACTCATTATTGCACATGTCTGATGAATCAGGTGTGGTATTACTATCAACCGTTTCCATCATACATGTGTCATCAATGGCATTGGGTAGCTCACTATGCTCAAGAATATCGCCAAACAGATTATATTCGTCAGTGGTGTGTACCTTATCGAGTGGCTCAGTGTCAAATAGGGCCATTGCCATCTTCAGTGACGTTGAGAACTTCTTCAACCTTTACCATGTACGAGTAATGTGCTTCTAATTCTTGGTCGGAGGCTTCATCATCAGTGTCATCAAGCATTGCTCCTTCCTCAGCCGACAATTTGACCCCTGCTTCCATCTTCTTGCATAACAACATCTTCTCTTTATGATACCTAGAGTACCTAACCCGTTTCGGCTTTCTGCATTCCTTTGCCATATGCCCATAACCTTGGAAATTATAACATTGAATCCCACTTTGTTGAACCACTTGTGTTCCAAAAGTTTCCCTATTCCCAGTAGCAGCGACAAACCTCTGAGTATCATACTTGGCAGTTTGTCGATCATACTTTGAAATACTTTCACCACGTCGACGTGTGTCATACCTTGGAGGATTCTTAACATATTGGTTCTTTATGTTGGATGATGTTCAAAGATTCTTGTTGGAAGGTTTGATGATTTTCTGGTAGGTCTTCATAATGAAAGCAATTTGTTGTTTCATTTCTCGATTCTTCTAAGCTTGATCTTCATCACTATCCTCTTCAAATAATGACTCAGATGGTGGTGATGGTGCTCTTGGTTCTTTGCCGCGTGATCTTGTGGAGGATGAAGACTTGGATGTTGTGGAATATCGTGGTGAGGATGATTGAATGGAGTATGACTATGGAGTATGAGATCGATGATCTTGAGTGGTAGACACTAGAGTAAGTGGATTAGCCGTCTTTACAACTCGTTCTGCTCGAATTTCAGTTTCCTCATGCTAAAATTGTTTCAAGATATCAAAGAGAGTGTGATAGTTTACCTTGTCTAGCTGCTTCTGTTGTTTCACCAAAGTAACAAAACGTGTCCACTCTGGTTGAAGTTGCTGAAGAAATTGCACATTGACTTGCATGGTGGAGACCTCCAAGATGTTTCTCGTCATATCGTTCATCATCTTGTAGAATCATGAATAATAAGACTCAATTGATTTTCCATCCAATGCAGTAAACTTACCAAAATTCCAAAACAAATTTGTTTTAACATCTTGCTTGTTGAGTGATTCTCCTTGTTTCAAGCGTTTAATAGCCGTCCACATTTCTTGTGCCGTTGGACATGCATCAACCGTGGAATAAATATCATCACCAATTCTACTAAGAATCATATAGATCGCTTCTTTTTCTGCATCATACCAAGCACGCTTCTCTGGTGTAAGATCAGATAAAGTTTCTTTTCTTGTGGTTGCGGGTACTTTTGGAGTAGTGTCTATGGCTGGTGTATGAGGAACAATGATATCGGAGAAAACATATGGTCCTTTGTTAATACATTTCTTTAATGCATCACCATTAGGTCTTGTATCAAGATAGCGAAGAAAATGTGATTGCCATTGAGCATATCTACCAGTCACAAGCATTGGTGGTCTCTCTTTATTGCCCGCCACCATGATGTTGTTGTTTGTTACACGATACTCTGTAGTAGAATCCATCTTGATAAGCTTTGAATTTAGAAATGAATATGGATCTTAAGTAGTTGTTATAGTGATTGTTGTTGAAGAGAAAAAATGTTGAAATCCCTTAACAATAAGTGTATTTTTTAAATTTTTTACGAAATCCTTCAATAGTCGCAATGTCTCAAAATGCTTTGAAATGTTGGATCGCAAGTCTGATCGTAGCCCTGATCGTAACTCTTGATCGCAACCCTTATCGCAACCCTTATCGCAAACCTGATCGCAACCCTTATCGCAACCCTTATAGCAACCCTGATCGCAACCCCTTGATCTCAGCCTTGATCGCAACTCGTCGATCGCAACCTTGATCACAACCCTGATCGCAACTTCTGGATCGCAGCCTTGATCGCAACTCCTTGATCGCAACCTTGACCGCAAGTCGTGATCGCAAGTTGTAATCGTAACACCGATCGCAGTGTTAGATCGCAACATGGATCCTAATATGTGATCGGACTATTAGATCGCGAGTAGAAACCCCAGGTTTATGCGATCGTAATATCCGGATTGTAACTAATAAAAAGTTCGAGACTTTTAGGCAACAAGAAAGATGAGAACTTTACTTGGGAATTCGTGTTTCAATCCAAACCAAAGTAAACAAAATCTTACCACAAGTATGTAGATAATATATAGTATGCTTTTGAACAGAAACTCAACAAAAAACAAGAAAATACTTGAATTCGAGATGACTTTATGAGAGAATCACACGAACCAAATATATTATCAACAACGAATCACAAAATTACCCCATGGCGATTGATATCAAATGTTGTCCCTATATTTATGATGATTCTACAAGAATAGAGATGAAAGATGGAAGATTTCTAGAGAGATAAAGTAGTGAGAGAAAGTAGAGAGAAAATGGTTGGAACTTTTGGAGGATTAGATTAGAGAGTGAAAAATGAAATGACCAACACCCTTCCTAGCATGCTAGGAAGGGTATATATAGTCCACCCACATGCGGGCTTGTTTATGGACTATAGTCTAATGGGTCGGGCTTTCCTTTTGGGCTTTAGTTACTTATGAATGAACTTTATCCTAAAGTTAAGCCCGTATTACACGCCTAACCTACTACATATTACAACATTCTAATATACGATACATAATAAACATATGACTGGGCATTCTTGTTTGACTCAATATTTTGAGGCTAACACTATCTCTCCACCCGTCTCTGAAACATATAGGAGAAGAGACATACATATGTCTAAAGGATCTCAGCTTAGGACATCTACCTTTAACCTAGCATTAGAATAATTACAACAAGGTGCTAGTGATGATGTATTGGTAAGCATTGAAGGGGTTGAAAAATGAAAAAATAATTGTAAAGATAAAAGGTCTAAAGAAAGAAGCCATTTATAAAACTTAGGTAGAAACCAGGTCAACACATATGCTATTGTGATCATTTTAATGATGCTCAGTATTAAAGAAAGACATCATGGACCCAGTGATGCAATGCACAACCTTTTCATCCCAAACTTAGATCGATTAGCTTTCTATTATCGTGATAAATCAAGTATAATACGTAGAGAAACTTTGTGTATTCAACAATCTAAGTATTATGCGGAATCTAATACTTAGAATAAAGAACAAAGTAACAAAGCACGTATACCAAAATTTCAATCGATTAATAATCAAAATCGTGAACTGGGTATGAAAGTATATATCTATGCCTAACCCTAAGGCCTCCTTTAATTCAATAAGGAGCCTTGTATATTAAGCTAAGATCAACTAAAATTGGAAGATATACAAATATAAACATAGTAAATAAACTTATTCGTACATATCTTCCTAAATAAACAAAATGTGTTTCCCTATGCAATCCCACAGTGGGTGGGATTATTCTATTCAGTGGCTTCTTGTTAGCGGCTACACACAACGTGACAGTGGCTACAAAAATCATTGTCAGCGTCTAGAACTCCACTTGTCAGCGGCTTTGGACTTGGTTATTTTATTCCCAACAATCCTCCACTAAACATGATATTTATACTAACAATCAAGTTTTTGAATAAAACAAAATGTATAGAGAGGATTATAACAAACATATTTATCCCTGAATTTGAGTATGAACAAATATCAAAAAGTAAACACTCAAATCGCTTGTGTAGTCAACCTTTAGCTTAGTGCAAACCATCTTCTTTAAAACTTCTTGTGTCAGTAGATAGACTTGATCTACCAACAGATACTATGAAAACTTTGAAGTGCATAGATGAAATACACTTGTTGCATAATACAATCTCCATTACAAGCCACTCAAATCTTCCAAATCTAGCCATACTGGATCATCCTAGTCATGGTCAAACATCCTTCTAAAGGTTGACCAGATCCTTATTCCTCCAACACTTGTTGGAACTACATCATAGTACTTTTCCTTTAACAGACCCCAATTTGTCTACAAATTTTCTCTATTCATACTCCCAAACATTTATATAAGAGAAGTAAATACCCGCATCTTTCCACCATACCTTGTGAACTTCCAGAAACCTGTATCTTGATCTTGCTCTTGCTCATAATTAATCAAAGGATTTCTAAGGTCTACAATCTCAACAACAGAGATATCTAAAGAAGAGAGTTCCAAATTGGCCTTTAATATGCTTTCACTAGGCAAATTTGAATCTAATAAATCAAATTCTAGAAAATTAAGCTTAACTCCCTTCTTTCTTGACCTAGGTTCTTATGTTGCTTTCTTTATCTTCATCTGCTCTTCTAATTCTTTTTGTCTTTAAACAGAAAGATTAAGACGAGTATTATGTTCACATATGTTGAGCTAGATAGGATATGCCTTGTATTCCAACTCTGCAAAAGACATTCCTTGAAACTTCCTCCATGTCCATCCAGCTTGATTACTTCTGAGTAACATATTGTACAACTCCCTCCTATGAAACCTAGGCTTCATCAGAACATTTGAAGCATTATTTGCCTCAATCACCTTCATATCCTTCTGAACTCTCAAGAAATTCTCCAAACCCCATATCCTAAAAGAAATAGAAACATTTTGTTCTATAGCAGATTCTTCATATTAATTATATAAATTTGCTATCTAGGGCATATCATAATCTATCAACAAAGCCAATCTTCTAAGCTTTTCCTTGGCTACCTCATCCTGACCATACTCCAGTTGTTCTGGTTCTTCTTATTGATCCACATCTAGATCAGAACTATCCAAAATTGCATCTCTATCACCATATTCCATGCTACCAGATTCTGAACTAACAATTTGAGCTTCAATCAAACCTTTTTGTTGCTCCTTTAGTTCTTCCTTATGCATTTGTTAAGCGACCATTTGATTAAATTTTATCTATGCATAATCTTTAGCAGAAACCTCTTCTTCTACCATAATACCTTTACCCTTGTCTGATGGATCAATGGAAGGTAAAGTAGTTGGTACATGTGTCGATACCTCTCTAATTATAAATGGAGATTAAGATACAACAAAAACAAACAGAGAGCTGTTAGGGGCTGCAAATAGGGTGTCAACGGCTAGAGATGTCTTGTAAGTGGCTGCAACCTTTCCAGTACTCACTTGCTCCATATGTTGAACAAAGGAGAGCTTCATTGGTATCATCATGGATGAATCAAACTCCTTTTGTTCCTTGAAACCTGTAAGCACATATGCTACTTCCATCATACATTTGGAGTCTTTGGAGCCTTCCTTAGAACTCTTATCACTAAAATTTAATTTATCCTCCCCTTTGTAAGACTCCTCTCCAATATCCAAGCCAAAAGACTGAACAACAAAGTTCCTTCTTGGCTTACCAGCAGCTTCTAAGACAACAATTCTCTCCCTTGGCAGAATGAGTTCAAGACCTTGATCCTTGACAGTTTGTACAAGTTCTATATTTTGCTTTTGCAAGCTAATACTGATTTTCGTCAATTCCATTCATGTCAAAGGTTCCATGCTACCCTCATCCACATTCGGGAAATTAATCCTCAATGTGGATGCATGGGGCATGGCGATGGACTTACTTACAATAGGACTGGCTTGACCTGCTTCTAAGCTAGTGCCAATAGTCCTAGTGTAACACCCCCATTTTTACCTTTACGCAACGGAACACTGATTTGAGTATTACTGTTGGGAATAAAATTAGCTAAGTCACTAGGACGCTGACAAGAAGAACTTGGATGCTGACAAGAGTAAATGAGGCGCTGACAGGTGAACACTGACAAGGCATATTTGAGCGCTAACAAGAAGAAGTTCAACCACTGATAGAGTTCTTAGCCTACATGTTTCGTAATTCTAGTAAAGATATGTTCAATATTGTATTTCTTATGTTTATCTTTACCAAGAATAGTTGATAGGTAGACCTCTGTACACGACTCCTTGTGTTATAAAAGGAGGTCATAGGGTTCATAGTTTGATATAAGTTTTTACAAGCTTCACAACTTTCATTGTACGTAAGTTCTTAATATTAATCAAAGTGAAAGTTTGGGTTACATTGTTTTGTTTTGTTTTGTTCTTTGTTCTAAGTGTTAATTCCGCATAACACTTAGATTGTTAAATACAAAAAATTTCTCTACGTGTTAATCTTGATTCAATCTCGTTTAACACGAAGCTAATCAATCTAAGTTTGGGATCAATAAGTGGTATCAGAGCTTGTTGAGGAACTTTGATCTAAAAGAACAGTAAACCCTAAAAACCCTAAATCACCAGAAACCCTAAACCAAACAAGATGACTACCACAGAATCTTCATCCTCATCAAACCACAACCGCAAAATCCCTAAGCTCGACCCTGACAACTTTAAACAATGGAAGTTCAATTTTAAACAGTATTTTAAAGTCAGTGACTATGCTCTTTGGGAAGTCATTGAATATAGCAGTCAGTTTGATAAAGCAGCTAAGATTCAGGATGCTATTTTAGGACGAAGTATAGCTTGACAAACTGGTGATGCTCTTAATGAATGACCTGAAGATAGAAGAGCTGTCTCAGGGGCTGAGATAGCCTTGAGAAAGAATTATATATAGACCTTGAACATTCTTATACTTTCCTTGGGTCCAAGAACCAGCACAAATACAGAAGCTATGAATCTGCTAAAAATCTTTGGGCAACCCTTCAAGTTACCTATGGGGGTAATGATGATACAACCAAAGAAAGGAAGAAGAAACTGTTGAGTGAATATGTTGTGTTTAAGGCTCATCCTAATAAGAAGCTAAGTGAGGTAAGAAGTAGCTTTCAAGACATCACTAGCAAGTTGGCTTTTATGGGAACAGATCTTGAAGATGATGATATCATTGATACATTCCTTGGAGGTCTTGGTGATGTATGTAAAATTGAATCCAAATCAATTGTTGCTACTAATGCCCATAAGAGTGCAACTTTTGATGATATCTACAATAAGCTAAAAATTGTGGAGAATGAGACCTTACTTGAACATGGGAAGAAGTCAACATCTGGAAACATGGCATTCCTCTCACATAGTGACTCTCAAGCCATTGACAAAGATTCATATGTTAATGGATTGAATGTACATCCTGTTACTGGATCAACCCTTTTCAGCGGTAGATCAACCTTTATCAGCGGCTCAAATTTTAACACTGCCACATATAATGTTGTCTCACCAAGTCTTAAACCTGCTGGTACTGATTTTGATACAATATGTGCATACATTGTTGCATTGCCCAATGGTTCCTTAGTTACCTATAAAGATCTGGATCAAATTAGTGATGCTGATCTAGAAGAGATGGATATCAAGTGAAATATGGCACTTGCAAGCATAAGGGCCAATAGATGAAACAAGAGGTTTGGTAGAAAGATGACTTTTAATGGCAAAGACACAGCTTGATTTGAAAATCCAAGGTTGAATGCTATAATTGTCATTGGATGGGACACTTCATGGGAGAGTGTAGATCTCCACGAAGTGATGATGCTAGAAAGAAGTCAAGACAGATGGTTACTATTAAGGATGCTGAGCCAAGGCTATGGTTGCCGTGCAAGGTATTGATGGCATTGGATGGGACTGGAGCTTTATGGCAAATGATGTGGTAGAAAATCATGCTTTGATGGCTGAAAAGGAAGAGGAAAAGAACATTCACTTTCCTGTCATGGCCAACTCCTCCTCTTCATCAGATAATGAGGTATATGATGATGCCTTTTGTAGTAAAGATTGCAGGTTAAACATTGAAAAACTTAACAAAGAATTTTTAAAATCAAAATCAGATGTTCTTGATGTAGAAGTTAGACTTGCAAACTATAAAAGGGGGATTGCACAATCTGAAGGAATGGTAGAGGAATATAAGAAAATGGAATTTGAACTAAAAGATCAAATTAATGTTTTAACTAGATATATGAGGGTCAGTAATGCAGCTAGGGAGTCTTTAATGAAATGTAGAGCTGACCTACAACTTCAGTTAAGTGAAGCCATTAAAGATAAAGAGAATGTAGGGCTTAAAATTGAAAAATTTGATAAAGCCAGCCAAACCCTAGAAAAGTGTGTGAGTAAACAAAGAAACCCTAGGGACATGTCGAGAATTGGATGAAAGAGTATGCTGCCATTCCACCACCTATTGAGGACTTCTATGGTTTCCTGAAAAAGGATCTCTCTTGGACTGGTATTCCAGAACTCCAAGAAAAGGAATTTATTCCTCCACCTAGAGTGCTTTCCCTAGTTGAAGAGTATAAGAAGAAAATGACTGACCTTGAATAGTGTAAGAAAGCAAACCCTATGTATTTTGTTAAGGGGGGGGGGGCTTCTTAGTGATGAAGAAACTAAAGTTAAACCAGTAACCATCACTAATCCTACCACTGGAAGACATGTTAACCTTGGCTCTACAACTAAGACCAAATCTAGTGTTAAATATGCTGAAATGTATAGGAAACCTAGATCACCTCAAAGTCAAGCAAGTGTTAATGGGAGAGGGTTCTTTCAATCAAGACCTAAGGTTATGTCTAGAAAGGATTGTTACATATGTGGGAGTTTTTCTCACTTGGCTTATAAATGTGTCAGCGGCATTAAATTCACCGCTGACAATAAGTCAACGATGGTCAAACCTATAACCTTTTTCCAAACTAGTCCCCAAGCCACTAGACCAGCTCCTTTCTTTTTTAGAGGGACTAATACTCATGGACAAAGACCCTTTAAAAAGACCAACACCTGGTCTAACAAACAATGGGTTCCTGTAGAAAACCCTAGTTTAGACGCTGACAGGAAAAATTATCCGCTAACAAGACAAAATTAGCCGCTGACAGATCTGTGTTTGGTATGAAAATGCCACAACTGGCTTCTATTAGACCTTATGTTAGACCAAGCAATAGGTGCTTAAAACCTAAGGGACCAGGGTCTAAAGCTTCACCCAGCTTGACATGGAGACCTAAACAAGACCAAAACCCTAATTCTGATGGAATTTCTATGACCTGTAACACATTTAACTTTCTTACAAAGGTCATCACTAAACCTATTAGGGTAAATTGGGAGTTTAGGAAACAAAGGGATGAACAGGGGGTTGTTATAATGAATAAGTCAATTCTTGTTGAACAACCAGATGAATCCAAGTCTGCAAAGGCTTGGGTTCCCAAAGAAAACTAATTTGTTTTCTTCATGTGTAGTGTATTCACAAGCAGTGTCAATGATAAAGGATATTGGGACAGTGGATGCTCAAGGCACATGACACAGAAGGAAGACTATCTGACTAATTTCATTCCTATCAAGAATGGTGATAAAGTGTATTTTCGAGGAGGTTCTGGGATCATCTCTAGAAAAGGCACTCTCATTACCAACAATCTAAGGTTTGATGACAAAAATCTGATGAGAAATTTCCTGATGAGAAGTTTATTGAGTATAGAACACCTAGGCATAAGGACATTTATAATGTTAACCTAAATGGAATTAATATGAAAAAAAATCTGTCATGTCTTTATGCTAAAGCTTCAGTTGATGAGAGTAATTTATGGCACAGAAGGTTAGGGCATATTAACTTTATGAACATTAATAGACTTGTGAGACATGATGTTATTAGTGGTTTGCCTTCAAAGCTTTAGACAATGATCATTCTTGTGTTACATGCCTTAAAGGAAAACAACATAAGGTCTCCTTTAAGTCTAAAAGTGTGCATTCTAGTTCTAAACCACTTCACTTGCTACACATGGATTTGTTTGGCCCAACCAATATAGAAAGTATTAATGGTAAATCTTACTATTTTGTTGTCACTGATGATTATTCTAGGTTTACTTGGACTTTCTTTTTGGCTTTAAAGAGTGATATTGCTAAGACTTTAATTAACTTCATCACACAGATTAAGAAGAAAACGGATAATGAGGTTAGAATTCTTAGAAGTGATAATGGTGGTGAGTTTAAGAACAATCTTCTAGATTCCTTTTGTGTCAATAAGAGAATTTCTAGGGAGTTTAGCATAGCTAGAACTCCACAACAGAATGGTATAGCTGAAAGAAACAATAGAACTATAATAGAAGCAGCTAGAACCATGTTGGTAGATGCAAATTTACCTATTGCTTTTTGGGCTGAGGTTGTGAACACTGCATGCTATGTCCAAAATAGAGCCTTGGTGAATAATTTTCATAATAATACCCCCTATGAGTTGCATTGGAATAGGAAGCCTATTATAGAATTCTTTAGATCTTTTGGATGTCATGTAGTTATTTTAAATACTAGTGATAATCTAGGCAAGTTTCACTCAAAAGGTGATGAGGTACTTTTTATGGGATATTCCACAAATAGTATGTAACACCCCCAAATTTACACAATTCAATACATCGGAAGACTCGTTGGTGTTACGGGATAGTACATTACTCACATCATAGACAACGCTTAAAAATCACGTCGTTTAATAATAAAGCATTTCAATTCATAAATATCAAATTTACATAGGTTCCAAGTCATTGTATTTCATACAGGTTTTACAAAGCATTTTGTTAATGCAATAATGACTAAAAACGTTACTTGCATTTTTCGGTCTCGCTTAGTTTTGATTACGACAATATGTAAAAACAAGCATTTACGAAAACAACGAAAAACGAATTATTAAGTTCAAGTATTTTTCATTTTACCCATTTTCACTTAAGGTATGGATAAACAAGTATTAACCTTAATCAAGTGATCAAGTGATTTAATCTTTTTTTAAAACTCACTTTTTATTAAATGTGACAAGATTTTATTAAACTTTATTTTTAAGAAAATGTTTTATTAAATTAATTATTTGAAATTTGAAAATGGCATATTCTTATTCTGTTAAGAATATCCTTTCAGGATATTTTTTATACCCAGATAAGACCTCCACCACTAAAGGACAAAAAGGAGCGGAGTCTAGTTCGGCGGTACCTTATCGATAAGGTACCACGGGATGTGATAAGGTACCGCGGGCAGATATAGCCGTTGGCTCCTTTATCCTTTAAATAGTGGACCATTCTCAACTTTTCACCTCACCTCTTTTGCACATTTATTTCCAGATTCAAACCCCTTCTTTAATCACTCAAATCTTTGATCATTTGTTTGATTATTACTTGTTTAAGAAGCGAATCTTGTTCTTCCATCCCTTCCTCTCCAAGTGCAAAGAGAAGAACACTATCCTAGTGAAGTGTTGAGTCCATCACCAAAGATCCATTAAAGATCAATTTTTATATACTTGTAGTTGTGTCATAGTTGTGAAGATCCAAGTAGTTGTGTCTATTTGGAAGTTGTGTATGTACTAAGTATAGTTGTGTAGATTGGTCCTAGCTACGATTAGGGCTCGACTTTTAGCTTAGAGTCGGAAATTGGTTAAGCGACGTGTACGGTTTTCTCCACCATAAGGAGCTTGTTGTGTAGTGAACTCTCGAGTAAGGAGTACTCGAGGAGTGGAGTAGGAACGAGGAGTGAGCTTCGTTGCCGAACCACTATAAATCCTTGGTGTTCGGTTTGATCTTTCTTTACCCTTAACTCTTTACATTCTTTATTCTTTTTTCATATACATGTGTTAATATTAGATTAGCTACACTATCATTCTTTATTCTTTGTGGATATATTTTTGTTTGTATTAGTTTAGCTACACTATCATTGTTCATATTGTGCATAAGAAGATTTCACATATTTCCTCAAGCCTAAGTTTTTTGAAAAAGGATTTTTGGAAACCATATTTTAACAAGTAAATTATAAGAAACTATTCAACCCCCCCTTCTAGTTTCTACAATTGGTATCAGAGCGGGTTGCTCAAGAATTTTTAAAGTATATTGTATTTTAAAACTTGAATCGATCTATGGATTCCAACAAGTACCTAGAAGGGCAATCTATGCAAAGACCACCACTTTTTGAAACCGATAGTTTTATTTATTGGAAAAATAGATTTGAAACCTATGTGAAATCAAAAGATTTAGATCTTTGGCATGTTATTACCAATGGTGATTTATTACCCTTTCAATTTAATGAAGTTTCTAAAACAAAAGAATTAGTCACTTTTGACAAAGCTAATGATGATACTAAAAAGAAACTTTCAAAAAATAATGAGGCTAAAATGGTGATTTATAATGCTTTGCCTAAGAAATAGTATGAAAGAATTTTTATGTGTGAAACCGCTAAAGATATTTGGAACACTCTTTTAGTAACCCACCAAGGTAATAGCCAAGTCAAATAAAGTAAAATCGATCTTCTTGTCCAACAATATGAACAATTTGTCATCTTAGAAGATGAAACTATTGATAGTGCATTTGCTAGGTTTAACACCATTATTACTATTCTAAAAGCACTTGATGAAGGTTTTTCTAGCAAGAACAATGTTAGGAAGTTTCTAAGGGCCTTACATCCAAAGTGGAGAGCAAAAGTCACGGCTATTGAAGAGTCGAAAGATCTCTCAACTTTATCACTCGATGAACTCATAGGAAACTTGAAGGTTCATGAGATGATAATTTTGAAGGACTCGGAATTAGTAAAAACCAAGAGTGAATGGAAATCTCTTGCACTTAAAGCCAAGAAGGCACAAAGTGACCATGATAGTTCCTCGGAAAGTGATGACGAGGAGTATGCATTGGCGGTGAGAGATTTCAAGAAGTTCTTCAAGAGACGAGGTCAACACGTTTGGCAACCAAACTATGACAAGAAACCATTGTCAAAGAATCGGTTTGTCAAGAACGAAAAAGGTGATAGGAGTTGCTTTAGATGTGGTGATCCAAATCACTTCATTGGTGATTGTCCAAAGCCCGCTCGTGATAAGAACCACACAACATTCGTTAGTGGCGCTTGGAGCGATAGCGGAGAAGATGATGATGACAACCCCAAAGAGGAGAAATGTCTTATGGCTCACACTTCTAAAGAGGTACATTCCGAAACCGAATATTATAGCAATGATAGTTCCACTTTAGATGATATTGAATTTGAAGGCAAATATGATAGCTTACACAAACTTAGTCTTAAATTCATAGAAAAGAAAACCTTAAAATCAACCAAAACTAAGCTTGAAAATGAGATCAATGAACTTAGGGAGAAATTGGCTAAACTTGAGAAAAACAAAGAGGTCGATTTAGGTTGCTTAAGTTGTGAGAAACTTAGATTAAAGAATGATGATATCAAGAGCACCTCCATTAAATTGGAAAAGTTCATGAAAGGTACTAGTGCTCTTGATGATATGTTAAACAAACAAGTTCATTCTAAGGAAACACTTGGTCTAGGTTTTAACTCAAATGAAGCCTCAACTAGTGAACCAAAACAAGTCAGGTTTTCACAGAAAATACCTTCTGGACGCGGTTCCACATTGTATGGCGCGGTTCCTTATCACTATGGAACCGCGGCCATAGATAAGGTACCGCGGCCAGAAGTTGAGTTATGCGAAAATTCGTAACTTTCTGAAAAATCTAAGTTAAATGAAAAACCAAAGCATCTTACTATTAATAAGGTTCAATTACCCATACTTGACGACAATGATATTAGTAAGTTCTATAAGCCGTTAAGTAAACCTCTCATGTGAAATAGAAGTTTATCTAGACTATCTTCTACTCCACCTAGAGTACGAAATGAGTCTAAGCCTAGAAGTAGAACGACAATGCCTACAAGAGATAATCAAAACAACTCACGACCTAGAAGTAAAACTCCAACACCTAGAAAGAATAATAATAACTCTAAACCTAGATCAAACACACCTAGGAGAAGTGATGAACAACAGAATGGTTACATGAATTACTACCCTCCTCCATTTTGTTCTCCATGGGGAATCCCCACCTCATTCATACATCCCAACCAAATGCAAGGGATGTTTGGAACTAACAATTTTGGACCCATGAGATATTGGGGACCAAATGTTTGATCTTGTGTGTTGTTACCTAGATATGCTTGGTAATTGATTTAGAGCCCGATGAGTGGATTAAGGATAGTGGATGTTCTAAACACATGACCGGTAATCGAAGTTTGTTCTCGCATTACAAAGCATATGATGGAGGTAACGTCACATTTGCTAGTAGTCTACGTGGTAATATCATTGGCAAAGGTACGGTTTCTCTTGACTCCATGACCATTGAAAATGTTGAGCACGTAGATAACTTAGGTTTTAACCTTTTAAGTATAGGTCAAATTTGTGATAATAAGTGTAAGGTCATCATTTCGGAACATGACAGTGAAATCGTAAAAGATGGAAAAGTCATTGGAAAAGGTGTTAGAAAGCATGGGCTTTATGTCATGAAGGTTAATAAGAAGTCAAAAGACAACATATGTCTTGCGACTATAGATGATAGTTCTACTCTTTGGCATAGGAGATTAGGTCACGCTAATATGCGTTTAATTCAATCTTTAGTCTCTAAGGATTTGGTAAGACACCTCCCCAAGATTAAGTTTGATAGTCACTTTTGTGATGCTTGCAAAATTGGAAAGCAAGTTCACTCAAGTCACAAAGCCAAGAATTTGGTTTCGACCTCTCGGTGCTTAGAGCTCCTACATATGGATCTCTTTGGACCTTCCGCCATACGGAGTTATGGAGGTAACCTTTATACCCTAGTTATAGTTGATGACTGTTCTAGATTCACTTAGACTAGATTTTTGGCATCTAAGAATGAAGCTTTCGATCACTTCGAAATCTTTAGTCGAAGAATTCAAAATCAACTAGGATGTTCAATTGTTTCTATTAGGACGGATCATGGTAGGGAATTTGATAATGAAGTGCAATTTGGTGCCTTTTGTGAAGCTCATGGTATTACCTATAACTTCTCGGCTCCTCGCACCCCACAATCAAATAGGGTAGTTGAAAGGAAGAATATGACTCTCCAAGAGATGAGTAGGACGATGTTAAACGAGCAATCTTTGCCTCAAAAGTTTTGGTGCAATGCCGTGGATACATCGACTTATATTCTCAACCGAATTCTTATTTGACCTTTCCTAGGAAAGACCCCCTATGAGATTCTTAAAGGTAAGAAACCCTCATTAGAATACTTTAGGGTGTTTGGAAGCAAGTGCTTTATCCTAAACACCAAAGACTACCTTACCAAGTTTGACCCAAAGTCTTACGAAGGTATCCTTTTAGGTTATTCCCAAACTAGTAAGGCCTACATAGTCCTAAATAGAACCTCAGGGGTTATTGAAGAATCACTCAACGTAACCTTTGATGAAACCCCTCCTTCACCCAGGACACCACCATTGGTTGATGATGACTTGGATGAATTAGAAGTAGTTAAAGCCAAAGAGGTTAGAAAAATAGGAGTTGAAGACCTTAGTGTTGAAAAGGAAGTAAACATTAAGGAGTCTAGGGATCATACTCTCAATAATGTCATTGGTGACTTAAATCAAAGGACCCTAAGATCTCAAGTCCAAAACCAAAGCAACTTCTTTTGTTTTGTCTCCTTGATTGAACCTAAGAATGTTAAAGAAGCTTTGACGGATGAGAGTTGGGTCATTGCGATGCAAGAAGAATTGAATCAATTCGTTGCCAATGATGTTTGGGAACTAGTTCCTCCACCTAGAAGTTCTACCATTATAGGAACCAAATGGGTATTTAGGAATAAGCTAGATGAGAATGGTTTTGTGTCTCGTAACAAGGCTAGACTTGTAGCTCAAGGCTATAATCAACAAGAAGGGATTGATTATGACGAGACATATGCACCGGTAGCTAGATTAGAATCAATTAGAATCCTTTTAGCCTACGCTTGTGCCTTAGACATTAAGCTTCAACAAATGGATGTAAAGAGTGCATTTCTTAACGGTTTGATCAATGAGGAGGTATATGTGGCTCAACCTCCCGGCTTCATTGATTTTGAGAAACCGGACCACGTTTAAAAGCTTAAGAAAGCACTTTATAGACTCAAACAAGCACCCAAAGCTTGGTATGATAGACTTAAAGCGTTTCTTGTTAAACATGAGTATACCATGGGTATGGTAGACAATACACTCTTTACAAAGAAGAAAGGTCCTCACCTCATAATCGTACAAATATATGTTGATGACATTATATTTGGCTCAACTTGTCAAGAATTGTGTGATGACTTTGCCAAAATCATGCATGATGTGTTTGAAATGAGTATGATGGGAGAACTTAACTTCTTTTTAGGACTCCAAATTAAACAAATGGACGATGGTATTTTCTTTAGTCAATCTAAGTACGCTAAAGAAATGCTAAAGAAATTTGGATTAGAAGAATCTAGACCAATGAAGACCCCTATGGCCTCGGATACTAAACTCACCGTAGATGATGATTGTGAGTCGGTAGACAACACCAAATATAGAGGTATGATTGGTAGTTTGTTGTACCTAACGGCAAGTCGACCAGATATCATGTTTAGTGTTTGCCTTTGTGCTCGCTTCCAAGAGGCTCCCAAAACCTCTCACCTTGAAGCGGTTAAGCGTATCTGCCGATCCATTAAAGGCACTATACATTTAGGATTATGGTATCCTAAAGGGACCAGCGTAGAAACCATTGTCTACGCGGACTCGGATCATGCGGGAGACTATGTGGACCGAAAAAGCACTAGTGGAGTTTGTACCTTCATGGGTTGTTGTTTAACTTCTTGGTTCTCCAAGAAACAAAACGCTCTTGCGATATCCACCACGGAAGCCGAGTATGTGAGTGTCGGTAAAGCATGCCAACAAGCTCTATGGATGAAGCAAGCGCTTGTTGATTACGGGATTTCTCTTGATGATGTTCCCATCATGTGCGATAATAAAGGCGCTATATACCTAAGCAAGAATCCCGTGCAACATTCGCGAACCAAACACATAGAAATTAGACACCATTTCCTTAGGGTTAATGTTCAAAAGGGGAACATTACTATCATAAAGGTGCCCTCCGAGGACAACTTAGCCGATATCTTCACTAAGCCACTTAAGAGGGAACCTTTTAATTACTTGCGTCTAGGTCTAGGATTAATGGAACATCTTCCTTAAATTCTTTTCTTCTTGTGTGTTTTCTCTTACCACCTTGAGTCCTTGAGTCTTTTAAGATTCTTTTGAAAAATCTTCTCATCTCCTTTTCAAAACTCTCAAAGTCTCTTTCGAAAATGGTTGAGAAACTCGTTTGACATTGTTAATTCAATCTAAAAACGATTTTTCATAGATTCTTGCTATTAATATAGAGCTTACATAATTCATATGTATATTCTCTCAAACATAACAAGAACAAGATTGAATCATGGAGGATCATTGTGTCATGACTTAAGGTCTTGTCTTACACACCTCCTACATTGATTTTTTTTAATCCATGTATTTTGGTCAAATCTCTATTTGGTAAGTTTGCATATATTTTCTTTGTCTATCATAGCTTTTAAGCACATCCCTATGCTAAGTTAGACTAGAAAAATAAGATTTGCTGAAAAATCTTTCTCCAAACACCAAACCCTGCTTCTGTAGGCGGTTCCATAAGTGAGCCGCGGTACCTTATTGATAAGGTACCGCCACCATAGATAAGGAACCGCCTATAGTGGCCTTCCTTTTCGGGTTTTTGTCTGAAACTCCAGATTTGCTCCAACTTTTTTGAGAATCTTTGTTTCAAACCCCTTGACCACCCCAAAAATACCCTAAGCCTTCCCTATTTAAACCATAAGCATTTTGCATTACTTCACATCCAAAATGTCTTATTCTCCCAATGAAAGCCTTGAATCTCCTCCATTTTCTCCAATTGCTTTCAATCCAAACCCACCCAAGAACACTCTTAATCACATTTCTCCTACCAAGAATGTTGATTGTGGAACTTCCTTTCTTCCACTACCACCCCTTAGTGTTCTTCCTCCTTCTCATGATAATGTCATGCACCATGGAACATATTGTCATTGTTGTCAATATCAACATCTTGCTATGGCACACATCTATGAGGAGTTGAGCTACATCAAGAGTCTCTTAATCAAGCCTCCTCTTCATTTTGATTATGAGATCTCCAACAAGCCACCACCACCACCCTCTGCTATTACCTTGTCTTTCATATAAGCATTGATTTCTTATCCTCAAGACACCAAATTCAAGCAAATCTTAGAATTCTAGAATAACTAGGATTAGATTTATGCTTTTGGCTTGTTTCTTTTTTTTCATACTTCTTTGTATGATGTTTCTTTAGTAACCTATCTTGGATCTTTGTCTTTGTGTTTTCTTCTCTTTTAATTTTTTTGTGACCTATTCTATATATTGTTGGTTGTTCCTTTTGTTCAACTAACCCTTATATGTAGCTCGTCACCATATCTCGATTCCCCGGTGCCCCAAGCTAGGGGGAGTAAGCACCAAGGGGGAGTCTTTGCAAAGTCCGTTTCTTCAACACCGGCTTACGCAACCTTTTTGCTTCGACAAAGGGGGAGAAATGAATAAACTCGTCTTCGAAAATCTTGTTTTTGTGTGATTGAGTTTATGTATTGTCGGAATCAAAAAGCGGGAGATTGTTAATGCAATAATGACTAAAAACGTTACTTGCATTTTTCGGTCTCGATTAGTTTTGATTACGAAAATATGTAAAAACAAGCATTTATGAAAACAACGAAAAACGAATTCTTGAGTTCAAGTATTTTTCATTTTACCCATTTTCACTTAAGGTATGGATAAACAAGTACTAACCTTAATCAAGTGATTAAGTGATTCAATCTTTTCTTAAAACTCACTTTTTATTAAATGTGAGAAGTTTTTATTAAACTTTATTTTTAAGAAAATGTTTTATTAAATTAATTATTTGAAATTTGAAAATGGCATATTCTTATTCTGTTAAGAATATCCTTTCAGGATATTTTTTATACCCAGATAAGACCTCCACCACTAAAGGACAAAAAGGAGCGGAGTCTAGTCCGGTGGTACCTTAGCGCCTAGGCGGTACCTTATCGATAAGGTACCGCGGGCTGTGATAAGGTACCGCGGGCAGATATAGCCGTTGGCTCCTTTATCCTTTAAATAGTGGACCATTCTCAGCTTTTCACCTCACCTCTTTTGCACATTTATTTCCAGATTCAAACCCCTTCTTTAATCACTCAAATCTTTGATCATTTGTTTGATTATTACATGTTTAAGAAGTGAATCTTGTTCTTCCATCCCTTCCTCTCCAAGTGCAAAGAGAAGAACACTATCCTAGTGAAGTGTTGAGTCCATCACCAAAGATCCATTAAAGATCAATTTTTATATACTTGTAGTTGTGTCATAGTTGTGAAGATCCAAGTAGTTGTGTCTATTTGGAAGTTGTGTATGTACTAATTATAGTTGTGTAGATTGGTCCTAGCTACGATTAGGGCTCGACTTTTAGCTTAGAGTCGGAAATTGGTTAAGCGACGTGTACGGTTTTCTCCACCATAAGGAGCTTGTTGTGTAGTGAACTCTCGAGTAAGGAGTACTAGAGGAGTGGAGTAGGACCGAGGAGTGAGCTTCGTTGCCGAACCACTATAAATCCTTGGTGTTCGTTTTGATCTTTCTTTACCCTTAACTCTTTACATTCTTTATTATTTTTGCATATACATGTGTTAATATTATATTAGCTACACTATCATTCTTTATTCTTTGTGGATATATTTCTGTTAGAATTAGTTTAGCTACACTATCATTGTTCATATTGTGCATAAGAAGATTTCACATATTTCCTCAAGCCTAAGTTTTTTGAAAAAGGATTTTTGGAAACCATATTTTAACAAGTAAATTATAAGAAACTATTCAACCCCCCTTCTAGTTTCTACACATTTGATTGGAAATTATTATTTAAGTGCGGGCCATGAATTCTTGTTGTCTTCCCGAGAATTACCGTCAAGTACCTGAGATAAAACATGTTAAAAGAAAAGGTCAACGAAAACGCCGATTGAATTCATAGAGTTTATTAAAACCATCAATATATCATCGGTATAAAATTATTACCGAAAATCATTTTGTAAAAATCTTTGTTATAGGCCATAAAATAGCCAAAGTCATTTTATACGAATCCTTATCAAATATCATAATACAGGCGTTTGCCTTCAAAATCATTATACGAACCATTTTCGTAAAAACATCATACAATACGTTTTATAACGTTGTATAGAGTTAAATAAAAACCGTTATATGAATATGGTTATGAAAAACCAAAACACAAACATAATATCAATAGTAAGACCCCGTATTTCTAGTCAGGCAATATATTGTAATTCGGTGCGTATAGCAGTATTTCGTTATTTTTGGATTATTATAAGCCGCATGACATTGTTACCTTACTACAACAAACAACGGGTAGCTAACCCGAAACTCATTTGCCCATCTAAATTAGCGTGTCGTCACAATAATCACGCTTGTGTAAATCGTCTCATACATATATTCGCTTACCAATCAATGTGGCACGACGGGGATCAACCGTCAAGGCACGAACTAGGGTGATCGTCCCCAAATAGTACTATTATATGCATAAGTGTCTACCAAATCCCGGATGTTCACAATTCATGCTAATGGGACTTTTAGTGACATAACCTAACTTTAATAATCCATTTCATTTCATCTATCGGGTCATATAATCATTCATCGGGTCATACAATCATTCGGGTCCAAATCAATAAACAAACAATCGGGACAAATGGTGTCCTATTTTATCAAAACTAACATGTTATCTCCCTCGCGGGTTTATAAAACATTTAATAAAAACATTTAAAAGAGTGCGAGGCTATGAACTCACGTGTATTGGGAAAGGCGGTTATCGGCGACTTCGATGTACGGTACGTGCTTTAATCACGGAAACCTAGACAAATAATACTTGTCTTAGACTCTTGTCCAATGACTTTATAAAAATAACAGTTGTGTATACATATGATGATTTTATAAATATGATGATGATCAAGTGGGATTGTACATTTTTACTCATTCATTATAGTGTTTATGTGTTGGTAACATTTTTATACTAGTTTTACTTATTTACATGTTTAGGCCCAATAAGCCTATTACAAGCCCAATACTTTATATTAGTCCATTTTACACCTTTATTATTAGTATTATAATTTACGTGTTGGGCCCAAGTGGGTTAAGCCCAATAAGTAAATTTATAAGTGTTTAGCCCATTTAGTTGGATTTAGTCCAATAATGCTAACTTAGCCCGTTAATGTCCATATGTTATATAGTTTGGGTTTTATCGGTTTTTACTTGTATTAAGTACTTATATATCAGTATATGACTTTTAAAAAGTTTACATTAGACGGGTCCGACCGTCTAAGTTTTAATTGACGAAAAACGTTAATTTTACGGTACTAGTCGAAAAGACGTAAAAATCATGTTTATAATTTTTATAACTTATAAAACTTACCAAACTACCATTTTTATATAATGTCCATTTATTTATCCTTATACATATTTATATAAACGAAATATATAAGTTAGTGGGTTTTGATTTCACATTTTATACTATATTATTTTGAGTGCTTATATAATACTATTAAACTTTAATTTCACAAAATCTGATTTTTAGTTTTACTTTCACCATTTTTATCATATCTTGAGTTATATAAGGATATAGAAGCTCATTTTTGGAGGACATAAACTTCATATTATGTGCTACAAATAAGTTAGATATAGCTACTTCTCAATCCATGTCTAAGTATCCTTAACAGTCCCTACAAAACATACTATTCAGATTGGTATACTAATTTTGTTTTGATCATATCTCACTCATTTTGATGATTCCATTGCATGGCCAACTCTCATATGTGTATGAAATCTAATATTAACGGTAAATTGATTCCACCATGCCATTTTATCAGTTTATAATTTGGTTAGTTACTATTTTTATACTGCCAACTTTATAAGTAAGAATTTAACCTTTTTACCTATGGTTTTCCATCTTTATAACCATGTTTATCAAATCTATCAACACCAAATCCCCACATAATATTTTTAATCATCATTAATCATTATATACATATACATAAATAAAGAAAAATACAAGATTACATAATCAAAATAACAAGAGGATAGGAAGAAACAAACTCTATACCACCATTAGTGATGAAATGATGAGTTTTTGGATGAACAAGACTTGGTTTTGGGTAACCAATCTTATGAGATATCAACACCACTTCTAGGATCACCAAGTATTTATAGACTCCTCCAAAAATCATCCCTTGATCTCCATATAAACTCCTTTTTAGTTGTTAAAATCACCTCCAATCTTCATAACTTCAGTGGTTTTTCATCATATGTAAATTATACATATGATTTATGGTTGAATTTTTGATGAAAATGGTGATTTAGGGGGGGTTATGGGACGTCGAAAAGGGAGAGAGAATAGAGAGATTGAAACTTTTTACTAGTTTGCATGTTATGAGAAAATGGTAAAGGCTTAGATGGTTTTTGTTAACTGGTTTAGGTAGTATAAGGACAAGTGTCCTTAAGGCTAGTATAAAAGTGACACCAAAGGGGTGTTGGTGGCTTGTCTTGGCCACCCATAGTGGGGGTGAGGCAAGTGTATACTTGTCTCATCTCCACTAATTTACGGGTACTCCTCGATTCTAGTTTCTTCGATTTGCGTGCCCTCGGGTCATTTTACGAAAAACGTTTTTATAAATTATGAATAAACGGCACAAAAAGAATCTAATAAAAATTGTCTCATCAAAAACGGAGTTCAAAAACGTAAATACGTAAACCTAGGGTTTCCGGTTTAGTCGTAAAGGACGTCAAATTATTCACGTAAATCTTAATCTCTTCTCGTAAATTTGTGAGTTTATGAATCAACACAAATTAAAAATCCTAAAATAATATTCACAGATAAATTTATTTCCTGAAATGTCGGACTGTCACCGAGAACGGTGTATGTAAACGTAAGCACGTAACGTAGAATCCTCCGGTTTAGAAGTAGTCGATGCTACTTCAAGACGTAAACCCAAATTTTCTTCCTATAAATAAGTGAGTTCATAATATAACATTAAAATAATGTTTTTAAATAACACTTGAGAATAAAATATCAACCATAAATTGACAGATTGTCACATAGTAGGGGGTACAGGGTTTATAACAAGAAGACCAAGATTCTAACAGAAAATATTCATGTTGACTTCTTGGAAACTAAACCTAGTGATCCTAAGTCTGGACCTAATTGGTTATTTGATTTGAAACCATTATCTAGGACTATGAATTATATGCCTGTCACTAATCTACAAATTGTGTAAAACTATCCAAATATTTTGGAAGAACCTATTGTTGCAATTTCAGGTGCACAGGTTGCTAAAGAGGAAGGATCACATGCAGTTGAGCCAACTCCCATATTTGAATATGTCACCATTCCTATATGGACTGATGGGCTTGTGCAAGCATCTGCTGCTGCTGGAAAGGAAGAAGAAGGGCCACAAGAAAAACCAGTTGATGAATCAATGCATGCATCTTCATCCGCTGACAAAGCCAGTTCAGACGCTGACACGTTGAATTCAGTCGCTGCACTCTGTTTGGAAATTTATTCTCTTCCTCCAACAAAAATATTTTTGAACATGATGAAGACCCCATACCCAATCAAGATGTCAGTGGACCAGTTCCAACCACTGATAACATACCTCTAAGTTTAAGTGAGGATGGGAGTAACATTGAAGATGATATTGGCAACATGGAGTCCACTGTACATGACAATTCACTATTTAGGGGAGGAATACTTACAATGGTGGCCAAAGATAATCCTCCTTCCCAAATAATTGGTGATATTCAGACTCCTATTCAAACAAGGAGGACTAAGCAGACTCAAGGAGGATTCATTGCTAATATTCACAAGAAGGAAGATACCCCTCTTGTGCAAGAATGTTTATTTGCATGTTTTCTGTCACAAAAGGAACCCAAGAAATTTTTTGAAGCTCTTAAAGAACCAAGTTGGGATGAAGCAATGCAGGATGAGCTTCACCAGTTTGTAATTCAAGATGTTTGGGAACTAGTAGACTGTCCAAGGTATGTCAGACCTATTGGGAAACGTTGGGTTCTAAGGAATAAAAAGGATGAAAGAGGGATTGTGGTCAGAAACAAGGCACGTTTAGTTGCTCAGGGATATACACAAGAAGAAGGGATAGACTATAAAGAGGTTTTGGCACTTGTTGCAAGGATTGAAGCAATAAGGATTTTCCTAGCCTATGCTTCTTGCATGGGTTTCACAGTTTATCAATGTATGTGAAAAGTGCTTTACTATATGGCACAATTGAGGAGGAAGTGTATGTTATGTAACCTCCAGGTTTTTAAGATTCAGAGCATCCATACAAGGTGAATAGAGTCAAGAAAGCAATGTATGGACTTCATCAAGCCCCAAGAGCATGGTATGGTACATTATCCACTTACCTTATGGAAAATGGATTCAAGAGGGGCACCATAGACCAAACTCTATTTACCAAGAAGAATGACAAGAATTTTCTTCTTGTACAGGTGTATGTGGATGACATTATTTTCGGATCATCAAATCCAAAGATGAGTGAAGACTTTTCCAAGCTCATGACAGACAAATTCAAGATGAGTGCAATGGGAGAGATGAACTTCTTTCTAGGTTTACAAGTACAATAGAAAAAAGATGGTATCTTTATCTCTCAAGACAAATATGTGGCTGAGATCTTGAAGAAGTTTGGTTTTTCTCCTCATGAAAAACGGGCTAGCACACCCATGGATAGGGAACACTAATAAGTGTGAAAACACTTATCCTTTTACCACTTATTTCCAATAATAACAAGACCAAATCGTGTATTTTGTGTCGTAAAAGTCGGAATTATGCGTGATTTCTGTTTTTATTGTGTTTCAGGATAAAAATATGAAAAGGAAGAAAACATGGGCTATCACGGGCTTTTATCGAAGAAAAAGACGAAAGACGAAGTCAAAAGATCAAGAGTGTAAAAAGAACGGAAGTCCAAGGCCTATTCAGAAGATTTATCGAAAAAAAGTCTAAAGACAGAAGTTTAATGAAGTCGAAGAACTCAAGTCTAATAGAAGAAAAAAATTATAAGACAAGTTCAATTTATATTTACAAATCCCGAGACGTCGTCGAGAAAGAAGAAGAATTTAAATCGAGTCGAGGCGAAAAGAAAGAGAAAGGAAGCAACACATGCACTTCCCCACAACCTATATATACCCTCCTAATGACACATTAGGAGGGTGTTAGCTAGTTTATTTTTCTTTCCTTAGTTTTTTCATTTTTAGAGAGAGAAAGTGTTTAACTTTCTCTCAATAGAACTTCATCTTTCCTTTCTTGCTTAAGCTTTAGTTTAATCTTGTATTTTGGAATCATTAATCTACAAGTTCAAGTTTAATCTTTTCATCTTTAATCTTCTTCTACCTTTCTTGATTTTGATTTATCTTTGATTCGAAATTTTAATGCACCTTGTTTAAATTTGATGTTTATGTGATTAAAAAGTTTATCTTTTTAATCCTATATAAGTCTTTATACGATTAAGCTTAAAGCTTGTTATGATTTTTGGCTTATTTAGTATCTAACTTATTGTCTTTTAAGTTTCCTTAAAAGTTTGGTCTTTTTAAAGTTTGATTTATAAAGTTTGATTTATAAAGTTTGCTTATTTCGTGTCTCAAAAGTTTTTAAATTTATGCTTGTTTTCATTTGGTTAAGATTTGGATAAGTTCTTATTCGTCTTGCTTATTTGTGCTTATTCATTTTCGCCTTATTTGCTCTTTGATTTCCATCGTATTATGCTTAAGGGTTTTACCAGTTACGATCAAGTAAGTGTGATCGCATAAACCCCTAGGGTTTCTACTTGTGATCCATTACTACGATCACCAAGCACGATCGTTCACTACGATCACACTCATTAATCCTCACCACGATCACTTGTTGCGATCGTGGGTACGATCAAGAGTGCGATATGTGGTTGCGATCACTTGTTACGATCACAATGAGTGCGATCACCCATACTACGATCACTAGGCTGCGATCGATTTCTACGATCGTAGGCTACGATCCTTTGGTTACGATCGCATTGAGTGCTATCTGGAGTACGATCTGAAGTCACGATTGTGGTGGAGTGCGATCACCAGTTACGATCGCATTTATTGCGATCCAGGATACGATCAAAGACCACGATCGCATTGACTGCGATCCATTCTCGATTTTTGTTTTAATTTCCAAAAATTGCACGCTTCCCGAGAGATAAAGTGACAGTTTTTCTAGATTTGCTTTTAGCTTATTTTAATTACGTTTCGCACTTACCATTCTAGTAGAATAGTAAATCATCTCCTCCTTTTTAGTGACCATTACCAACTATTCCACCATTAACCGTGATCAGTTCAATTAGATACCGAGAACGATATCGAGTAAACAAACATTAAGCAAAAGTCATGTATTAAATGGCACCGCTGCCGGCTCTTTTCGTAAAAATTAACGGTTTTTAGTGTGAAAAATTGGATTTTGGGATCCGTTCTTTTAGGAACGTTATTTTCAAGCACAGAAAATTTTCAAAACCCCTAAAAAATATAAAATTTTCAAAAATCCATAAACAATAAAAAGATTAAAAAATCAAAAATATTTTCTTTCCTTTTAGTGTATGCGTACTCGATCTACGTCTTATCCTGAGCCCGAGACTCTTGGAGACATAGATATGGCCGGTGTGCATAACAATAATAACAACCCATCCCACCCCAATTTGAATAACAATAACAACAACAACAATAAGGTGACCGAAACTTGCTAAGTTATCGTTCCAACAACTTTCTATCTCCACCCGGTTTTTCTCCTCAAAACCAAAACCAAAACAATTTCAACTGCAACAATCAAAGCCAACCTCGAGCTACCAATCAATATCAATCCAAAGAAACCCATATCCACCTCAAGGAAATAATCAAGCTTACCAAGCCCCACCTCTCAATCAACCCACGCCATTGAACCAAGACCTCGGAACCTACATGAGGACCAATAGAGAGATGGTGTCGAATCTTCAAAGCCAATTCATTAACTTGAAGGGTGACATGGAAAAACAAGGGAACGATATTTGAGCAGAGCTAAGGAATGACATAGCGAAACAAGGGAACGATCTTCGAGCCGATATGAGAAACTCTATGAGCAATCAAACGAATAACTTAAGGGATATGATGGCTAGTTTTTTCCCAAGTAATCAAGCCTCTGGTTCGGGTTCTCTTCCGAGTAACTCCGTTGCTAATCCAAGAGGGGAGATGAAAGCAATCACCACCCGAAGTGGAAAATTTTTAAAGGAACCCGAGCTTCCTACACCTACACTGGTGATTGTGACAAAGTAAAACGAGTCCCCTTCTCCAATTCCTCCACCTTCTACTTCCACCCCTCCACCACCCAAGGATGTGAGTGAGAATTCCATTCCAAAGCCTTCATCTCAACCCAATATACCTTATCGCTCATGGTTGAGGAAAGAGAAGTTGAAGAACAAGGATGATATTCAGGTTTCTAACTTTCTTAAAATGTTCAAACAACTGAATTTCAACATCTCCTTTGCTGAGGCTCTCGCTCACATGCCGAAATATGCTAAAATGTTTAAAGATCTTCTCAGTGATAAGGAGAAACTTCTTGATATCGCTCAAACCCAACTTAACGAGAATTGCTCCGTAGTGCGCTTAAGGAAATTACCCACCAAACTTGGTGATCCGGGTCATTTTCTCATTCCTTGCAACTTCCCCGGGGTAGAGAATTGTATGGCCGTAGCCGATCTAGGTGCTAGTATTAACTTAATGTCATTAAGTGTTTGGAAACAATTATATCTACCCAAGCTAGTCCCCACACGAATGACATTGGAATTAGCTAACTATACGGTTGCTTATCCGGTGGGGATAGCCGAAGATGTCTTCATCGGTGTCGACAAATTCACCTTTCCGGCGTATTTTGTTGTCGTTGACTATGAAATGGACCCCCGTGTTCCATTAATCGTTGGACGTCCATTCTTGAGGACCGGTCGCACTCTCATTGATGTAGCCGCTGGCGAATTAATCATGAGAGTTGGTGACGATAAAGTCGTCTTCAACATGGGTAAACTTTCTAAGCAACCTTCTGAAAATGAGAGTGTTAATTTCATTGACGTTCTTGATGAGGCTTGTGAAGAACATTTCATTGTAAAAGTGGTTCTTCTTCTCTTCCCATTGTTGAGACCGTTGCCTCTATTGCTCCATCACTAACTCCATTTGGAGAAAGTGATTTCCTTTTGAAAGAATTTGAAGCAACTTTGGGAGATGTAGACTTACAATATGACGATTCTCCCTCCAATTGGGATGAAGACATTCGTACCATTGAGAAACTTCTCAATGAGGACCATATTTCTCCATCGTCTCCTAAGGAAATCTGTATTGATGATCCGAATTTGACTATACCTTCCATCGAAAATCCTCCGGATTTAGAGCTTAAGGATCTACCGTCTCATTTCGAATACGTGTTCCTTGACGACCATAAGAAGTTACCCGTCATCATCGCTAAGGACATGAAAGAAGAAGAAAAGTCTCGACTTATCGATGTGCTGAAGACTCATAAGAAAGAAATTGCTTGGAAAATCTCCGATATTCGTGGAATTGATCCTTACTTTTGCACACATAAAATTCTCATGGAGGACGACTTTAAACCCACTATTCAAAACCAAAGAAGGGTGAATCCTAAGATCCATGACGTTATCAAAAAAGAGGTTATCAAACTTCTTGATGCGAGAATGATCTACCCTATCTCGGATTCACCATGGGTTGGTCCGGTCCATTGTGTGCCTAAGAAAGGCGGAATCACCGTTGTGCCAAATGAAAACAACGAGTTGATTCCTACTCGTCTTGTTACAGGGTGGAGAGTTTGACTAACGCAAACTCAATGATGCTACGAGAAAGGATCATTTTCCCCTTCCTTTTATGGACCAAATGCTTGAACGTCTAGCGGGTAATGACTATTATTACTTCTTAGACGGTTTCTCCGGGTATTTTCAAATCCCCATCGATCCCAAAGACCAAGAGAAAACCACATTCACTTGTCCTTATGGAACATTTGCTTACAAAAGAATGCCTTTCGGCTTATGCAATGCTCCTGGGACTTTCCAAAGGTGTATGATGGCTATCTTCCATGACATGGTTGAAGAATCTATGGAAGTCTTCATGGATGATTTCTCGGTCTATGGTGATTCTTTCTCTACTTGCCTGGCCAATTTAGAATGCATGCTTAAGCGGTGTGAAGACACACACCTTGTTCTAAATTGGGAAAAATGTCATTGCATGGTAAAAGAAGACATTGTGCTTGGACATAAAATCTCAAAAGCCGGTCTTGAAGTGGACCGTGCTAAAGTCGATGTTATTTCTAAATTGCCTCCACCTTCAATCGTGAAGGGTGTGAGAAGTTTCCTTGGTCATGCGGGCTTCTATCGTCGATTCATTCAAGATTTTTCTAAAATCGCTCGCCCGATGACCCACCTCTTAGAAAAAGATACTCCCTTTATCTTTTCTAAGGAGTGTATTGAATCCTTCAATCTTCTTAAGGACAAGCTAACTAAGGCACCGATCTTGGTTACCCCTAATTGGGAGCTACCTTTTGAATTGATGTGCGATGCTAGCGACTTTTCCATTGGAGCGGTTTTGGGACAAAGAGTGAACAAACACTTCCAACCAATCCACTATGCTAGCAAGACTATGACGGGGGCTCAACTGCATTATACCACTACCGAAAAAGAGCTTTTAGCTGTACTATATGCTTTTGAGAAGTTCCGCCCCTATCTTGTTCTTTCCACCACCATTTTGTATACCGACCATTCCGCGTTGAAGTACTTGTTAACTAAACAAGATTCTAAGCCAAGACTTCTTCGTTGGGTTTTGCTCCTTCAAGAATTTAAAATTGAAATTTGTGACAAGAAGGGAGCCGAAAACCTAGTCGCGGATCATCTAAGTAGACTTGAGGATTCTTATCAAGGGGATCATCCAAATCAAGAGATCAATGACTCTTTTCCCCTTGAGGCTTTAATATCTATCAATTCCAATCTTGATGACACCACATGGTTTGCGGACATTGCAAACTACTTAGCGGGTGGTATTCTCATCGAAGGGTTAACATCCCAACAAAAGAAGAAGTTCTTTAAAGATGTTAAGACTTACTTTTGGGATGAACCTTATCTCTTCAAACAATGTGCTGATCTGATTATTTGTCGGTGTGTTGATGGACCCGCAGCTTTAGACATTCTCGAACCTTGCCATAAAGGACCCACCGGTGGTCACTTTGGTCCTAATTACACCGCGAAGAAAGTGTTCGAATCTAGATTCTATTGGACCACCATTTATCGTGACGCTCACGAGATGGTTAAAAATTGTGATGCTTGCCAACGCCAAGGCAAGATCACACATAAAGATGAGATGCCTCAAAATTTCATACAAGAATGTGAAATCTTTGACGTATGGGGCATCGACTTTATGGGGCCATTTCCATCATCTAAAGGGAACAAATACATCCTCGTAGCCGTTGACTACGTCTCTAAATGGATTGAAGCTAAGGCTCTCCCTACGAACGATGCGAGGGTGGTTGTGAACTTTCTGAAGCAACTTTTTGCTCGATTCGGTGTTCCTCGTGCTATCATCAGTGACCGCGGGACTCATTTTTACAATGATCAATTTGCTTGAGTCATGGCTAAGTATGGTGTTAATCATCGTCTTTCCACCGCCTATCATCCCCAAACAAATGGTCAAGCCGAGATATCTAACCGTGGATTGAAGAGAATTTTAGAGCGAACTGTGGGAGAGCATCGTGCCTCGTGGGCCAATAAGTTAGACGATGCTTTGTGGGCTTTCCGTACCGCATATAAGACACCTATTGGTTGCACTCCATATAATCTTGTGTACGGGAAGGCATGCCACCTCCCTATTGAGCTGGAACACAAGGCGTACTGGGCCTTGAAGTGGGCCAATTTTGACATCAACAAAGCCGGTGATCTTCGGAAGATTCAACTCAACGAGCTAAATGAACTGAGGAATGAATCTTATGAGAAGTCATTGATCTACAAGGAGAAAACCAAGCTCATCCATGATGCAAGGATTAAGAACCGAGATTTTCACGTTGGTGATCAAGTTTTACTCTTTGACTCTCGGTTAAAGATCTTCTCCGGCAAGCTGAAGAGCCGTTGGTCTGGTCCATTCACCGTCGCCAAAGTCTTCCCCTATGGCACCATTGAGCTTTCTCAACCAAATGGGCCTAATTTTAAAGTGAATGGCCAACGTATGAAGTTGTACTTTGGTGAGGACATCTCTCATGAGATGATTCCATCCCTCACCACGTTTCCCTTGAATTAGTTCAGGGTCGAGTCAGGCTCGTGACTCGATTAATAAAAACAAGCGCTTCTCGGGAGGCAAGCCGTGATCTATCCTTTATCGTTTTCATAATAAGTGTAGGGGGAGCCCCATATGTGTTTGTTGTCTTGTTTCTTGTAATGTGCAGGGATTAAAGCTTCAACGAGCACTTTTGATGACATTTGACGAACCGTGATCCCGTATACCTGTCTTCCTGGTTCTATCCTAAACTATCTTGATTCAATATTTCATATCTTATATGTTCACATTGAAATCACCATAGTTGTCCTTTCCTTAGCAAGATTTAAACAAAGTGCACAATGTCCTAAGTGTAGGGGAGTTTACTTCCCCATGCTTAAACATTGAGGACAATGTTTATATCAAGTGTAGGGGGACTTCTATCGAAGTAAGTGGGCTTTTTCATTAATTTGTCCTCATTTTAACCGGAAAATCTAATTTTTCGACATTTTTCAAAAGTTTTAATCTATTTTGGCCTAGTAGTATAGTAGTATTTTACTTTGTTATCGTTATTTACTTTCTTTGCTAAAAATAAAGTTTAATAAAGTGGTTTTAAATTTTTCAAAGTTGTGAATCTTTTGACTCAACCCGAGTTTCCTTATCTAAGTTTACTCTAGCTAGTATGCTTAACGTGTTTATGTCAAGTTTTGCTAGGCTTTTATATAGGGAACTTTAAAACGCGAAAGTCTTAACTCTCACGGGTTAAGAACAAGAACTTCTCGTAAGTTTCTATAATTCATCCTAGAAAGTCATTTATCAAGGGAACTTTAAAATGCGAATTCTAAACTTGAAAGAGTCTAAGAGTTTGCAAGATCCTATAGATGACTTGAAAACCCAAAACTTTGATTTAATTGGCTAAGCATCCATGAGTCTCATTCCTTGAGATTTTAAATTATGGAGAACGAGAGATGATAGAGTCAATTATAAGTTTAGTATTCTTTCGTGAATTTATGTGAGTTGATTATAAGCCCCTTCTCCCATTGCTTTTAACAAATATATTTGCAATAAATAAGGTTGTACGATTTGAAAAGTTACTTAGCTTCTAGCGCAAGATCGTTTAAAAGTTGCTCAATATTAATTAGAGTTCATAGCCAAGGCATAACTTATTGAAGCGGGATGCGAAGATTGGCGAGTCCGAAAAGGCCCTAACAAGGCATGAGGGCTACATTTTGTTGCTAAAGATCCCAAGTGATGTGAAGAATCATTTATCAAAAATAAATATGAAGGATCGAGACACACGACGAAAAGCAAATGCTCCCCTAAAAGATCATGGAGAAGTCTATCCGAAAAGACCCTAGCAAGGTATGAGGATAAATAGATCCAAGTCCTAAAAGGAGGCGGATCGTTGTATATCAAAGTCCAAAATAAATATTGGAGAAAAATGAAGAAGTCGTGGTCCAAAATTGTAGAATCTCTCAAACACTTCAAGTGAAGAAATTCCTATTATGAAGAGAAGACCATAATTTCAAGAACGTCTCTCAAGATTCGAAGTATGAAGTCGCTGCCAAATATTGGTCCGAGAAAGGTCTCAAATCGTGAAGCGAGTTATGCCAAGATATGAACTTTAAAAGGTCCCGAGAAGCAGTTTTAAAAGATTTTGTCCTTTAGCTAACTATTGATTAAATCGTCCCACTTTATTTTCAGCCTAAATAACTATCAAAATAAGTCAAACAATGCATCCTCGTGATCATTCAAGACAAAATTAAAATATAGGAGATACACCTAGGAATAAGGGAGTCTAAGTAAATAATTAGGCCACATGAGTTCGTGTTAGGTTGCTAACTTATAATAACAATGAACTCGTTTTTAAGATTGGTTTGGGGAACGTGAAACTTGAGGATGATGATCTATCTTTTTAATAAAGGCCAGGGTGGGTTATTTATGATAGGAAATATAAACTGTGCTTTAAAATTAATGCATTGCATGATCACATTGCAATGGTCAAGTGTAGGGGATTTAATAAGTGTGAAAACACTTATCCTTTTACCACTTATTTCCAATAATAACAAGACCAAAACGTGTATTTTGTGTCGTAAAAGTCGGAATTATGTGTGGTTTGTGTTTTTATTGTGTTTCAGGATAAAAATATGAAAAGGGAAGAAAACATGGGTTATCACGGGCTTTTATCGAAGAAAAAGACGTAAGACGAAGTCAAAAGATCAAGAGTGTAAAAAGAACGGAAGTCCAAGGCCTATCCGGAAGATTTATCGAAGAAAAAGTCTAAAGACGAAAGTTTAATGAAGTCTAAGAACTCAAGTCTAATAGAAGAAGAAAATTATAAGACAAGTTCAATTTATATCGACAAATATCGAGACGTCGTCGAGAAAGATTAAGAATTTAAATCGAGTCGAGACGAAAAGAAAGAGAAAGGAACCAACACATGCACTTCCCCACTTCCTATATATACCCTCCTAATGACACATTAGGAGGGTGTTAGCTAGTTTATTTTTCTTTCCTTAGTTTTTTTATTTTTAGAGAGAGAAAGTGTTTAACTTTCTCTCAATAGAACTTAATCTTTCCTTTCTTGCTTTAGCTTTAGTTTAATCTTGTATTTTGATATCATGAATCTACAAGTTCAAGTTTAAACTTTTCATGTTTAATCTTCTTCTACCTTTCTTAATTTTGATTTATCTTTGATTCGAAATTTTAATGAACCTTGTTTAAATTTGATGTTTATGTGATTAAAAAAATTATCTTTTTTAATCCTATATAAGTCTTTATACGATTCAGCTTAAAGCTTGTTATGCTTTTTGGCTTATTTAGTATCTAGCTTATTGTCTTTTAAGTTTCCTTAAAAGTTTGGTCTTTTTAAAGTTTGATTTATAAAGTTTGCTTATTTCGTGTCTCAAAAGTTTTTAAATTTATGCTTGTTTTCATTTGGTTAAGATTTGGATAAGTGCTTATTCGTCTTGCTTATTTGTGCTTATTCATTTTCGGCTTATTTGCTCTTTGATTTCCATCGTATTATGCTTAAGGGTTTTACCAGTTACGATCAAGTAAGTGTGATCGCATAAACCCCTGGGTTTCTACTTGTGATCCATTACTACGATCACCAAGTACGAACATTCACTCCGATCACACTCATTAATCCTCACCACGATCACTTGTTGAGATCGTGGGTACGATCAAGAGTACGATCTGTGGTTGTGATCACTTGTTACGATCGCATTGAGTACGATCACCCCTACTACGATCACTAGGTTGCGATCGATGGCTAGGATCGTAGGCTACGATCCTTTGGTTACGATCGCATTGAGTGCTATCTAGAATACGATCTGAAGTCATGATTGTGGTGTAGTGCGATCACCAGTTACGATCGCATTTATTGCGATCCAGGATACGATCAAAGACCACGATCGCATTGACTGTGATCCATTCTCGATTTTCGTTTTAATTTCCAAAAATTACACGCTTCCCAAAAAAAAGTCACAGTTTTTCTAGATTTGATTTTAGCTTATTTTAATTACGCATCGCACTTACCCTTCTAGTAGAATAAAAAATCAACTCCTCCTTTTTAGTGACCATTACCAACTATTCCACCATTAACCGTGATCAATTCGATTAGATACCGAGAACGATATCGAGTACACAATCATTAAGAAAAAGTCATGTATTAAACACCCTTGGGGAAAGACTGGAGATGGAAAATATGTTGATGTTAGGCATTATAGATCCATGATTGGATCATTAATGTATCTTACTACCTCTAGCCCTGACATCATGTTTGCTGTATGTGCATGTGCACGCCACCAAGTGACTCCCAAAGAGTGTCATCTTCATTTTGTTGAAAGGATGTTTAGATACCTTAGGTGCTATCCAACCTTGAGATTATGGTATCTTAAAGATTCTCCATTGGAGCTTATTGACTATTCAGATGGTGACTATGGAGGTGATAAGTTTGATAGGAAGTCCACAACTGGTGGAAGTCAATTTCTTGGGAGAAGACTTATATCTTAGCAATGCAAGAAACAAACTGTGGTGGAAAATTCTACAACTAAAGTAGAATATGTGGTTGCTGCTGCCTGTTGTGGAAAAGTTTCAAAACTATCTGTTGGATTATGGGTATAATTGTATGCATACTAAGATATTTGTAGATAATAATAGTATACTACGCATTCTTAAGAATCCTGCACATCATTCTAAAACTAAGCACATAGAAATTAGGCATCATTTTATAAGAGATTGTTTTGAAAAAGGTTTAATACATCCAGATAGGGTAGACACAGAAGAGAATATGGCTGATCTTTTAACTAAACCTTTTGATGTTGGGAGTTTTCAGTATTTGGTAACAAGTATCGGAATGATCAATCACACCTAAATGTGTTTTTGAAATCATTATATAGTATGTATAGGATGTGCACTGTTATTTATCTTTGTAAAGTATTATATTTTCTACTTTATTTTTCTAATGATGACAGAGGATATTTTAACGCTGACAAATGTAAAAATGGCCACTAGCAACAACATGTTAGTTTTGTAGTTTTTTATCTAATCATGCAGGCATTGTGAGTGTTGTCCCATACATTTGTGATGATTAAGCAATGAAGAAAGAAAGAAAATAGATGAAGAAGAGATGAATTCCTAGAGAGAGAAAGTAGTGAGAGAAAGTAGAGAGGAGGTGATTAACTTGGTGAGATTATATTAGAGAAAAGAATTTGTTACAAATGACCATCCACCCTCCTAACATGCTAGGAGGGTAGTATATATAGTCCACCCACATGCGGGATTTAATGGACTATATATTGGGCCGGGCTTGTCATTTGGACTTTAATTAGTTTAAATCCAAGCCCGTGAACCACGACTAAATAACTACTTATTACAACGTTCTAATAAATATTACAATAGAAACCTATGACCGAACATTCTTGTTTGACTCAATAATTTGAGGCTAACAATCTCCCCCAATGTGAGGTCATTCCTCTTTGATATTTGGATTCCAATGGAGATTTATGAATTTCGTCATAAATGAGTCTTGAACGTGTAACAGTAGTTTTGTTCCTTCATGCTATGATCTTTGAGCCTTTGTCGTTGTCTTTCGACTTTGTCTTTTAGTCTTGAGATCTTCAAATCATCCTTGACTTGTCATTGCCATCTTGAGATCTTGTGTCTTTGTCCACATGCTCACACTATTAATTGTTGGATAAGTCTTTGGGCATGAATATGTGGTTGTGAATCTTTGACTTTGCTAAGTACACCGTGACGCCACCTTCTCGAGACAAAACATAGACACGGACTGAATGGCTTTTACATTCGTCCTAAATCGGTAGCGTTTTACCTCCGGTCGGTGAAGACCGTTATACGATATTAAATATCGTACCTGTGATCAGGTAGATTCAATTAAGAATCTCCTTGACAGGGTTTCGCGGCAGTACTAGCCGTTCTCTTTACTCGACCGTCTCAAAGCAAGACTGCGAACATAAAGAGTGAATCAATTGGATAAATATCCGCTTGATTAAAGTCGTTAATTCAAATTCCTGGAACAAGTTTGATTCATTAAGAATCTTACCATTGTTGCTTTCCAGTTGACACAAGTTTGATTCATGAGAATCTCACAAGTCACCTACCGTAGCGCTGTTTGATGTTGACGCTAGAAGGATTTCCATTCGTCACTGTGAATATTAATGAATATCACTCTGAATGTTCTGGCAAGACCATAAAGATATTGCGTAGAAACCTGAAACGAGTTTGAATCAATTCAGAATCAAACCACTATTGCTTTTCAGTTTTACATATGTTCAATTCATAAAGAATCTTTCATATGACCTACCGCAGTGTTGTTTGATGTTAACACTGGAAGGATTTCCACTCATCATTGTGAATACTAAGTAGTATCACTCTGAGTGTTCTAGCAATATCACAAGGATATAGCGTAGGACTCTCTTGATCTTCATCCGTGTGTCCTAACGAGATTTGATTGATCTCTTGGCTCTAGACTCGATTTGTGCACTTTTAGTGGTCTGAGGCTGGAGCAGATGCCACCTATTCAATATCAACAATCTCGGAGTGAGAAAGTCAATAGAAGTCGTGTTGATCTCTGTGACAATAAAACAAACTTCTTTTGAGAGAAGTCTGAGTAGCTAGGAAAGGGTTGTGCTTCACATCACTGGGTCCATGATGAGTTTGTCTTCATGATGAGTTGACCCGGTTTCTGCCTAAGTTATATGGAGGGCTTCTTTCTTTACACCCTTTATCCTTACATTTCTTTTTCATTCTTCAACCCCTTCAATGCTTACCAAGACATCATTAATAGCACCTTGTTGTGATTGTTCCAGTGCTATCATCAGTACTTAGTTGGCATTCAGCTACGTTCACATTCTACTCCATCTTTCCTAAGGACTTCTAATAATCTATTGGATTATTCCTGGGAAGATCCCTCCGGTTCTGGTTGGATCATAGGACTTAAACCTAACCACCCTTTTGACACCAATAACGTCGTGAATTAAAGATGTTGTGGGTATTTGATCGTAACCATGAAAACCACTTTAAATTCTAACGAAGTGTTTGAAAAACATTTAACACCTTGCTAGTTTTGTCGTTTCAGAAAAGCTCCCCCTTCACATGTGCATCGATAATCGAAAGTGTTTCGCACATGTGGGTAAGAGTTAAAGTGCTTGAGTCTTATAGATCACATTTTAATCACATTTTCTCCCCCTATCTCTAATATATAAAATCTTTTGATATTAGAGATACCAAATTTGATTAAAATATATTTTGAAAAATAGTCTTGAAAATCTTCGGGAGAAAGATGCGTTAATCTTTTGCATGAAGTTGAATTGCTCCCCCTAAAAAATTGATCCAATGGAATTGTCATTACGAGGATTTGATCCACATTAAACTTTTGAGGATAGGAGTTGTTGAACACACAGTTTTTGAAAGATTTTGAATATCAGTGAGAAATTCTTGAAAAAATTGTGTTCAACGCTTTTTGAAAAATCAATTCTTTTTGACAAAAAGGTTTTTCTAAAGCATAAACTTGAGTTCATAGACTTTGAATGTCTTGACGAATCCACTAAAGTGTAAGAAGATTTAACTTCTTTTGCTAAGGGTAAGAGTACAAAAGCGTACACTCCCCCGTGAATTTAGATCCGGGTGGCAATCTGAAAGTGATTACAAGCCATTGTGTTGAGCTCAAAACGTTGAATGTTTTGTGACAAGCTCAACCCGAGATAGATTGCTCTACCCGTTGTTGGAAATATTGTCCAAAATAGACAATTTCCTATTGAAAAGATAGAAATGACATGTTTTGAAAAATATTTACAACTTTCATTCGAGCTTTATGTACACACCCGTGTCGTTATTGAGCGACATTTCTAGGTACGTCCATATTATCGATACTGAAAGACATGTCGAGAAGAATATTTTTGGATTATCAAAGATTTTTTAATTTTGTATTTTGCTTTTTGATTAATATTTACAGGTAGATGTTTGATAGATGAATCAAGCAGGCTTCTTTGCCAGAACCTCCAGTTCTGTTGGAGTTAAACATCTCATACCAATTTGCCTAACTAGATACGCAAACCTCTCTTTCGAAAGAGCTTTTGTAAACAAGTCAGCTAATTGGTAATCAGTTCCAACAAAGTATAATTCAACGATACCTCTTTCAACTTGTTCCTTTATGAAGTGGTATCTGACATCGATGTGCTTCGTGCGGGAATGCTGTACCGGATTGCAGGAGATGGCTATGGCCGACTTTGAGTGACAGTACATAGGTACTTTATCAAAGTGGAAGCCATAATCCGTGAGTTGTGTTCTCATCCAAAGAACTTGAGCACAACACGCAGATAGAGACGCATACTCTGCTTTAGCTGATGAAAGTGACGTACAATCCTGCTTCTTGGAAGACCATCCCACAAGCTTATCTTGACCTAGAAATTCTGCACCACCAGAAGTACTTTTACGTGTATCAAGACACCCTGCATGATCAGAATCTGAATAGGCCGTTAGAAAGAAACTGGTTTCCCTCGGATACCAGAGTCCCAAGTGAATGGTATTCTTGAGGTACCGAAAGATCCGTTTAACCTCCTTGAGGTGCTTTTCAGTGGGTCGTGCTTGATAACGTGCACAATAATGGTGTCCCAACGGGGTCACATGAGGTCATACCATGCTTTTTGATTATCTCTTGACAATACTTAGCTTGGTTTATAAAGATACCACTTGGGGATTGGTGAACTTGAATTCCTAGAAAGAATTTTAGTTCGCCCATCATAGACATTTCAAATCTGCTGTGCATTACTTTTTCAAACCATTTTGAAAGTTTTGGGTTTGTAGACCCGAAAATAATGTCATCAACATAAATTTGCACAAGCAGAATGTCATCCCCATATTTATAAGTGAACAAAGTTAAATCAATGGAACCTTTTGAGAAACCTTTGGAGACCAGAAATTTCGAGAGCTCGTCGTACCACGCCCTTGGAGCTTGCTTGAGTCCGTAAAGTGCTTTGTGGAGACGATACACCTTGTCAGGAGAATGAGGATCGACGAATCCTTCCGGCTGCGTGACATAGACTTCTTCCTTCAAAGGACCGTTAAGAAACGCTGTCTTTACGTCCATTTGATATACAATGAATCCCTTATGTGCAGCATAGGCAAGGAAAATCCTAACCGCTTCCATTCGAGCTACTGGTGCAAATGATTCTTCAAAATCAATACCCTCTTTCTGTCCATACCCTTTAGCCACTAGCCTAGATTTATTTTTGATGATCGTGTTCTCTTCATCCATCTTGTTTTTCCAGATCCATCGATGATTTAATGGTGTTACATCGTATGGTCTGTCAACAAGTTCCCAGACTTTAAGTCTTTCAAACTGTTGAAGTTCATCAGTCATCGATTCAATCCAAGCATGATCAGCCATGGCTTCTTTGATGTTTTTCGGTTCAGCAGTACTCACGGCGAGTGCGAACATACAAACATCGCCATCGGTTTCAAGCTGTCGTCTTGTACGAACGGGCTGTGAAGGTTTTCCAATTACATGAACCAAAGGATGATCTCGGGTCCAATGATGTGTTGAAGGATGTCGTTGATAGAACGTATGCATATTTGACGGATCAACATGGCGAGTAGAAGACTCTCCAGTTTCGTGTACCGGTGTACCGAATGGGTTGATAAATTCGTCTTCGTCAGATAATGCATCGTCTGCTTGATGTGTGTTCTCTGGAGCAATGACAGTAGTTGTGGATGTTGTAGGATCGATTGTTAATGTGATATTCTGAGGAAGTAAATCTGCAACAACCCGTGTTGAAGTAGATGAAGTTGTATCCTTGTGTTGACGATGAACGGTATCATCATTCTTATCATGAGTGATAGCGGAAGACTTCGATGCAACTTGTTTCTCCCCCGTGAAATATTCATCATACATTGGTCCATATAACATTTCCAACTCTTCAAGTGTCGTGTCCACTGTCATATCTGCTCTAGGAACATGTTCAGGAACCAACTTTGAACTTGACGGTTCATTGCTGTGGTCTTGAGTTCCGAGTTCCGTGCGGTTGTGAACGGAAGTCGTGTGTCGTTGTGGATCAGGACTTAAACTGCTTTGTGCAAGTGCCATTTCTTGTAATTCATCAAATCGGATGTGAATAGTCTCGACAATAAATTTTGTTCTCTTGTTGTATACTCTATATCCCTTTGACTGAGTTGCATATCCCACAAGAATACATGCATCACCTTTCTTTTTCATCTTATCCAAATTTTCACCATCTCGAATAATGTAGCAAGTACATCCAAAAACATGAAGGTGTTTGAGTGAAGGTTTTCGATCATGAATTATGTGATATGGTGTCTTTTCGTGTCTTGGGATAATAAAGGATCGGTTTTGTGTGTAGCATGCGGTTGACACGGCTTCGGCCCAAAAATACAGTGGAAGTTTTGAAGCGGATAATAATGTTCGAGCAGCTTCAACCAAAGTACGGTTTCGTCTTTCAACAACGCCGTTTTGTTCGGGTGTTCGAGCAATAGATGTTTCATGTTCAATCCCTTCGGCTTCAAAATACTTTCTCAGATTTGAATTAAAAAATTTTGTACCTCTGTCAGTATGAACCACTTTAACTTGAGCCTGAAGACCTCGTTGTATCAATTTAAGAAAGCTGATGAGAACGTCGGGTGTTTCATCCTTGGACCTTAAGAAGTGAGTCCATGTGTACCTTGAGTAATCATCGACAATTACCAGAATATATTTCTTTCCATTGATACTCTGAACACGCATTGGACCACACAGATCCATGTGAAGAAGATCTAACCGTCCTTTAGAGCTTGGTGTGGTCTTTGTTTTGAAGCTACTTCGTTTAGCTTTACAAAGTTCACAAGAAGAACAAAGATGATCTTTGATGAATTTCAAGCTTGGAAGGCCTCTCACAATATCTTTCTTGGAAAGCAAGTTAATGGTATCAAAGTTGAGATGAGAAAGACGTTGATGCCATAACCATGCCTGAGTCGTTGAAGCTTTTGCCATGAAGCAAATTGGAGTTGATGAAGTTGTGTCTTGAAGTGAAATTGTGTAAAGATCAGTACCCCGTGTACCGGTAAGTAAGTCATTCCCATCATAATCACGAACAAAACATGTCTTCTTTCTGAAAGCAACTTCCAAATCCGCATCACAGAATTGACCAACCGAGAAAAGATTGTGATTGAGCCCTTCGACGTAGTATACCCTTTTAATCGTGATATTCCCCTGAACCAAATCTCCATATCCTAGGATCGGTGCAAATTGATCATTTCCGAATCGGACCGTACCTAGGAACTTCTCCACGAAGTTAATTAGAAGCTTGAGATTCCCCGTCATGTGATTCGTTCATCTGGAGTCCATTATGAAGAGAATTATTTGTATTACCTGTAGAAGCGTTAGAACACGATGGAGCATTTGCTAAACTGGATACCACAGTAGTTGTGATAGTAGAATCATTAGTGTCCTTATCAACATTTAAAGGCAAACTAACACTCGTTTTCACATTTTCTGTCCTAACTTTAGGCATCCATTTATATCCGGGAGGACATTGATTAGCAAACCACCATTTCCAAGACTTACAGACAGACTCATATAATTCCTTAATTTTGCTTCTAGGATTCTTAGTGGTGGAGTCTGATGCATTACTTTTCTTAGTGGGGGTTGCACCAGAATGGTTCACTTTGCGTTTGGGTTTACTAGCTCTAATAGGCATTGCAACTTGCTTCTTAGTTCTACTATCTACGCCTTTGACTTTATTTATAGCACACATAGAATGATTAGCATTAGCACACTTTCCACATTTGACACAAACAAATTTCACATTCATAGCATTCAAATCATTCACAGCATTCAAATCGTCATTACATGCGATTACAGACTTTTTATTCTTAAAAACGTTCAAATTCCTAGGGTGTTCTTCTACTTCCTTCATCTTCCCTTGATTCTTGTGTTTCCAGACCTTATCATTCACTTGAGTGCGCTTAAGCTGAGGTCGGCTAACACTAGTAGTGGAGACTATTCCTGTGGTAGAAGACACACGAATATTAGTGTTTCTAGAAGTCTGAGGTGATTGAATAACTTTGTTTGTGGGCTTAGTGGTCATTCTATACATCCCTGGTTTAATCACATTATTGTGCTTAACGCTTGGTGCTATAGGATTCCTTATGGGTTGAGCTTGTGGTAACCTTTCCTTGTTGATCCCATTAATCGTTCGACTCAATGGTTATGAACCATTATATCTAGGTTGATCATCGTTCATATGATAACATAGCGGAAAAGAACAATGATCATAACAAGGTGTTTAGACACAAAGAACACATGAATTAAAACAATTGGGATGTTCATTATATTAATAACAAACATCCACTAGACGTGTATACATTGAATCCCACGTCTAGTGCGATACACACTTTAGGTTTACATTGTGAATGAATGATTATATTGTAAAACCTACGTCCTATGTTTTCTTTATATACTAGAAAACATAGCTTACAAAGAAAGCTAAAGTAATAAAAAGACTCCAACGGCTTGTTCTTTTGCAACTTGTACTTTTTAGCCCTTGTCTTCTTATTTTGTTGTGTTTTGACTTATCAACTCAATAATTCGACCCAACAATCTTCCCCTAGTTGATGATGTCAAAACACTCCTATTAAGCATGAATCCTTTGTATGTAGTACATGATCTCCAAGAAGCTTCCCCTTAAGTATAGCACATATTCTTCCCCTTTTTGACACATCAATAGGGAATATGTGAAAGTATGCAATCTTGAAGATTCTCCAAAAGTAGCTCTATGTAATGATTCTGAAGAAAAATAAATAAAGTATTCTTGATGTTGAAGTAGATAACCCAATCTTATGTTCCATGTCTTGTTTAACCATGTGATGAAGAACTTATACCAAATAGAGAAAAAATATAAGTAGACCTCGATCCCTTGTCAAATTCTCATCCTATGTGAGACACTGAGCACGATAATGTAACTCCTTCAAGTGTTATGACAAGTCTTCATCACCATCCATGTAAAGCACGAACAAGTTATTGTTAAAGTAAATGGCTGATGTCCACCACTTTAACAATATGATGAAACACAAACTCGCGAAAATCTTCTTCAATCATCAAACTTCCCATAAGAATTCTTCCCCTTAAGCTAACACTTCTTCATGACAAGTCTCAATGAACCAATATCCTCATATGTAAAAGTTAGAAGTCGAATAACTCTTTCACAAGGCTATCCCGATTACATATTCGAATATTAAACAAAGTTTTCATGAATTATTGCTAACTTACTTAAAAACCATTTACTCCTTGTAAAAATATCCGAGCCATAAATATCAACTTGATATTCTAAATTATAACGGAGATTCCATGTACCTTTGTGTTTTTTTTTTTTTTCTTCTTTTTGTGTGCTTAAAACGTACCAGTTTTCTCAAACAGCAGCTATTCCGTTTGTTATCCGAGAACCCTTACTGTCCAATATCAACATTCATTACCCGATATCGGACAAGGCGTATCAGCGTTTGAAGAACATATCTCGGACAACACTGTCAACGCTGTCAGCGTTGACTTATTCCTGTCAGCGTCGAAATCCTTCCTGTCAGCGCCTAAATGACAAACGTCAGCGCCAACCTTCAACCTGTCAGCGTCCATCTTTATCAGCGTCTAAAACATAACCTGTCAGCGTTGCACTCATTCTTTCTTGTCAACGTTGCTTAAATGTGTGAATGCTAACTTATATTTGCTTCAAGATTTTCATGATTGCTCTTTGAATATAACCGCCTCATTTTTGACCAATCAAAATCATGCATCTCTCCTATAAATTTGGCTAATCTTTTTATTCTGGGTATTCATATTTTCTTGTCTAACACTTTTTCTCCTAGATTTTTCCCATATCACATAACCTAAACAGCTTTCAATAATGGCACCCAAATTCAACTCAAAGAATTTAACATTGGAGTTCAAGAGCCAACACAATATGGTAGCTTACTTGACTGCTGATGATGATTTGTTTCCTCAGTATTCACAGATGGTGGCATTTTTAAATGCATCTTCATTGAGGTATGCACTTTCTCATACACCATTAGTCCCTGTCGCACACATTAGACAGTTTTGGAACAATGTCAGTTCCACAACAACTAATGGAGTGACCACATTAACATCTACTGTTCATGGAAGAACATGGGTGGTCACTGAAGCCTTGGTTCGCCAAGCTTTGCGTCTTGATGACGCTGATGGTATGACTACTCTTGCCATAGCAACAATAGAACAGGGTCTTAGGGAATTGGGTTATCCTATTCCTGCTGATGTCACTTTAAATAAATATCATAAGCAGGAATTTCCCTCTGACTGGAAATATTTGATACATGTCCTTTTACAATGCTTAAGTCCAAAATGTACTTATTTTAATGAAATAAACAGGTCCATAGCAAGTGCTTTGGTTTGTATCACACGTGGGCTTAAGTATAATTTTTCAAAAATGATTTTTGAAGGGATGTGTAAAAATAAGGGGAGTAAAATGACTTTGGCTTACCCTAGATTTTTGCAAATGGTCTTTGATTTACAAGAGTATTGTTCTAGGGATCATGACACTTTTTATGAGATCCCTAAACAACAGAAAACCATTTTTGCTAAAATGAGCTCCACAAACGATCCCATACCTCTTACCCAACCCATGCTTGAAGTAATTCAGGCTGCTCAACCACAACCAGAACCACAACCAGACCCTGAACCCCAACTTGAGCCTATTCATGAACCATCACCTTCACTAGAAAACATGGACCTTGACCAACCCAGCGCTGACACTCAAAATGTGAGCGCTGACACAGCCAATCTCAACACTGATACCATTCCTGAACAAACCCAAACACCCCTTAACCAACCCACACCCACACAATCTACTTCATCTTCCATCCTATTACAATCTAGGTTGACTAAACGCCAAAGGGTTACTGGAGTGTTCTCCTCTAGTGATCCTAGCCTTGTAGCAGAGAGAACCACCTCCACAAGTGTGGCTGGTGAAATGGGTGAGGCTGGGGCTATTGACACAGGCTTAGAAGCTGGTCAAGACAGTCCCAACATCATTAAGACCTCATCCATGCCCCATGATTCTATTTTGGGAGGTCAAATCCCCATTCTAGCTGAGGGCAGATTGGAACCTATGACTATGACTGAATTGACGGCGGCTGTCATTAGCTTGCAAAAGCAAAATGTCAGTCTTGTACAAACTGTCAACAAACAGGGACGTGAACTCCATGTTTTGAGGGAGCGTGTGACTGTTTTGGAGAATTCAAGTAGCAGGAGTCTAATGGAGGAATCTTCCAAAGGGGAGGATAAAGAGGATGAGGAGGATGAGCTGATTCACACAACTAGTGAGAAGAGTTCAGAGAAGAGTTCACAATTTAGTGAATCTTTGCAGGTTGCTGAAGCTCTCACCAACTTGAAGAAGCACCCAGTTGTTGATACATCCAAGGTGACACCAAAGAACTTGGAAGGATCTTTCAAAGAAACATTGGGCGCTGATACAGGTTTGGACGCTGATAAAGGAAGTCGTGGCACTGATAGGAGCAACTTGAACGCTGACAAAGTTGCAGGTGGTGTTGATGTATTCCAGCCATCAACAATCATCAAAGATGTGTCCACACAGGTTTCTTCTTCTACTTTACCAATTATTGATCCAAAAGACAAAGGTAAAGGTATTTTGATTGAAGAAGATGTTCCAAAGAAAGATGCAGCACAAATTGCTTTTGATGAACAGTTGGCTGCACAACTTGTGGAAAGAGATTTGAAGAGGAGTAGAAGATCACCGTTTGTTGTTTCTGAGAGTGAGGAAGAAAGTGGTGATGGAAAAGATGATGATAGCTCAGATTCAAGTATTCAGATTATTGAAGATCCAGAAAGGCTTGAATATGGGGATGAGCTAGCAAAGGAAAGGTTGAGTGAGTTGAAGAATCAGATTGATTGGGACCTACCAGAAATCACCAGAATGTACCATGCTTGGGAAGACAAGGTGATGGACAACCTAGATATGAGTTTGTCAGATCAAATTTGGGGGTTGGAAGTACTTCTCAGGGTAAAAGATGACATAAAGGTGATTATGAGGTTTAATGCACAAGAGTTCAAGACCTGGCTCAAAAGAGATAGAAGGCAGTTGTACTATAAGTTGCTTAGATGCCATCAGCCTAATTGGACATCAAAGAAGTTGCTAGCCTTTTCTTTTGAGGAGCTAGAGTATAGGGCACATCCTATTTGGAGGAAGGTGCAAGAACAGAATGTCTACCAGTTTCTTTCAGAAGAAAGAAAACAAGAGCTTGCAGAAGAGATGCAGATTCAAAAGGAAATAAGGATTGCTCAAAGACCAGTAAAGAAAGGAGATCCTTTCCAATTTCCTAAAGACATGGATGTGTATTTTCCAACTGAAGGTGTTATAAGGAAGCATCTCAAGCTTTCTCCATTGGAAGCTTCAGATTTGGTAAATGTAGTACCTCTAGATGACAGAAATCCAATCATCAGTTTTGATGAAGATGAATGTGGATTTTGGAAGATTGGACGATTTGGAAAGGAGGTACATACTTTCACTTCAGTTATTTCTATATTTGCAAGCATAGACAGGGAAGACTTGGTGCATCTATGGAGATTAATAGAGGCCAAGTATACAGCTGAAGCACCTACTTCAGCAAATGGAATAAGACTTTGGAACACATTTATGACTTTGTGTGGTCCAAAAGAAGCAGATCCTGCCATTTGGAAGGATCTTGAAGATGATCTCAGTAATCTTCATTGGAGGCTATATTCTACTTGTGGTGTATTTCATATGAGCTCTACAAAGTTTTCAGAGTATTTACTTGTGGATGCTGACTACTTCTTGTCCAAAGAAGTGTTGGAGAAGATGCTAGAGACACCCTTGGAGATTGATTATACTAGTGATGTGGCCAAGGACTTGATCAGATATGTTTATCACCAACATATGAAGTTTTTGCAAGATTCCTCCTAAGCCTTAAGTTTTTATTCAGAATTTCCATCCATCTTGGGGGCAAACACAGGTTTTGCAAACGAGGAATTAGATAAAGCAGATGGTTTTCCCAAGATAGAGGATCTATTCTCTTTAGAGGCATTGGGTTGTCTAACAACATTTTTCTTAATGCTAGGTTCCACAATTTTCCCACCCATTTTAGCAATGATTTTCTGCAACTCTGCTATCGCTCTGTCCCTGTCTTGTAATTGAGCTTTCAACCCTTTAATTTCCAAATTCTGTTCATTCATTTCTCGAAATGTTTGGGAAAGTTTTTCTTGCAATTTATTATCATGTGGAAAACGACCAACGTCTTTTTGCAAAGCAAGTTCAAGTGAATGACAATGTTTTTGAAGGAAATCATTTTTATGTTGAAGTAACTCAAAATCCTTTTTGTCAACATTTTCTTTACGTTTCGAAAGCTCAATTTCAAGACGTTCACATTCTTTGATCTTATCAAGATATTGGCATGCAACTTCAGAATATTCATCAATATCAGCACAAGATGTAAAATAAGCACACATAACATCTTTAGAAACGCATTCTTGCAAGAGTAAATCATATTCATCTGAGAAATCAGACTTCTCCATTTGAAGATCATCAATGTGTTTCTCAAGAGATTCAACGTATTTTAAATCATCACACATTTTAGTTCGAATGAACTCCTCAAGTTGAAGAACAGTTTCTTTAATCAACGCCGTGTTAGGAATTAAGAGTTCTTTCACAAGCAAGGTAATATCTTGAGGAATTGGACGTGTCCACTCAGCATTTTCACGTTTTGCCCAGTCTCTTTCAACAATAGATTTAACATTATCTATGTGGTGTTTAAGAATACCTAATGTTTTCCTACTTTTGCTTTTAGATTCATCTAGAGGGAGGTAGTTTATGTATTTGTAAACATTAGATTTCTTAGGGGAAAATGCTTTCTTCCATTGAATTCTCTTTTGTTTGCATTCTAGGAACACTTCCTCACGAGTTTTCTGAGTTTGTTTGTTGAACAGGCCATAAAGACTATTCTCATAAGCATAATTATATGGTTTCACAAACTCCTTATTAACAAGTGGTTGACTATCAGCATCCCAAAGGGCAGTCTGTTCACTATCGGCACTTACCGGCATGCAATCAAGATCGGTCCTTTCAGTCTCATCAAGATAGAGACACGGGTTCGCAGCTTGAGCTTTGGCAAGGTACTCAGGGCTTGCAAAGCTAGCTTGACCCTTAAACATCGATGGAGGTGCTAGCATTCTTACGGATTGAATAGAATCATGCGTTTTATAAACAACGTTCTTCAAAAAGTAGACTTGTGCTTCTAGTTTCGTAACTTTTTCGGTTTCTTTATCATATCTACTTATGAAGTCTTGTTTTAACGCATCTACCTCTTGTTTCGTATCCTCTAGAATTTTAGCAGAATCGGTAGTGGTCATAGAGAGCTTTTGTTCAAGTTCATTAACTTTGGTATTGGCAAGGTACGTTTTTTGACGTTCATCCATTAAGAAAACATTATATTGACGCTTCTCTTTAGCTAATAACTCAAGAGTTGTATTATATTTGTTTTCAAAATCGTCCTTTTGACTTTTTAACGCACTTCCCTTGTACCCCTCAAGCTCTTTGGTTTTCTGAAGGAGCTCATCTCTATAGCTTTCAGTCATTTCAGTAGATTTGATAAGAGCAGCTTTACATTCTTCAAAACTTTGAGTGAGCGTAGCGTTTGCCTTCTTTAATTGCTTTTGACTCTTTTTATTTTCAGTGACATCTTTTTGTAAAGTAGCAATTAAATTAGCAAGCGTAATACGTTCCTCTTCATCATATTCATTTGCATGTTGATCATCCTCAGACTCATTATTGCACATGTCTGATGAATCGGGTGTGGTATTGCTATCAACCGTTTCCATCATACACGTATCATTAATGTCATTGGGTAGATCACTATGCTCAGGAATATCACCAAACACATTATATTCATCAGTAGTGTGTACCTTATCGATTGGCTCAGTGTCAAAGATAGGGCCATTGTCATCTTCAGTGACTTTGAGAAGTTCTTCAACCTTTGCCATGTACGAGTAATGTGCATCAAGCTCTTGATCAGAATCTTCATCATCAGTATCATCAAGCATGGCTCCTTCCTCAGCTGACAATTTAACCCCTGCTTCCATCTTTTTGCATAGCAACATCTTTTCCTTGTGATAGCTGGAGTCTCTAACCTTTTTCGGCTTCCTGCATTCCTTTGCCATATGCCCATATCCTTGGCAATTAAAACATTGAATCCCGCCCTGCTGAACCACTTGACTTCCAACCGTTTCCCTATTCCCAGTAGTAGCAGCAATCCTCTGAGTATCATACTTTGCAGTTTGTCGATCATGTAACACCCCCAAATTTATACAACTCAATACAGCGGAAGACTCGTTGGTGTTACGGGATAGCACATTACTCACATCATAGACAACGCATAAAAATCGCGTCGTTTATTAATAAATCATTTCCATTCATAAATATCAAAGTTACATCGGTCCCAAGTCATTATATTTCATACAAAGTTTTACAAAGTATTTGAATGGAAAATATTGTTTAAGTGCGGGCCATGAATTCTTGTTGTCTTCCCGAGAATTACCTTCAAGTACCTGAGATAAAACATGTTAAAAGAAAAGGTCAGCGATAACGCCGAGTGAATTCATAGAGTTTAATAAATTCCATCAATATAACTTTGGTATAAAATTAGTACCAAAAATCAATTCGTACAAATCATTGTAATAGGCCGTAAAATAGCCAAAATCATTTTATACAAATCTTTGTAGTAGGCCATAAAATAGCCAAAGTCATTTTATATAAATCCTTATCGAAAATCATAATATAGGCATTTGCCTTAAAAATTATTATACGAGCCAATGTCGTAAAAACATCATACAATACGTTTTGCAACGTTGTATAGATTAAATAAAACCGTTATATGAATATGGTTATGAAAACCAAAACACAAACATAATATCAATAGTATGACCCTATATTGCTAGTCAGGCAATACGTCGTAATTCTGAGCGTCTAGTAGTATTTCGTTAGTTTGGATTATTATAAGCCGCATGACATTGTTACCTTACTAAACCAACAACGGGTAGCTAACCCGATACCAATTTTTGCCCATCTAAAGTAGCGTGTCGTCACAAAGGTCACGCTATGGAAATTTTCTCATACATAAATTCGCTTACCAATCAATGTGGCACGACGGGGATCAACCGTCAAGGCGCGAACTGGGGTGATCGTCCCCAAATAGTACTATTAAATGCATAAGCGTCTACCAAATCCCGGTAGTTCACAATTCATGCTAATGGGACTTTTAGTGACATAACCTAACTTTAATAATCCATTTAATTTTATCTATCGGGTCCTTTAATCATTTATCGGGTCATACAATCGGGTCATTCAATCATTCGGGTCCAAAATCAATAAACAAATAATCGGGACAAATGGTGTCCTATTTTATAAAATCTAACATGTTATCTCCCTCGCGCGTTTATAAAACATTTATAAAAACATTTAAAAGAGTGCGAGGCTATGAACTCACGTTGATGTGGGAAGGCGGGTTATCGGCAATTCGGATGTACGGTACGTGCTTCAATCACGGAAACCTAGACAAATAATACTCGTCTTAGACTCATGTCCAATGACTTTATAAAAATACCAATTATGTATACATATGATGATTATATATATATGATGATCAAGTGGGTTTACATATTCTCGTTTACTCATTTTAGTGTTATATGTCGATAACTTTTATACTAGTTTACTAGTTTTACCCATTTACGTGTTTTAGGTCCAATAAGCCTATTATAAGTTATTTAACTTATTTTAATCTATTTTGTACTTATATTATCAGTACTTAAACTTCACAAGTTGGGCCCAAATGGGTTAAGCCCAATAATAAGTTTATAAGTGTTTTAGTCCATTTTTGTTGTATTGTTAGTCCAATAACGTTAATTTAGTCCGTTAACGTCCGTATGTCCTATAGTTCGGGTTTTATCGGTTTTTACTTGTTATACATGTTTATATATCAGTATATAAGTTTTATAAAGTTTACATTAGACGGGTCCAACCATCTAAGATTTATTTAACAAAAACGTTAATTTTACGGCGATAGCCCAAAAAGTCGTAAAAATCATGTTTATAGTTTTATAGCTTATAAAACTTAACAAGTTACCATTTTTATAAAATGTACACTTATTTAACCTTTTACATACTTATATAAATAAAATCCATAAGTTAGTGGGTTTTTATTTTACATTTTATACTATTAAATTTTGAGTGCTTATATAATAGTAATATACTTTAATTTCCAAAATCTGATTTTTATCTTCACTTTCACCAAAACTGCCATATCTTGAGTTCTATATGGAGATAGAAGCTCAAATTTTTATCCCATAAACTAGATGATATGTGCTACATTTAACTCTTTTATAGATACTGTTGAATCATCCTTTAGGTATTTTCTAAAAATCGTCCAAAACAGTGAACTCAGATTTATACCTTAAACTTGTTTTGATCATATCTCACTCATTACAATGATTCCATTGTATGGCCAACTCTAACATGTGTACAAGACTAATATCTTACTTTAAATCCATTCTACTTCATCATTTTATCAGTCCATGACCTGTTTCTTTACTGTTTTATACAGCCATGTAAATTAAGCATGATTTTAGCCTTGTTCTTTATAGTTTTTCACCTTTTTAATCATGTTTATCAACACCAAATCCCCACATAACATTTTTATCATCATATAATCATCATATACATATACAATAGGAAATAAAATACATGTTTACATAATCAAAACAATAAGAAGATGAAGAGGACAATCTTTATACCACCATGATGATGTAGGTTGATCAAAACATGGATTTTTGATGGAGAAACTTGTGGATATCCATGACCATCTTCAAGACCACCATGCTCCATGAAATCCTTGTGGAAAATTAGCCCCAAGACACCATGAATACTCCTCCTTGGATGTTATAAGCACCACCAATCAATAGGGTTTCAAGAGGGCATCAACATGTATATGAATAACATGAGATTTTGTGGTGAAATTTAGATCAAATGGGGGTTTTGTTTAAGATATGGGACGGCATCCATGGGAGGGTGAGAGAGTTTTGAGAGTGGTTTTGCATGTTGTGAAATGGTATGTGTGAATTGCTAATGGTTTTGTGTTGGTGTGTAGCTTAAAGTGGCTTAAAGTGTAAGCTTGCTTACACTTGTAGCTAACAAGTAAATAAGATGCCACATATTGATGTGGTGTCTTATTTGTGCCGTCCCATGGTGCTAGTGGGGTGGGACAATGTATTTTGTCCCATCTCACTAGTTTACGGGTATTCCTCGATTCTAGTTTTCTCGATTTGCGTGCCCTCGGGTCGTTTTACGAAAAACGTTTTTATAAATTATGAATCAATGGCACAAAACGAATCTAATAAAAATTGTTTCATCAAAAATGGAGTTCAAAAACGTAAATACGTAATCCTAAGGTTTCCGGTTTAGTCGTAAAGGACGTTAAAATAAAATCGTAAGTCCTAATCTCTTCTCGTAAATTTGTGAGTTTATGAACCAACACAAATTTAAAACTCCAAAATAATATTCACGGATAAATTTATTTCCTGAAATGTCGGACTGTCACCAAAGACGGTGTATGTAAACGTAAGCACGTAACATAGAATCCTCCGGTTTAAACGTAGTCGATGCTACTTCAAGACGTAAATCCAAATTTCTTCCCAAAATAAGTGAGTTCATAAAATAATATTTTCAAATAAATATTTAAGAATAAAATATCAACCATAAATTGACGGATTGTCACAGCATTTACCCCTAAACAGGATCTTTGTCCTCAAAGATCATCTTACTACTCGCTTCTTATTGAGTTAAAGCCATGTGGGTATTTCCTCCACATTCGGTCCTTTCTCACAAGTGCAATTCATTATAATACGCGAGTTTCATCAAACATAACTACGGGAATAAGATCAGGCTAAATGTTGACTTACTTTCTCTATCCATGATGTTCACGGGTTTCTGATGAATGCAACTTTTCGCCGATCTAAGCTCTACTAAGAATAATCAGATTCTCACTTGATAGATATTCCATCAAGTTCGATATACGAAACATAATTCACACAGTGCTTGAAGTCCTAGGGTAGATCCAGCTTATACGCCTTTCAAACCAATCTTTTACATCATCTCGATGGTCCCATACAACGGGGACTTATATCCCATGATTTGTCAGATCATGAATTCATTTTACCAAGGTTAAAATTTTTGGCATAACTTCGCTACCCATTTGGCACTTCAAGATCTACATTTCATATTCACATAATTTCCTATCCACTATCGGCAGTTAATAATCATATCCTAATTTCAACAATCATTTCAGATCTCGCGGGTCGGGTATTTTGCAAGGATAGGTTCGCCATCATAGGAACCTTAAACCTAAAAGACGTGTCCAACTCACAATGGGTGTATGTCGGATGTCTTCATCTCAACTCTTGCTTACAGATGCTCTAATATTTAGATCCTAACAGGATTCGATCTCAATCCTAACACGATGATTATCAAAGATAATCTCTCCAAAGGAAAACGATTATACAGTCTATTACCAAAGGTCAATCATTCAAACATAAAACAGCACTTATATTACTTTGTATCGTTACTTTACCTCGTCCCTTCGATTTGGGGTGGTACATAGTACTCTCATCAAGGTTCGTTCTTATTGATTTCTGAGCAAATCTCTAGAAATTCGATGTGGAGCGAGGATCTTGATAAAGATGTTCGATACAGGCACACTATGTTTACATAACTCTTTTGCATTTATCATTAACGGGAATGATATTAGCAGATTTGGTCAGTCTGTCGACGATGACCCAAATAGAATCAAATTCAGATGATGACCTTTGCAATAGCTAGACGTTTACTAATGCGTGAGGCAATGTCTGCCTTCATAATTTGTCATTAGTACAAGTTCTTCAGACAAAGATACTTTTAGTCAAAAATGACATACATATAATACTTATACTTACAAATTCCAACATAACTATATCTCACAATCCTTCATGTTTAGGCAACCATAAGTGGTCTTTAAAACATTTAACGCTATCGGCTTCTCAATTTTAATGGTTCACATTATTCGCGAACCTCTTTTATAATCTATATTATTCCTTTTTACAAACATTGTTTATTTTTATATCCTTCGGCAATTTATTTTGCACCTTCATTATTAAGGAACACGTCCTAATGGATTCTTTATCCTTCTTATAAACATCGTTTAAATTATTCGGCAGTTTGCACATTCATTATTAAGAAATACATTCTAATTGGTTCTTTATCTTTTCTATATTATGTGTCAGTAATTAATTTCACTTTCCTGATGAAATAAATATCTTAACCGTATTTATTCAAAATTCTTTCTTCATATCTTTTATGTTTTAGTTTCGTCTTAACTATCATTTTTATCAGTTTTACTCAATCCGACGTCTAAAGTGTTGATAATTATTACAACTAATTAAGTATTAAATATTCAATTTTTATGAAACATAAACGTAAAGATTTTAAATTTCTTAGTCCGTCCAATTATATGAAAATGTTCAAAAATAAATTTGAATTTAATTAACACGATTTTTGTTGATTTATCGAAAATAATTAATAAGATTCGTAAATGTTTGAAAAAAAATCTTCGGTTATATTTTGGTCAAAATTTTCTTAGTTTGAAAAGCAAAATGTATCGTTTCAAATTTCAAGTCATGGTTTAAATGATTTCCTCAATCCTTCTTAAGTTGTCTTAAGGTATGCAAAAACATTTACCCCTAAACAAGAGTTTAGTTAAATGTTTTGGTTATAAGGGAATAATCCCTTAAAAATCCGTTGTTAAAACATTTGTTAAAACATATTTCCATTTTCTTTTTAGTAAAATCCAAAGTCTTAAATGACTTCTAATTTTTGAAGAGTCAATATATTCCATTATCTATTAATAACATAGTCAAATAATGTAAAGGTTTAAGTCTTTAACCACATATCATTTATTCAAGGTTCAGGTTTTCATTGTTCGGCCAATTCAGGGCAACTTATAACTAATTATTAACTCATCCTTATTCTTATAAACAAACAAATGATCCTTAATGATCACAAGCATGAATTTATCAAATTACAGCCTTCACACATGATTCACCAAATTTATGAATGCTACATGTGCATTGGTCAACCCAAACGACATCACGTGAAACTCATAATGTTCATTCCAAGCACCGGATGTAGTGATTGGAATAGATAATCTTTTCCGCAGATGCGAAGTTGATGATAACCATGCCGTGGATCAAATCTTTAAAACATACACTAGAACCTTGAAAATGATCGAACAAATCTTCCATTTCGAGTTATGGATATCGTTTTCGATTGCCAATTTACTCAGATCACAGTAATCTATAAATATAAGGAATTATAACACCATAGCTCTTCAGGATGACAGGCTTGGTATAATAAAATCTTTCTCCGACAACTCTCTCAGTTGTACGGTAATTCCTTTAATTTAGATGGTGCTGACGCACAATGCCCAAGCCACAAGTGCAGCACCGGAAATATAATCAATACCAATTTCAATTTGCCTTAATGGCGAAAGTTTAGGTAATTCACCAATAAATACCTCCTAAAGTTTCAGATATCATAAACATCTTTTAATAAATTCATAATAGGTTCTTTCTAGATTATTATATTTATAACTAATTCACAGCCGTTTACGGTATAATTTCAAGTCAAAATGCGGGATATGGTCATCCATCAAGAATTATTTTGATCACTTTTGATAATCAACATCTCATCATTTAGGGGAATTCTATTCGAGTTCCCATCAATTAAGACAATGTCGTTATGTCATAATCAATCAATCCATTCTACTGGCATTACCAACTTTCCAGTTTTATTGCCGTCGATAAGATGTGAACTTCTCAAAAGTCTAATAATAACTCACGATCCTTCACAAATTCAAGGATATATGGAGATACAACTACCATTAAAAGAGTAAGGTCAACGCATTATCTATGCGAGAGAATTTCAAATCAGATACAAACAAAAACACTTAATGAATATGAATATATCCCATGTTTTCATAATTTGAGTACGCATTCGAAAGCTCCTCGGATCGTTACCCAGGTCATTCAAATGAAATCAAATCAAAAGAAATGATAAGAACGTCGATACATCCAGTCGGGTATCAACACTCGGTAATCAAATACTTTTCCTAAGAATCTCACTACGAGAGAATTGGACAAGAAAGTATTGTCAATTGTCAAATAAGGCAATTTCCACAGATGAGTAAATTCAACTCAGAAGAATAGATGCTACAGGCACATATATAGGTGTCCCTAACACTATGTCCCTATTTTCACTTCTTGCAGATCTCATAAATTTTAATCTTTCACAGTCTTCGAAGAAATTTAGCGTTTATTCATCAGTTTTATGGTGACTACTAATCAGTCTTGCATAGTCCATTCCAAATTGTATGTAGGCGCGCAACTATATACAATTTCAAGATTAACGATGCAATACTCAGTTCGTCAAAATTTTATCATCATGTTTATAATAAAAACATTTTCATGCTTAATTCTTATATAAGAATCAAGAATAAATTTACAAAGATTTTCTTTGTTATGGAAATAATTAAGTTTCCAAATCGTCTCTTAAACAACTTCATTTTGATATCAGTCACTTATAAATCTCACTTTGAATAATCCTTAATGTGATGAAAATTAAATTTTCTCAAAGGATACCGTTTTAACTTATAAAAACAATGTGTGATCTGCAAAAGAGTGATGAAAGCTTGTTCACCAAGAATTAACTACGATATAATAGGAGATGAGCTTTAGCCAAATAATCATGAGGGTCATGACCTTGATGGCACTCAAAAAGAATAATTCACAACGTAACTCAATTTAAGATGAGTACTTGTTCAATGGTTGCATCACTAATGCGAACATTAGGATGAAGCAATAAAAGATAGATAACATCGATACATGTAGAATTTAGCAATCAATGGTAGTCTTTTTCATTAATCACAAACAAGTCAAATTGTACCGTAACACATTACGTGTCACTATGTCATACAATTCTCAGAACTCATCCTACCAACTGATATCTCAGTTAAGTTAGGGATTATTTTTAAAAGATACCACAATGAATACTAATCTACAAGAGTCATTAGGTGTTCCATATGTCCCGGAAGATCCATCGGTCTCAATTCAGAAGAAGATTTCTTCAATTTATTTCTTGGACACTGGGCATCCTCGTTAGTGGACAATGGCCTAGGAACAACCCTTAACACGAATTAACAATCAATTAAAACCTTATAATTCAATCACAGAACTTAACGACTTCCTCTTATCAATCTCATATTCCATACGGGTTAAATCTTACTTTATTCAAGTTTTCAACCAACTTATACTCAATTCGATATCCTACCTCATTCTCCAATACTTTCAATCTTATTCATAAACCTTAATGGAGCAATAAAAGCTCGATATGAATCAACACTTAATTTCTAATCCTATAGCTCTTACAACAACAATTATCAAATGAGTCATTAATATGAAATGACTCGATCAGTCAATTAGACTTCTCGGAAAGGTATTAGTGGCATGAGGCTTTTGGGTAATGGTTCCAATGACAGCCTCAAGTGCAACATTTACCCTTTCGATTTCAATTTAAGAATCAGATGACAACGAATCATATGACACCTTTCCAGGTGGTAACGTTTTGTCAAACTCCACTCTATAAGGAAAGATCGTCATGACATCGATATCAGATTTAATCTCGCCAATTCTTCTTCAACATCACAATCAACTAATATCTACATTTCTACGAATATCAACCATTTATTGGGATCATAAATATCCACAACTTGGTTTAGATCTAGGATAGCTAGACTTCCTACGAGAATAGCTTCGATTAATTTACTAGGGGGATTTAGGGTACATTGTGACAATCTACGTCGTATAAATACCTCGTATAAATATCAAAATAATCATCAAACAATCATGTAAGAAAATTACATCATATATATATATATATAATCCAAGATATATATATATATTAAAATAACACTTCTCAGTCTGGCCTTGTCGGTATCTCGGGAATTCTTCGGCACCGTTATAGTCAAAAGATTTTTAGACATTTTTAGAAAAATGTTTATAGTTAAAAGATTTTGAAAAGTTTTATTCCAAACCTTAGTTTTAAAAATCTTTCGTTCTCTATAACGAGAGCTCTGGTACCAAACTGTAACACCCCCAAATTTATACAACTCAATACAGCGGAAGACTCGTTGGTGTTACGGGATAGCACATTACTCACATCATAGAAAACACATAAAAATCGCGTCGTTTATTAATAAATCATTTCCATTCATAAATATCAAAGTTACATCGGTCCCAAGTCATTATATTTCATACAAAGTTTTACAAAGTATTTGAATGGAAAATATTGTTTAAGTGCGGGCCATGAATTCTTGTTGTCTTCCCGAGAATTACCTTCAAGTACCTGAGATAAAACATGTTAAAAGAAAAGGTCATCGATAACGCCGAGTGAATTCATAGAGTTTAATAAATTCCATCAGTATAACTTTGGTATAAAATTAGTACCAAAAATCAATTCGTACAAATCATTGTAATAGGCCGTAAAATAGCCAAAATCATTTTATACAAATCTTTGTAGTAGGCCATAAAATAGCCAAAGTCATTTTATATAAATCCTTATCGAAAATCATAATATAGGCATTTGCCTTAAAAATTATTATACGAGCCAATGTCGTAAAAACATCATACAATACGTTTTGCAACGTTGTATAGATTAAATAAAACCGTTATATGAATATGGTTATGAAAACCAAAACACAAACATAATATCAATAGTATGACCCTGTATTGCTAGTCAGGCAATACGTCGTAATTCTGAGCGTCTAGTAGTATTTCGTTAGTTTGGATTATTATAAGCCGCATGACATTGTTACCTTACTAAACCAACAACGGGTAGCTAACCCGATACCAACTTTTTCCCATCTAAAGTAGCGTGTCGTCACAAAGGTCACGCTATGGAAATCTTCTCATACATAAATTCGCTTACCAATCAATGTGGCACGACGGGGATCAACCGTCAAGGCGCGAACTGGGGTGATCGTCCCCAAATAGTACTATTAAATGCATAAGCGTCTACCAAATCCCGGTAGTTCACAATTCATGCTAATGGGACTTTTAGTGACATAACCTAACTTTAATAATCAATTTAATTTCATCTATCGGGTCATACAATCGGGTCATTCAATCATTCGGGTCCAAAATCAATAAACAAATAATCGGGACAAATGGTGTCCTATTTTATAAAATCTAACATGTTATCTCCCTCGCGGGTTTATAAAACATTTATAAAAACATTTAAAAGAGTGCGAGGCTATGAACTCACGTTGATGTGGGAAGGCGGGTTATCGGCAATTCTGATGTACGGTACGTGCTTCAATCACGGAAACCTAGACAAATAATACTCGTCTTAGACTCATGTCCAATGACTTTATAAAAATACCAATTATGTATACATATGATGATTATATATATATGATTATCAAGTGGGTTTACATATTCTCGTTTACTCATTTTAGTGTTATATGTCGATAACTTTTATACTAGTTTACTAGTTTTACCCATTTACGTGTTTTAGGTCCAATAAGCCTATTATAAGTTATTTAACTTATTTTAATATATTTTGTACTTATATTATCAGTACTTAAACTTCACAAGTTGGGCCCAAATGGGTTAAGCCCAATAATACGTTTATAAGTGTTTTAGTCCATTTTTGTTGTATTGTTAGACCAATAATGTTAATTTAGTCCGTTAACGTCCGTATGTCCTATAGTTCGGGTTTTATTGGTTTTTACTTGTTCTACATGTTTATATATCAGTATATAAGTTTTATAAAGTTTACATTAGACGGGTCCAACCATCTAAGTTTTATTTAAAAAAACGTTAATTTTACGGCGATAGCCGAAAAAGTCGTAAAAATCATGTTTATAGTTTTATAGCTTATAAAACTTAACAATTACCATTTTTATAAAATGTACAGTTATTTAACCTTTTACATACTTATATAAATAAAATCCATAAGTTAGTGGGTTTTTATTTTACATTTTATACTATTAAATTTTGAGTGCTTATATAATAGTAATATACTTTAATTTCCAAAATCTGATTTTTATCTTCACTTTCATCAAAACTGCCATATCTTGAGTTATATATGGAGATAGAAGCTCAAATTTTTATCCCATAAACTAGATGATATGTGCTACATTTAACTATTCTATAGCTACTGTTGAATCATCCTTTAAGTATTTTCTAAAAATCGTCCAAAACAGTGAACTCAGATTTATACCTTAAACTTGTTTTGATCATATCTCACTCATTACAATGATTCCATTGCATGGCCAACTCTCACATATGTACAAGACTCATAGCTTACTGTAAACCCATTCTACTTCATCATTTTATCAGTCCATGACCTGTTTCTTTACTGTTTTATACAGCCATGTAAATTAAGCATGATTTTAGCCTTGTTCTTTATAGTTTTTCACCTTTTTAATCATGTTTATCAACACCAAATCCCCACATAACATTTTTATCATCATATAATCATCATATACATATACAATAGGAAATAAAATACATGTTTACATAATCAAAACAATAAGAAGATGAGGAGGAGAATCTTTATACCACCATGATGATGTAGGTTGATCAAAATATGGATTTTTGATGGAGAAACTTGTGGATATCCATGACCATCTTCAAGACCACCATGATCCATGAACTCCTTGTGGAAAATCAGCCCCAAGACACCATGAATACTCCTCCTTGGATGTTATAAGCACCACCAATCAATAAGGTTTCAAGAGGGCATCAACATGTATATGAATAACATGAGATTTTGTGGTGAAATTTAGATCAAATGGGGGTTTTGTTTAAGATATGGGACGGCATCCATGGGAGGGTGAGAGAGTTTTGAGAGTGGTTTTGCATGTTGTGAAATGGTATGTGTGAATTGCTAATGGTTTTGTGTTGGTGTGTAGCTTAAAGTGGCTTAAAGTGTAAGCTTGCTTACACTTGTAGCTAACAAGTAAATAAGATGCCACATATTGATGTGGTGTCTTATTTGTGCCGTCCCATGGTGCTAGTGGGGTGGGACAATGTATTTTGTCCCATCTCACTAGTTTACGGGTATTCCTCGATTCTAGTTTTCTCGATTTGCGTGCCCTCGGGTCGTTTTACGAAAAATGTTTTTATAAATTATGAATCAATGGCACAAAACGAATCTAATAAAAATTGTTTCATCAAAAATGGAGTTCGAAAACGTAAATACGTAATCCTAAGGTTTCCGGTTTAGTCGTAAAGGACGTTAAAATAAAATCGTAAGTCCTAATCTCTTCTCGTAAATTTGTGAGTTTATGAACCAACACAAATTTAAAACTCCAAAATAATATTCACAGATAAATTTATTTCCTGAAATGTCGGGCTGTCACCAAAGACGGTGTATGTAAACGTAAGCACGTAACATAGAATCCTCCGGTTTAAACGTAGTCGATGCTACTTCAAGACGTAAATCCAAATTTCTTCCCAAAATAAGTGGGTTCATAAAATAATATTTTCAAATAAATATTTAAGAATAAAATATCAACCATAAATTGACGGATTGTCACAGATCATATCTTGCAGAACCCTCAACATGCGTTGGATTATGTCGATCATACCTAGAAGGACTTTCACCACGTCGACGTGTGTCATACCTTGGAGGACTCTCAACATATCTGTTCTTTGTGTTAGATGATGTGCGAAGATTGTTGTTGGTGGGTTTGTAGATTTTCTTGTAAGTCTTCATTATGTAAGCAATTTGTTGTTTCATCTCTCGGTTCTTTTGAGCTTGGTCTTCATTACTATCTTCTTCAGATGAGGACTCAGATGGTGGTGATGGTGCTCTTGGCGCTTTACCTCGAGATTTTGTGGAAGATGAAGACTTAGATGATGTGGAATATCGTGGCGAGGATGATGTATTGGAGTATGGCTTAGGAGCACGAGAGTGAGGATCTTGAACATGTTGAGTGGTAGTCAGTAAAGCAAGTGGATTAGCCGTCTTGGCAACACGTTCAGTTCGAATCTCATTTGCTTCATTATGAAATTGCTTCAAGACGTCAAAGAGTCGATGATATGAGACCTCGTCTAACTTTTCTTGTTGTTTCACCAAAGTGACAAACCGTGTCCACTCGGGTTGAAGTTGTTGAAGAAATTGGACATTGACTTGCATGGTGGAGACTTGCAGATTATTTCTTGTCATGTCATTCATCATCTTATAAAACCTGGAGTAGTAAGAGTCAATAGATTCTCCATCCCTTGAAGTAAACTTGCCAAAATTCCAAAACAAGTTTGTTTTGACATCTTGTTTGTTGAGTGATTCTCCTTGTTGCAAGCGTTCAATAGCAGTCCACATTTCATGTGCTGTAGGGCATGCATCAACCGTGGAATAAATGTCATCTCCAATCCCACTTAGAACCATATAGATGGCTTCCTTCTCCGCATCATGCCAAGCACAATTTTCAGGTGTGAGATCAGCTCTTGTTTCATCACGTTCACTTGCAGGTATTGGATCAGTAGTATCTGTGGCTGCTCTTGGAGGAACTGAGATCTTCTTAAATATATATGGTCCATGAGTAATACATTTCCTCAAGGCATCACCATTAGGTCTTGTATCAAGATATCGTATGAAACGTGATTGCCATTGAGCATACCGACCAGATACAAGCATTGGTGGTCTCTCTTTGTTACCCGCCACCATTATGTTGTTGTTCGTCACACGATATTCGGCAGTAGAATCCATCTCCATACTCTCTAAAATGATGAAGTGAATATGGATCTTAAGTAGATTTGTTGTGATTGTTGTTGTGGTTTAAATTCCGAAAATTGCAATTTTTCTCCAGTCCGACAATAAATTCTCCAGTCCGACAAAAACGGTAGACCAAAAAAATTTGTATCGCCAAATTTTGAAATTGAGCTAGAAATGTCCGAAAACAGTATGGAAAAAATTTGAATTTACTTGATCTTCGTGTAAACGATATTCTGAAACTAGTCTAGATGGTGGCTAAGTCTAAAAAATACTCAAACAAAAATTAGCAAAACATGTCATCGGAATGATGATCGGAATGATGATCGGAATGATGATCGGAATGTCTAATCGGAATGATGATCGGAATGTCTGATCGGAATGATGATCGGAATGATGATCGGAATGTCTAATCGGAATGATGATCGGAAAGACCTTGTCGGAATACCAAATCGGAATGCTGATCGGAAAGACCTTGTCGGAATACCAAATCGGAATGATGATCGGAAAGTTGGTCGGAATGTTGAAACCCTTTTCCGATGCTACTGATCGGAATCCAAATCGGAATCTATAATCCCTTTTCCGATTACACCAATCGGAATACTAGTACAGTTACGAGATTTTGGGGTAAAAAAATGAATTTTTCGACAAGAAATCCGCGATTTTAACCAACCAAATGCGACCAAATCCCTACAACAGATATGTAGAAGAATTATATCAAGATTTAGAGCATAGAAACACAAAAAGAATCTTGAATTCGAGATGATTATAAGAGAAAATCACACGAACCAAGTAAAATCAACAACGAATCACAAAACTACCCCATGGCGATTGATACCAAATGTTGTCCCATATATTTGTGATATTAAGCAATGAAGAAAGAAAGAAAATAGATGAAGAAGAGATGAATTCCTAGAGAGAGAAAGTATAGAGGAGGTGATTAACTTGGTGAGATTAGATTAGAGAAAAGAATTTGTTACAAATGACCATCCACCCTTCTAACATGCTAGGAGGGTAGTATATATAGTCCACCCACATGCGGGCTTTAATGGACTATATATTGGGCCGGGCTTGTCATTTGGACTTTAATTAGTTTAAATCCAAGCCCGTGAACCACGACTAAATAACTACTTATTACAACGTTCTAATAAATATTACAATAGAAACCTATGACCGAACATTCTTGTTGACTCAATAATTTGAGGCTAACAGCGAGCATTGTAAAATTGGATACAGAGTTGCTTATGGATCTTCGAAGCTTACAAGGAATGTGTCAAAAGTATATTTATGATTGTTGGAATGTTTACATTCGTATCTTGAAATAAAAATTTGTCATATACATACTATTTTGCAACTATGTATATCCTAGTTTAAGGGGAGGTTTAGGAAACCTTTAGGATTTTGGGTATTCTTAAAATACTCTTATCACAATTCTAGATTGTGTCCACAGGTGAGTAAGAATTGGAATTTCTAGTTCATGTTGCCAAGACTTTTTGTCCTAGAATTGGGATTGGTCGGTTGGGAGACTTGGTGTATGTATCACCCCCAAATTACCACACAGCAGAATACCACATTGGGGCGCTACTAATAGCACATCGCGCACAATCATAGACAACGACCTCAAAGGAGACGTTAAGTTAATATACAATCTTGTCCAAAAAGTTTCCCATCCTAATATATATATAATCAGAGTAGCGTTGGTCCCAAAAACCGTTACCAATCACAATACATTAAATGCTTAAAAGCAGTTTATTCATTTCATAGGATGGAAAAGTAAACAAAGATTTAGACAAGTAAGCACCAACTTCCTCCACACATGCTCTGCTGCTATCCATCTTTGATTACCTGAAATACATGTGTAAAATCATCAACACAAAGGTTGAGCAAGTCTATAGGTTTTACAAATCATTTGAACACAAGCAAAGATTATAAGTTTGTGGCATACTTGAAGGCAACAAGAATCAAATAATAATTTGCATCAACAATAATAATTGTATATAGCATAAATTGCATTAAGCTCATGGAACCGAGCCCTTAGACACTCCGTTAGGTCTAATAAGACAAGATATTTATTAATTTTCGTTACCTCCAGATTATTGGTACATTTTCGTATACCTGACTTCTCAATACAATATGTTCAAACAGTGTGGAGGTTGGGCCTAAGCTTCTGTGAAAAGTCCACACAAACTGAACCGAGGCGGCTTCCCCAATAGATCTATTAATTGTACTAGCGGTTAACCCATCATAGGTTAATTAACAGTCCATAATTGAGGCTTTAACAAAGGCAATCACCTAATGCAATTCAAAGGCAACCACGGGTCCATTCATAGAGGGACAAGCATACCATAAAAAACTTGTGTTCTAAGTTTATGAAAAACATGTATTCCCCCTCCCGGGTTTAAAAACCATTTACAAAATAGTGTAAAAGCGAGGCTATAGACTTACCTTAAATAATACAAAAAGCTGGTAGTAGTAGTGATCGCCGAAGTGAAGATGCCTCCCAAATATATACACATCAAAAGCCGCCACCTAACAAATAAGGTGCGAGCTTAGCAACATACTTAAGTATTCTAAATCATACTTAGTATAATAAAATCATCGACTCAAAATAGTATGTACATAGACATGACCAATCAATGCAAGTGATTACTTCTAAACCCCACAACATGTACTAGCTTTCCAAACTAGCATCTTCGATATTGATCCATCTCAAGATGCCAATCAATACGGTTAAAATACCCTAAATGGGTCTCCAATCTCAGAATATACACCCACACATAAGACTTACATCATTTTAGAACTTTGAGAAGCTAATAGATTAGCCTCTCGCCTCAAATTTTGACGCGAGGTTAAGTACCTCCCAAAAATACTCAGCCGGTACTTACAAAAAGTACACACTGTTTTACCATACTTAAACAACTCCGTTTTTGACGAAACTTGGTGACAAACTCACTTAATATCTGTAGAAGACTCAGTTAAAATTTCATTCAATGATTCACATTTTAGAACCACCTGCTCGACACATCTTTAGACTTTAAAAACCGGACAGTTTTGCACACTTGTATCGTAAAACCATTCTGACCTTGTTAAACATTTCCATTAACAAAATTACCACTTGACTTTAAAAATAGACTCAAAATGCTAAGTTTATAACCCAACAATAGCCTATGATCAGTTTTAAAACTCAACTTATAGTCCCCGAGATTCGATCCAAATATCGACAACAATTTCGTATTGTGTCAATACTCGTCTCCCGGTACACGAATATTCAAACTAGCATAACTTTTGACTCGTTTAGAGTTAAAAGCTCTATCTTATATCGAAACGAGCGTCCCGACGACTAATACAACAATATCTAATGATATCAAACTTTAATCAAAATCCATTGTACGAAAAATGGCCTTAAACCTACTGATCTAAAATGACTCTTTAAAAATCATACCAACAACCATTTTGTCCCATTTTAAACATCATCTACACCTCAAATATGCTATACCCATCATCTACAACATCTCATATCATCCCTAAATCACTTGCATGATTCATCCTTTCAAAACCCATATCAAAAATATAACATGCAACACTTTTAAAATCAGTTATAATAATAATAACACATTACTACAACAATAAAATGGATCAAACACCATTGTTCTTGATTAAAAATCTTTGAAAAGTAAAAGTGAATGCATGTAAGCAAAAATCATACCAATAGAATCACCATTTAATTTCAAACATGGGACTTTGTTTAGATTAGCTTGAATCAAGCTAGAAATCAAACATCAAAGGGGTGTTTGTTGTGTTGGGGGTGACGGCATAAAGGAGAAAAGAGAGAGGGGAGAGAGATTTTGGTGAGTTAAAATGCATGTGTGTGTTTTATGAAGCCTTTTATATGGTGGAGTAGGGTTTGTTTTGCAATTGGTGCATTCTTGTGGACCAAAATGTGAATATTAGTTAAAAAACGGGAAATGACTAATAGTCAATTTTGTAAATAAAAATATAAATCTCGTTTATTAAATCGATCGTTTTAATAATTGAACGCACACAAAAAGAAATAATAAAGTTCGACTCAACTTAATACGTAATGAAATAAAAATTTCAAAAATATCAAATATCGAAATAATCGATACTAAAATATAATATTTGGGCGTCTATTGGCATCGCGATCACTATTAGTACTCTGCAATCATTACAACAATTAATTATAGTCACACATTATCGGTTTCGACTAAAACCATCAAATATAATAATACTCATCATTACTTAGAAATTAAAAATCCGTTATATAAATAGGATAAAATAATGACGTTAAGTGGTAATTCGTTTTTAGTTCATTTTCTCTCGGTCTAATCGAATTGATATAAAAATTTTAAGCTCAACTTTATTTTTTTTTTGGTGTATAATAGCTTGATTGGTATTTAAACTACTTAGCACAAAGCAAGAAAAAAATGTAAAATAATAACTATCTACATATACGTACTAAACTAAAACATTTAGCAATTACGACATTTAAATGTATAAAACATCAAATGCAAATTGTAAAATTAAACTATAAATGTAAAATTTGAAATACAAATTCAATTTTATAAAATCTAAAGTTGTAAATCTAAATTTGCATCTCCAAAGATACTAACACAAGACTATGACATTTTCAACTTTAATAAGCCCAAATCAAGTCTCAGCGTTTAACTGACCTTTAAAAGAACTGGCCCAAAGTTTAGCTAGCCCAACTACATTAACAGTATAACTAAACGGACTAATAACGCAAACCAGATTTAACCAAATGGACTAACTACGTAGATGACTAACGGGATTTGACTGTGACCGTTATGAGAAGATATAAAATGAAGGGTTAAAGTTGTACATTAACGAAACTTGTACAAATTGATTTTAGACAGTAAAACACATCTACTGATTCAAAAGAAAACACATCTGCTGATTCAAATCTTTACATCTATGAACTGATTATTGAGTTAAACTATATGAGACTAAAAACAATGCTAAAGTTAACCAATATTACTCCTAAAATTGGTAATGAGACTCACTTCTAATCAGTTTTAACAATCTATAGTGTACACATCAGCAAGACTACTCCAAATTTGTGCAGCATAAGCTATCTAAATTTATCTCTCAAACTCCACTTAAATGCTAAAATGATAATGTACAACATCAGAAACATAAGAAATAAAGCTATAAGCTATATTAGTTAACAAGTATGTAAAAAGTAAACAAATTGAGCAATTTGCAAGAAGATTAACACTACACAAATGATCTAGCAGATTATACTAATTATTGTATACTATAGATGCAGAAAATTAAATTCGTGTGCTTAACCAGTGCATCCGAAGATCAAGTTCGCTGAGTCGAAGTATAGCGCTGTGCTAACTTTACTATTTGCTTAACTACACCTAAACTGATGACGAACCGGAACCAATCACCACTTACGGAACTACATCTGCTGAAAATAAAACTTGACTTCTTGTCAACAGAAACCTGCAAAAGATTTAAAAATGAAATGCTGTGCTTGCAAAAATAGACTTGCTGAACTGGAGAGTTCGATTAATAAACTGTAACACAGCTATCTACTTCTACAAGTCTAGTCCCCATCTGCCAGCTACTGTTAACCATACGAACTGCATCTAAGCCTGCTAACTGATATCACCTAACGAACAAGATCAGCAAGCTCCAATCGACTTCTTCCGAAATGACTAAATCCTAGATGATCTAAACTGATACTCTTCAAATCACCGTGTATTCATAACGCCAACACTAAACTAGATTGTTTAAACATTGAGTAGAACAAATTTCATCTATTTCAACTACACTCGAATCAAAACTAGCAGAACCGATATCAAAACTAACCGAGACTTATTCTAGATACTACAAGTCTATCTCGAACCCAAAATGAACTTGTACAGCTATTTCGATCAGCAAACTCAAACACTGCGAACAAACTTGGTAACGATTATAAACGAATTTTAAACAATATCTCTAACAGATTAACTAATTCTTATCAAATCTGACTCAAAAACTTCCATTAATGAGAAGTATATCTCACGAATAGGAAATCGGTTCAAAAGGTGTGAACTATTTAAGATCAAAACAATATTATTGAATTAGAAAGAAAGAAGAAAAGTAAGCTTGAAGAATGTTTCATTAATGGCAAAAAAGTAGTTACACTTCTAACTGAAAATGAAACTGAATTAATACTCTGAATAACAGAAAGAAGTTACAACTATATGGAAAGATTAACTAAACTAATCCTAACACTTACTAACTATGTGTTTATACACCTAAGCTAACCATCTCCAAATGAGGTCTTCATCTTGTATTTACAGGCGCTGGAGAGTGGTGGTGTGACGTGTCTTGTCCAATCCCTTGATGCCACGTGTAAAATACGAGGTTTGACTATTTAGGGTTCTTCACATCCAAATTGGGCGTTTCTTCAATTCTTGATTTTGATCCAATTCATGTATATCTTCTTGTAGAGGAGAACAAGAGGGTCATCTTTGCTGCTAGAAGTTTCGCCTGAATCTTCTTGTATCTCCATTAAAATCAAGTTGCAGGTCTTGGTGGTGGAAAGTGATAAAATGTCTGTTTCTCTCTCTTCGTTTGGAGAAGAAGAAAGACACGTTGTGTGTTTGTTTTGAATGTTTTATGGAGCATTGACCGAGTACATATAAAAGTTAAATAAACTTTTCAAACATTTCTTTTTTTGGTCCTTTATTTTCCATTTTAATCAAAAGTATTGTAAGATTTTTAGCACATTTCCATTTTATCCTTCATCTTGATAGAAGTTGCAACTTAAGCCCTCGATCTTGGTAAATAATAGCAAGTAAGGTCCTCGAAGCATCATTCGTCATTTTCTTCGTCTTTTCATCACATAAGTCCTTGAAACCGCGTGTTTGCTCAAAAATGCATCTTTTTACCTGAAAACACATGAAACACAAATACCCACGTAATTCTAATATTTTTCAGTTAAATATAATGTATTTGACTGTGTTTTGAGTGGTATTTGGATCATAATTGATGAGTGTTTTCACACTTATCAACTCCCCTCCACTTGACCATTGCCATGACCTCATGCAATGCAGCGTTTTAAAGCTCTAAAGTGCATTTTTCTCATAATTAATCCACCTTGCCATTTTATGATTTAATAAACTAAACTATACTAAATAATGAATGATTTTGAATATTTACAATGCAATGCAAAGAAAAACAATTCTATTTATATATTTTTGATTTTTCTTGAAATGGTTTTGATGGAAAAACTCATAAAGAAGTCAATGACTTAAATTAGGGCTTTGGTACCATGGACATTTATCACCCTCAAGTTTCACTTTCCCCATACCAAGCTTAAAAATGGGATCATTGCATTCACAAGTAAAAAGTGCATCAACTTATTCATAACAATTAAATGTGGAACCGGTTATTATTTGAGCAAATTGCTTTTGGGCAAATTTGTCATTATTTAAAGCGTGAAATATAAGAAATGTAAAATCCAAAAATAAGGAAGCACGGTTTTAATCCTATGTAATCCTCTCATCCATTACTTGAAAAACCGATCACAATTAATATAAGTCCGTTTCAAGAGTAGTAAGTCATTCGCCTTATGTGTAAAATCCTCATGTCATGCATTAATAAGTAGCTACACACTCGCTAAGGAAAGAAAAATAAAACTCACGCAATAATTTACATCCTCCGCCTTTTTGAGACTTTGGATCTTCAATCCCGCAACCCGTCAAGGTAATATTGGAATCTAATAGTTACTATAATTAACATTTCACTGCCCCTCTTGGGAGTCTTGTATAATTAGTTTTTTTTCTTTTTTTTCTAGCCACTCATTTTTTATAAGCCGCTCTTATTTTTCTTTATTCCTCACAAAGAAAGTTGAAAAGAATAAAAGGAAAAACACCCGCTAAGTATTAAGCATGACATAAGTCTAGTACACATAAAACGTTCTAACTTAGAATCTTAAGACGTACTTATACCAACCATGAATGATTAGTCAAAAATGCATAAGAGATTACAAACCGATTAAAACTGTTCTTGATTATTTATTAACATATATACATGCGAAGAAAATAGAGGTAAAGAAGAGAATGGTTTAACCACAAGTAATCATCATGAAGTTTATCTAGCCCTTTTATACTTGCTTCAACTCTATTATTTCCCATTCTCCACAAATTTAAAATCTCAAATAATGGGATTGGTGGATGCTTAGCCTAATAGACGAATGAAGGACTACATGGTTAAGGATACTAGCTAGAGAATGCTAAGATAAGCAAACTCGGGTTGAGTCAAAATATCCATGGCGGGCCTAATATGTCAAAGAAGTCTAAACTTGTTAAACCATGTTCTTATTATATTTTTTTACTCTTTTGGATTTTTGATGAAAAGCAAAAGAACAATATATACAATGCAAATGTGATATGAACATGAAAAATGATTAATGCAAAAATTATGAATGCACATTTTTGGTGGCCAAAGTAGATCAAAAATTTGAAAAATGTATGAAAATATAATTTTCCAAGTTATCATGAAGTCAATGACAATGGTCTAGGTAAGGTCACTTCGATAGAAGTCTCCCCTACACTTAAGATAAACATTGTCCTCAATGTTTAAGAGCATGGAAGTATAAAACATCCCCTACACTTATGACAATGAATAGACTTTGCTTAACCCAAGTTAAGGAAAGATCAACTATAGTGAATTCATTTTTAAAGTACAATGTGTTTTGAATATCACGATAGCAAAAACTAATCGAAGTGAACCAGATACACGGGCCTCCTCCATAAGCTCCAAGCATGAAATGTGAGAGAGCAACACTTGAAACAAACACGAAAAGACGAAGAAAGGAAAACCCTCCACTTCAACTCTACTATAACATCCTCTTAATTAAACCTAACCTAGTTAGATCTAATCTACGTTTTCTAACCTAGTTATTCAATGCTTGAGTTTTTTTAACCCTAATTCGCTAGCTCGACTCGGCCCCGAATTACGTTGTCCGTGGGGAAACCATCATGGAGAATAAATGATATCCACTTTGAAGCTCGTCTCACATGATACACTCAAACTTAGCATGTTGCCATTTACTATAAGATTTACAATATCCGCCTCGATAAATGGAACGGTCCAACGTGTCTCAAGTTTGTCCAACATACGAAATCTCTCAAATAGGAAGCACCCCAGGATCAAATACATAGTTTCCATCTCTACATTTGAACAACTCTGATAGTTGTTTTTATAGATATACAAGTCTTAGGAAAGACGAGTATAAATGCGGTAAGTATTAATCGACACGATTTAGGAAAACCGTGAAGAAGAATAAATTCCAAGTTCGTTCTCGAAGGAGGTGTGTGTATTAATGTGCCAATATATATGAAATCAAGTTTGGATTAGTGACGTTTTTGGTTTAGAAAGAGAAAAATTAAAGACGAGCTACGCTACGATTAAACTACGACGAATTAACGTAAAACGATGACGTAATTACGTAAAACGCGACAAAATTAAAAATTAATTAAAAGATTAAACTAAGTCTAAAATAATATAAATAAGAATAAAAATCCAACAAATATATTTTAAAACCTTTTATTAATTAAATATTCAATTTTTAATACTAATTAAAGCCCAAAAATTAAATATAATTAACAAAATGCCCAAAATATTAATTTATTGAACTAATAACTAACTTATATTATTTAAAGACTAAAAACTATTTTTCCTAAATTTTCAAAACTATTTTTCTATTTTTAAAACACTAAAAACTATTTTTAAATTAAAATAATCAATAAAAATAATAAAATAATGCCAAAAATAATTTGACAATTTTAAAAATCCTAAATTACACTAATGAACAGAAGAAAATTGAAAAAGTTTGAAAAAAGTAAAAATTTGCACTAAAAGACAAAACTGATTAATAATTAAACCCTAATTAAGCTAATTTAATTATAAAAAATAATTAAAACAGTGAACAGTAAATATTTTTAAACTAAAAATCTTAAACTAATTTTCTAAATCTAAGAAAAATTTTAAATCTGAAAAATATTACTTTTTTACACTAAATTCCAAAAAACAGTAATTAAAAAGTAATTTAAATAAGCTATTTAATCTAAAAATTGCTTAATGTACAGTAAAATAAAATTAAATTATACTGAAAAATCAGAAATAAAAAAAGAAAAATATTGGAAAAAGAATCAAAGTCTAAAACCTATTTTGAACCACAAAAGACAAAAAAGAATGAAACTGATGGTGACATGCTACTTGGTTTTGTCTGTATCCCAAGCAGTGGTAAGTTTAATACAAACAGTGGGAACTTGGTTCCCACTGACAATGATAAAAACAGGTCTATGGACCTTTTGATTTGTAACTTGCTTGTTTTTGAGTTTTGATGGGAAACAAAGGCACCCCCACACTCATGGAAGTGTGGGGAGTCACAAGAAACAAGAAAAAGAGCACCTTGTTCACACAAAACAAACACAAAAGGCACAAATAGGGGACTGTTATAGCTAGGATGTATCTGATGAACAGTAACTGGTGTTCTAGGCAATTGGAAGAATTTTGGATCACAAAAGCTTATACAAATCAACACCAAATCACCATGTAATACTCAAAAGTCCTAACTTAACACTACTTCTACTGATTTCCAAGATATGAGATCTTATAACTCAACAAAAAGTCTAAACAGTCCTACTGAATTTTAAGCTAGTTAAAACCAACTAATAAACATGAAAATCCTATTTTCTTCTACCAAACATGAAGTAAGCAACCTAGTTATCCTAACTCTACCCAAAATGAGCATGTTTAAATTGTATAAAGGCCAAATAGTGTCACTCAACTTAACCTAATATGCAAATCCAAACCCACCCTTAATTTTCTGAAAATGAATTCAACAAAGCAAATGCTAACAAAACTTCATTAAATCATTTGGGACCAATTGATACATGCTCAAAAAGGTATAAAAGCTGACTTTAAACAGAGTTGAAGCAATTACAACAGACAACAATGAATTCACCAAGCCAATCAAATAGGCAGAAACTTTTGACTAGGTAATGAGGGTTCAAGCCTTACCTAGTGGGACCTACATCCAGGCCCCACCATGGCCAGCTGATGCCATCTCCTTAGAAGCTAAAAGAGGAGCTTATGGGGGCTTTGAAATAGCTGTTGTAGAGATATGCTGGTGTGACTATTTAGTCACACCCAATATGTCTTGAATCTTGACACCTGCTAAGAATTAACACACCAAGAAGGGTGACTGATGAAACCACTATAGGCTATAAGCTAGGCTTATTGATTAAGCCAGCTTATGGCTTATAGCTTATAGAACCAAGGAAAATAAAAACCAACTTTTGAAAACCAATAACTGAAACCAACTGAAATTTGATTGAAAACTTATTGCAAACTTAAAACCAACATCAACATTCCACTTTCACTTCATATTGATAGTGATTTAAGTTTTTTTAAAATGCTTTTTTTTTCAAGAACCTATGAAAAGTAATTTTCTGAAAATCCTTTTGTGGTGTATAAAAACTATTAACAACTTAAACTAAATTGCTAAATAGGAAAACCATTAAAGTAACAAAGCAGTAAGGGAACTCAAAAGTATATCTCAAATGAAACATTTATAAATTACTTTAAATATTCAATTAAAAAAATTACAAAGAGATATAATTTTTGGAACAAAACTGAATGTAAACCTAAGTGCCTTATAAATAGGCTACATCATCTTCTAGAAAGCTTAAAACCCTAATGCCTTGTAATTCCCACAATGCCCTTGTGAATATCCGAATATGCCTCTTTGATTCTTGGTCTCGGATGCTTCTGTTGGGGTCCCCATGTGAAGCACAGCTGAATATTTCATCCTAGCCATCAAAAAGTTGTGGGGAACAAGGCTTGTATTGTGAGCTGTTGATTTGGTCTTCAACATGGGTCAAAGGATGAAACCCGTGACTGGTGAGGGGACAAAGTCATGGTGAGGTCGTTTTCTGGGTGGACCATTGTGTTTGGTGAGCTGGAAATGATCAAAACCCCATGTTTAATTAGTTGTTGGTTTAATAAATAAATAAATTGTAACTGGGTTTGGCTAGGGTTTATAGGATGAAGGTGGGTAAACAGGTCTGTTTAATTTAGGATTAAGGGTGAATTGTTTTTAAAAATCTGTTTCCCACAAAAACTTAATTAATAAAAATCTTTTAAAAAACTTGGCTTAGTGGAAACGCGATGTGGAAGGGTTGTGGTTTGTGATTGGTTGAAAGTTATGGGTGGGTGACGTGTCAGCTCTTGGTTGGTGGAGAGGTGTTTGCTTGTCTGCCCAAATAGGTCCCTTGACTCTCTTCTTCTTGTCTTTTAACTTTCATCAGCCCACAACTCACACTTTCTTTGTAATAAAGTTTCAATTCTTCTAATTTGGCCACAACATGTTTTTCAAACATGTTACAAGGATCATTTATCCAATATAAGCATTCTTCAAGGGCCAAAGATGTAATACCTCATCATTTTAGGGACCCAATATGTAATTTAGACTTTTACAAGGGTTTAAAATGACAAGTCTTCAAATGTAGAGGGACCAATCTTGCCAAATCTTCAAATCTTCAAGGGCATTTTTGAAAATTCCAAACTTGGGCCCGGTTTCTTGTGCGGCTTCGTTTCCCGTGTTCGTTTTTGCTTTATTCTTGTAATCTTTTGGTGAATTCACGATATCCGCACCTGAAATACACAATGAACAAACACAAGCATATTTTTGGGTATTTTGATGATATTTTAAACGTTTTAAGCCCGATTTGGACGATGAGACTATGTATAAATACAGTCTCATCACTCCCCCATACTAAACCATTGCCGTGTCCCCACGCAATGCTAGAATTAAGTATCGTAGCACTTCCAAAATTCATTTTATGATGACTTTTATTGAAGACATAAATTTAAATAAACTATTACACGCGTTTTAGACATAATGTATTGTTTTCATCACGAGAAAGTGACTTTTGGGATCATAGAACAAGAACACGTGAATGCTTCGTTAGAAATAATTTCGTCGTCCTCGATTTTCACCCAATTCCATGCTAAGCGTGTAACGAGATCATTGTTATTATAAGTTAGCAACACGATCATATCTCATGAGTGTTAATTACACACCTAAACTCCCTTATTCCTACTTGGTATCTCTTATATTTTATTTTGTCTTAATGATCACGAGGATACATTATTGACTTATGCGTGAATAGAGATTAAGTCTAAAAATAGAAACTTAACGGTGTAACCAAAATCATTAAATTAATAATTCACCCCAATAGACAACGATGTCAAAAAATTAAGTCAACAAGAAGGATCGATAGACACGGTTTTATAACGGTTTTGAACATGAGACTTATTACCAAGACTTTTATACGCCCCCTAATGGAAGGGCCTTATTATCTTTGGTTTACCTCCATCTTTTATTCAACTTCGCCATGAAGCTTTTATTATGACTTCGGTCTTGCCTTGCCTTTTATTATCCGCCTCATCGGTGGTTTTATTAGCCAAAGACGTATATCCTCACGCTAAAGCAAATTTTGGATCTTTAAAGCTTCAAAGATTAAGGCTTGATTCACTTTCAATTTGGGCATAGATTTTTCGGCCTTGTGAGCTTCAAATTTTTGCTTAATTTAGGTGAGCACTTGAAATCTTATTATTAGGTGAAGCTTTCGATTATTCGGGTGCCAATACTTCAAAACCGTGACGCTGGCGATACCTTAATGTTTTCCCAATTTAATTACATGGAAGCTACCAAAACAAATTAGAAACCAACAATAGTGTCTAAACCGCCAAATCAATATTTATTAACAATTTATTATGCAAAAGCGTTGGGAGAATAAGCTAATAATTACTACACATAAGATCGTGACGATTACGAGACTTATAAATAACTCTATCATTTCTCGTCCTCATTTAAGAGACTTAGCCTAAAAAGTTAAGGAATCGAAGCTAAGTGCTCAACACGCACGGTCGAGTCAAAAATTACTCTCGTTCTCACCATCGGAAAACCTACATTCGTGTCTTAAACACTTACAAAAAAACAAGAAAATTTTTAAAATTTGGCCATTTTTAGCCTTATTTTGCATAAAACGATAACAAAAAGATGAATATTGGATTGCGTGTTGACGTAAGCAAGGTGAAGTATCTACTCACCCCCCATACTAAAACTAAACATTGTCCTCAATGTTTCGAGTCTAGGGGTGTAAACACCCCCATACTAGAGACGAAGTCGAATGCTTAATCTCGAGCATGGAAAGGGTAAAACGAATAACCTAAAAGCCGTTTATGAATTATGCTAATAAGATAAACGTTAGAACATAAAAGGATATCATCGGATATCGGAATCTCCAAAGGCAACGATCGAAGCTCGAGTGCTACGTAAAACGAACACGAGAGGTTTCAATGATGACGATGAACCTAATGAATCACAATCACAAACAACCACGAAACAAAGGTCGGAAGAGAACAAGTCCCCTCGTTACATTAAACTAAGAAAGCGATAATATTTACAAGGATAAGCATGAGAATCCCCCACGAGGCACCTTGTTTTTGATAACCGAGTCAAAAGCTCGACTCGAATCCCCATAAATGTGATCATTTAGGGATAATCTTGGCATGGTAATTTTTGGAGGGGCTTACATGATAAACAAGGCCCAAAAAGCAACCAATAATAAAGGCAAAGACTTTATACCGGGGTCAAAGATCGTATCCTCACTTTTGGTGGAAAATGATAAAGGTAAAGCCGGAGGATACGTTTTGTAAGGAAGAAAACTCCTTACAACGTACTCGAAGTACGTGTAGTCATGAGAACCGAGAGGGTAGGTAGGACTACTTTGAGACGAAGGCAAATTTGAAAGAGAATCAATAAAAATAAGGGTCTCAAAGTCCCCACCCGGTTCAAAGGCAAAGGCCTCATTAAAATCCTCATTCTCATCGAGAGGCGGTCCATCGGTGAACCCCTCGAGAATGTAGGCATCACAAGTCAAAAGATAAGGCTCATCCAAATGAGACGTAGGGAGGGTGACTAGCAAATCCGGCTCATCGAGTTTAGGATCCAAAGAATCCTCACTCTCGATGTCCTCGAACATCTCATCAAAGAGAGGATTTACGTCACCAAAAACGAACTCGTCATCAAATTCAAAAAGGGTATTCGAGTAGATTTTAAATTTGTCGACACGAACTTCCTCATTGAGTAGTGACTCGTCATCACTAGTGGAAAAATCATCATCGAAAAGCGGGTTCGAAAAAGTCAATGATTCTCTACCCGAAGTGTCATTGGGAGAGACATCATCACATGAAATCGTATCACACTCACTATCGTAATTTGCCTCGCTAGAATTTTCGTGGAAAAATTCATCGAGAGCAAAATCACTTAACTCCTCATCGAAGACAACCGTAGGCTCACTTTGGATTGGAATAGGGATCTCAACACTAGGATTAGTGCTAAGATTCTTCTCCCCCATACTTAGAGGGGCATCGGGTTTCGTTGGGAGCGTGAGAGTTATGGTTTCACAAGACGAGTTGAGATTAAAAATGTCGCAATCGTCGTCGTCATCATAAATAGGAGGCGTGAGATCACATCTAGCTAGATGCTCCTCTCTTTCTAGTTCTTGTTTTTATGACGAATATCGATGCTTAAACCATTGTAATCTTGTAAAAGTTGTTTAGTTCTAATCTCACACTCTCTTTTAAACTCGTCACTTATTTCTTCTTTACAATATCTCCTAATGCCGAGTTCATTAGAGATATCGTTTATTTCTTGATTGATTCGTCGTTTCTCCTCTTCCATATCTTTGATGCTTTCTTCGATCACTTCGACGATTGAAAGTTCCCTTTTCTCCATAATTTGTTGAAAAAGCAATTTAATTTCTTCAAATCCCTTGTCGACGCGACTTGCACCGAGATCATCATCGAAAGAATTTTGTGGAGGTGATTGGTCAAAACCGGGGAATTGATTGTCGGAAGACGTATTGTAGTTCATCGGTTGACAATCGTACCCATAATGAGGTGCCTTTCCACAAGACTCACATGAATACGACGATGGATATTGCGATGATTGGTCAAAGAAATTAGGATTCGGTGTGGGGTCATTATAATTCGTACAACAAAATCCGAAGTCGTGCTCCAAACCGCAAAAATCACACGAATAAGACGAAGGCGGTTGTGGTGTTTGGTCATAGGATTGAAATCCGTAACCATGGTCGTTTTGAGGAGAGTTGTATATGTACCCCTCCCTTCCTCCATAAATCTCGCAATTGAAGCAATTACCACCGTCGGGCGGACCTCCACAATATGGACAAGAGTAATATCCCTCGTTGGACATGACGAAACGCGAATGGTGTTACGAGAATTAAACACTAGAGGGTTAGAAAAAGAATTAATTGATAAGGGGTAAGAAGAATATTTTTCAAATTTGATTGTTTTTTAATTTTTTTTTAGATTTTTGAATGTATTACGTAGACACAAATCTACAAATCTCTCCTCGAATCGACTTTCTCGATTAAAGGAGCCTCAAAGAATGAAAACGATCACTTGGAGTGAACGTTCTCGATGACTTTAGAACGTTGGTGGAACACCAAAACGTTCAAGAGGGTTTAATCTTGAAAACACAAGCAAATATAATATACGTAGATTATACTTGGGCGAAAAACCCTCGATTAGCCCTCTTTCTCAAAACACGCACAAGCAAGCGGAGGAAACGAGGCGGCGCGAAGCACTTAAGAGCCTTTTTCCTTTAGGTCGTGAAATACAACCGCCTTATACCCACCTTATAGTTTGTGTTAATTGAAATTAAACCTCAAGAAAGTATTTATCTATTTTGCCTTTAAACATTTGCTTTAGATTCGAATACAATGATCGAGTGATGAAATCCCGAATCAAGGTTGCGTTTTCACGCTTTTGGAGTACTTGTATATTTATTGTTTTTACGTAAATACAATATAGTAATAATATATTCACAATAAAAACGAAAACCAATATATCTACAATATAGTAAAATGATTGTTAAGTGTTTAATTTAGTAAAATTAAACACGATTTATTTGGATACTATAATATAATAATTAAAAATAACAAAAATGAGTATGTACGATATTCACGCTTTACAAAAATGAAAATAAAAAACGCACTACTCACACAAACACGATACTAATAATAATGGCACACTAAACAACTCGCCGGCAGCGGCGCCAAAATGATAGTTGTTTTTATAGATATACAAGTCTTAGGAAAGACGAGTATAAATGCGGTAAGTATTAATCGACACGATTTAGGAAAACCGTGAAGACGAATAAATTCAAAGTTCGTTCTCGAAGGAGGTGTGTGTATTAATGTGCCAATATATATGAAATCAAGTTTGTATTAGTGACGTTTTTGGTTTAGAAAGAGAAAAATTAAAGACGAGCTACGCTACGATTAAACTACGACGAATTAACGTAAAACGATGACGTAATTACGTAAAACACGACAAAATTAAAAATTAAACCTAAAAATTAATTAAAAGATTAAACTAAGTCTAAAATAATATAAATAAGAATAAAAATCCAACAAATATATTTTAAAACCTTTTATTAATTAAATATTCAATTTTTAATGCTAATTAAAGCCCAAAAATTAAATATAACTAACAAAATGCCCAAAATATTAATTTATTGAACTAATAACTAACTTATATTATTTAAATACTAAAAACTATTTTATCTAAATTTTCAAAACTTTTTTTCTATTTTTAAAACACTAAAACTATTTTTAAATTAAAATAATCAATAAAAATAATAAAATAATGCCAAAAATAATTTGACAATTTTAAAAATCCTAAATTACACTAATGAACAGTAGAAAATTGAAAAAGTTTGAAAAAATTAAAAATTTGCACTAAAAGACAAAACTGATTAATAATTAAACCCTAATTAAGCTAATTTAATTATAAAAAATAATTAAAACAGTGAACAGTAAATATTTTTAAACTAAAAATCTTAAACTAATTTTCTAAATCTAAGAAATATTTTAAATCTGAAAAATATTACTTTTTTACACTAAATTCCAAAAAACAGTAATTAAAAAGTAATTTAAATAAGCTATTTAATCAAAAAATTGCTTAATGTACAGTAAAATAAAATTAAATTATACTGAAAAATCAGAAATTAAAAAAGAAAAATATTGGAAAAAGAATCAAAGTCTAAAACCTATTTTGAACCAAAAAAGACAAAAAAGAATGAAACTGATGGTGACATGCTACTTGGTTTTGTCTGTATCCCAAGCAGTGGTAAGTTTAATACAAACAGTGGGAACTTGGTTCCCGCTGACAATGATAAAAACAGGTCTGTGGACCTTTTGATTTGTAACTTGCTTGTTTTTGAGTTTTGATGGGAAACAAAGGCACCCCCACACTCATGGAAGTGTGAGGAGTCACAAGAAACAAGAAAAAGAGCACCTTGTTCACACAAAACAAACACAAAAGGCACAAATAGGGGACTGTTATAGCTAGGATGTATCTGATGAACAGTAACTGGTGTTCTAGCCAATTGGACGAATTTTGGATCACAAAAGATTATACAAATCAACACCAAATCACCATGTAATACTCAAAAGTCCTAACTTAACACTACTTCTACTGATTTCCAAGATATGAGATCTTATAACACAACAAAAAGTCAAAACAGTCCTACTGAATTTTAAGCTAGTTAAAACCAACTAATAAACATGCAAATCCTATTTCTTCTACCAAACATAAAGTAAGCAACCTAGTTATCCTAACTCTACCCAAAATGAGCATGTTTAAATTGTATAAAGGCCAAATAGTGTCACTCAACTTAACCTAATATGCAAATCCAAACACACCCTTAATTTTCTGAAAATGAATTCAACAAAGCAAATGCTAACAAAACTTCATTAAATCATTTGGGACCAATTGATACATGCTCAAAAAGGTATAAAATCTGACTTTAAACAGAGTTGAAGCAATTACAACAGACAACAATGAATTCACCAAGCCAATCAAATAGGCAGAAACTTTTGACTAGGTAATGAGGGTTCAAGCCTTACCTAGTGGGACCTACATCCAGGCCCCACCATGGCCAGCTGATGCCATCTCCTTAGAAGCTAAAAGAGGAGCTTATGGGGGCTTTGAAATAGCTGTTGTAGAGATATGCTGGTGTGACTATTTAGTCACACCCAATATGTCTTGAATCTTGACACCTGCTAAGAATTAACACACCAAGAAGGGTGACTGATGAAACCACTATAGGCTATAAGCTAGGCTTATTGATTAAGCCAGCTTATGGATTATAGCTTATAGAACCAAGGAAAATAAAAACCAACTTTTGAAAACCAATAACTGAAACCAACTGAAATTTGATTGAAAACTTATTGCAAACTTAAAACCAACATCAACATTCCACTTTCACTTCATATTGATAGTGATTTAAGTTTTTTTAAAAAGCTTTTTTTTTCAAGAACCTATGAAAAGTAATTTTCTGAAAATCCTTTTGTGGTGTATAAAAACTGTTAACAACTTAAACTAAATTGCTAAATAGGAAAACCATTAAAGTAACAAAGCAGTGAGGGAACTCAGAAGTATATCTCAAATGAAACATTTATAAATTACTTTAAATATTCAATTTAAAAAAATTACAAAGAGATATAATTTCTGGAACAAAACTGAATGTAAACCTAAGTGCCTTATAAATAGGCTACATCATCTTCTAGAAAGCTTAAAACCCTAATGCCTTGCAATTCCCACAATGCCCTTGTGAATATCCGAATATGCCTCTTTGATTCTTGGTCTTGGATGCTTCTGTTGGGGTCCCCATGTGAAGCACAGCTGAATATTTCATCCTTGCCATCAAAAAGTTGTGGGGAACAAGGCTTGTATTGTGAGCTGTTGATTTGGTCTTCAACATGGGTCAAAAGATGAAACCCGTGACTGGTGAGGGGACAAAGTCATGGTGAGGTCGTTTTCTGGGTGGACCATTGTGTTTGGTGAGCTGGAAATGATCAAAACCCCATGTTTAATTAGTTGTTGGTTTAATAAATAAATAAATTGTAACTGGGTTTGGCTAGGGTTTATAGGATGAAGGTGGGTAAACAGGTTTGTTTAATTTAGGATTAAGGGTCATTTGTTTTTAAAAATCTGTTTCCCACAAAAACTTAATTAATAAAAATCTGTTAAAAAACTTGGCTTAGTGGAAACGTGATGTGGAAGGGTTGTGGTTTGTGATTGGTTGAAAGTTATGGGTGGGTGACGTGTCAGCTCTTGGTTGGTGGAGAGGTGTTTGCTTGTCTGCCCAAATAGGTCCCTTGACTCTCTTCTTCTTGTCTTTTAACTTTCATCAGCCCACAACTCACACTTTCTTTGTAATAAAGTTTCAATTCTTCTAATTTGGCCACAACATGTTTTTCAAACATGTTACAAGGATCATTTATGCAATATAAGCATTCTTCAAGGGCCAAAGATGTAATACCTCATCATTTTAGGGACCCAATATGTAATTTAGAGTTTTACAAGGGTTTATAATGACAAGTCTTCAAAAGTAGAGGGACCAATCTTGCCAAATCTTCAAATCTTCAAGGGCATTTTTGTAAATTCCAAACATGGGCCCGATTTATTGTGCGGCTTCGTTTCCCGTGTTCGTTTTTGCTTTATTCTTGTAATCTTTTGGTGAATTCACGATATCCGTACCTGAATTACATAATGAACAAACACAAGAATATTTTTGGGTATTTTGATGATATTTTAAACGTTTTAAGCCCGATTTGGACGATGAGACTATGTATAAATACAGTCTCATCAAACTCCAAAATAGTTAGTATCACCAAAGTAAGATCATATGAGAAGTCTATACCGATCGAAATCACACTCTTAAGTGGAATAGATTGTGGAAACCTTGGTTTCTGGATCTTTGAAGCTACTAGGAATGCATCATGTTCATATGATTATACAATCAAAGCGGAATTAGAACATGACACATTAACAAGGTGTTTAGGCACTATAACACATGAATTAGAACAAAATGTATTGTTCATTATATTAATAACAAACAACCACTAGGTGTGTGTACATTGAATCTCACACCTAGTCGACACACGCTTTAGGTTTACATTGTGAATGAACTGATGATTAAAACCTAAGACCCTTGGCTCCTTTTATAATGTAAGGATTAGGGTTTACAAGAGATAAAATCAAATAAACAAGTAAATCTTCTATTTAAATAAACTTATGCAGAATATATCCTGCATGTTTATCTAAATAAAAGCTTCCATAAACTTCTTGTCTACATTTCTATCAACTCTTAAATGACATGTGACAATGCTTAGATTGCACATAACAACTCTTTAGCCAACAATGCTTAGATTGCTCTTGTCAACGCTTGGATTGCTCTTGACAACGCTTAGACAATATCTTCATGTTTTCTTCGTTTGTGAGTTTCTGCCACATCAACTTTTTGACCCAACAATCTTCCCCTAGTTGATGTCGGCAAAACTCTATGCGTATCTCTTGTAAGTTGTACATGATCTTCAAATTGCTTCCCCTCAAGTGTAGCATGTATTTCTTCCCCTTTTTGTCACATCAACAGAGAAGTAAACAATGTATGCAATCTTTGAAGATTCTCCAAATGTAGCTCTAAGTAATGATCTTGAAGAAAAACAAATATAATATTTTGGATGTAGAAGTAGAATAACCCAAACCCATGTTCCATGTCTTGTACTATCCACGTGATAAAGAACTTATACCCGTCTCACCAAGTATAAGTAGACCTCGATCTCTTGTCAATATTCTCATCCTTTGTGAGACACTGAGCACGATAATGTAACTCCTTCAAGTGTTATGACAATTCTTCGTCACCAACCATATAAGCACGAACAAGTTATCTTTAAAGTCAGTGTATAGGATCCACGACTTTAAGATATGATAGAACACAAACTCGCGAAAATCTTCTTCAAACATCAAACTTACCATAAGAATTCTTCCCCTTAAGCTAACACCTCTTCATAACGAATTTAATGGAATAACATCTTCATACCATATGTAAAAGTATTTGATGGATAACTCTTTCACAAGGCTATCCCGATTACATAGTTTAAATATCCATCAAATTCCCACGAATAGTTGCTAACTCGCATTAAGATCATTAATTCCTTTTAAAAGTATCCGAGCCATAAATATCAACATGATATTCTAAATTAAAACAGAGATTCCATGTACCTTCGTGTGTAATTTCCTCCTTTTTGTGTGCTTAAAACGTACCAATTTTCTCAAACAGCAGTAATCCTTGTGTTATCCAATATCCTCCTTTATCCAACATCTTTGGCAGTTGTATTGTCCGATATCGGACAATACCTATCAGCGTTTGAATTCACATATATCGGACAACACTGTCAACGCTGTCAACGTTTGACTTATTCTGTCAGCGTCAAATCAATAAATATCAGCGTCTCTAACTGTTAACGTCTCTTTTGTATCCTTGGGACCACAACAAAAGCTTCCAATAAGCAGCATAGTTCCAGGCCCACAATCAGAATCTTCTATATTGAACAGTATGCTCAAATATGTTCCTTATAATTGAACACAAATTGCTTTTTATCTGTATGTCGAACCAATCACATGACCTCTGTCTTTATCAGTAACCATCAAGTCGTATCTCATTGGGGTTAACATCGTGTGAACACACAATTTTTTAATCATTATCACCACTTTGTGTGAACACAAGGTATGATAACCATGTGAACACAAAACAATCGTGTGAACACATGATAAATCATTGTCGTGTGAACACATGATTCTGACCAATCATGTTCGAAGCACCGTGTGAACACTAATATTCTCCACCAATAAGAATTATCTTGATCGTACATAATATATCTTGATTTGTAGCACGTCATGTGAATATACCCAATAAGTAATACTTCGTCAAACAGCAGACATAGTATTAACGTGATGTACCTGCTGCTATTTATCATGTGTTCTTTATCTTAGTAGGCACAATCCTTTCCACAAACGTGCAGCCATAATACAAACTACACATGCTGCTCTAGTACTAGACCTCATTCAAGTCTAAACAGGTGCACTCTAGTACTAGACCTCTTCACTTGCTTTATTTGGACCTATTTGGTCCAACCAATATAGAAAGTTTGAAGGGTAAATCATACTGCTTTGTCATCACAGATGACTTTTCTAGGTTTACTTGGACTTTCTTTTTAGCTATGAAGAGTGATACAGCTGACACTTTAATTGATTTTATCACTCAGATTGAGAAGAAGACAGGTAATGAAGTTAAAATGCTTAGGAGTGATAATGGTGGTGAATTTAGGAATAAAGTGTTAGATGATTATTGTGCCAGGAAGGGATTACTAGGCAATTTAGTGTTGCCAGAACCCCTCAGCAAAATGGGGTTGCATAAAGAAAGAATAGAACCCTAATTGAAGCAGCCAGAACCATGTTGGCTGATGCTCATTTCCCTATAGCTTTTTGGGCTGAGGCTATTAATACAGCTTGCTATGTTCAAAATAGAGCATTGGTCAATAAAATACAGAACAAAACACCTTATGAGTTACTTTGGGGAAGAAAACCTAATATTGGTTTTCTCAGACCTTTTGGCTGTCATGTAGTTGTTCTTGATACTAGTGATGCCTTAGGTAAATTAATGCAAAAGGTGATGAAGGCTATTTCATGGGGTATTCAGTGCAGAGCAAGGGATATAGGGTTTATCTTAAAAAGGAAAAACGTATTCTTGAAAGAGTACATGTTAGGTTTTTAGAGAATAAACCTAGTGATCCTAAAAGTGGTCCAAATTGGTTGTTTGACTTGGAACCTTTATCTAGGACTTTAAATTATATGCCTGTCACTAATCCAGAAATTGTGAAGGTAACTTCAAATGTTGTGGAAGAACAAGTTGTTGATGTTTCAGGTACACAGGTTCATGAAAAGGTTGGATCACAAGCAGAAAAGTCATCTCCTATACTAGAGTATGTCATAATTCCCATATGGACAGATGCTTTTGCTGCTACTGTTGCTGCTAGAAAAGATAATGGGGTCCCCAAGTACCACCCGATAACAACATGCATGGTCCTTCAGGCGCTGACAAAGGCAAATCTAGCGCTGACAGGACAAATTCAGACGCTGATGACTCAGACGTTGACAACAACAATTCAAGCGTTGTTAGCCCGAACGCTGACAACCAAGGTTCAGACGTTGACAACACTTTTGCACATCTTTTCTCTTCTACTTTTGAACAGGGTGAACCTTCTAATTTCTATGAAGAGGTTCATCCTCATGTTGATGAAAGAGAATCTGAAGAAGAAGATATTGGCAACATGGATAATGAGATTGAAGACACCAAACTTTTTGAAGGAGGAGTTCTGATTGTAGAGTTTTTGTACCCTTTAGGAAAAGGATGACAAAAGTGGCAAGTATTAAGTGTCGGTTTAGGAAAACCGAGCACTAATGACCAAATAAGTTCAAGTTCGTTTCCCAAGGAGGCAAGTGCGTTGTGTATTGAATTGATTTTGATTTGTGATTATATACTTGAAAAGGAAAGAAAGAAATGGGATTAGAAGAGAAAAGACGGTTACGACGACGGATTAAACTAAGACGAAAAAGTCGATCACGTGAAACCGTAAATAGTGCAAAAATTAAAATTTTAACCTAAAAATTCCTAAAAATTACTAAAAATCCACAATAATATTCTAAGAGTTTATAAAAAAATCCAAACTTGCTAAAACCTTTTAATTAATTAGATAATGACTTTTTAATGTTAATTAAAGCCCTAAAAATCACAATTAATTATTAAAAAGCCCTAAACAAGATTTTAAAGTTTGTAAACCTCAAAAATAACCTAATTAAGCTAAAAAGTATTTTAAAAAATTTTAAAACCAAATAAAACTATTTTTACACACTTAAAAACTATTAAAATCAATTAAAACTTAAATTAATTCTAGAAAATAATTGAAAAGTCCTAAAAATATTTGGAAAGTTACAAAACTCCTAATTAAGTGTCTTCAATCTAAGAAAAATGTAAAAACTTAAAAAATTAAACTTTCAATTTTTAATAATAAAATAATATTAAAATATTCAAAAAAAATTCAAAGTTTATAAAAAATTCTAAAAAATTACCAAAAATCTAGAATAATATAACTAAGACAAAAATGCAATTAAAAGTTTCTAAAACCTATTTAATAATTTTATATTAAATTTTAAAGTTGGTTAAAAACCCTAAAATCCTATAAAATCAAAAATAAGTTAAATTGAAAACTTTTTTAGCTGTAAACCTTAAAAATATGATTAAAAACCTAAAACTATTTTTTCAAATTTTTAAAATACCTTTTCCTATTTTTAAATTACTTTTCAAAATTTAAATTTAAAATAATCCTAGAAAATTCATTAAGCACGTGAAAAATAATCTTTTTGAACTGAAAAGTCTTAAACCCTAATAAGAACCAAGGAAAAATGCTAACTTGTAAAAATCCTAAGTAAATAAGCTGGAATTAGCTTATGAATAAGCTGCTAGTTAAATAAGCCAAAAAACAAACACTACTTAAATGAATATTGGTTAGCTAGATGTGCATAGAAAAGCACTTGGGTCACTGGTTAACACGTATAGTCCTCCAACGAGGGGTCCCGTGTTCGAGTCCAGGCCAAGGAGCTTTTTGCTAAAACTTTTTTTTTTTTACTTAAAATACTCAAACACAGTAACTCTAATACACTCTAAACAAACTTTATCAAAGAAAATAAGCTAGAATTAAGTCTATGAGATCAAAACAAGTGCCCAGGTAGTACTTTTATCTGATGAACACAAAAGTGAAAGAAAACGTATCTTCACTTGTGAAGATATTAACAAGAGGACTTGTTTTTGGTGTGTTGATGATTTTTGATGGACAAATGGGCACCCCTACATCAGTTGGAGTGTAGGGAGTCAGAATCAACACAAAACTAGCAAGTATTAGCAAAAAATTCACACAAACAAGCACACACTTGCATAAAAAAGTTACTGATTAGGTCAATGGTGTCTGATGCACAATTGACTGGTTCAATATGTACACAAATGATTTTCAATGCTCTCAAACTTGCAAACAGTCCAATCAAATCACATATGAGCTTATCACAAACCTTAAATAACCTAGTATCTAGCAGCTAATCCAAAGTTGAAGGTCAAAATAACTCATGATCATGCACAACAAGTAGTTACTGGTTTTTGACCATTTTTCCAAATTTTGAGCATGCAATTGTGTTCTAAACTTGTCCAACCTGAAAACTAATTGCACTTACTATCTAATAACAACCTAGTGAGCATGATTAGACTGATTTTAACACAAAAAATCCCCAAAGAGTGCAGTTAACATGCAAATCCAAACAATCCTTAATAATTTCAGTAACCACTTTTTAAAACCAAATCTAAGCAAATCCTATTCAAACTGAATATAAATACTTCTAACATGCATAATACCAACTACTGAGCAATATTCAACACTTAAACAAACACTTAACACTTAGCAGTCAAATTCACCAAATTACAATAACTGAAAATTGAAAACTGAAAAATGAAACAAGTATGCTACCTTGTTGGGCCTACATCCAGGCCCAACAGTGACTGCTATGTCACCACCCACAAGCTGGTGGCTTGTGCTGAACCTTGAACAAGGTGGGTAGTAGAGAAGTGAAGGTGGAGGTCATAGTTGACACACACACCCTATATATCTTCCAATGGATGTTTTGAGCTTTTGGAACCTGCTAAGAAAGAAGGTAAACAAGAGATCAAACTGTTCACAAGGCAAATAAGCTACAAACAAGCTTATCAGTTAAGCTATTTATGGCTTATTTGATAAAAAATAAAAACTGAAATTTTTTTGATTCTCTTAAAACTTTAATAAAAACTAAATCAACAAGTGTTTGAACCCTCACTTAAGCTTGATAATCAACAAGATTATCAGGATTATGAGACCATCTTAAAACACTTGGACCAAAATTCTTAAAAATTGCACAACTAAAATCACCAAACAGAAACTTAAAATGAACTTTAACTTGGAAAATGTAAAAATGCAATGGAAAGTAAATGGGCTCATTTGTTTCTCGTCACAAACTCAATACCATTTCATTTCATTAAACAAAACTGGATTTACAAGGTCTTGACCAAGGAGAAGGAAAAAAGAACAGGAACAAATGAAAGTCCTACATGCCTTTATATAGAGGCTACAAATTCATTCTAGAACTCAATAGAAACTTAAACCCTAACAACATGAACTCCCAACTTTGCCCTTGACGAATATTTCAAGAGTGCCATGTGAGGATCTTTGGACTATTGTGGGGGTGCAAGCAGTAGAGAAGAGATCTTGGACGTCCAACATTTAGCTTAGGATGTAAGCAAGGGCGTGGGTCGTTGATTTTCTGCACTTTGTTTGTTTGGGAGTGAATAGTGGGGCAGGGGAGGGTGGTAAAAGCATGTGAGGTGATGGTGATGGGGGTTTAAGGGTGGGTTTAGGATTAGTTAGCCCTCAATCAATGATCTGGAAATAATGGGACCAAAACCCTTTGGTTTGTGTAAATGGGGATTAGGGTTTATGTGTATGATTAGAACAGGTTTAATCTATTTTGGGGGAAAGATTAATTTAAAAACGTGTTTGGAGGGAAGGGATTAATTAAGTTAAATGGTGTGGGTGGAAAGCAGACGTGGAGGGTGCGGTGAGGTGTAGGAATATGAGTGGTGGAATAGGGTGACGTGGTGGTTCTATTGGCTGGGGAGAGTTGGTGTGTTTGACAGAAATGGCCCCTTGACTCTCATGATGTTGCTATTTGATGAATAAACATTGTCAACGCCAAAATAACACTTAACAACTTTTTCCAACTTGCTGAAAATGGCCCATCATAGTTTCAAACTTAATACAAGGACTTCAAATGTAAATTTATGATATTTGAAGGACTGATTTTCGCATTTTCTTCATTCTTCAAGGTTTGAATTGATTGTTGACTTCTTGGAGGACCAATATTGACAATTTAGTTTTGTTGAGGGACTAAATTTGCCAATTCTTCAAAGTTAAGGGTCCTTTTTGTAATTTTGACAAACTTTAGGGACCAAACTTGTAATTATGAAGATACAAGGGTATAAAGTGTCAATTCTTCCATAGTGGAGGACCCTTCTTCATAATTCTTCAAATCTTCAAGGGTTGAATTTGGAAAATTCTTCATTAGGGCTTGGTTCATCGTGCGGCTTCGTTTCCCGTGTTCGTTTTTGACTGATTCTTGTGATCTTTTGTCATTTTCTCAATATCCGTACCTAAATTACACAAGCAACAAACACAAGCATATATTTGGGTATTTTGATGATATTTAATGCATTTTAAGCCCTATTTGGACGATGAGACTATGTATAAAAGCAGTCTCATCACTCCCCCATACTAAACCATTGCCGTGCCCTCACGCAATGTTAGAATAAAGTATCGTAGCACCTCCAAAATTCATTTTATTCACTTTATTGAAATGATAAACTAGCTACACTACTACTATTACTACTACTTGCGTTTTAGACATAATGTATGATTTTCATCGCAAAATGGGACGTTTAGGTTCATAGAATAAGAACACGTGAATGCTTCGTTAGAAATAATTTCATCGTCCTCGATTATCACTTCAATTCCATGCCAAGCGTGCAACGAGATCATTGTCATTATAAGTTAGTAATGCTAACACTACTCATATGCCCTAATCATGTACTTATCCTCCCATTATTCCTAAGTTGTATCTCTTATATTTTATTTTTTCTTAATGATCACGAGGATACATTGTTGACTTATGCGATAATAGAGATTTAGGTCTAAAAATAGAGTCCTAACGGTGTAACGAAAACCATCAAATCAATAACCCCTCCTAATGGACAACGATGTTAAAAAATTAAGTTGACAAGAAGAATCGATAAACATGGTTTTATAACGGTTTTGAACATGAGACTTATTACCAAGACTTTTATACGCCCCCTAACGGAAGGGCCTTATTATCTTTGGTTTACCTCCATCTTTTATTAAACTTCGCCATGAAGCTTTTATTATGACTTTGGTCTTGCCTTGCCTTTTATTATCCGCCTCATCGGTGGTTTTATTAGCCAAAGACGTATATCCTCACGCTAAAGCGAATTTTGGATCTTTAAAGGTTCGAAGATTAAGGCTTGATTCACTTTCAATTTTGCATAGATTTTAGGCCTTGTGGGGCTTCAAATTGTTTGCTTGATTTAGGTGAGCACTTGAAATCTTATTATTAGGTGAAGCTTTCGATTATTCGGGTGCTAATACTTCAAAACCGTGACGCTGGCGATACCTTAATGTCTTCCCAATTTAATTACACGGAAGCTACTAGAAAAGACTAGAAACCCAACAATCCTAATTAAACCGCTAAGTCAATATTTACTAAGCAAAAAATATTTACAAGCGGAGGGAGAATAAGCAAACAACGAGAACACATGAGTTTTTGAAAGAATACGAGTACTCTACGTTTAGCATAGTAACTTAAAATTAACCCTATCATTTCTCGTCCTCATTTAAGAGACTTAGCCTAATGTGTAGTTAAGGAACCAAAGCTAAGTGCTCAACACGCACGGTCGAGTCAAAAATTACTCTTATTCTCGCCATCGGAAAACCTACATTCGTGTCTTCAAACACTTATGAAACATGCGAAATTTTTTTAAAATTTGGCCATTTTTAGCCTTATTTTGCAACAAAAACGATAAACAAAACGATAAACTAAAAGACAAACTTTGGAAAGCGTGAAGGTTTGGCAAGGCAAGTATCTATTCACCATCTCCCCCATACTAAAGTTAAACATTGTCCTCAATGTTTCGAGTCTAGGGATGCAAACACCCCCATACTAGAGACGTAGTCGAATGCCTAATCTAGCATGGAAAGGGTGTAACCAATAAATTAATAGCCTTTTATGAAGTGTGCTAAAAACCTACGGTTAGAACAATCAAGGATATATCATGGATATTGAGAAATGTCTCCAAAGCAAACGATCGAGTGCTCCCATAAAACGAACACGAGAGGCTCCAATCGTGAAGATCATGATCTAAAAACCACAATGCACAAACAACCACGGAACAAAGGTTGGAAGGGCACAAATCCCCACACGTAAGCTACATTAGAAAGCGATAATATGTACATAGGATAAGCATGGGACTCCCCCACGAGGCACCTCGTTTTTTATTACCGAGTCATGAGCTCGACTCGATCCCCTCAATACTAATTATCATTGGGGAAGGTGACTTGGTCGAGGTAGTTCAAGGATGGAACTTCCCCGCCAAAGTAGTGCTTCAACCTATGTCCATTCACCTTGAAGTTAGGACCATCATCTTGAGCTAGCTCGATGGTCCCATACGGAAACACTTGAGTCACGGTGAATGGACCGGACCAACGGGATTTCAATTTACCGGAAAAGATTTTCAATCTTGAATTAAAAAGCAAAACTTGATCCCCAATGTTAAAAACCCGGTTTTTAATTTTTAAATCATGCAACTTTTTAGTTTTCTCCTTATAAATCAATGAATTTTCATAAGCAATATCTCTCAATTCATCCAATTCATTTAATTGCATTTTCCGGTGTTTTCCCGCGGTCTCCATATCATTATAATGCTTTAGGGCCCAATAAGCCTTGTGTTCTAACTCGATAGGCAAATGACAATTCTTTCCATACACAAGCTTATAGGGAGTGCACCCAATGGGCGTCTTATGAGCGGTCCTAAAGGCCCATAAAGCATCGTCTAACTTATCCGACCAAGTTTGTCGGTTTTCCCCAACAGATCTCTCCAAGATCCTCTTCAAAGCTCGGTTTGAAACCTCGACTTGCCCACTCGTTTGTGGGTGATAAGCCGTAGAAAGACGATGTGTAACCCCATATTTCCTTAGAACCCTTTCAAATTGGTCGTTACAAAAATGCATTCCACGATCGCTTATGATAGCACGAGGGGTTCCAAACCGAGAAAACAATTGCTTCAAAAACTTGACTACTACACGAGCATCATTGGTGAGCAAAGCCTTAGCTTCCACCCACTTAGATAGGTAGTCAACCGCAACGAGAACGTACTTATTACCACGAGATGATGGGAACGGCCCCATAAATTCTATACCCCAAACGTCAAAGATCTCACACACTTGGATGATATTTTGTGGCATTTCATCTTTTTGTGAGGCTTTTCCTTGTCGTTGGTATGCATCACACGACTTCACAAGATCTTGTGCATCTCGGTAAATAGTAGGCCAATAAAAGCCGACATCAAACAAATTTTTAGCCGTGAGATTAGCACCGTGGTGACCACCCGTGGGTCCCTCGTGACAAGCTCTAAGGATGTTAGAAGCTTCGGTGCCAAATACACAACGTCGAATTATTTGATCCGCACAAGTTCGAAACAAATAAGGGTCGTTCCAAAAGTAGAACTTGACGTCACGAAAGAATTTTAGTTTTTCTTGAGTCGTCATACCCTTAATGATGAAGTTACCTGCATGGTAATTTGCAAAGTCCGCAAACCATGGGGTGGAAGGATCAAGCTTAGAATTCACTACACCAAGTGTCTCGAGCGGAAATGTTTCGGTGATTTCCTTGGGCTCGTAAACACTTTGGTGAGGATCTTCCAAATGAGAAAGATGACCGGCCGCTAGATTCTCGGCTCCTTTTTTGTCAACAATGGTGTGATCAAATTCATGAAGGAGGAGAATCCAACGAAGTAATCTCGGCTTAGCATCTTGCTTTTCCATAAGATACTTAATAGCCGAATGGTCCGTATACACTATGCATTTAGTCAAGATGAGATAAGGTCGGAACTTCTCAAATGCATACACCACAGCAAGGAACTCCTTTTCCGTCGTAGTGTATTTTAGTTGAGCCTCGGTCATCGTCTTGCTAGCTTAGTGAATAGGCAAAAAGTGCTTATCATGACGTTGCCCCAAAACGACCCCTATAGCGTAATCACTAGCATCACACATAAGTTCAAAGGGGAGGTTCCAATTGGGAGCAACAAGAATGGGAGCTTCGGTAAGTTTCCTCTTAAGGATCTCAAAGGCTCGTACACAATCTTCGTCAAAGACAAAACGTGCCGCTTTTTCAAGAAGATGTGTCATGGGTCGAGAGATCTTTGAAAAATCCTTGATGAATCGACGATAAAAGCCCGCGTGGCCTAGGAAACTCCTAACTCCCTTAACGGTTTTGGGATGAGGTAATTTTGCGATGACGTCTACCTTAGCTTGATCTACCTCAATCCCCGCTTTCGAGACCTTGTGACGTAAGACGATTCAACTCTTAACCATAAAATGACATTTTTCCCAATTGAGCACAAGGTTGGTTTCCTCACAACGTTTCAACATTCTATCAAAGTTCGACAAACACGAAGTGAAGGAATCACCAAACACGGAAAAGTCATCCATAAAGACTTCCATCGTCTTCTCGATCATATCATGAAAAATAGCCATCATGCACCTTTGAAAGGTTCCCGGTGCATTGCAAAGTCCGAATGGCATTCTACGATAGGCAAACGTTCCATATGGACACGTAAACGTAGTTTTTTATTGATCACGAGGATCGATGGGAATTTGGAAGTAACCGGAAAAACCATCTAAAAAGCAATAGAAATCATTTCCCGCAAGACGCTCCAACATTTGGTCCATGAAGGGCAAGGGAAAATGGTCTTTTCGAGTGGCTTCATTCAACTTTCGATAGTCAATGCACACTCTCCATCCGGTCACGAGTCTAGTTGGAATTAACTCGTTGGCATCGTTTGGCACAACGATCATCCCTCCCTTTTTAGGGACACAATGAATAGGACTCACCCAAGGGCTATCGGAAATAGGGTAAATCATTCCTGCGTCAAGGAGTTTAAGGACCTCCTTTTTGACGACATCGTGAATTTTGGGGTTCACCCTCCTTTGACTTTGGATTGTGGGCTTGAAATCCTCCTCCATTAAGATTTTGTGGGTACAAAACTTGGGATCGATTCCCTTAATGTCGGATAACTTCCACGTAATCGCCCCTTTGTGATCCTTTAGAACATCGACAAGTGCGGTTTTTTCATCATTCGAAAGTTCCTTCGCAATAATAACCGGCAACTTGTCGTCCTCATCCAAATAGACATATTCGAGGTGAGGAGGTAAATCTTTCAACTCGAGGATAGGTGGTTCCTTAAGTGAAGATTTGGGCTCGATACTCATAACCTCCTCGGGTGGAGGAAATGGAAAATCGTTAAGAAAATCCTTGATAATCGAGAAGTCCTCATCGTTGTCGAGGTCTTAGTCACAAGTACGTGGAACATTGCATTCTTCCAACGTAAAACCACCACCTTCAAATGGAGTGAAGGTTGGTGTCGAATTATCAAGAATTGGATCTAACATAGTGGGATTGCCACTAGTTTCTTCATCACCAAACCCTAAAACTTCTTGTGAAAATTCCTCGCAAACCACGTCGATCATATCAACGAGGTTTATGGTAGCAACGGAATAAACATGAGAAAGTTGATAATTTTGAGTTGCGTTTATAACAAGTTCCTCGTCGTTGAAACGTAAGGTGATCTTTCTAGCATGCACATCAATCCCAGCCATAGACGTATCTAAAAACGAACGACCTAAAATAAGAGGAACTTGAGGATCCGTGGGGATATCGACAACGATAAAGTCTACGGGATAGTAGAACTTCCCCACTTTCACAAAAACGTCTTCCGCCAAACCACATGCACGAATCGTGGAATGGTCGGCCATCTCGATAGACATTAGTGAAGGAGTAAAATTAGGAAGATTGAGCGACTTGAAGATTGCAAGTGGCATCAAATTAATGCTAGCACCAAGATCGGCCAAGGCATAGCATTCTTCCATATCTTGAATTGCACAAGGGATCAAAAATTTACCGGGATCACCGACTTTTTGAGGTATGCGATTAAGATAAACCGACGAACAACTAGACAATTGATGCAATTTCTCCTTTTTGTTTAATATACTCTTAAAGTTAGCGGCAAATCGAGGCATCATGACCAAAGCATCGGCGAAACTCACATTAAGGTGCAACTCACGAAACATTTTCATAAAAAGCTCAAATTGGTAATTGTCGCGCTCTCGTCGTTTCTCCTTCCTAAGTCTTGATGGGTAAGGCAAGGGTGGTGTGGGTTGGGGCATAGGCATAGCCTTTGGAATCTCGGGTTCCAATGTTGGTAAAGGGTCGACCGTAGGTGTGGCATGAGCGGTACTTTGTGGGCTAGAGATATGCTCCTTTTCGACCACCACCTCGGGTTCTTCCTCAATTTCCTCCACCGTTTGAGTAATTGTCAAGAGTGCCATGTGAGGATCTTTGGACTATTGTGGGGGTGCCAGCAGTGGAGAAGAGATCTTGGACGTCCAACATTTAGCTTAGGATGTAAGCAAGGGCGTGGGTCGTTGATTTTCTGCACTTTGTTTGTTTGGGAGTGAATAGTGGGGCAGGGGAGGGTGGTAAAAGCATGTGAGGTGATGGTGATGGGGGTTTAAGGGTGGGTTTAGAATTAGTTAGCCCTCAATCAATGATCTGGAAATAATGGGACCAAAACCCTTTGGTTTGTGTAAATGGGGATTAGGGTTTATGTGTATGATTAGAACAGGTTTAATCCATTTTGGGGGAAAGATTAATTTAAAAACGTGTTTGGAGGGAAGGGATTAATTAAGTTAAATGGTGTGGGTGGAAAGCAGACGTGGAGGGTGAGGTGAGGTGTAGGAATGTGAGTGGTGGAATGGGGTGACGTGGTGGTTCTATTGGCTGGGGAGAGTTGGTGTGTTTGACAGAAATGGCCCCTTGACTCTCATGATGTTTCTATTTGATGAATAAACATTGTCAACGCCAAAATAACACTTAACAACTTTTGCCAACTTGCTGAAAATGGCCCATCATAGTTTCAAACTTAATACAAGGACTTCAAATGTAAATTTATGATATTTGAAGGACTGATTTTGGCATTTTCTTCATTCTTCAAGGTTTGACTTGATTGTTGACTTCTTGGAGGACCAATATTGACAATTTAGTTTTGTTGAGGGACTAATTTGCCAATTCTTCAAAGTTAAGGGTCCTTTTTATAATTTTGACAAACTTTAGGGACCAAACTTATAATTATGAAGATACACGGGTATAAAGTGTCAATTCTTCCATAGTGGAGGACCCTTCTTCATAATTCTTCAAATCTTCAAGGGTTGACTTCGGAAAATTCTTCATTAGGGCTTGGTTCATCGTGCGGCTTCGTTTCCCGTGTTCGTTTTTGACTTATTCTTGTGATCTTTTGTCATTTTCTCAATATCCGTACCTAAATTACACAAGCAACAAACACAAGCATATATTTGGGTATTTTGATGATATTTAATGTATTTTAAGCCCTATTTGGACGATGAGACTATGTATAAAAGCAGTCTCATCAAGTTCTCACTTCTACTACGAAGAATCACCCCACTTCTCAAATCATTGGTGATATTATGAATCCTGTTCAGACTAGAAGATCTCATCAAGGTCTTGGTGGATTTATTGCCAATATTCACAAGAAGGTTGATACCCCTCTTGTGCAAGTATGTTTGTTTGCCTGTTTTCTGTCACAACAGGAACCCAAGAAGATATTTGATGCTCTCAAAGAACCATGTTGGGTGGAAGCAATGTAGGATGAGCTTCACCAATTTACAATTCAGGATGTTTGGGAGCTGGTTGATTGTCCCATATATGTCAGACCTATAGGGACAAGATGGGTTCTAAGAAACAAGAGAGATGAAAGAGGTATTATGGTCAGAAACAAGGCAAGATTAGTGGCTCAGGGATATACACAAGAGGAGGGGATAGACTATGACGAGGTCTTTGCACCAGTTGTAAGGATTGAAGCTATAAGAATCTTTTTAGCCTATGCATCTTGCATGGGCTTCACTGTCTATCAAATGGATGTCAAGAGTGCCTTCCTCTATGGAACAATTGTTGAGGAGGTATGTGTGATGCAGCCTCCTGGTTTTGAGGATCCAGAGAATCCAGACAAGGTGTATAGAGTCAAGAAGGCTATGTATGGACTTCATCAAGCCCCAAGAGCATGGTATGGTACTTTGTCTACTTATTTAGTGGACAATGGATTCAAGAGGGGCACCATAGATCAGACATTGTTTACAAAGAAGAAGGGTTAGGATGTTCTACAGGTCTATGTTGATGATATCATTTTTGGGTCTACTGATCCAAAGATGAGTGAGGATTTCTCCAAGCTTATGACAGACAAATTCAAGATGAGTGCTATGGGGGAGATGAACTTCTTTCTTGGGTTACAAGTTCAGCAGAAAGAAGATGGTATCTTCATCTCCCAGGATAAATATGTGGCAGAGATCTTGAAGAAGTTTGGCTTTTCTCCACATGAAAAGAGGGCTACTACTCCTATGGATAGAGAACACCCTTGGGGAAAGATTGGAGATGGAAAGGATGTGGATGTCAGGCACTATAGATCAATGATTGGTTCATTGATGTATCTTACAGCCTCTAGACCTGACATCATGTTTGCTGTGTGTGCTTGTGCACGTCATCAAGTGACTCCCAAAGAATGTCACCTTTATGCTGTCAAGAGGATCTTTAGGTACCTAAGATGTTATCCTAGTCTTGGCTTGTGGTACCCAAAGGATTCACCATTGGAGCTAATTGCATATTCAGACAGTGACTATGGAGGTGATAAGTTTGATAGAAAATCCACAACTGGTGCATGTCAGTTTCTTGGGAGCAGGTTGATATCTTGGCAATGCAAGAAACAAACAGTGGTGGCTAATTCTACAACTAAAGCAGAGTATGTGGCTGTAGCTGCTTCTTATGGACAAGTTTTGTGGATTCAGAACCAGCTGTTGAACTATGGGTATAATTGCATGCATACCAAGATATTTGTTGACAATAACAACACCTTATGCATTATTAAGAATCCTGTACATCATTCTAAAACTAAACACATAGAAATTAGACACCATTTTATAAGAGATTGTTTTGAAAAAGGTTTAATACAACCAGATAGGGTTGACACAGAAGAAAATGTGTCAGATTTACTAACTAAACCTTTTGATGCTGGAAGGTTTCAATACTTAGTAACAAGTATTGGAATGATCAATCTCACATAATATGTGTTTTAGAGTCTTTTTGTAAAAATATGTACAGGATAATGCATTGTTATTGGTATTTTCAGGATTTAGATTTTCCACTATATCTTTCTAACACTGACAAAGGTTGCTTGAACGCTGATAAGTGTTTTTGTGACGTTGTTAGCAATATATTTGTCTAACGCTGACAAAGCTTTTCTTAACGCTGACAAGTGTTATCGGGGCGTTGTCAGCAACAATGTTAGTTTTGTGGTTTTCAATCTAAATGTGTAGGTGGTGTTAGCAGTATACCATTGGATACAAAGTTGCTTATGGATCATTGGAGAAGCATTTAGACATGTTTTTATTTATGGATGATGGTTGGAATTGTCAATTCCTATCTTGACATAAATTTTTTATGTTCATGCATATTTTTAGCAACATATGTATCACAGTTTAAGGGGAGGTTTTAGGAACCTTTAGGAAGTTTTGGGTATCCATATGATACTCTTATCACAATTCTAGATTGTGTCCACATGTGAGTATGAGTTAGTTTTACTAAATCATGAGGCACTGTAGCATGCAAAGTTGATATACTAGGCATGCTGCCAAGACATTTTTTTTGGCCTAGAATTGGTTGTGGTCTGTTGGGAGACTTGGGAATGATTTTGTCATGGGTTTTCCCTGGGAGTAACAAATAGTTTTATAAGGTAACTTAGTTGTTAAGAGTTTTGGTTAACAAGGGACACTAGAGGACTGTTATGTCTATCTTGCATAAGCAAGTGTGCATAACTGGACAGTGCTTGCCGCCCTATAATAATTATCAACTTTTTGGTTATCTTCTCTAGGATAAATTACTTTGTTAAGGTCATTTTTCATTTTTAAACATTTTTATTTTTGGACGCTGACAAGTATTTTTCCAAGCGTTGTTGTGACCAATTTAGTCGCTGACATGGCTTTGGCAAACGTTGACAAAAATATAGCCGTTGGGCGTTGATGGGTTATTTTTGACCGTTGACACTCAATGGGACCTACCAAGTTGTTACTTTTTGACATATTTTTAGGCCGTAATTTTGGGAGCAGATAACTCTCATTTAATGCATGAGATAAACTTATTCTTTTCCAATATTTTCATGATTGCATTTTGAAAATACTTGCCTATTTTTGGGCCAATCACATGCATTTTCTTCTCCTATATATATTTGGCTCCTATTTTAAATAGGGTACCTATGATTCTTGTCTAACACAATTTTCTCTTATAAACTTCATCTTTATCAATCATTCAAACAGCTTTCAACAATGGCACCAAAATTCAAACCAAGTGATTTGGAATTAGGATTCAGAAGTCAACACAACATGATCGCATATCTTGAAGCTGATGATACTCTGTTTCCCCAATACACACAAATGGTGGCGTATTTGAACGCATCCCCTTTTAGGTATGCTCTTTCTCATGCTCCACTCATTCCTGTCACACATATTAAACAGTTTTGGAACAATATCAGTTCCTAAACAGTTAATAGAGTGACTACACTATCTTCTATTGTTCATGGGCGCACATGGGTGGTTACTGAAGCTTTGGTTCGTCAAGCTTTGCATCTTGATGATGCAGATGGTATAACCACCCTCCCCATTACTGAAATAGAACAAGGACTAAGGGCTTTGGGTTATCCTTTTCCTGCTGAAGGAACTTTAAATAAATATCATAAACAGGAGTTTTCCCCATCCTGGAAGTACCTAATACATGTCCTCTTGCAATGTTTGAGTCCCAACTTTACTGCACACAATGAGATCAATAGATCTATTACAAGTGCTATTGTGTGCATTGCTACTGGGCAAAAGTTTAATTATTCCAAAATGATTTTTGAGGGCATGTGTAAAAATAAAGGGAACAAAATGACTTTAGCTTATCCCATATTTTTACAAATGGTTTTTGATGTCCAAGGTTACAGCACAAGGGATCATGATGATTTTTATGAGATCCCTGTGCAAAGGAAAGCAATTTTTATGAAGATGAACTCACCCCCACATCGTGACCTACCCCTAACCCCTGCTATGATTGTTGTCATTGAAGCAGCACAACCCCAGCCAGACCCCCAACCCCAAATTGACCCCATACCTGAACCTTTACCTTCACCACAACATAAGCAAATTGACCAAGAACCCTTCGACGTTGATACATTAAATGTTGGCGTTGATGTGCCTATTTAGAACGTTGACACAAATCCTTCACAGACCCAAACACCCCTTAACCAACCCACATCCACCCAATCCACATCTTCTTCTCCTCCAACACAATATAGGTTACAAAAACGCCAAAGGACTACTGGAGTGTTCTCCTCTAGTGGTCCTAGCCATGTAGCAGAGAGAACCACCACCACAAGTGTGGTTGGTGCTATGGATGAGGCTGGGACTATTGGTTCTGGCTTAGAAGCTGGCCAAGACAGTCCTACCATAATTAAGACCTCATCCATGCCCAATGAATCTAACTTGGGAGGTCAAATACCCATTTTAGAAGAGGGCAGATTGGAACCAATGACTTTGATGGAATTGACGGTAGTCTGCATGAGCTTTCAAAAGAAAAATGCAGACTTGGTACAAGTTGTCAGCACACAAGGCCTTGAACTCAACCAATTGAGGGAGAGGATTGTTATTTTGGAAACAGCTGCGTCAAGGAGAAGGCAGACAAGGGTCCTTTTATCTGAGGAGGATTCTTACAAAGGGGAGGAAGCTGCTACAGAGCCTGTTAACTTGAGTGATAAAGGCTCACATGAAGATGCTACAGAACCATTTGTTGAGAGTGGAAAAGGTTCATATGATGCAGAATCTTTGGGTGTTGTTGAAGCCCTTACTGAGTTGAAGAAACAGACAGGTTTTGATACGTCTCTAGTCTCTCCTACAAACTTAAATTTGTCATTTACAGCCATGTTGGAGGAAATTTCAAGAGGCGCTGAGACATGTACTTTGGGCATTGACAAGACTGATTTGAACGGTGACATGAGTATTTTGGGCGTTGACAAAGCAAAATTGGGCGTTGACAGACTTGCAAATGAGGTTGATGTATTCCAGTCATCATCCATCATCAAAAAGGTTTCTTCACAGGTATTACCATCTACCTTACCAACAGTTGATCCATTAGATAAAGGTAAGGGTATTATGGTAGAAGAAGTTGTTCCAAAGAATGCAACACAAATTGAGTTTGATAGAAAGTTGGCTGCACAAATTGTGGAACAAGAAAGAAAGGAGGTGGGTGAATCACCTTTTGTTGTCACTTCATAAGAGCAAGAAGGAAGTGATGAAGCCAGTTCAGACTCAAGTGTTATGATCATAGAACAGCCAGAAAGACTTGAGTATGGTGATGAGTTGGCTAAAGAGAAGTTAAATGAGTTGAAATTGCAGGTTGATTTTGATATGCGAGAGGTTGTTCAGATGTACCATGCTTGGGAAGATAGGTGTATAGAGAATCCATATTTGACCATTTCAGATCAGATATGGGGTTTGGAGATTCTTCTTAGAGTACAAAAGGATTTCAATGTCATTCTGAAACATAAAGCAAGCAATGTTCTCTCAAATTTGAAAAGGAATAGAAGGGAGTTGTACTACATGTTACTCAGATGTCATGGAACAGGGTGGACTTATAATAAGTTGATTGCATTGACATTTGAAGAGTTAGAGTGCAGAGCTTATCCCATTTGGGTTAGAGTGCAGGAAGAAAACACTCTAATACTTCTTTCTGATGAAAGAAAAGAGGAACTTGCAGAGGAAATGGAGCTTAAGAAGGCAATGTTTGTTCCCAGACCAGTCAAAAAGGGAGTCCCTCTTGAGTTTCCCAAAGATATGGATCCATTACATCCAAGTGAAGCTGTTATAAGAAAGAGCCTCAAGCTCTCATCATTAGAAGCTTCAGACATGGTACAAGTGTTACCACTTGATTCCAGAAACCCTATTATAAGCTATGAAGAAGATGAATGTGGGTTTTGGAAGATTGGCAGGTATGGAAAAGAGGTTCACACTTTTACCACCCTTATATCTTTGTTTGCAAGTTTTGACAGAGAAGACTTGGTAGACCTATGGAGGTTGTTAGAGGCCAAGTATGAGACTGAAGCGCCAACTTCAGTCAATGGAATAAAACTGTGGTCAACATTCAAGAGAATGTGTGGACCAAGAGATGAAGATCCTGCTATTTGGAAGGATCTTGAAGATGACCTCAGTGGTCTTCAATGGAGATTGTATTCAGTTGCTGGTGTTTATTATTTGAGTTCTACAAAGTTTGCTGAGTATCTACTTGTAGATGGTCAGTATTTTATGTCCAAGGAAGTCTTGGAGAAGATGAAAAACACACAGTTGGAAATTGATTATTCAAGTGACGTGGCCAAAGATTTGATCAGATTTATTTATTACCAATATGAGAAGGTTTGTAAGATTCCTCCTAGTTCTTAATGTTTATTCAGAAACTTGATTACTAGAGTAGATATCAAGTTTAGGGGAGGATTGTTGGGAATAAAATATAGCCAGTCTACTTGAGCGCTGACAAGAGTAAAACAAACGTTGACAAGAAGAAAACAAACGCTGACGGATCAAGCGTTGACAAGACAAAGTCAAGCGTTGATACATTGAAGACAAGCACTGATTGAAGGATATACTCTACGCGTTTATTGTATTCTAGATTACTTCTAGTAAAGATAGGAACAACAATGTATTTTCTATATTTATCTTTACCTAGAATAGTTGATACGTAGATTATTGTACAAGGCTTCTTATGTCTATAAAAGAAGACCTTTAGGTTAATGTTCAATATAAGTTTTCATACGTTAACACTTTCATTGTAAGCAAGTTTGATATCATTAATCAAAGTGAAAGTTTGTTTACATCTTGTGTGTTCTTGTTTAAGTGTTAATTCCGCATAACACTTAGATTGTCATATACATATACAAAGGTTTCTCTAAGTGTATTACTTGATCTAATCTCGTATACATAAAGCTAAATCGATCTATGTTTGGGATCAACATAGATGAAAACCAAGGTGTCTCAAATTTATGTATCCCAGTATCATAAACCTTTCCCTTCATGGGAAAATAAGAAGATGAGCTCATATCAACCATATAAGATTCCCTCTTAGTGATCAAAGAATCATGAGACAATGAAGGTGTAGGTATTCATAACTATTATGTCCATGTTAGGCTCGTCATCATCATCAAAAGGTGGGTAATCTTCCATAGAAGGCATAGTGAAAGGAACATCAAAATTAATAGTGTCTTGTGGAGGAGGTGTAGGCTCTATGTTCCCAAAAAGCAATGTAGTAATAAGACGAACCTCCTCTTCCAAATTAGAAACACTATCGTCGACCTCTATATCAAAATGTGCAAGAGTATCCTCTATGGTGGCATCAATCTCCATAAAAGAGTTCATATCAAAGGTTTTGGGTTCTAAAGGTGCCTTAGATGAAAAAGTATCAATCTCTAAGAGTAAAGGATCTTCATCAATAACCAACTTCAAGGGTGGGAGGGTGGGAACATAAGGCTCAAAAGGAGGTGTATTAATGAGAGAATCACTCAAAGGGATGATATGATCATGAAAATAATAGGTGTATCCTCAAAAACAAGTGAAGGATGATCAATCAAGGGTTCTTCTTCTATAGACTCATTATTAGGTTCTTCACACTCCTCAAAAAGTGGGTTATCAAAACATGTCTCAAAAGAGGATTTGAATGTATCACAAAATCACTTAGAGGAATAGATGAATGAGTCATAGAAGAAATAGAGTCATCATCATCAGAAGTAAAAGACTCGTCACTATCATAAGGATCATCAAAGGTTTCATCACAAGAATCATAAGGTGGTAGAGGAGAAGGATCCACTTTTCTTGTAGGAGCAAACTCTTCATCCAATTTAGGAATGTTATATTGACAAGACAAGTCATCGGATGATATAGCATAAGATGCGTCACTAGAATCACAATTTTCATCCTCTATTTGTGGCAAGTCTTGCATAAACTCTTCCTCAATATTATTATCCTTTTCTTTAAACAATTCATCAAGATTAAAGTCACCAAAATCACTAGTAGTAGCATGAAGGTGAACATGTGATGAAATCTCAATTATGATCATAAGGAGAAGAGGTATCAATACAAAGCTCGTCACATGGTTCATTGGAAACACCCTCAAGCTCTCTTTGGATTGGGATAAGGTTCTCAACAATTGAAGAGGTTAATTCATCCGAATTGGTGTTTGTATTAGTGCTAAGAGGCTCGTCCCCCATGGTTAAAGAGTCGGTGGGTCCCATGTGAGGTAAAGGTGCTGAAGGTGTGTATGGCTCAAGTATAGTCGGTGGAGAGATGGAAGGGTCTATAATAGGAACATCACTAAGTGTATCATCCTCCACATCTACTCTCAAAGAAGGCTCATCATCAGGTAAAGCATCGTCCGGTCTCATGAGTTGCAAGACGTGTGTTCGCAAGCCTAAGATGTTCGGATCAGTTGCCTCTTTCATTTGCTCAAGTGCTTTCATTATAAATTTAAAAGCATCTTTACTCAAGAAATGATAAATGCCTTGATTGTGAAAGGTTGTTTGATTATGACTTTGAAAATTCTCTTCATTTTGAAAATCGTCTTGATTTAAAATTATTGATTTTGAAAATACTCATTAAACCCTTGATAATAATCGCTCGCGTATAGATGACAATTATTTTCACCATACCGTCCTCCACAAGTCGCACAAGGCCCATACACAGCTCAATATTGCTCGTCTTGTAATATCTCCAAAATAGGACGATTATCCAGTGTGGCAAAATGGTTAAATGTATATACAAGTGAAATGACGTTTAAAAGCTTCCTCGGGGAAGGAAGTAATACACCAAAGGTGGTATGTTTACACGTGTGCGAGTACACGTGTAAGTAAACTCGAGGAGTGAGAGATTAGCTCTCGGTCGACTTTTGAAGGAGAAGATATTATCTCCCTCGAGGTTCGATATGAAATATCCACAAGAAAGTATAATATATGTAATTACTACTTGGGTGCAAGACCCCCAATCAAGCCTTCCTTCTTAGAATACGCACTAGTGAACGGGGGGTTAGGTGGCGCGAAACACTTAAGTACCTATTAACCCTTAGATGGCATTTTATAGCACATCGCCTTTCTATTCACTTTGTAGTTTGTATTCTTCGAATTATTTCATATTGGAAGTATTTATCTATTCTTGCTTAATTAAATTTGATCGATACACGTGTCAAGGACCGGAACGCTCCCTAACACGGTGTATTGCCTCGGCAATACTTATAGAAATAGGTAACTTGGTTGTTCTTATCTATGTATATGTATTCACATATAATAATATATCAAAAATATTTTTGTATTTATTTGTATTTTTTTAAGAAAAATACTATATGTACGTAAAAACGATTGAAAACCGCTATAATATATATTTTTGGGTGTAATCTTTTAGGAAAAAGATTACTTTTTGGATTTTTTTTTGGTTCAATTCTTTAGGAAAAGAATTGATTTTATGATTTTTTTTTTTTTGTATTTTTATCTTTTTGATTTTATTTTTTATGCTTTTGATTTATACGTAAAAATAACGTTCACAAAGTGAACGGATCCCAAAATCCAATCGTCTCACTCAAAACCGTTAACCTTCACGACAAGAACCGGCAGCGCGTCATTTGGTAATTCGTTTTTTGTTCGTTTTCTCTCGGTCTAATCGAATTGATATAACAATTTTAAGCTCAACTTTATTGTTTTTGGTGTATAATAGCTTGATTGGTATTTAAACTACTTAGCACAAAGCAAGAAAAAAATGTAAAATAATAACTATCTACATATACGTACTAAACTAAAACATTTAGCAATTACGACATTTAAATGTATAAAACATCAAATGCAATTTGTAAAATTAAACTATAAATGTAAAATTTAAAATACAAATTCAATTTTATAAAATCTAAAGTTGTAAATCTAAATTTGCATTAAACTCTCCAAAGATATTAACACGAGACTATGACGTTTTCAACTTTAATAAGCCCAAATCAAGTCTCAACATTTAACTGACCTTTAAAAGAACTGGCCCAAAGTTTAGCTAGCCCAATTACGTTAACAGTATAACTAAACGGACTAATAACGCAAACCAGATTTAACTAAATGGACTAACTACGTAGATGACTAACGGGATTGGACTGTGACCGTTATGAGAAGATACAAAATGAAGGGTTAAAGTTGTACATTAACGAAACTTGTACAAATTGATTTTAGACAGTAAAACACATCTACCGATTCAAAAGAAAACACATCTGCTGATTCAAATCTTTACATCTATGAACTGATTATTGAGCTAAACTATATGAGACCAAAAACAATGCTAAAGTTAACCAATATTACTCCTAAACTTGGTAATGAGACTCACTTCTAATTAGTTTTAACAATCTATAGTGTACATATCAGCAAGACTACTCCAAATTTGTTCAACATAAGCTATCTAAATTTATCTCTCAAACTCCACTTAAATGCTAAAGTGATAATGTACAACATCAGAAACATAAGAAATAAAGCTATAAGCTATATTAGTTAACAAGTATGTAAAAAGTAAACAAATTAAGCAATTTGCAAGAAGATTAACACTACACAAATGATCTAGCAGATTATACTAATTATTGTATACTATAGATGTAGTAAATTAAATTCGTGTGCTTAATCGGTGCATCCGAAGATCAAGTCCGCTGAGTCGAAGTATAGCGCTGTGCTAACTTTACTATCTGCTGAACTACACCTAGACTGATGACGAACCGAAACCAATCACCACTTACGGAACTACATCTGCTGAAAATAAAACTTGACTTCTTGTCAACAGAAACCTGCAAAATATTTAAAAACGAAATGCTGTGCTTGCAAAAATAGACTTGCTGAACTGGAGAGTTCGATTAATAAACTGTAACACAGCTATCTACTTCTACAAGTCTAGTCCCCATCTGCCAGCTACTGTTAACCATACGAACTGCATCTAAGCCTGCTAACTGATATCACCTAACGAACAAGATCAGCAAGCTCCAATCGACTTCTTTTCGAAATGACTAAATCCTAGATGATCTAAACTGATACTCTTCAAATCACCGTGTATTCATAACGCCAACACTAAACTAGATTGTTTAAACATTGAGTAGAACAAATTTCATCTATTTCAACTACACTCAAATCAAAACTAGCAGAACCGATATCAAAACTAACCGAGACTTATTCTAGATATTACAAGTCTATCTCGAACCCAAAATGAACTTATACAGTTATTTCGATCAGCAAACTAAAACACTGCGAACAAACTTGGTAACGATTATAAACGACTTTTAAACAATATCTCTAACATATTAACTAATTCTTATCAAATCTGACTCAAAAACTTCCATTAATGAGAAGTATATCTCACGAATGGGAAATCGGTTCAAAAGTTGTGAACTATTTAAGATCAAAACAATATTATTGAATTAGAAAGAAAGAAGAAAAATAAGCTTGAAGAATGTTTCATTAATGGCAGAAAAGTAGTTACACTTCTAACTGAAAATGAATTTGAATTAATACTCCGAATAACAGAAAGAAGTTAAAACTATATGGAAAGATTAACTAAACCAATCCTAACACTAACTAACTATGTGTTTCTACACCTAAGCTAACCGTCTCCAAATGAGGTCTTCATCTTTTATTTATAGGCGCTGAAGAGTGGTGGTGTGACGTGTCTTGTCCAATCCCTTGATGCCACGTGTAAAATACGAGGTTTGACTATTTAGGGTTCTTCACATCCAATTGGGCGTTTCTTCAATTCTTGATTTTGATCCAATTCATGTATATTTTCTTGTATAGGAGAACAAGAGGATCATCTTTGCTGTTAGAAGTTTCGCCTGAATCTTCTTGTATCTCCATTAAAATCAAGTTGCAGGTCTTGGTGGTGGAAAGTGATAAAATGTTTGTTTGTCTCTCTTCGCTTGGAGAAGAAGAAAGACACGTTGTGTGTTTGTTTTGACTGTTTTATGGAGCATTGACCGAGTACATATAAAAGTTAAATAAACTTTTCAAACATTCCTTTTTGGTCCTTTATTTTCCATTTTAATCAAAAGAATTGAAAGATTTTTAGCACATTTCCATTTTATCCTTCATCTTGTTAGAAGGTGCAACTTAAGCCCTCGATCTTGGTAAATAATAGCAAGTAAGGTCCTCGAAGCATCATTCGCCATTTTCTTCATCTTTTCATCACATAAGTCCTTGAATCTGCGTGTTTGCTCAAAAATTCGTCTTTTTACCTGAAAACACATGAAACACAAATACCCACGTAATTCTAATATTTTTTAGTTAAATATAATTTATTTGACTGTGTTTTGACTGGTATTTTGATCATAATTGATGAGTGTTTTCACACTTATCATTAATCTCGGGTTATTACATCCTCACCACCTTAAAGGAGTGACGTCCCGACGCTCACCTCGCCTCATATTCGTATTACGTTCCACTAGGAAAGATAAGGGAACTTTATTCTAAAGAAGTTCTCACGATCCCACGTGAATCTTGATCAACGATCTCCACTAGTTCTTCTTACAAAACACAACTTGTCGTCAAGTTGTATTTCACCAAAAGAGGATGAATAAATCCATATCCACCAATCACTCCTTCAAGCTCGACACATGAAAATTTTATGAATTACACGAAGCTCATTCGACGACAAGAGTAGATGACAGGATTTTCGGGTAAGTCCAGTCAAAAGGAAGGTTGCAAATTAAAGGATATCCACTGGCCGGATAACCATGGACACACATCAAAAAGAACTAACAAGAAAAATATTTTCGTCATCGGAGTGTGCTCACACTCGGATCCATATTCTAAAGATAAATCAAAGACACAATCTCACTTCTACTCCACGCGCAGTCAAAGACTCAATAAGCATCGTCGTTGAAAGTAAAAAAGATATTACATAATATGTGTTCTACCTGATCGGACGTCATTGGATAATATCATCTCAAGTTCTCACAACTTACGATCATTAGAGTAGATCACACACCATATAAGTAAATAAAAATAAAAGGTCGAACATAAACATCAAATATAGATCTCCACTGTTGATCATCGAGAAAACCTTGAACGAACCCTTGATAATACAACTTGATCTCCAAAATCTTTCCACTTGCGGTGTCGGCTACAACATACTCCTCGAGTGATAACGAATTTATTAATTCCAATCATTAAGAAATTTGGTCCATTGGCGAAGATTCACAACACACCGGCAACCATTAACTTCTACTCTAGTGTTCATCATACAAAAGCATCCCACTAAATTATGATTCAACATTCATCATACAAGGCGTCCCAATAATTTCTACTTCGGTGCTCAAGGTTATGCATCATATTCCTTGTTAAGTTCATCATACTAGTCACCAAGAGTTTCGTCATCAATAAAAGTCTTCGGTGACCCTTCAATAGTAGAAATTAGCATCCCAAAATCTTCACATCTATGATAAGTTGTCGTTGATGACTTGATTCTCAGTTAATCCACAAGTACACGCATAAGGAAAACACGACAATCTAAGGTCCAGTGGTTTAAAATTTTCTTATTCAGATGTCCTAATCCATTTTAAATAAGACAACCTTAAACGACTCTTAGTTGGGCGAGTTAAAATCCATATATCTAAATGTCCCATTCCATTTAGATACACAGTAATAAGTCACTCAACCGAATGACTACTACGAGCATATCATTGTTGTACCCAAACTATATATATTTGATTAGGATATATATATCTTAAGTCCAACATCGGCATCCTCCTTTTCGCCAATAAAACATAGTCATATATAATAAAATCACACGTCACATTACATAGAAGATGTCGACTCGGATAAATGATTCTTCAAAATCATAAGGAGTATCGAAAACACGAACATCGCATCTATCAATTATGTTTCGAAAGGAGATGTCCAAAAATGGCACATCACGATACGATGATAACAATCGAACTTAAACAAGTCGATATGCGATAGATTACAAAACCATATATACATACTCAAAGTATCAAACGAGTTTCATACTCGTATTCAGATAACATAATCATTAATATTAGTGATTGGTAGTGAAACCAAATTCCGATACAAAACCCTATTATAAAATGTACGACAATCATTCAAGGAACATTGCATCACGTGCAATGCCTTTAAATGTCATAGTATATTCATACATATACATATTACCATTGCTACATACACATAGGTTCACATAATGACAATCAATCATAAAGTAATATAGGAATAGCCTTACCGGAGCCATGAGGCGTAGTTGCGTGCTTAAAACCTTTTAAAACATACCAAAAGTTATTGTTTAGGTTTTTAAAAATCGACCTAGTTATCTATAACTTGTGGCTCTGATACCAATTTGTAACACCCCCAAATTACCACGCAGCGGAATACCACATTGGGGCGCTACTAATAGCACATCGCACACAATCATAGACAACGACCTCAAAAGAGACGTTAAGTTAATATACAATCGTGTCCAAAAAGTTTCCCATCCCAATATATATAAAATTAAAGTAGCGTTGGTCCCAAAAACCGTTACCAATCACAATACATTAAATGCTTAAAAGGAATTTGTTCATTTCATAGGATGGAAAAGTAAACAAAGATTTAGACAAGCACCAACTTCCTCCACACATGCTCCGCTGCTATCCATCTTTGATTACCTGAAATACATGTGTAAAATCATCAACACAAAGGTTGAGCAAGTCTATAGGTTTTACAAATCATTTGAACACAAGCAAAGATTATAAGTTCGTGGCATACTTGAAGGCAACAAGCATCAAATAATAATTTGCATCAACAATAATAATTGTATATAGCATAAATTGCATTAAGCTCATGGAACCGAGCCCTTAGACACTCCGTTAGGTCTAATAAGACAAGAGATTTATTCATTGTCGTTACCTCCAGATTATTGGTACATTGTCGTATACCTGACTTCTCAATACAATATGTTCAAACAGTGTGGTGGTCGGGCCTAAGCTTCTGTGACAATTCCACACAAACTGAACCGGGACGACTTCCCCCATAGATCTATTAATTGTACTAGCGGTTAACCCATCCTAGGTTAATTAATGGTCCATAATTGAGGCTTTAACAAAGGCAATCGCCTAATGCAATTCAAAGGCAACCACAGGTCCATTCATAGAGGGACAAGCATACCATAAAAGACTTGTGTTCTAAGTTTATGAAAAACATTTATTCCCCCTTGCGGGTTTAAAAACTATTTACAAAATAGTGTAAAAGAGAGGCTATATACTTACCTTAAATAATGCACAAAGCTGGTAGTAGTAGTGATCGCCGAAGTGAAGATGCCTCCCAAATATATACACATCAAAAGCCCCCACCTAACAAATAAGGTGCGAGCTTAGAAAAATACTTAAGTATTTCAAATCATACTTAGTATAATAAAATCATCGACTCAAAAATAGTATATACATAGACATGACCAATCAATGCAAGTGATTCCTTCTAAACCCCACAACATGTACTAGCTTTCCAAACTAGCACCTTCGATATTGATCCATCTCAAGATGCCAAATCAATACGGTTCAATTACTCTAAATGGGTCTCCAATCTCAGAATATACACCCACGCATAAGACTTATATTATTTTAGAACTTTGATAAGCTAATAGATTAGCCTCTCGCCTCAAACTATGACGCGAGGTTAAGTACCTCCCAAAAATACTCAGCCAGTACTTACCAAAAGTACACGCTGTTTTACCATACTTAAACAACTCCGTTTTTACGAAACTTGGTGACAAACTCACTTAATATCTGTAGAAGACTCAATTAAAATTTCATTCAATGATTCACATTTTAGAACCACTTGCTCGACACATCTTTAGACTTCAAAAACCGGACTGTTATGCACACTTGTATCGTAAAACCATTTTGACCTTGTTAAACATTTCTATTTACAAAATAGCCACTTGACTTTAAAAATAGACTCAAAATGCTAAGTTTAGAACCCAACAACAGCCTATGAGCAGTTTTAAAACTCAACTTATAGTCCCCGTGATTCGATCCAAATATCGACAATAATTTCGTATTGTGTCAATACTCGTCTCCCAGTACACGAATATTCAAACTAGCATAACATTTTACTCGTTTGGAGTTAAAAGCTCTATCTTATATCGAAACGAGCGTCTCGACGACTACTACAACAATGTTTAATAATATCAAACTTTAATCAACAGCCACTGTACGAAAAATGGCCTTAAACCTACTGATCTAAAATGACTCGTGAAAAATCATACCAACAACCATTTTGACCCATTTTAAACATCATCTACACCTCAAATATGCTATACCCATCATATACAACATCTCATATCATCCCTAAATCACTTGCATGATCCATTCTTTCAAAACTCATATCAAAAATATAACATGCAACACTTTTAAAATCAATTATTATAATAATAACACATTACTACAACAATAAAATGGATCAGACACCATTGTTCTTGAGTAAAAATCTTTGAAAAGTAAAAGTGAAAGCATGTAAGCAAAAATCATATCAATAGAATCACCATTGAATTTCAAACATGGGACTTTGTTTAGATTAGCTTGAATCAAGCTAGAAATCAATCATCAAAGGGGTGTTTGTTGTGTTGAGGGTGACGACATAATGGAAAAAAAAAGAGGGGAGAGAGATTTTGGTGAGTTAAAATGCATGTGTATGTTTTATGAAGCCTTTTATATGGTGGAGGAGGGTTTATTTTGCAATTGGTGCATTCTTGTGGACCAAAATGTAAATATTAGTTAAAAAGCGGGAAATGACTAATAGTCAATTTTGTAAATATCTACGAGAGTCAGCTTTCGTCCCGGTTCATAAAAATATAAATCTCGTTTATTAAATCGATCATTTTAATAATTGAACGCACACAAAAGGAAATAATAAAGTTCGACTCGACTTAATACGTAATGAAATAAAAATTTCAAAAATATCAAATATCGAAATAATCGATACTAAAATATAATATTTGGGCATCCATTGGCATCGCGATCACTATTAGTACTCTGCAATCATTAAAACAATTAATTATAGTCACACATTATCGGTTTCAACTAAAACTGTCATATATAATAATACTCATCATTACTTAGAAATTAGAAATCCGTTATATAATTAGGATAAAATAATGACGTTAAGCTCGGGTTATTACAGTGTAAACTTTAATTCAGCTTACCTGGGAAGTTACAAAGAGTTTATATGAGATTTCTTCATTGTTAAGAACTTTGGTTAGCAAGGGACACTTGAGGACAATTATGTCTATCTTGCTTATGCAAGTGTGTATGATTGGACAGTGCTTGCCATCCTTCAGTCATTTTCAGTATAAGAGTTATCTTCTTTAGGGTAAACTTCTTTGTTAAGGTCTTTTTATTTTTAATTATTTTTATTTTTGGCCGCTGACATAGTTTACTTCCAACGCTGATAAGACCAATTTAAGCGCTGACATGGCAAAATTTACACGCTGACAAGAATATAGCCGTTACACGATGACGTTTACTTTTTGACCGTTGAAAAACATTGGGGAACACCCAGTTGTTATTTTTGACGAAAATTTAGGCCATAATTTAGCAAGTTGGTAACTTTTTATTAATGAAGGAGATAAGTTATATATTTTCAAGATTTTCATCATTGCTTTTTGAATATAACTGCCTTCTTTTCCAACCAATCGTGTGCTAATATCTTTCCTATAAATTAGGCTCATTTCTTTCAAACAGGGTAACTACTATTCTTGCCTGCTAAAATTCTCAAACCTTCATACCTCCATTATTTTCATCTTACAGTTTTCTCAAATCATTCATAATGGCAGCAAAGTTTAAACCTGCTAGTGTGGAGTTGGGGATCAGAAGCCAACATAATATGGTGGCTTATTTGGTTGAAGATAATACATTGCACCCCCAATACACAGAGATGATTAGGTATTTGATGGCGTCTCCTCTAAGGTATGCACTTTCTCATACTCCACTCGTCCCTATCACACACATCAAGCACTTTTGGAACATTGTTCGTTCTGAAACAATTGATGGAGTGATTACATTAGTTGGCACTGTTCATGGGGCTAGATGGGTTGTTACTGAAGCGTTAGTTCGTCAAGCTTTACACCTTGATGACGTTGATGGTATAACAACCCTTCCCCTAGCAGAGCTAGAGTTAGGTCTTCGAGGCTTGGATTATGAATTGCCCACAGTTGGGCACATAAACAAATATACTAAACAACAATTTCCCCCAGCCTTGAAGTACCTGATACATCTCATCCTATAATGTTTGAGTCCCAAATGCTCGTCTTTAAATGAAATCAATCGATCCATCAGTTGTGCTCTTGTTTGCACAGCAAATGGGCAAAAAATATTTTTTCTAAGATGATTTTTGATGACATGTGTCACAACAAGGGTAACAAGATGACTCTTGCTTACCGAAGGTTTTTACAAATGATTTTTTATGCTCAACAATATTGTCATAGGGACCATGATGACTTTTATGAGGTCCCTACTCAAAAGAAAACTGTTTTTGGTAACATGAACACCCCTCCTTTCAGAGACCTTCGCCTCACCCCAGCCATGCAAGCTGTCATTCAAGACATTACAAACCCTAAACCACAACCAGACCCTCTTCTAGAACAACCTCCATCACCACAACACATGTACCTTGACCCTCAACCATCAGGCGCTGACATTCAAAATGTGGGCGCTAACACAGCCAACCCAAACGCTGACACCATTTCCCCACACACCCAAACAGATCCTCATTCCACTTCATCCTCAGAACAACTAGACTATAGGTTTGAGAAGAGACAAATGACTACTGGAGTGTTCTCCTCTAGTGGTCCTAGCCATGTAGTAGAGAGAACCACCACCACAAGTGTGGTTGGTGACATGGGTGGGGCTAGGACTATTGACACTGGCTTAGAAGCAGGTCAAGACAGTCCCAACATCATTAAGACCACACCCATGCCTAATGAATCTCTCTTGGGGGTCAAATCCCTATGATAGAGGAGGGCAAAATGGAACCTTTATCAGCTATGGAATTTATTGTGGTTTGCATGCGCTTGCAAAATCAAAATACAGACCTTGTACAGGTTGTCAAAGCTCAAGGCGTTGAACTCAAATCATTGAGGAAGAGGTTGGTTATTTTGGAGACTGCCAATTCTAGGAGAAGGCAGGCTAGCGTCCTCTCTTCAGGGGAGGATTCTTACAAATTGGAGGAGGACAAAGGCTCCCAAGAAGGTGTTTCTTATGGGAACAAGGATGTAGAGATAGCTGAGGTGCTAACAGGATTAAAGGAGAAGCCAGGTTTTGATTCTTCTCTAATTACTCCTAAGCAACTATCTTTTGTGGAGATGATGAGGCAATTTACAGAGTCAGCCACTGACACTCAGACTTTGGACGCTGAGAAGACAAAATCAGACGATGACAGACTTGCAGGTATGACTGGTGTATCCCAACCATTAGCCATTATCAAAGATGTCTCAATATAGGTATCATCAACATCTTTACCAGCAATTGGAGCATTGGAGAAGGGTAAAGGAGTTTTGGTAGAAGTATAGGTACCTAAGGATGAAGCTCAGATACATTTTGATTCTGTTTTGGCTACACAACTTGAAGAAAAGGATAGGGTAAAGACTGCCATTGAAAGCAATAAAGATGGTAGTGATGATGAGAGTTCTAGTTCTAGTGTGATGATAATTAAAGAGCCAGAAAAATTGGAGTATGGGGAGGATGAATTTGCTAGGGAGAAGCTTAGGGAGTTAAAGATGAAGGTTGACTTTGACATGCCTGAGGTAGTGTCTATGTATTTTGCATGGGAAGTTTCAATTGCAGAAAATCCAAACATGTAACTTACTAGACAAATTTGGGGTTTGGAAATTTTGTTAAGAGTTCAAAAGTATTTCTAGGTTATTTTGAAGCATAAAGCTAGTAAAGTACTTTATGAGCTAAAAAGATATAGAAGAGAGCTATATTATATACTTAATAGGTGCCATCAAACAGGATGGACTTATGCAAGGTTGAAGAGTCTTACCTTTGAACAATTGGAGTTTTATGCATATCCTATTTGGGAATGTGTTTATGAGGAGAATACTCTCAGACTTCTTTCTGATGAAAGGAAGGAAGAATATATGTAGATCAATAAGGCTTCCATTGTGCCAAGGCCAATGAAGAAGGGAATACCTATTGAATTTCTAGTACTTGATCCGTTAAATACAAGTGAGGCTGTTATAAGGAAGAATATAAAGCTTTCACCTTTGGAGGCTTCAGATTTTGTAGAAGTGTTACCTTTAGATTTCAGAAATCCTATAATCAGGTATGAGGAAGATGCAAGTGGTTTCTGGGTGATCACCAGATATGGTGACAAGGTACATACTTTCACTTCTTTGATTTCATTATTTGCAAGTATGGATAGAGAAGACGTGGTGGATCTATGGAAACTAATGAAAGCCAAGTATGAAGCTGAAGAGCCTTCTTCAGTAAATGGAATAAAGATTTGGACAACATTCAAGAGAATGATTGCTCCAGATGAAGCTGATCTAATATGGTTGGATTTGGATGATCTCAGTGGTTTGAAGTGGCGTTTACATTCAGCTGCTGGTATATACCATCTTAGTACCTCAAAATTTGTAGAATATCTTTTGGTTGATGTTGAATATCCTCTACCTCAAGATTCTTTCAAGATGATGGTATCCACAAATTTAGAGGTTGAGTATACCAGTGATGTTAGTAAGGATTTAATTAGATTTTTTTATTATCTAATTAAGAAATAGTTGGTTTTTGTAAGAATCCTCTTTGTATTTAGCTTTTATTCAGAAAATTGATTACTAGAGTAGATATCAAGTTTAGGGGAGGATTGTTGGAAATAAAATCAGCTAAGTCACTAGGACGCTGATAAGAAAAACTTGGACGCTGACAAGAGTAAACGAGGCGCTGACAGGTGAACACTGACAAGGCATATTTGAGCGCTGACAAGTAGAACTTCAACCATTGATAGAATTCTTAGTCTACACGTTTTGTAATTCTTGTAAAGATATGTTTAATATTGTATTTCTTATGTTTATCTTTACCTAGAATAGTTGATAGGTAGACCTTTGTACACGACTCCTTGTGTTATAAAAGGAGGTCGTAGGGTTCATAGTTTGATATAAGTTTTTACAAGTTTCACAACTTTTATTGTGCGCAAGTTCTTAATATTAATCAAAGTGAAAGTTTGGGTTACATTGTTTTGTTTTCTTTTGTTCTTTGTTCTAATTATTAATTCCGCATAACACTTAGATGGTTAAATACACAAAGTTACTCTACGTGTTAATCTTGATTCAACCTCGTTTAACACAAAGCTAATCGATTTAAGTTTGGGATCAACAACTACTTCATAGAACACAAGTCATAATAATAGAAAACAACTCAAAAGAGTGAAAAATTCAACTTTATTTATATATTATTGAAAAATTCAGAGTTTTACAATATGAGGTTCCCAAAATCTAGAATAATTTCAGTCTTGTGCCTCTTCATGCCATCCTCATGTTGCTCTATACTTCACAATCTTTATAACCTGCGATATATACTTAAAATCAACACAAAAGTTGAGTGAATCCATAGATTTAAAATCATTTTGAATACAAGATCCCTTTTCCTGAGCTACGTTATTATTCGCTCACATAAAACAACATTTTATTACTGCACTAGCTCATGACCCCGCGACTAGACATTATCAGGAAAAACCCAACAAATTTTCCCTTAAGTAGGAAGTTTGTCGGAGTATCCTAAATAGCAAAATAAAGCATATCTGTTTAGCCTAGGTAGGAACCATTAGTTACTAGCAAGTGCGACTTGCCTAGATAGATGTCAGTCTCCAATAGTAATATTCACAATATTAGCGTTCATTATATTATTAGCAGTCCACGATTAAAAAGGGACTTAACGGCAACAAGTAAACGTCGTGTCAATAATCATATCAGAGAAGCATACCAAAAACACTTGTATTCCATTTTTAGCATATATCCCCCTCACGGGTTTTAAAATCATTTATAAAGCATTTAAAAGTAAGACTATGAACTCACCTTATGTCCATAGAATTTAAGCTATAACCAGATGTATTTCATTCACAGATAAACATCTTGATCATACAAACCACAACTTGGTCTCATAAATTACAGCTTGATCTTACATAAACCTGGATTAACACATTATGTATAGTATCAAGTCTTTTGATCTCTAGTTTAAAGTTTTAAGTATTTCTTTATGATATTTGTTTAAGGTTCATAGTTTAGTGATTATATCACATCATTGTTCGGGCCATCATACTCAGAAGCCAATCTATAAACGTTTGAGGAGCGAGGGCACATTAAATCGTAAACCTAAGCACTCACTCAGAACGTAATATCGAGAAGGGACATCTTTGTACAATGGTCCCTACTAACATGATATGGTTATTAAGTATTATAAAATATATAATTTTTATCCTTTACTTTCAATATCGGCAAAAATAGCCCTTTTGTTATACTTTGGTATAATTACACTTTTAACCCTTAAAGTATATAGTTTCATTATTTACAATTTAAACCCTCAATATTTGATCTTAGGGCCTCAAACTTTCCAATATTTATTCTTATATATCTAACTTTCACAAAATGACACTCTTGACCCAAATTGTTAAATAGTTTTATAAATGACAATTTTAGTCCCTATACTTGTAAAAATCATATAACAACCTCAAAAATGGATCAAATGATCTAGGATTTTAAAACAAAGTTTCAAAACATGTTTATAATCATAATAAAAACATTTATTCAGAGTTATAGCTTTTGAAATGGGTTTTTGCTTATTATTTCATGTAAATTACAAAACTAGGATTTTAAGACATCTTTAACTTATAACTTCCATTTAAAATGATCAAATGACTTAGTTTCTTTTAGATTAACATTATTTTGACATTATAAAAAGTCTAAGAATGTACTATAACAAGATCAAAGCATATGTAACATAGAAATTACCTATGATGCTCCAAAATGGCTCCTAATGGCTTCCTATAAACACTACTTGCTATCAAAGATTCAAGAGCTTCAATGGATTCTTTCTTGACCTGGTTTCTTGTCTTGGGGGATGTCCTAAGGTGTTTATAGAAGTGGAAATGGAGAATGGGTAAGAGGTAAAAGAGAAACAGGGTGCAAGTTCTAACTATGTACATTCGACCCTATTTATAGCTTTTCCAACACTTAGGATCCAAGTTAAGGCCTAGGACGTATCACAAGGATAGATTACTGACTAATGAAGGCTAGTGAAGGTCTATGCAAGTTCTTAGAGTCTATGATGAAAATATCAAGGCCTTGTGGTCTATGTTAGCTTACGACAAAAATGAAAAGAACAAGTATGTGTAGCACACAAGTAGGTGATGCAACTACTTAGATAATATCTCCTAAATATATATATTATCTGATCCTATGTTTAAATTTAGGAGGGAAAGTGTTTGAATACATTTTTGGAGGGAAAAAGCTAGGCAGATTGAAAACTAGGGCTTGTAACTTTATATTTTTTGATTTTGGTGATTAAGTTTTTAGGAATGTGATTATTTAAGGATTAGGGTTTAATTAGGGTATATAAATTGTAATTAAGAAGTTTGGGTCTTTGGTTTGAAGTTTAACAAAGGTTTGATGTGAAAGGGGGAAGAAAACTTTGGCGGGTTAGGGTTTCTAATGATTTATGTTTATATCTTAGTAAAAATGATTATCCTTCAATTAGCTACTGATGTAAATTCAATTTATACATCCCAAATTGTCCTTAGTGTGTTCATGAAGTCCCTAACTTAGTTTTATGAAGTTATTCTAAGTAAACTTTTCGAAAGGGTGGAAATACCTATTTTGACCCAATTCACAAGTCATGCTTTGAAATGTTGTACCTTGTGCATTAGGGTACTTTTACATTCTCTTAATATAATCTTATAACCTTAATTAAGTGCTATGGGTGTTTGTAGACTTCCCCTAAAATACTAGGTAGTGATTCTATGTATATTTATTAATACAAGGGTTTTTAGGTCATTAATCCTAATGATTTCCTGTCATAGGTAATTAGGGTTTATATCCTTATGTACATTTATTATAGGGCTTATATGATATGTTTATGACTTCTATGGTTTCCACATACTTAGTTTAAAGGTTTATATAGGTTTATCATATTCTAGGGATGATTATGGGAGATTAAGATCCTATGCTTTGATAACTTGTACCTTATGTTTTATTAACTTGTACTTTATATTGAAGCAAATGTATAATATTAATATGATACACAATTGAGTTTTATAATTAGTGGCAAACGATTAGACTCTAATTTAGTGTATAATAGATTTTATATGCTAATCTTGGTAACTAGGTCTTAACTTGTAATTAGGTTTGGATTACTGAATATTATTATTTTGTGATCAATTAAGTTTCCTTTATATGATATATTATAATTAATATATTGTTTTTGATACTTGTACACAGATATTAAGTAGTTATATTGCTTGAAACATTGTTTACCAAAGGTTTCTAGGTGGTGATCTAGATTATTATGTACATTTATTTGTACTTAGCTTTGTACAGTTTGTTCTTACCATTATTAGGTGTTATTATATCATCTAAGTATTCTTTACAACTTGTTTATAATCCATAATGACTTTTTCATATGTATTCTCCATTCATAATTTACCATTCTTTAGTTTACAACTCATTTAAAGGGATTCTAGGGTTTCTAAGGGAATTTAGGGCATCAGAGTTACATTTGAGATGTTCTTATCAATATTGAACTTATTAGATAACTTTTAGATCTTAGACTTAAATATATATACATTGTATTTATAACATATAGGAATATGTTGAAGTGGCAGTTCAGGTTGTGAGAAACAATTCATCTTACCAAGTAAGGTATAAAAAGAAAAAAATTATAGCCAAATTTTCATTTTGGGACAATTATAGCTTATAACACATATTTGAAATTTGAGGATTGTCACAGACTCTCCCACTTAAAGAAATCTCGTCCCGAGATTTAAATAAAGAGCGATGTCATAAGACAAAGAAGAGTATAATCCTCGCGTTTCCAAACATATTCATACCCTCTCTCAGGGTTTCATTAATTCAATAATTGGAAATATAACATTATACCACATAATTTAGTTTATCATTGGAAAATCTTTCATTGGGATGATAAGAGATTCATTAGATAAACATTTCTTCAGATTCGCAACAGAAAAGTATCATGAATATTACTGAGTTCTTTGGGAAACTCAAGTCAATATGTTACAACTCAATTCAAAAATCTTTGAATTTGGTTATCGCATTCTTCAAAATCAATTTGGGTAATTGATAGAGAAACCATCCTTCTTAAATAGATACTGTTAAATATGGTGTAGTTTCTAATTTAATGTGAGAAATTTTCACCAAAATAATATCTCGGAATATCTTAAATCACCATTTTATCCAGCAGGTACTTAACATAATTCAACGTTCTACGAAGCTATATTCTAATATAGTTTTTCGAATAGTTTCATGAACTGATTTGGGTTTCGTAAGTTGAAAATATCCAACTTTAGCCCAGCAGATATGTAAATGGCACTTCTAATGATAGAGTGCTCCAAATAGTATTGCTTTAATTCTAGCATGAATACTATGGTTATACGGGAATATTTTACCAATGATAAGTGTCTTTCCAAAATTCATAACACATACATGGAGTATGTAGTTTAGTTATTGGATAGTCCTTCCACTTAACACATTAGTATATGATAACTGAGATTTTGCTAGGTTCAATTGTTGTTCTCGGTATCTTAACGAATTGATTTCCGGCTTAAAGTACGACTCAGTTGTTCTTGGTAAAACAAATACTTTTGGTTGTTTGTAAATAAAGGTGCGAAACAATTAAAGTAAAAGTGCAATTAAAGTAAATCTAAAACTAATTTAAAGTAAAGTGCAAGTATTTAAAAACGTGACTGAAATTAAAGGGCACTAAAGTAAATGACGCAAACTTAAATATATCTAAGGCAAACTTAAAACGCAACTAAAACTTAAACTAAGGCAAAACTAAAATAAAGCTGAGACAAATAAACTTAAAGTGCAATTAAAATAAAAGGTGGGAAAAATAAACTTTAAAAATAAAAGACAGAAATTTAAAAAGAAAACCAAAAATAACATGACAAGAAACCCTTGATTCGGAAGTTTAAAACTTCCGAATGAACTATCTTGACTCGGAACTTTTTGAGTTCCGAATGAAGCAGCCTTGACTCGGAAGTTTTGGTGTTGATCCGGAACTTTTTCCTTCCCTTGATCCGGAACTTCGTTCGGAAGATATTGATCCGGAACTTTTGAGACTTCCGAATGAACTGCTTGACTCGGAACTTTTAAGTTCCGAATGAACACTCTCTAATCCGGAACTTTTGGAGTTCCGAATGAATTGCTTCATCCGGAACTTTTGAGTTCCGAATGAAACCTTTCTGATCCGGAACTTTTGGACTTCCGGATGAAGCTAGCTTGGTTCGGAACTTTCGAAGTTCCGAATGAACAACTCTAGACTCGGAAGACCTCCGGATGAAGCCCTTGATCCTGAACTTTAAGACTTCCGAATGAACACTCCTTCCCTTGAGTCGGAAGATTTCCTGGGAACAAAGAAACAGAAACAACTTTCCCGAAGAACAAGGGAATCAAAGTAAAGACGATCTAACACAAATTTAACCAAAATCAACCAAACGATTTAATCAAACTAATAACGAAACATCAATAATCATAAACTAACAGTTTAAATCAACAAAACAAACAAACTTAACCACAATAATCAAAAACCCACTTGATCAAAATAAAAGCATGAACATGAACACAAACATAAACATAAAAATCAAAGATTTAGAAAGGTAGATGAGAGATTAACAAGATAAAGTAAAGATTGAGAAGAATTAAATGGAAACTTACTTGAACTTAAATGAATTTAAGGTGCAAGGCAAGGTAATTAAATTTGACAAGTATTTAAATGTGCAAGAAAATAAATGTGGAAGAGCTAATTTGTCAAGTTAGCCAACAAGAAAATAATTAATCTAGTCCTAACTATATATAGGGGAGGATTAGGAAGCTTCCTCCCCTCTTTCCTTTTCTCTTAATTACAAGCTTAAGTCCCTCCTTCTTTAATTCTTCATTAATTGCATGCTTAGTCCTTTTCTTCTAATGTTCTTTAAACTTGGACTTAAATGACTTTTGGCTCGGGATTTCTTTTGAACTCGTCTTTAAATTCTTCAATAAATTAGACTTGAATTCTTCGGCTTTTGATAAACTTCCGTCTTTTGACTTTTTCTTCGATAAATCTTCATAATTGGTCTTGCACTTCCGTTCTTTTCGCACTCTTGACTTCTTGACTTCGTCTTTCATCTTTTTCTTCAATAAAAGTCCGTAAATGCCCGTGAATATCCGTGTTTTCTCCACTTTTCACAATTTCGTCCTAAATCACAACAAAAACACAAACCACGCATAATTCCGACATAAAAGACATAAAATACACGTTTTGGCTCGGTTATTATTGTAATTAAGTGGTAGAAAAGATGGGTGTTTTCACACCTATCAAATCCCCTACACTTGACCATTGCAATGTCCTCATGCAATGCATTAGTTACAAAGCACGTTTACATTTTTCATCATAATCAATCCACGTTGGCATTTATTAAAGAGATAGAAACTATAAACATTCAAAGTAAAGAAATCAAAAGCATACCTCGGGTTTTTGGAAATGTTATGAACAATCATCATCCTCAAGTTTTCACTTTCTCCAAACCAAGTTTAAAAACGGGATCATTGTTATTATAAGTTAGTAAACTAACACGAACTCATGTGGGCCAATTATTCACTTAGACTCCCTTATTCCTAGGTGTATCTCTTATATTTTATTATTGTCTTGAATGATCACGAGGATGCATTTTTGACTTATTTCGATAGTTATTAAGTCTAAAAATAAAGTGAACGATTTAATCAATAGTTAGCTAAAGGACAAAATCTTTTAAAACTGCTTTTCGGGACCTCATAAAGTTCATATCTTGGCATAACTCGCTTCGCGATTTGAGACCTTTCTCGGACCGATATTTGGCAGCGACTTCATACTTCAAACCTTGAGAGACGTTTATGAAATTATGGTCTTCTCTTCATATAGGAATTTCTTCACTTGAAGTTTTGAGAGATTCATACTTGGACCACGACTTCAACATTTTTCTCCAATCTTTATTTTGGACTTTGATATAAAACGATCCGCCTACTTTTATGACTTGGATCTATTTATCCTCATACCTTGTTAGGGTCTTTTCGGATACACTTCTCCATGACTTTTTGGGAGTTTTTGCTTTTCGTCGTGAGTCTCGATCCTTCATATTGATTTTCGATAAATGATTCTTCACATCACTTTGGATCTTTAGCAACAAAATATAGCCCTCATGCCTTGTTAGGGCCTTTTCGGACTCGCCAATCTCCGCATCCCGCTTCAATAAGTTATGCCTTGGCTATGAACTCTAATCCATACCTAGCAACTTTTAAACGATCTTGGGCTAGAAGCTAAGTAACTTTTCAAATCGTACAACCTTATTTATAAGCGGATAAATTATTAGCAAGCGATGGGAGAATAGGCTCATAATTAACTCACATAACTTCACGAAAGAATACCGAACTTATAGTTGGCTCTATCATTTCTCGTTCTCCACAGTTTAAAATCTCAAGGAATGAGACTTGTGGATACTTAGCCTATTAAATCAAAGTTTTGGGTTTTCGAGTTGCCTATAGGATCTTGCAAATTCTTAGACTTTTTCAAGTTTATAAATCGCATTTTAAAGTTCCCTTGATAAACGACTCTGTAGGATCAATTATAGGAACTTGCGAAAAGTTCTTGTTCTTAACCCGTGAGAGTTAAGACTTTCGCGTTTTATAGCTCCCTATATAAAAGCCTAGCAAAACTCGATTTAAACACGTTAAGGATACTAGCTAGAGCAAACTTAGATAAGTAAACTCGTGTTGAGTCAAAAGATTCACAACGTTTGAAAATTAAAACCACTTTATTTAAACATTTGTTCTAATAAGGAAAGAAAATAACTATGCAAAGGGAAAAACTAATAGGCCAAAATAGATCAAAAATTTTGAAAAATGTCGAAAAATTGATTTTACGGTTAAAATGAGGACAAATACAAGGAAAAGGCCACTTAACTTCGATAGAAGTCCCCCCTACACTTAAGATAAACATTGTCCTCAATGTTTAAGCATGTGGGAGTAAACTCCCCTACACTTAGGACATTGTGCACTTTGTTTAAATTTCGCTAAGGAAAAGACAACTAAAGAGATTCCTATTTTAATATTGAGAAAATATACAATAGTGAATCGAAAAGAGTTTAGGATAGAACCGAGAAAAAGTAGAACACGGAATCACGGGTCGTCAAGAATCATCAAGAGTGGATCATTGAAGCTCGAATCATTGATTAAGAAGTGAGGAGAGGAAATAGCAAACCAACGGGTCTCCCCTACACTTATGATAAAGAAAGCGAAAAGATAGATGCATGGGTTGCCTCCCAAGAAGCGCTTGGTTTTTGTTAACCGAGTCGTGAGCCTGACTCGACCTTGATTATCAACGGAAGAAGCATGAAACATATCCACCAGGATCAAAGACATAGTTTTCTTCCATCAAATAGCACATGCTTAAGGCGAACAAGACAAGCCAAAGAAGAATAGGCAAGGTTCCCTTAAGCAGAGATAGAGCACGGTGGAAGCAAGGGTGAAGTGGTGCAAGCATGTCTTCAAAATTTCCAAAGATTTTTCCTTTTATTTCATCAGGTGGATACTGAGATGGCTTAAAGACTTCAATACCAGGGTCGAACACCTTTTCCTTTAAGGGAAAATAGCACTCAGGCTCAGCCGAGTGTGAAGAAGATCCGCAAAGAAGCACAACCTCGTCCTCAGAAAGGGGACAAAGAGGTGTCAAATCATATGTGCAACGGATATTGGTGTCGACCGGTTTCTTCTCCTTAGAAAGAATGTGCTTCAAATCCAAAGTAGGATCAAGACGATAATCTTCAAAGTCATAAGGAGGAGCATCACTCTCATGAGGGAAGTAAGTGTTGAGAAATTCATAGAAATCTTCCTCAAATGAGTAATCGTCCAAAGTAGGATCGAGTGATGGTGGAGGATCTTCATCATGTGAAGAATCGCTCGAAAGAGTATCGGCCTCATCAAAATCATCGAAAGTGGGTATTTCGTGATACTCAGAAGTACAATCATCATCCGAATCTGAGCTAGAATCATCATCATAAGCATCAAAGACCGGTGGCGAATCATAAATGGGAGAAGGTTCCAAAGTGGACCGAGAATCATCCACATCATCGTCAAAGAGTGGATTATCGAAGGAAGAATCGAATAGAGGATTGTCATAGACGGTAAAGTCATCGAGCACATTAATTATATTCACTGATTCTCGTCAATAGTATTTGCCTGTATGCTTCCCCATTTTGAAAATTTGTGAGTCATTCCCGACTCTTAAGATTAACTCACCTTCGGCCACATCCACTAAAGCACGTCCGGTTCTCAAGAATGGCCGACCAAGTATTAAAGGAATACGAGGGTCCATTTCATAATCAACTACGACAAAATCGACCGGGAAAGTAAATGCGCCAACTTTAATGAACACGTCTTCGGCTATACCAACGGGGTAAGCGAGAGTGCGATTTGCAAGTTCAAGAGTCATCTTAGTTGGAGTGAGGTCGGGTAATGATAGTGTTTTCCAAACACTTAATGGCATCAAATTACTACTGGCCCCGAGATCAGCAAGGGCAGTAAATTCTTCAGTTTTGTTGAACACGCAAGGCAACACAAAACGATCGGGATCTCCAAGATTTTCCGAAAGTTCTTTAAGAATAACTGCAGAGCAGTTTTCATTTAAGCGTGTTTTGGCGAGTTCAATCAGCTTCTCCTTCTTGTTAAGCAATTCCTTAAATGCTTTAACAAATTTGGGCATGTGGACAAGTGCTTCAAGAAAACTAATGCTGAAGCCCATTTGAGAAATCATATTGATATATTTTGTCACTTGAGAGTCCTCCTTTGTTAGATCGTTGGTCTTGCCTAAGTGAGAAGGGTATGGGATTTTGGGTTTATAGGTGGAAGGTGAAGTTGTACTTGGTAAAGGTTGAGATGTTGAAGGGTCCTTCCTAGAGACATCGTCATGACAAGGCGGAGACGGTAGTGGTGCACTAATACTAGGTGTAGGAGGAGTAGGGACACATGGTGGTGGAGGAGGTGTAGATGATGGGGGTGGGATTGGTGGTCCTACGATGGTGACTCCACTACGGGTAGTAATAGCACTCACATTGGATCGGGGATTGGTGACAGTGTTTGAAGGTAGAGAACTTGAAGTAGGAGGTTGAGTGGCGGGCAAGAAACTAGCCAACAGATTCTTTAATTCATTCGTTTGAGTGCTGAAGGAGGATTGAATATTATCGTGAACCTCGGTTCTAATGTCATTTCCTTGCTTCGTGATATCTCCTTTCAAATTGATTATTTGGCTCTGTAGATTCTTGATTTGCTCACCTTGAGTTCTCATGATGGCTTCAACATCGGGGTTAATGGGTGGGGTTTGTTGAGCGGGTGGGTTATAAGGATTAGAAGCTCTTGGTGGGATTTGGTTGCTTCTATTGTAGTTGTTGGCGGGGTTTTGGTTTTGAGGAGAAAAAACTGGTGAAAGGTAATTGTTGGATCGGTAGCTTAGCAAATTTCTATCCCCTTGTTGTCTAGCTTGGTAATTTTCCGGTGAATAATTACCATAAGCTGCATACACATTTTCCGGATTTCCTTGTGTAGAAGGACAATCGGTGTATGAGTGAGGACCGCCGCATGTTTCACAAGGATTAGCAACCGCTTTAACTTGATGTTGTTGTTGGTTTGAAACGAGAAGCGTAATACTTTTGCTCATTTCAGTCATCATGCGGGTGAGTTCGGTCATATCAGGGTTTGCTGAGGTGGAGGAAACATTGACTCTCGGGTTGTTCCTTGAAGAAGCAGAGGAATCCCAGTTTTTGTGGTGAGTAGTCATGTTCTCAAATAGCTCTCTACACTCCTCGGGTCTCCTTTTCATGAATGTGCCACCGGCGGCTGCATTGATCGTATCACGATCTCGAAAAGTCAATCCGTTGTAGAAAGTATCTATTAAGGTCACGGGAAGCATGTTGTGGTTTGGACATCTATCGATCAAGACATTATATCTCTCCCAAGCATCAAAAATAGATTCATCAGGGTCTTGCATGAAACTGCTGATTTGATTGCGAAGGCTTGTGACCATGGATGGTGGAAAGTAGCGCGACAAAAAGCGTTGAGTCATGTCATCCCAAGTGTGAATTGAATTCTTCGGGAGACGATCAAACCATTTCTCGGCATGATGTAATAAAGTATGTGGGAAGAGTTGTAGGCGAAGTTCATCCATTGTGGCATCGGCCAACTTCATGCTTTGGGTGATTGTAATGAACTTGTCGAGGTGTTTGTTGGCATCATCATCAGGCAATCCACGGAATGGGTTTGTTTGTACTTGCTGAATCATGTGGTTCTTCAACGAAAACTCGGGAGCGTTGATTTGCATCGGCACAATCGGTCCTCCTCGTCCAAACATTGTAGGTTGACAAAGCTCCTCCATTGTCCGAAGATCGGGCTGTGGAAGAACATTGTTGTTATTATTGAGGTGCGGTGGAATATTATTGTTGTTGTTAACACCTGCCATACTTAAATCTTCTTGAGTCTCAGGCTCTTGATAATTAGAAGATCGAGTACGCATACACCTGAAAATGCAAAAGAAAAAGAAACCAAACACAAAGACAATATATATACACAATAAAAATAAAATCTTTTTGGATTTTTGAAAATTTTAATTTTTATGGATTTTTATCAATTTTCAATTTTTTATGATTTTTGAATTTTTTATGCAAGAAAAGTAACGCTCACAAGTGAACGGATCCCAAAAAGCAACGCGTCTCTCACAGAAAACCGTTAATCTTTACGAAAAGAGCCGGCAGCGGCGCCATTTGATAACTGAGATTTTGCTAGGTTCAATTGTTGTTCTCGGTATCTTAACGAATTGATTTCCGGCTTAAAGTACGACTCAGTTGTTCTTGGTAAAACAAATATTTTTGGTTGTTTATAAATAAAGGTGCGAAACAATTAAAGTAAAAGTGCAATTAAAGTAAATCTAAAACTAATTTAAAGTAAAGTGCAAGTATTTAAAAACGTGACTGAAATTAAAGGGCACTAAAGTAAATGACGCAAACTTAAATCTATCTAAGGCAAACTTAAAACGCAACTAAAACTTAAACTAAGGCAAAACTAAAATAAAGCTGAGACAAATAAACTTAAAGTGCAATTAAAATAAAAGGTGGGAAAAATAAGCTTTAAAAATAAAAGACAAAAATTTAAAAAGAAAACCAAAAAGAACCTGACAAGAAACCCTTGATTCGGAAGTTTAAAACTTCCGAATGAACTATCTTGACTCGGAACTTTATGAGTTCCGAATGAAGCAGCCTTGACTCGGAAGTTTTGGTGTTGATCCGGAACTTTTTCCTTCCCTTGATCCGGAACTTCGTTCGGAAGATATTGATCCGGAACTTTTGAGACTTCCGAATGAACTGCTTGACTTGGAACTTTTAAGTTCCGAATGAACACTCTCTGATCCGGAACTTTTGGAGTTCCGAATGAATTGCTTGATCCGGAACTTTTGAGTTCCGAATGAAACCTTTCTGATCCGGAACTTTTGGACTTCCGGATGAAGCTAGCTTGGTTCGGAACTTTCGAAGTTTCGAATGAACAACTCTAGACTCGGAAGACTTCCGGATGAAGCCCTTGATCCTGAACTTTAAGACTTCCGAATGAACACTCCTTCCCTTGAGTCGGAAGATTTCCTAGGAACAAAGAAACATAAACAACTTTCCCGAAGAACAAGGGAATCGAAGTAAAGACGATCTAACACAAATTTAACCAAAATCAACCAAACGATTTAATCAAACTAATAACGAAACATCAATAATCATAAACTAACAGTTTAAATCAACAAAACAAACAAACTTAACCACAATAATCAAAAACCCACTTGATCAAAATAAAAGCATGAACATGAACACAAACATAAACATAAAAATCAAAGATTTAGGAAGGTAGATGAGAGATTAACAAGATAAAGTAAAGATTGACAAGAAATAAATGGAAACTTACTTGAAATTAAATGAATTTAAGGTGCAAGGAAAGGTAATTAAATTTGACAAGTATTTAAATGTGCAAGAAAATAAATGTGGAAGAGCTAATTTGTCAAGTTAGCCAACAAAAAAATATTTAATCTAGTCCTAACTATATATAGGGGAGGATTAGGAAGCTTCCTCCCCTCTTATCTTTTCTCTTAATTACAAGCTTAAGTCCCTCCTTCTTTAATTCTTCATTAATTGCATGCTTAGTCCTTTTCTTCTAATCTTCTTTAAACTTGGACTTAAATGACTTTTGGCTCGGGATTTCTTTTGAACTCGTCTTTAAATTCTTCAATAAATTAGACTTGAATTCTTCGGCTTTTGATAAACTTACGTCTTTTGACTTTTTCTTCGATAAATCTTCAGAATTGGTCTTGGACTTCCGTTCTTTTTGCACTCTTGACTTCTTGACTTCGTCTTTCATCTTTTACTTCAATAATAGTCCGTAAATGCCCGTGAATATCCGTGTTTTCTCCACTTTTCACAATTTCGTCCTAAATCACAACAAAAACACAAACCACGCATAATTCCGACATAAAAGACATAAAATACACGTTTTGGCTCGGTTATTATTGTAATTAAGTGGTAGAAAAGATGGGTGTTTTCACACCTATCAGTATACGTATTGTAACATACATATTTTGAGTATACTTTTAGGATCAAGATGTGAAACACTCGTCACGATCTTAGATGATAGATATTGATACTCTATGTCGACAGATTACTTCACATATAATCTTGTCAGAGTTTCCATATTATCAACTTCCTAAATAAATCTTATAGCTCTAAAATAATCGAAAATGATCCATATGGCATCATGTCTACTTGAAGTAACAAAATCCTTACTGTTCTTTCCTATATCCATGGAGGAAATACAGGTTGAACTAGTAAGTCGGATGACTTAATATTCTTCTTTAAAAGCATAATATAAGGATTTCAAAGTTTCTTCGGGTTGAATGGATACTTTAACTTCCAAGTATTTACAAATTCCAAATTTAAGGAGAATATTGACGTATCTTCAAATATACTATACAGTAATATACATATTCTCTCATTTATTATTTTGACGTTTTTGGTTTATACTTGTCTTATATCGAATATTCTTAAGTCCATTTATAAATTCTTACTAACATAAAGATGCGTCCAAGTGTATTTAAGGAATGAATCATAAATTTGTTGATTTAGATTTATTCATTTGACTGAAAAAGCATCCTAATTCAATCAAATAAACAGAATGTAAATCATTGACTTAGAAATTCTCGTCATAACACGAATATAAACAAATGTTCTAGTATTTAATATATTTATTATACCCTTATATTTCCTTCTTACGTTGGCGTATGTATGACGTTTTGTATATAAAATTTAAGAATACGATTTTCTAGAGGTGAACGACGTGAAAATAGAAGACGAAAATTTATTCCTTACAACATGTATATAAGATTAATAACTAGAGTTTAATTAGGTTCTTTTTCTCGGTGTCTAATCGAATTGACTATTGGTTTAAGTGTGACTTAGTTGTTTTTGGTGAATAAAAGGGAAATTTGGTTATCTATTCTACTTGAAAAGGTAAATGCGAAAAGAATTAAAAATAAACTAAAAAACGATTAACTAATAATAAAGGAGCGAAACAAATATTTAAACGTAAATTAAAATGAAACAATTAATAAAAATAAAACTAAAAGACGAAATTAACTATCCACTCGAAAATAAAGTTAACTTAATTAAAAAGGAGGGAATAAAACTAAAATGGTACATTAAAGCTAAACAAGGAAAAACCTAAAGCGGGTACTAAATAAAAGATAAAACTTGAACTTTACGAAAAAATATTAATTTTAAAATTAGACGAAAAATATAACTAAAAATACGTAACTTTCAATATTAAAATTAGAACAACTTTCAGATTAAACTAAACGATTACAGAACAATATTAATAAATAAGTAAGCAGGCAGGCAAGTAGCTGGAAGCTACCAGGTGGTGAAAAAACAGCGGGAAAATGGAAGCAGGCAGGCTAGCAAACTGCTCAATTCTTTTGTTCGGTAATTGTGGTTGGTTCGGAATTTATTGTGCGTTCGGTATAATTTTATGAAATGATTCATTCGGGATTTTAATTGAAACTCTTCATTCGGGATTTTTTTTAAAAGCTTGGTTCGGTATTTGTTTTCTAAAACTCTTCATTCGATAAAATTTGCTCATTCGGGAAAACTAGTTGGTTCGGGAAAAACAACTGGTGCGGGAAAATTTCTTGGTTCGGGAAAATTGGAAAAATAGCAGTAAAGAGAAAAAAAAAATAGAGGATCGAGATCCAACATTTATGAACACGAATTAATCTAAAAACAACCAAATTAAATCTAAAAATTAAACTAAACTAACCACTAATAATCAACTAACAATAGTAAATCAAACCAAATCAACAAAACTAACAATAAAAACCAAATTAATCAAAACGCACTTAATAAATTAACCAAAAACTCAAGAACACAACCAAAAACAATAAATCACTATTAAGATCTACCAAACATTAAAACATCTAAATCAACAAACTTTTTGGAACCAAAATAAATAAAACTATGAAACCCACTTGATTAATCAAATTTAAATCAACTAAATCAATAAACAAAACGCTAAATTAAACCAAAACAAGAAAGGAAGGATGAGTACTAAAAGTAAAGGCTTGATAAAAAGTATAAGATTCAACAATTAAAACATAAAGATTAAAGATTCTACATATTAATCTAGAGAGAGAAAGTGAAAATTAGAGAGAGAAAGTAAATCTACACTAATCCTAATCTAAACTAACTAACCATCTCCTAATGACACATTAGGAGGGTATTTATAGGAGGAGTAAAATGTTGGTGCTTTCTTCCTTCTTTCTTCTTGTCTCGACTTGATTTAAATTCTTTATCTTTCTCGACGTCGTCTCGGGATTTGTCGATATAATTTGAACTCGTCTTATAATTTTCTTCTTTAATTAGACTTGGTTCTTCGACTTCATTAAACTTCCATCTTTAGACTTTTTCTTCGATAAATCTTCAGAATAGGCCTTGGACTTCCGTTCTTTTTGCACTCTTGATCTTTGACTTCGTCTTTTCTCGTTTTCTTCGATAAAAGCCCGTGAAAGCCCGTGTTTTCTTCCTTTTTCATCTTTTGGTCCTCAAACACAATAAAAACACAAACCACGCATAATTCCGGCATTTACGACACAAAATACACGTTTTGGCTTGGTTATTATTATAATTAAGTGATAAAAGAATGGGTGTTTTCACACCAATCAAATCCCCTACACTTGACCATTGCAATGCCCTCATGCAATGCATTAGTTACAAAGCAAGATTTACTTTTTTCATCATAAATAACCCACCTTGGCCTTTATTAAACATAAGACATAATTAAAGGAAGAAAAACAAATTATGAGATTAAAGACTTACATTGGGGTTTTGGATTATCATGAATGTTTATCACCCTCAAGTTTCACGTTCTCCATACCAAGCTTAAAAACAAGATCATTGTTATTATTAGTTAGAAAACTAACAATCACTCATGTGGCCCAATTATTCACTTAGACTCCCTTATTCCTAGGTGTATCTCTTATATTTTATTGTTGTCTTGAATGATCACGAAGATGCATTGTTTGACTTATTTCGATAGTTGTTTAGGCCTAAAATAAAGTAGAACAATTTAATCAATAGTTAGCTAAAGGACAAAATCTTTTAAAACTGCTTCTCGGGACCTCATAAAGTTCATATCTTGGCATAACTCGCTTCACGATTTGAGACCTTTCTCGGACCGATATTTGGCATTGACTTCATACTTCAAATCTTGAGAGACGTTCATGAAATAATGGTCTTCTCTTCAAAATAAAGTTTTCTTCACTTGATGTTTTTGAGAGATTCTTCATACTTGGACCACGACTTCTTCATTTTTCTCCAATCTTTATTTGGGATTTTGATATACAACGATCCGCCTCCTTTTAGGACTTCGATCTATTTATCCTCATACCTTGTTAGGGTCTTTTCGGATAGACTTCTCCATGATCTTTAGGGGAGTATTTGCTTTTCGTCGTGTGTCTCGATCCTTCATATTGATTTTTGATAAATGATCTTCACATCACTTTGGATCTTTAGCAACAAAATGTAGCCCTCATGCCTTGTTAGGGCTTTTTCGGACTCGCCAATCTTCGCATCCCGCTTCAATAAGTTATGACTTGGCTATGAACTCTAACTTATACCGAGCAACTTTTAAACGATCTTGGGCTAGAAGCTAAGTAACTTTTCAAATCGTACGACCTTATTTATTGCAAATCTATTTATTAACAAGCGATGGGAGAAAAAGCTTATAATCAACTCACATAAATTCATGAAAGAATACCAAACTTATAATTGACTCTATCATCTCTCGTTCCCCACAATTTAAAATCTCAAGGAATGAGACTCGTGGATGCTTAGCCTATTAAATCAAAGTTTCGGGTTTTCAAGTCATCCGTAGGATCTTGCAACTTCTTAGACTTTTTCAAGTTTAGAATTCGCATTTTTATTTTTCCTTTGATAAACGACTTACTAGGATCAATTATAAGAACTTGCGAAAAGTTCTTGTTCTTAACTCATAAGAGTTAAGACTTTCCCTTTTAAAGTTCCCTATATAAAAGCCTAGCAAAACTTGACTTAAACACGTTAAGGATACTAGCTAGAGTAAACTTAGATAAGTAAACTCGGGTTGAGTAAAAAGATTCACAACGTTTAAAAATTAAAACCACTTTATTAAATTTTATTCTAGCAAAGAAAGAAAATAACTATAACAAATGTAAATACTAATAGGCCAAAATAGATCAAAAAATTTGAAAAATGTTGAAAAATCAATTTTCCGGTTAAAATGAGGACAAATACAAGGAAAATCCCACTTAACATCGATAGAAGTCCCCACTACACTTAATATAAACATTGTCCTCAATATTTAAGCATGTGGGAGTAAACTCCCCTACACTTAGGACATTTTGCACGTTATTTTAATCTTGCTAAGGAAGTGACAACTAAAGTGATTCCTATTTTAATATTGAAAAATATAAAATAGTGAATCAAAAGAGTTTAGGATAGAACCAGGAAGACGGGAACACGGAATCACGGGTCGTCAAAAGTCATCAAGAATGGATCTTTGAAAGCTCGAATCCCTGTAACTGATAAGAAAGAAAACAACAAACACATACGAGGGTCTCCCCCCTATACTTATTAGAAAAATAGAATAAAAGGATAGATAATTGGGTTGCCTCCCAAAAAGCGCTTGTTTTTGTTAACTGAGTCACGAGTTTGACTCGTCCCCGGATTAAATGGTCCATGAGGAAGCCTCGAATGTAATACCGGGATCAAAGACCTTGTCCTCGTTCCCGGAGGACATTAATAAAGGAGAGGCCGGAGGATAAGTCTTAATGGGTAGAAAAGTCCTCTCAACATACGAAAAGTATGTGAGGTCGTGATCCACGGGAGGTGGGGTGGGTAAAGGAATAAAAATGTCATCCCCAAAAGACATATGATTATCACTGAGCGGCAAAGCCGTAAAGGTGTCAATCATGGAATGGTCAATGCCACCCCCCGGGTCAAAGCACTCATCCTCCGTAATGGTGTCTAAAGGAGTGGATGAAAAGTGCTCGGGAGGGGGAATTGGGACCATACCTTCATGCCGAAAGTTATCAAAAATAATATCCCCCTCCGTGTCATCATCATCAATACCCGGAGGTATTGAGAGAATGTCAATTTTCTCCATAACTGTATCATTATTCTCAACTGAAGTACTAGACGGAGGTAAAGACTCAGAAATAGGAGCAGAATTCAACGCTTCAATTTTAGCAATAAGAAGATGAACTTTCAGTAATTTTTCGCGAAGAATAACGTCTTCCACCTCATCTACAAGACCAAGTTCAGTGGTGAACTTCTCGTATGTCGGTGAGAATAAATCAACATCGCCTTCATCGCCCGGAGGAGAAGGAGACATTTCAAATGTGAAATTCTCATAGCATGGAGAAAAATCATCATCATTAAGAGCGACCTCTTCCGTAAGCTCCTCAAAAGTCTGCATATCACAAACCTCATCAAAGAATTTGTCGAGACCAAAATCACTAATCTCACTCGATGTATCACTATCCTTAGACGCATTAGGGATATCAAGAGTAGGAGTAGTAATCTCAGAAGATGGGTTGAGATTATAGATATCATCCTCATCATCATCATAATAGTAGTATGGACGCACAAGAGGAGGAGTATAATCACTAAGATTAGATACTTGTTCTTGTTATTGTCGCTTTTCCTCCTCCCTTGCTTCGCGTATGCTAGCTAGTTCTTGTTGAACGTATTGAAGTGTATTAAAAAAAATTGCTCGTTCTTCTTCACACATTCCAACAGAAGGTTGATGATCGAGGGTGTATTGTGGGGGCTCAAAATTGTAAAAACCAGAATTATAGCACGGATGTGGTCCATCATAAATCATTGGTTGAAAAGAAGTAGAACACGGGTTTGGCTCATAATAATTCATCGGCTGACAATAAAAGTTATCGTGAGGGCCCCCACAATTGTTGCAATATGGGTATTGAGGAAAACCCGGTGCTTCTTGTAGATAGCAATTACCATTGTCATAATTGTAACCCAGTTCTTGCTCGCCATGAGGCGGGTATCGAATTGACACGAAACATGCCAATGAGAATCGCTTCCACAATATATGCAAGGAGGGGGAGTAGGTGGATTAGAAGAAAAGTAGGAATTAGTCGAATTTCACGATGGACAAAATCCAAATAGTGAATCGGTTGAAATGGGTGGAAGATCTTTTCCGCATTGCTCGCATGAACACCATTGACATGATTCACACCCATATAATCGTCTCCCACACCCTAAGCAATGGACATAAGAATCCATGAAGAATTAAAAATTAGAGGGGTTGAGAAAAAGAATTAAACACAATATAGGGTTAAGAGGAATATTTTTGGTGCAAAACTTTGAAAAAGAGATGCTTTTATGACTTTTTAAATGTTTTTGTATTTTTGAAATTTTTGATTCTTAATGAATTTTTGAAATTTTTTTTGAAAAATGCAAGAAAAATAACGTTCACAAGTGAACGGATCCCAAAATCCAACGCGTCTCTCACAATAAACCGTTAATCTTCACGAAAAGAGCCGGCAGCGGCGCCATTTAATACCTAGAGTTTTATTAGGTTCTTTTTCTCTGTGTCTAATCGAATTGACTATTGGTTTTTGGTGAATAAAAGGGAAATTTGGTTATCTATTCTACTTGAAAAGGTAAATGCGAAACGAATTAAAAATAAACTAAAAAACAATTAACTAATAATAAAGGAGCGAAACAAATATTTAAACGTAAATTAAAACGAAACAATTAATAAAAATAAAACTAAAAGATGAAATTAACTATCGACTCGAAAATAAAGTTAACTTAATGAAAAATGAGAGAATAAAACTAAAATGGTACTTTAAAGCTAAATCAGGCAAAACCTAAAGCGGGTACTAAATAAAAGATAAAACTTGAACTTTACGAAAAAATATTAATTTTAAAATTAGACGAAAAATATAACTAAAAATACGTAACTTTCAAAATTAAAATCGGAACAACTTTCAGATTAAACTAAACGATTACGGAACAATATTAATAACTAAATAAGCAGGCAGGCAAGTAGCTGGAAGCTACCAAGCAGGGTGGTGAAAAATAGCGGGAAAATGGAAGTAGGCAGGCTAGCAAACTGCTCAATTCTTTTGTTCGGTAATTTGGTTTGGTTCGGAATTTATTGTTCGTTCGGTATAATTTTGTGAAATGATTCATTCGGGATTTTTAGATGAAACTCTTCATTCGGGATTTTTTTTAAAAGCTTGGTTCGGTATTTTTTTCTAAAACTCTTCATTCGGTAAAATTTGCTAATTCGGGAAAACTAGTTGGTTCGGGAAAAATAACTGGTTCGGGAAAATTTCTTGGTTCGGGAAAATTGGAAAAATAGCAGTTTAGAGAAAAAAAATAGAGGATCGAGATCCAACTTTTATGAACACGAATTAATCTAAAAAGAACCAAATTAAATCTAAAAATGAAACTAAACTAACCACTAATAATCATCTAACAATAATAAATCAAAAAAATCAACAAAACTAACAATAAAAATCAAATTAATCAAAACCCACTTAATAAATTAACCAAAAACTCAAGAACACAACCAAAAACAATAAATCACTAATTAAGATCTACCAAACATTAAAACATCTAAATCAACAAACCTTTTGGAACCAAAATCAATAAAACTATGAAACCCACTTGATTAACCAAATTTAAATCAACCAAATCAATAAACCAAACACTAAATTAAACCAAAACAAGAAAGGAAGGATGAGAATTAAAAGTAAAAGCTTGATTAAAAGTATAAGATTCAACAATTAAAACATAAAGATTAAAGATTCTACATATTAATCTAGAGAGAGAAAGTGAAAACTAGAGAAAGAAAGTAAATCTAAACTACTCCTAATCTAAACTAACTAACTGCCTCCTAATGACACATTAGGAGGGTATTTATAGGAGGAGTAAAATGTTGGTGCTTTCTTCCTTCTTTCTTCTTGTCTCGACTTGATTTTAATTCTTTGTCTTTCTCGACGTCGTCTCGGGATTTGTCGATATAATTTGAACTCGTCTTATAATTTTCTTCTTTAATTAGACTTGGTTCTTCAACTTCATTAAACTTCCGTCTTTAGACTTTTTCTTCGATAAATCTTCAGAATAGGTCTTGGACTTCCGTTCTTTTTGCACTCTTGATCTTTTGACTTCGTCTTTTCTCGTTTTCTTTGATAAAAGCCCGTGAAAGCCCGTGTTTTTTTTCCTTTTTCATCTTTTGGTCCTAAAACACAATAAATACACAAACCACGCATAATTCTGACATTTACGACATAAAATACACGTTTTGGCTTGGTTATTATTATAATTAAGTGGTAAAAGGATGGGTGTTTTCACACCTATCAAAGATACATGATAATTCTATCGAAAATATAGCTTATAGGCCAATTACCTTTAAAATTCCTAATCTAACAATCTACTATGTTGAAAATCCTACACCAGATGGGGAAAAGTTCTATGTGATGCAGAGTGTATTTCTTACACAGAAGAAAATTTCCATCATATTCACTGTAGGTTGGATTTTAGTTTACTTGGATTTTACAGATGTTTGTTCATTCTTGAGTTTATAATTAATATTTTTCCGATTTTTCCAATATATTAGGATTTTGAAGAGGTAATATTTCTTCAAAATATTTGATAAAATTCCTAAAATCTTCTAATGAAGTCTTCTTAATAGAATTTCAGATGAAATTCCATGACAAAATTCCATGATAAAATCTTCTGATGAAGGTTTTTCTCATTCTAGGGTATAACTTTACTAACTCTTGAAATTTCCTCGTGTAAGTCTCAAAGTTAATTCCTTTTATCATTAGATAGCAGAGTTCTTTTTTCATCATCTCGATCATATTCTTAAGAAATATTTGAAATTTAATCAAGCGATCTTAGGTACTTCTTTTTATCTCAATGGGTTGAGCATAAATAATTTACCCAGATAACTAACGAAGTGCTATCTTCTTATAGCAAGCTTCACTTTACAATTTCAAACATGATTAATACGATAGAAAACTGAATTGGCTCTTTCAATCCAACGGGTGATACTAATAGCATCTTTTCTTCATTTGATATTAAAAACTAACTAGTCATCGAGTCTTTTTCCAGATAATACTTCTTATTGACAATTTGCACTTGTAAGATTGCAGCCACATCATCGTCAAATTCTTTTATGGTTTTAGAATGAAGGGAAAGAATAGAGATATTTCAGAATCCAAGGTATACTCATATTAGAAAACATCTTTCACATATGTATATGGATACAGATAAATGCTTATCAGACACAAGGTATATCTTTTGGGTTAATATTGGAAACTCACTATGTTCATTATCATTCATATCTAAGGATAATAAATCCAACTATGAAATAGAATTTCAAAGTTTACAACGGATTTATAAGGATATGACTCATACATAATCGTAACATATTTATCCATGATATGGAATGAAGGAATATAACGAGAAAATCGTCTTATAGAACAAGCTTCTCTTTTACATATCACATATCCTATAGAAGAATCTTTTGATGGACAATAGCCGAAAATAGAATATTTCTAGAAAAACTTTTAGGAAGTTTCCTTACTCTTTTTTCAAACTTGCAGGTTATTTTCAACTTAATAATTACCATTATCATAGAAGATAACAGAAATTCCAAAAATATAAACTTTATCAAGTATATGCTTTTCCTAGAATTAACATACTTTTATTTATGAGAAAACGAAGAAATAGGGATATCTTACTTTTCATAAACAAGTATGGAATAATAGGATTTGATGAGAAATACAACTTTTATTTATTAACAACTTGTCGGTATATACTTACAAGACAAGCTTCACTGTTAACGTAAAAATAAAGACATAAAGTTGAAGGTACTTACAACTTAATAGTCTAATGTCTTTATCTCTCCCTCTTAAGTTCTTTGATGGCATCAAAAAGACTTCGTATGTTGGCTTGATGTCTAATTTGAATGTCCTCAATGATTAACTCTAGAGTAGAAATTTTCAGTCGAGCTTGAACAATTTCTTCATCGTGTATCATTTGTCTTCTCCACAACTTAGCCTTAATTTCTTCAAATTCTTCTTCTAACTTCTCAAAATCTTGTTGTATAATTCTTCGGCCTATCCTAAGCCCTTCAAGTTTATCTTTAAGATCTTCAATATGCTCGGGAGGAAGTTCTTTCATATAGGGTAAGATATCTTAAATTTGTTGTTCATAGGTATTTTTAGGTAAGTTTTCAGATATATAGATGATGGTACATTGATAGGGTAAGGTGATGGAAAATTTTGGTGTCGAGGTGTAAGATCTATTTCTTCATTATATGCTCGTATAACTTGCATATAGGGGTCATCATCAGAAGGTAAAACGACCTTTGGGATTTTCTGATCTTTGGGTATATTTTCTGAAGTATCATAAGGGTTATTCATAGGGAGGTTGGAAATATACTTTGGAAAATCATTAGGAATACTTGTAGAACGCTCATCTTGAGAATCCGATAGGATGATAATAGGCGGAAGATAGGGATACATATTTCTGGAGACGTTGATAAATCCTTATTGTATATTAAATATAATATTACTTACTTATAAGTAAAATCTTTATACTTACACATAAACATGGTATTCTTACACATTGTTCTGAAAAGTAGCAAGTATAGGCATCTAGATCACTCTTGTAGCAACACTGGCCTTTGGCACGGAGGACTTTCTTGAAATTATTTAAAAGTAGTTATAGTCAAGATTTTATTTAAAAGTAGTTATAGTCAATGAAAGAGTTTCCAATGATAAACTAAATTATGTGGTATAATGTTATATTTCTAATTATTGAATTATTGAAACCCTAAGAGAGGGTATGAATATGTTTGGAACGCGAGGATTATACTCTTCTTTGTCTTATGACATCGCTCTTTATTTAAATCTCGGGACGAGATTTCTTTAAGGGGGAGAGACGGTGACAATCCTCAAATTTCACATATGTGTTATAAGCTATAATTATCTCAATATGAAAATGTGGCTAGAAATTTTTTCTTTTTATACCTTACTTGGTAAAATGAATTGTTTCTCACAACCTGAACTGCCACTTCAACATATTCCTATATGTTGGAAATACAATGTATATATATAAATTCTAAGATCTAAAATTGATCTAATAAGTTCAATATTGATAAGAACATCTCATATGTAACTATGATGCCCTAAATTCTCTTAGAAACCCTAGAATCCCTTTAAATAAGTTGTAAACTAAAGAATGGTAAATTATGAATGGAGAATACATATGAATAAGTCATTATGGATTATAAACAAGTTCTACACTATATTTAGATGATATAATAATACCTAAGAACGGTAAGAACAAACTATACAAAGCTAAGTACAAATAAATGTACATAATAATCTAGATCACCACCTAGAAACCTTTGGTAAACAATGTTTCAAGCAATATAACTATTTAATATCTATGTAAAAGTATCAAAAACAATATACTAATTATAATCTATCATATAAAGTAAAGTTAATTGATCACAAAATACTAATATTAAAGCTAATTACAAGTTAAGACCTAGTTACCAAGATTAGCATATAAAATCTATTATACATTGAATTAGAGTCTAATATTTTTCCACTAATTATAAAACTCAATTATGTATCATATTAAGATTATACATTTACTTCAATATAAACTACAAGTTAATAAAGCATAAGGTACAAGTTATCAAAGCATAGGATCTTAAGCTCCCAAAATCATCCCTAGAATATGATAAACCTATATAAACCTTTAAACTAAGTATGTAGAAACCATAGAAGTCATGAACATATCATATAAGCCATAGAATACGTGTACATAAGAATATAAACCCTAATTACCCAAGATAGGAAATCATTAGGATTAATGACCTGAAAACCCTTAAATTAAGAAATATACATAGACTCACTACCTAGTCTTTTAGGAAAATTCTACTAATAACCATAGCACTTCATTAAGGTTATATGATTATATTAAGACCATGTACAAGTACCCTCATGCACAAGCTACAAGATTTTAATGCATGACTTGTGAATTAGGTAAAAATAGGTATTTTCACCCTTTGGACACGTTTACTTAGAATAACTTAGTAAAACCAATGTAGGGACTTAATGAACACATTAAGGATAATGTGGGATGTATAAATTGAGTTTCAATAAGTAGCTAACTGAAGGATAATCACTTTTACTAAGATTTAACCATAAATCATTAGAAACCCTAACCCGCCTAAGTTTTCTTGCCATTTTCACATCAAACCATTGTTAATCTTCAAACCAAAGACCCAAACTACTTAATTACAATGTATATACCCTAATTAAACCCTAATCCATCAATAATCACATTCCTAAATACTTAATCACCAAAATCACAAAATATAAAGTTACAAGCCCTAGTTTTCAATATGCCTAGGTTTCTCCCTCCAAAAATGTATTCAAACACTTTCCATCCTAAATTTAAACATAGGATCAGATCAGATCGATATTTAGGATATATTTTTCAAGTATGTGCATCACCTACTTGTGTGCTACATATACTTGTTTTTATCATTTTTGTCGTGAGCTAACATAGACCACAAGACCTTGATATTTTAATCCTAGACTCTAGGTACATGCATAAACCTTCACTAGCCTTTATTAGTCAGTAATCTATCCATATGACACATCCTATGCCTTAACTTGGAGCCTAAGTGTTGGAAAAGCTATAGATAGGGCCGAATATACATAGTTAGAACTTGCACCCCGTTTCTCTTTTACCTCCTACCCATTCTCCATTTCCACTTATATAAACGTCTTAGTACATTCCCCCAAGACAAGAAACTAGGTCAAGAAGGAAGCCATTGAAGCTCTTGAAGCTTTGATAGCATGTAGTGTTCATAGGAAGCCATTAAGAGCCATTTTGGAGCATCTTAGGTAATTTCTATGTTTGCAATACTTTGATCTTGTTATAATACTTTAATAGACTTGTTATAAAGTCAAAACAATGTTAGAAAGATAATATAAAAGAAATTAAGTCATTTGATCATTTTAAATGGAAGTTATAAGTTAAAGATGTCTTAAAACCTAGTTTTGTAATTTATATAATTCTGAAGAAATGTTTTTATTATGATTATAAACATGTTTTAGAACTTTGTTTTAAAATCCTAGATCATTTGATCCATTTTTGAGGTTGTTATATGATTTTTACAAGTATAGGGACTAAAACTATCATTTTTAAAATGTTTTAACATTTTTGGCCAAAAGTGTCATTTTGTGAAAGTTACATATATAAGAATAAATATTTGAAAGTTTGAGGCCCTAAGGTTAAATATTGAGGGTTTAAATTGTAAATAATCAAACTATATACTTTAAGAGTTAAAAGTGTAATTATACCAAAGTATAACAAAAAGGGCTATTTTTGCCAATCTTAAAAGTAAGGGATAAAAATTATATATTGTATTATACTTAATAACCATATCATGTTAGTAGGGATAGTTTTACAAAGATGTTCCATCTCGATATTACGTTCTGACTGAGTGGTTGGGTTTACGATTTAAAGTGCCCTCGCTCCTCAAACGTTAATAGAATGGCTTCTGAGTATGATGGCCCGAACAATGATGTGATATTATCACTAAACTAGAGATGTTTATTTGTGAATGAAATACGTCTGGTTATAGCTTAAATTCTATAGACATATGGTGAGTTTATAGCCTCACTTTTAAATGCTTTATAAATTATTTTAAAACTATATATGCTAAAAATGGAATACAAGTGTTTTTGGTATGCTTCTCAGATATGATTATTGACACTACGTTTACTTGTTGCTGTTAAGTCCCTTTTTAATCGTGGACTACTAATCATTTAATGAGTGCTAATATTGTAAATAGTACTATTGGATACTTATATCTCCTATCTGGGCAAGTCGCACTTGCTAGCAGCTAATGGTTCCTACCTAGGCTAAACATATATGCTTTATTTTGCTATTTAGGATAGTCCGGGAAACTTTCTACTTAAGGGAAAATTTGTTGGGTTTTTCTTGATAACGTCTAGTCGCGGGGTCATGAGCTAGTGTAATAATAACATTTTGTTTTAAGGGAGTGAATAATAACGTAGCTTAAGAAAAGAGATCTTGTATTCCAAATGATTTTTAATCTATGGATTCACTCAACCTTTTTGTTGATTTTAAGTATATATCTCAGGTTTTAAAGATTGTTAAGTATGGAGCAGCATAAGGATGGCATGAGGAGACACAAGACTGAAATTATTCTTGATTTTAAGAACCTCATATTGTAAAACTCTGAATTTTTCAATAACATATAAAGAAAGTTTAATTTGTCACACTTTTGAGTTGTTTTCTATTATTAAGACTTGTGTTCTATGAAGTAATACCATAGATCAATGTTCCGCTACGTTAAGGTAAAAATGGGGGTGTTATAGATTGATATCATTTACGCAGCGAAACATTGATCCGGGGTATTACTTCATAGAACACAACTCATAATAATAGAAAACAACTCAAAAGAGTGACAAATTCAACTTCTTGTATATATTATTGAAAAATACCGAGTTTTACAATATGAGGTTCCGAAAATCTAGAATAATTTCAGTCTTGTGCCTCTTCATGCCATCCTCATGCTGCTCCATACTTAGCAATCTTTAAAACCTGAGATATATACTTAAAATCAACACAAAGGTTGAGTGAGTCCATAGATTTAAAATCATTTTGAATACAAGATACCTTTTCCTGAGCTACGTTATTATTCGCTCACATAAAATAACATTTTATTATTGCACTAGCTAATGACCCCACGACTAGACAATATCAAGAAAAACCAAACAAATTCGACCTTAAGTAGGAACTTTTACGGACTATCCTAAATAGAAAAATAAAGCATATATGTTTAGCCTAGGTAGGAACCATTAGCTGCTAGCAAGTGCCACTTGCCAAGATAGGAGATGTAAGTTCTCCAATAGTACTATTCACAATATTAGCGCTCATTAAATGATTAGCGGTCCACAATTAAAAAAAGACTTAACGGCAACAAGTAAACGTAGTGTCAATAATCATATCTGAGAAGCATATAAAAAACACTTGTATTCCATTTTTAGCATATATCCCCCTGGCGGGTTTTAAAATCATTTCTAAAGCATTTAAAAGTGAGGCTATGAACTCACATTATGTCCATAGAATCCGAGATATAACCAGATATAATTCACTCAAAGATAAACATCTTAATCATATAAACCACAACTTGGTCTCATAAACAACAGCTTTGTCTCATAAGCAACAACTTGATCTCACACAAACCTAGATTAACACTTTTTGTATAGTATCATGTATTTTGAACTCTAGTTCAAAGTTTTAAGTATTTCTTTGTGATATTTGTTTAAGGTTTATAGTTTAGTGATAATATCACATCATTTTTAAGGCAATCAAACTCAGAAGCCATTCTATAAACGTTTGAGGAGCGAGGGTACTTTAAATCGTAAACTCAACCACTCAGTCAGAACGTAATATCGAGATGGAACATCTTTGTACAAAGCTCCCTACTAAAATGATATGATTATTAAGTATAATACAATATATACTTTTTATCCTTTACTTTCAATATTGGCAAAAATATCTCTTTTGTTATACTTTGGAATAATTACACTTTTAACCCTTAAAGTACATAGTTTCATTATTTACAATTTAAACCCTCAATATTAAACCTTAGGGACTCAAAATTTCCAATATTTATTCTTATATATTTAACTTTCACAAAATGACACTTTTGGCCCAAAATGTTAAATAGTTTTAAAAAATGATAGTTTTAGTCCCTATACTTGTAAAAATCATATAACAACCTTAAAATGGATCAAATGATCTAGGATTTTAAGACAAAGTTTCAAAACATATTTATAATTATAATAAGTATATTTATTCAGAATTATAGCTTTTGAAATGGGTTTTGCTTATTATTTCATGTAAATTACAAAACTAGGGTTTTAAGACATCTTTAACTTATAACTTCCATTTAAAATGATCAAATGACTTAGTTTCTATTAGATTATCTTTCTAACATTATTTGGACATTATAACAAGTATAAGAAAGAAATATAAGAAGATCAAAGCATAGCTAACACATAAATTTCCTAGGATGCTCCAAAATGGCTCCTAATGGCTTCCTATGAACACTACTTGCTATCAAAGCTTCATGACTTCAGTGACTTCCTTCTAGACCTGGTTTCTAGTCTTGGGGGATGTCCTAAGATGTTTATAGAAGTGGAAATGGATAATGGGTAGGAGGTAAAACAGAAACGGGGTGCAAGTTTTGACTATGTACATTCGGCCCTATTTATTGCTTTTCCAACACTTAGGCTCCAAGTTAAGGCCTAGTGTAAAACCCACATACATATGCCATGAAAACTACACTACGTAAAAATAAAAACCAATTAAAACTTTCCATTTATGTCGTGTACACGTGTCACGAACATTAATTTAGAAACTACGTACGTGCTAGTACACGATAATTATTAAGTACGTGATAATACACGATAATTATTAAGTATAATAATTATAATCATGAACATATGATCACGAAGATTTATGAACATGATAATTATTACATATAATAATTATAACACGATAATAGAAGAAGATATATGTACGTAGTATATATAACACGAACATTAAATAGGAATAGAACGAATTATAAACACGGACATACATGAATATTATTTAGACATGAAAATTGTAAGTGTTTGCCCTTTTGGGTCTTATGTTTCCGTGGCTAGGAGACCAAATAAGGAAGAGAGGGCCTTTGGCCCATTAACCAATATTAATCCAAAAAAAAAATAAAACTCCATGGGATTTTATCATATAATTATTTTAGCAAAAACAAGAAAACCCTAGCCCTTCCTCTCCTTCTTTCCGCCGGCTACACAAGAAACACCAAGGGTGTTTGGTTGATTTTGATCTTTGATTTCAGGATAATCGTGTTCGTGTCCTTAGTTTTTTTCCAATCACGCGTATCACCATAACCTACATCATTTTTTAATTTTTTTTTAATTATGTTCATGTGTTTAGAATATAAAAACATACTTAAAAACATGTTGGATTAATACAAGAAACATGAAAAAGGGGGTTTTGGTTCTTCCGACACATAACCGAGAGCCACTAAGCTCTCGACTTGGTTTATTTCGCACCACCAGCCAAGACCATGAGGTCTCGTTTTGGTCTTGGTCGCTCGGCCGCAAGGACAAGGAACCCCGACGTAAGTCGGCGTGATGTTTGGTGTGGGTCTCGGCGCAACAGTGAGCATCACCAGCTTAGGCTGGTGGTTGTTTTGGTTCGATTAGGAGGAATCGCAGCCATGCAAGTGGCAACCACCGGCTTTAGCCGGTGGTGTGTTTGGTTCGACAGTGGCAAGCCGAGCCACGACAGTGGAACCCGGCTAGACAGGGTTAGCCACTGTCGGAATGGTTTGGTCCGGTTCATGTTTCGACTTATATTAAAACACGGAAACGGGCACGGGATTAATTACAAATATATTTTTTTGCAAGGCTAATTAAATTAATTAAACATGATTAGTAATTAATTTAATTTAAATCATGGACTTAGGTTATAATTATTTTAATAAATAATACATGTTTAGCCTAAGTATTTTTGTTATTTATTTTAGACTATAGTTTATTAATTAATTATTAAAACATAGACTATTATTAATTAATAAAACATGACTTAGGTTATAATTATTAAATATAATAATTCATGATTGTATTTTATTTAGACTAATTTAATTAAATCATGCTTTATTTAATTAAATCATATAACTTATAGTTTATTAAATTACCATGACATTTATTTAATAAACTATACAATTACTTACATGACTTATGACTGTTAACCGATAAGCTTAAACTTATATTATTAGCTTATTAAACCAGCTTATTTCTAAATATGGAAACTTTCTATTTCAGGAAACTTAATATTTGTAGAAACTTTCTATTTTTAGAAACTTATCTATTTTTGGAAACTTTCTAATTTTGGAAACCTGCTATTTTTGGAAAGTTACTTATTATTACACAACAGGTATAATAATACAAGAATACAAGATAATACTTAAACAGAATACATGAAATACATGATTAATACAGTATATCATTTAAAAACCGTAAATAAGACAAGAGCATATAAAACAAGCTAACAACATGCTAGAACCAGTAACACACTCAGTAATCAGAAGACTTATACATGTCCCTTATTTATGTAGCATTAGCGAGGTCGGAGTAGGACTATTCATCCTTTCATCTATCCTCGTTCACTGGACACAAGGTATGGATTTTACATCCTTCAGAATGGACATTCTTTCCTTATTAGGATTCCCTGTTTGCAACCAACTGTTTTCCCAAGTATATGTTTATATGTTTTATTACTTATGTTTAGTTTAAAATGCCTAAGCCATATACATGTATGACCAGTGTCACCTAGTTATGGAGGTACCATAACCATAACACTAGAGGCACTAGTGTTATGACTTCCCCATGTTGGAGTGATTGCTCGTGGTGTCCCTTTTCAGTTTTGGCCTTATATTTATATTATCATGTGGGGCGTATGGGAGTATCCTAGTTATAGGTTTTACAGGATTTCATGGTGAATGCGATGTGTGCCTTGCATCCTTCACAAATAGTTGATCCCTCCTATCCAGACTAATTAATTAGAGGCAACCCCTCGAATTGCATGATGAGGTCTCCCCTCCAAGTATTCATGCACGGTGGAACCTCATGGCCTATATGGGATATTAGCTAATTAATACAGTTTTTCATCCCAGGAGCTGAGCCATCCCAGGAGCTGAGCCAAATTCCAAGGCTCCTTATCGCATGGCTCCTATAGAGCTTAAGGAGTTTAAGGAACAACTACAGGAACTTTTGGAACGAGGTTTCATCCGCCCTAGTGCATCTCAATATGGTGCACTGGTTTTATTCGTAAAGAAGAAGGACGGTAGTATGCGTCTCTACATTGATTATCATAAGTTTAATAAGATCACCATCAGGAATCGATATCCTTTGCCACGCATTGATGATCTGTTTGACTAACTACAAGGGGCCAAAAATTTCTCCAAGATCGATATGAGGTCGTGCTATCATCAGTTACGGGTGAAAGAGCAGGACATCGAAGACTGCTGTCTATACACGTTATGGGCACTACGAATTTGTAGTCATACCATTTGGCCTTACCAATGCTCCAGCAGTTTTTATAGACTTGATGAACCTTATCTTCCATGAGTTTCTAGACAAGTTCTTCATTGTCTTCATTAACGATATTCTGATTTTCTCTAAGTCAAAGGAGGAACACGAAGACCATCTTCGTGCAGTATTTGAGATACTTCGCCAGAAGTAGCTGTATGCCAAGTTCTCCAAATGAAAATTCTGGTTGAGTAAGGTGGCGTTCCTAGGCCACATAGTATCCGCAGAGGGAATAACCGTGGATCCTGCAAAGGTTGAGGCTATTACCAAGTGGCCAAGACTGACATCAGCAACTGAAGTTTGTAGCTTTCTAGGCTTAGCTGGATACTATCGTAGGTTCATATAGAACTTTTCCCGATTAGCATTTCCATTGATCAAACTGATGCGGAAAGGGGAGAAATTTGTTTGGACCGAAGAAAGAGAGAATAGCTTTGAAGACCTAAAGTAGAGGCTGGTAACTGCATCGATTCTTACTCTCCCATCTGGTACAGGTAGATTTCAAATCTACAATGATGGTTCAGGGAAGGGACTTGGTTGTGTTCTCATGCAACATGGGAAGTTGATTGCTTATGCATCACGGAAGCTTAAGCCTTATGAGGAGAACTACCCTACGCATGACTTGGAACTTGCAGCAGTGGTATTTGCACTGAAGATATAAAGGCACTACTTGTATGGCGAATCATGCGATATCTTCAGAAATCACAAGAGCCTAAAATACATCTTCACTCAGCATAAACTGAACATGAGACAGAAAAGGTGGTTAGACTTGTTAAAGGATTATGACATTAATCTGCTGTGTCATACCGGTAAGGCGAATGTAGTGGCAGATGATCTTACTAGGAAGTCGGGTATGATCAACGGCATGAAGATAGAGGAAGATATTATACGAGACTTAGAGCGACTGAATATTGAAATCATGGTACGTGGACAGCATGGTTACTGGGCTAATCTTAGAGTGGAGCCTGACTTACTTTCTAGGATCAAAGAAGCTCAGAAGAATGATGATGAAATTTGGGCAATCAAACAGAACTTAGAGCAGCAGACGGAGTTTCGGTTAGATGACGACTGTATCTTATGGCAGGGCACTAGACTTTGTGTTCCTGATGATCTTACATTCAGGGAAGCGTTATTGGCTGAAGCTCATAGCTCCCCATTCTCCATTCATCCTGGTTCAACCAAGATGGACCACGACATCAAGTAGTATTTCTGGTGGAGTGGTTTGAAACAGTATGTTGCTACCTATGTCTCCAAATGTCTTACCTGCCAGCAGGTTAAGATCGAGCATCAACGATCTAGTGGTCTACTACAACCATTAGACATTCCAGAGTGGAAGTGGGAAAAGATTACCATGGATTTTGTCATCGGACTTCCGCAGACCAAGAGGAAGCATGATGTAGTTTGGTTTATAGTTGATCGACTTACCAAGTCGGCTCATTTCTTACCAATCCAGAAGGAGGATCCAGCTAGCAAATTGACTGACACATATAAGAAGGATATCATGAGGCTTCATGGTGCGCCATCTAGTATCATCTCGGATAGAGATCCTCGGTTAATTCGTGATTTTGTAGGAGTCTGCAGAAAGCTTGGGGTACCGAACTTAAGCTTAGCGTGACTTTTCATCCTCAAACAGACGGTCAGTCGGAGCGAACCATTCAGAAATTAGAAGACATGCTTCGAGCGTGTGCTTTAGAATGGACAGGATGTTGGGATGATTACATCTGCTTGGCAGAGTTTGCATACAATAACAGTTGGCACGCCAACATCAAGTGTGCACCGTTTGAGATGTTGTATGGCAGGAAGTGTCGCGCCCCAATCTGTTGGGATCAGGTTGGTGAGCGAACACTTGAATGTCTGGAGATGATAGAGTTGACCAACGAGAAAGTTGCTGTAGATAGGGCGAAATTATAAGAAGCTCGTGCACGTCAGAAGAGTTATGCCGACAAGCATCGTAGGGATTTGCATTTCAACATGAGAGATCATGTCTTTCTTAAGGTATCACCGGCATGTGGTGTTAGATGTTTTGGAATCAAGGAATACCCAGTCCTCGATTCATCGGACCGTTTGATATCATCGAGAGAGAAGGTGAAGTATCGTATCGTTTAGCATTACCTCCGCAGCTTTCTCACGTTCATGACGTTTTCCATGTGTCCTTACTCAGAGGGTACAATTATCATCCCCTTCACATGGTTCAGTATCCACTTGAACAGATTCGTGAAGATCTTACCTTCATCGAGGAACCCTAACGAGTTCTTGATCGACAGGAACGAGTCATGAGGAAGAAGACGATTCCATTCGTCAAGATCCTTTAGAGGGACCATACTTGGGAAACAGAGGAGTCTATCCGGACTTCTTACCCTCATTTCAATTTTGATTCGGGTATGTTCCTCTTTCAGTTTATGTTATCTATAATCCGGGGCGAATAATTCTTTTTAGGGGGGAAGAGTTGTAAAACCCGCATACATATTCCATGAACAGTACACTACGTAAACATATGAACCAATTAAAACTTTCCATTTATGTCATGTTAGTGCACGATGATTATTAATTACGTGACAATACACGATAATTATTAAGTATAATAATTATAATCACGAACATATGATCACGAACATTTATGAACATGATAATTATTACGTATAATAATTATAACACGATTAGTAGAACGCGATATATGTACATAGTATATATAACACGAACTAGAATGAATTATAAACACGAACATACACGGATATTATTTAGACATGAAAATTGTAAGGGTTTGCCCTTTTGGGCCTTATGTTGTCGCGTCTAGGAGACCAAACAAGGAAGAGAGGGCCATTGGCCCATTAACCAATATTAATCCTATAACAATAAAAATCAAGGGGATTTCATCGTATAATTATTTTAGCAAAAACTAGAAAACCCTAGCCCTTCCTCTCCCTTTTACCGCCGGCTGCAGAAGAAACACCAAGGGTGTTTGGTTGATTTAGATCTTTGATTTTAGGATAACCGTGTTCGTGTTCTTAGTTTTTTTCCAATCACGCATTCGGTATCACCATAACCTTCATCCTTTTTTTAATTTTTTAATTATGTTCATGTGTTTAGAATATGCAAACGTAATTAAAAACATGTTGGATTAATACAAGAAACATGAAAAAGGGGTTTTTGGTGGGGTTTTAGTTTGGCCGACACACAACCGAGAGCCACCAAGCTCTCGGCTTGGTTCGTTTCGCACCACAAGCCGAGACCATGAGGTCTCGGTGTGGTCTTGGTCGTTCGGCCGCAAGGACAAGTGACCCACGCGTGAGTCGAGGTGATGTTTGGTGTGGGTCTTGGCGTAACAGCGGGCACCACCGGCTTAGGCCGGTGGCTGTTTTGGTTCGAGCAGGGGAAATGCAGCCACGGCAGTGGCAACCACCGGCTTTAGCTGGTGGTGTGTTTGGTTCGATAGTGGCAAGCCGAGCTATGACAGTGGCAAGCGGCTAGACCGGGTTAGCCACTTTCGGGACGGTTTGGTTCGGTTCATGTTTCGGCTGATATTAAAACAAGGAACGTGCACGGGATTGATTACAAGTTATATTTTTTTACAAGCTAACTAATTTAATTAAACATGAATAGTAATTAATTTAATTTAAATCATGGACTTAGGTTATAATTATTTTAATAAATAATACATGTTTAGCCTAAGTATTTTTGTTATTTATTTTTAGACTATAGTTTATTAATTAATTATTAAAACATGGACTATAATTAATTAATAAAACATGACTTAGGTTATAATTATTAAATACAATAATTCATGATTAACCTATGTATTTTATTTAGACTAATTTAATTAAATCATGCTTTATTTAATTAAATCATATAACTTATAGTTTATTAAATTACCATCACATATATTTAATAAACTATACTATTAATTACATGACTTATTACTTTTAACCAATAAGCTTAAACTTATATTAATATCTTATTAATCCAGCTTATTTCTAAATATGAAAACTTTCTATTTCAGGAAACTTACTATTTTTAGAAACTTTCTATTTTTAGAAACTGATCTACTTTTGGAAACTTTCTATTTTTGGAAACTTTCTATTTTTTGAAACTTTCTATTTTTGGAAACCTTATATTTTTAGAAAGTTACTTATTATTATACAACAAGTATAATAATACAAGAATACAAGATAATACTTAATCAAAAGGAAATACATGATTAATACACTATATCATTTAAAACAGTAAATAAGACAAGAACATATAAAACAAGCTAAGAACATGCTAGAACCAGTAACGTACTCAGTAATCAGAAGACTTATACATGTCTCTTATTTATGTAGCATTAGTAAGGTCGGAGTAGGAATATTCATCCTATCATCTTTCCTCGTTTACTAGACACAAGGTACGGATTTTCTGTCCTTCAGTATGGACATTCTTTCCTTATTAGGATTCCCCGTTTGCAGCCAACTGTTTTCCCAAGTATATGTTTATATGTTTGATTACTTATGTTTACATTTAAATGCCTAAGCCATATACATGCATGACCAGTGTCACCTAGTTATGGAGGTACCATAATCATAACACTGGAGGCACCAGTGTTATGACTTCCCTACGGTAGAGTGATTGCTCGTGGCATCCCTTTTCAATTTTGGCCTTATATTTATGTTATCATGTGGGGCGTATGGGTGCATCCTAGTTACATGTTTTACAGGATTTCATGGTGAATATGATGTGTGCCTTGCATCCTTCACAAGGAGTTGATCCCTCCTACTCAAACTAATTAATTAGAGGCAACCCCTCTAATTGCATGATGAGGTCTCCCTTACAAGTATTCATGCACGGTGGAACCTCATGACCTATATGGACTATTGGATAATTAATACAGTTTTTCATATTAAAACTAAAGTCTTTTTAAACTATAAAACCAGTTTTATGAACATGTTCCAGGTTATCCAGGACTTATACATTTCCACAGCTATTAGTCTTTTATGCTTATGTCAGTTCATGCTATACTTGTATGTCCGTTCACTGGGCATTATGCTCAGTTGTTTTCCTTTCATGTTCTCAAATGGCAGGTACTCAAGGATGCTCGTAGACTTTAAGATTATTTGCATATGGATTGGAAGCTATCTAGCCTTCATTAGTTTATCCATTTCCATACATTACGTTACTTTATTTCTTTGGACATGGTTTAGTCCTTTTCCATTTCAGTACTTATATTCATGTGTGTGAGCTTATACTCGGACTATCGATGTTTGTTTCTTGTATTTCCATTCATGGTCATTTAATGTTTTTGGACATTTACCTTGCATGTTAATTACTTGTGATATTCCATTTACCAAAATGGGGAGTTAAACCTAGGACGTGTCACAAGGATAGATTATTGACTAAGGAAGGCTAGTGAAGGTCTATGCAAGTTCTTATAGTCTAGGATGAAAATACCAAGGTCTTGTGGTCTATGTTAGCTCACGACAAAAATGATAAGAACAAGTATGTGTATCACACAAGTAGGTGATGCACCTACTTGCAAAATATCTCCTAAATATCTATATGATCTGATCCTATGCTTAAATTTAGGATGGAAAGTGTTTGAATGCATTTTTGGTGGGAAAATCTAGGCGGATTGAAAACTAGGGCTTGTAACTTTATATTTTGTGATTTTGGTGATTAACTTTTAAGGAATGTGATTAGTGATGGATTAGGGTTTAATTAGGGTATATAAATTGTAATTAAGAATTTTGGGTCTTTGGTTTGAAGTTTAACAAAGGTTTGATGTGAAAATGGGAAGAAAACTTAGGCGGGTTAGGGTTTCTAATGATTTATGGTTAAGTCTAAGTAAAAGTGATTATCCTTCATATAGATACTGATTCAAACTCAATTTATACATCCCAAATTTTCCTCAATGTGTTCAAGAAGTCCCTACAATGGTTTTACTAAGTTATTCTATGTAAACATGTCCAAAGGGTGAAAATACCTATTTTGACCTAATTCACCAGTCATGCATTGAAATCTTGTACCTTGTGCATTAGGGTACTTTTACATTGTCTTAATATAATCTTATAACCTTAATGAAGTTCTATAGGTGTTTTTACCTTGTCCTAAAAGACTAGGTAGTGATTCTATGTATATTTCATAATATAAGGGTTTTTAGGTCATTAATCCTAATGATTTACTATCTTGGGTAATTAGGGTTTATATCCTTATGTACACTTATTCAAGGGCTTATATGATATGTTTATTACTTTTATGTTTTCTACATACTTAGTTTAAAGGTTTATATCGGTTTATCATATTCTAGGGATGCTTATGGGAGCTTAAGATCCTATGCTTTGATAACTTGTACCTTATGCTTTATTAACTTGTACTTTATATTGAAGTAAATGTATAATCTTAAAATAATTGAGTTTTATAATTAGTGGCAAAAGATTAGACTCTAATTCAATGTATAATGGATTTTATATGCTAATCTTCGTAACTAGGTCTTAACTTGTAATTAGCTTTGGATTACTGAATATTAGTATTTTGTGATCAATTAACTTTTCTGTATATGATATATTATAATTAGTGTATTGTTTTTGATACTTTTACACAGACATTAAGTAGTGATATTGCTTGAAACATTGTTTACCAAAGGTTTCTAGGTGGTGATCTAGATTATTATGTACATTTATTTGTACATAACTTTGTATAGTTTGTTCTTACCATTCTTAGGTATTATTATATCTTCTAAGTATAGTTTACAACTTGCTTATAATACATAATGACTTACACATATGTATTCTCCATTCATAATTTACCATTCTTTAGTTTACAACTCATTTAAAGGGATTCTAGGGTTTCTAAGGGAATTTAGGGCATCATAGTTACATTTGAGATGTTCTTATCAATATTGAACTTATTAGATCACTTTGAGATCTTAGACATGATATATATATATATATATATATATATATATATATATATATATATATATATATATATATATATATATATATATATATATATATATATATATATATATATATATATATATATATATATATATATATATATATATATATATATAGGGGGCCGTTATTGTGGTGACCATCCATAATATAAAAACAATAAGAACCAATCTTAACCGTTGAATGTATCGCTAATGATATCATTATATCAATATTAAAAAGATGGCATATTGGTAAATACATCAAATTTGAAGGCAAATTTCCATCTATCATTTATAGTATAACTCGCGTCACACTTTCTTTAATTTTATCTACCAACTGTTCTTTATTTTTTCTTATTAAACCATATAAATATAATAAAATCAATTATTTCTATATTATTTTTTTTTCTCGTTTTAGTTAACTATTTGAGGCTAAAATGTGATACATGAATTTTTATGCATAGACACTGATGGACTAAATTTTTGACACATTTTAAGAATCATGCGATATATTTTGATAGTTAGATAATAACATACAAAATAAATAATTTTTTTAAAAGTTATACAACCAACTAAAAAACTCAAGTAATACATATGTAAAAAAATACGCAACAAATAAAAATAGAACACGTCCAAAAAATACACAATCAACAAAAAAAACTCAAGTGATACTTATCAGAAAAAGTACAACTAGCTAAAATAGATCCAAATGATACGTATCTGAAATATTGCACAACCAATTAAACAAATACCAAAGTGATACCTACCCGAAAATACACAACCACTAAGAGAGACTCAAGTGATACGCGTCCGAAAAATAAACGACAGTTAAAAAAAGACAACAAACTAAAAATCCAAGTGATACACATCTGAAGAATTGCACGATCAACTAAAAAAATAATGTGACACATATCCGAGAAATATACAACAAGCTAAAAAAGGCCCAAATCATACGTATAAAAGATCATATTTATTATAATTTTTTATTAGATTATAGCTTGTAATTTTTTTATTTCAAACGTGGTACACGTAAATATATTTATTATTAGATTGTGTACCTAGAACTTTTGTATGAAAGCTTTAACGCAAATTTTACCAATTTGTTATTATAGAATCACGGATATATAATTGACTTTAGCTAAATAATCGACTTTATTTAATTTTCACGCATCTATGGATTACTTAATTTTAAACACATATTTTAGATTTTTTTGTGGCATTATTTTTTTTCTACTTTTTTCCATAGCATTCATGAGTTTAAATACACATTGTTTTTATGGACAATACTAATATCATCTATTCCAATATTGTGTGTCAAAATATTTTGTTTGTCACTAATGATGTGTCATATAAGTCAATGTGTCATACAAATCTATCATTAAAATTTAGTGTGTCGCTTAATATGTATTAAAAAAAATTAGTGTGTCACTAAAAAATTAAAAATTATTAAAAAATCTAATGTTTCATTTAAATTTTGTAATGTGATACTATAAATATACAAAAATTTTAATATGTCACAATATAATTATCAAGTAATATTAGTGACACTAAAATACAATCAATTGAAAAGACCAAAGTGATATGTATCCGAAAAATATACGACCAATCCAAAAGACACAAACGATACGTATTTGAAACAATTCATAACCAGCATAAAAAGACATAAGTGGTGCATATCCGAATAATACACAACCAATTAAATAAGGCCAACGTTCTATATATCCGAAAAATACGTAACCAACTAAAAAGAAAAAAAAGTGAAACTTATCCGAAAAAATACAACGAACTAAAAAAAGACAAAATTGATGCATATAATAAGAAAAACATTACCAACGTAAAAAGCCTCAAATGATGCATATCGAAAGAAATGTACTGCCAACTAAAAAGACAAGTGCTAACTTAATCATACGTAATGAACAAAAAAATGAACAAAAAGAGTACACAATCAACAAAAGAAATGAGAATTAAATTCATCCAAAAGATATGCAACAACTAATCAAATCAGAGTAGTAAATATTTAAAAAAATGCGAGTACTAAAAGTTTACTTAGCATGACTAAAGACGAGAACCATTACAGTATTCTTTTTCAAAAAAATAATACTAAATAATTGTTAGGTTTCACAAACATATGACAATTGACAACCATAGGTTGTTAAGAAAACGTATACAAACTAATCATCACAGTAGTCACTACTTATTAATCTTGCATTAATGCCATAATGGTAAAATAATGATATAAAAGAAAATTAAAGATTACTATAATACCCTTAAATAAAATAAAATTAATTTGAATTTTCTTTTAAATGAAAAAGACACTTGGCAAAATCATATTGGTTCTTATTGTTTTTATTTTAATAACGGTTTTTACATGAACGCAAATCTATATATATATATATATATATATATATATATATATATATATATATATATATATATATATATATATATATATATATATATATATATATATATATATATATATATATATATATATATATATATATATATATATTACATTTCCAATATATAGGAATATGTTGAAGTGGTAGCTCAAGTTGTGAGAAACAATTCATCTTTCCATGTAATGTATAAAAAGCAAAAATTTCTAGCCAAATTATCGTATTAGACAGTTATAGCTTATAACACATATGTAAATTTTGAGGATTGTCACACCCAGTTATCTCCATAACACTAACCACCCTTGTGGTAGTGGTATCCTCTACTACTAGGCTAAAGCCACTAGGGGAAGACGCCCCAGTGCCTCTTTGGCGTTTAGCAATCCTATATTGTGAAGGTGAAGAGGATGAAGGGGTGTTTGGGTCTATATTGGGGTTGTCAGCGGGTATAGATTGAGTTTCAAGGGCTACAGATTGTGTGTCAGGGGGTAGAGATTGAGTGACATAGGGTTGAGGATCTAGCACAGGGTCATCAATCTCCATGGCAACCCCCTGATGGGTTGGGTTAAGGGTAAATCTCTATAAGGAAGAGTATTGAGAGTGGTGAACAGTTTACGTCTTTGGATAGGGATCTCATAGAAATGTGAGTGTTCAACAGTACATCCCCCTTGAAGTTCTAAAACCATTTGTAAAAACCTAGGGTAGGCAAAAGTCATTTTACTACCCTTATTGTTTAATACGCCTTCAAAAATCATTTCAGAAAAATTCTATATGTGTCTATTAGCTAAGAAAATAAGAGAACTACCTATTGAATGGTTGATTTCATTAAAAGCAAAGCATTTTGGACTTAGACACTGAAGAAGGAAAAGTATGAGGAATTTCCAGGTAGGGGTAAATTGTTTTTTATCAAATCTAGAAATACGGCCTTCTGGTGGAAGGTTGTAACCCAAGCATGTCAACCCTGCATATAGCTCATCAATAGGAACAAGCTCAACTCCATCTAAATCACCAAGTTGTAAGGCTTGACGAATTAGAGCTTCTATAACTATATTAATTTTCCTATGTATTTAGCCTTCAGTTATAATCACATCATTAACTGTTCTGGATCTAGCAATGTTCCAAAACTGTTTAATATGTGATTCTGGAATGATAGGAGCATGAGTTAAAGCATACCTTATGTTGGAAGCCAAAAAGAAATCTATCACTCCAAAAGAGCAATCATGTTATGTTTGGGATTGAATTGAAGAGCAACATGAGCAGGTTTAAATCTTTGCGCCATTGAAAATTTAGAGAAAGTTTAAGGTGAAAGAAAGGTTTAGTTGATGGTTATGGGAAATGAAAAATAACAAATAAGCAAGTGGCACTGTTAGAAACGTAAAGGAGGTAAATATAGTAGAAAAACAGGCACCCTATTGGTTGAAATTATGGTAAGTGCATAAAAGATCAAAATATACTCAAGTAAATCTTGAAAAAGAATACATTTATCTCTTTTCATTAATATAAAATACCTACTCTATTAAAATTACGACCTAAATATTTAAAAAACTACAACTGAGTGGGACCTAGTGTTTTCAACAGTCAAAATTCTTTCAGTGCCAACGGCTATAATTTGTTAGCGTGTACAAAATGGCTTGTCAGGGGATAGAATGCACATGGCAACGGCTTGAAAGCCATTGTCAGCGGTTGGAAAATAAAAATCAAAAACCTCAACAGAGAGATTAATCCTTTGGGAATCAACTTTTATCCAAAAAGCATAAGTTTTTCAAGCACTGTCCAAGCATACACACTTGCATAAGCTGGATAGACAAGTTTGTCCTCTAGTGTCCCTTGCTCACAAATACCTTATGGATGAAGTTAACTCATATAATAAATCTGTAACTCCCAGGTAAGCCAAAAAATATATAGCCCAAGTAGCCCACCCGGCCAATCCCAATTCTAGGGCAAAAAGTCTTGGCAGCATGCATATCTTATGATGGATGTGCATGCTACAATGCCTCAAGGTATAGAAATTCCAACAAACCAAAGGAAATTTTTCATGATTCCTAGCTCCCACTCATGAGTGGACACAATCTAGAATTGTGATAAGAGCACTCTAAGAGTACCCAAAAACCTAAATGTAGCCTAATACCTCCCCTTAAAATATACTTACAAAATTTCACATGTATAAGCAACAAATTTTTATTTCAAGATATGAATGTAAACATTCCAACCATCATAAATAAACTTTTGAAACTTACAAATCTATCCAAGAGCAATCACCCAATCCATATTGCTTCATCATCCTGCATAGTTAGACAAAAACATACTACCACTATCCTGTTAGAGGCTACATATCCCTTTTCAGGGTGTAGAAATAACCTGTTAGCGGATAGAAAAATATAGTGGAAAATACTAACTTTGCATAGAATAATAATAGTACTTATCCTTGTACATACTTTTACAACATTTAGACCAACATTTTTCAAGGATTAATCATTCCAATACTTGAAACCAGGTACTGAAACCTCCCAACATCAAAAGGTTTTGTTAAAAGATCTGCCACATTATCTTCCGTGTCTATTAACTCTGGTTGAATCAAACCTTTTTCAAAACAATCCCTAATAAAATGACGTCTAATCTCTATATGCTTAGTTTTAGAATGATATACAAGATTTTTAATTATACATAATGCACTGTTATTATTTACATATATCTTATTATGCATAAAATTATACCCATAATCCAGCAACTAATTATGAATCCATAGCACTTGACCACAACATGCAGCAGCAACCACATACTCAGCCTCAGTTGTAGAATTGGCTACAATAGTTTGTTTCTTGCATTGCTAAGATATTAACCTGCTTCTAAGGAATTGGTATCCATATGTGGTTGACTTCCTATCTCCATTGTCACCACCATAGTCACTATCTGGATAGCCAATCAACTCCTAGGGAGAATCTTAAGGGTACCATAATCCCAAAGTAGGATGGTACCTAAGATACCTAAAGATCCTCTTTACTGCATGAAAGTTACACTCATTTAGAGTCACTTGATGGCGTGCACATGCACAGACAACAAACATGATGTCTGGTCTAGAAGCTGTGAGATACATCAATGAACCAATCATTTATCTATAATGCTTGACATCAACTTTTTTCCCTTCTTCGAGCTTTCCCCAAAGGTGTTCCTTATCCATGGGTGTGCTAGCCCTCTTTTCATGTGTGGGAAACCTAAATTTCTACAAGATCTTAGCTACATATTTATCTTGAGAGATAAAAATTCTATCCTTCCGTTGTTGAACTTGAAGACCAACGAAGAAATACATTACTCCCATTGCACTCATTTGAAATTTGTCTGTCATAAGCTTAGAGAACTCATTACTCATCTCCGGATTGGAGGATCAAAAGATGATATCATCAACATAGACCTGGACAAGTAGAAAATCCTTTCCATTCTGTTTGGTAAATAATGTCTGATCTATGATTCCCCTTTTGAACATATTATCCACCAGATATGTGGAAAAAGTACCATACCATGCTTTAGAGTCTTGATGAAGGCTATACATAGACTTTTTCACTCTATACACTTTGTTTGGATGTTCTGAATCCTCAAAACCAGAAGGTTGTATTACATACACTTCCTCTTTATTGGTCCCATACAAGAAGGTACTTTTCAAGTCCATTTGATAGAATATGAATCCCATGCAAAAAGCATAGGCAAGGAAAATCCTTATTGCTTCAATTCTAGCAACAAGTGCAAAACCCTCTTCATAATCAATCCCTTCTTCATGTGTGTAACCTTGAGCAACCAGTCATGCCTTGTTTATAATCACAATACCTCCTTCATCTTTCTTATTTCTAAGAACCCATAGTGCTCCAATAGGCCTAACATGCTTGGGAAAATCAACAAGCTCCCAAACATCTTAAATAACAAACTAGTGAAGCTCATCCTACATTGCCTCTACCCAGCTTTCATCTTTAAGAGCATAAAAAATCTTCTTAGGTTATGCTTGTGATAGAAAACAGGCATAAAAACACTCTTGAATCCATTCATTGTCATCCTTCTTGTGAATATTGGCAATAAACCCTCCTTGTCTTTTCTTTTGATTTCCTGTTAACCTTGGAGTGTGAAGAGAACCAATGATTTGAGTAGGAGGATGATTCTTTGTAACAAATAATCTTGATCCTCCCCCAAACAAATTTTTGACTTGAATGGTAGACTCTAAGTGAGTGTTTGGTTAAGCTTATCAATTGAGGTTAGGCTTATATTATCTAAGCCATTTATAGCTTACATATAATGAGCTCATGCGTATTTGTTAATTGTTTGGTATAGCTTTTATAACTAATAAGGTAGAATGACTAAAAAGTACATAAAAATAAAATGGGTGTAATGAATTAAATGAAGGTATAAAAGTCTTTTAATATAATATTATTATATAAGCCTAGACCTTGTTATTAAAGCCACAAAGTTTTGGCTTACCAAAACCCCCTTATATAAGCCTATAAGCCAAGTCATATAAGCTTAACCAAACACTTGTTTCATCATATTTAACACATATAAGCTAATAAGCTTATAAGACCATCATATAAGCTTAACCAAACACCCTCTAAGTTGGCAATATCGTCTTCATCTTTTGTTTCATACCTAGCATCATCATTAAGCACCTTGTTAGTGGCTATGTTAAAGCCACTAACACCATCATTGGGTAAGGATTCAATGACAATTTCAGGAATGGACTTATCAGTGGATAGAGTAGAGCTGTCAAGGGGTACAATTGAGTTATCAGCAGCTGCAAAGCCACTGTCATCTTTGACTTCATCACCCTTTGGCTTTTTTGGTTCCTTTATCTCCTCTCTTTTCTCAGCAGTAGATTCTCTTGCAAACTCTTCACTCCAAATTGGTGTATCCAAAACGTTGAATGAAAAGATGTGCTCAGTTTCTTGTGATCTAGCATTCCCATTAGCTTGTATACCTGCATGATTAGTACTTGTGTCTTCCACATCTGCATGATTAGTCACATGAATATAATCCATAGTGTAACACCCCATTTTGATAAATGGAATGTCACACGTAATTATGGCGTGTCATCAAAGCATGCATGGATAAATGTCTAAAACATTACATGACCATAGGGTAAACCGGAATCAAACATCGGTCCCCAAACATAAGCTCAAAACATAATAAATTAAATGAAATAATGGAAGACTTAAACAAGCACAAATATATGAAGGCAAAAGGAGAAGAAGTCTATGGCAACTTCCATCCTATGCATGTCCTCTAAAATGCTCGAGTTCGTCCTTGGGTACCTGCTGTTTTGGGACATGAAAAGGAAAGTAACGGCTGAGCAAAACGCTCAGTGCACGGATATAGACATAGTATGAATGACTAAGCATAATCAAGAATTAATAGCAGCGGAAATGTATAAGTCCTGGAAAACCTAGAACATGTTCATAAAACTGGTTTTATAGTTTGAAAAGCCTTATGTTTATCTTATGAAAACTGTTTAAAATATTTTACCATTAGCCAATATAGGTCATGAAAATCCACCGTGCATGAACACTTGGAGGGGTGACCTCATCATGCAAATTAGAGGGGTTGCCTCTAATTTAATATACTGGTTTTTGGGTAGGAGGGATCAGCTCCTTGTGAAGGATGAAAGGCACACACCACATTCAACATGAAATCCTGACTGAAAACATGTAACTAGGATGCACCCATACGCCCCACATGATAAATATAATAATATGGTCAAAAGCTGAAGGGACACCACGAGCAATCACTCCACCGTGGTGAAGTCATAACATCAGTGCCTCTAATGTTATGGTTATGGTACCTCCATAACTAGGTGAAACTGGTCATGCATGTATATGGCTATAGGCATTTTTAATTAAACATAAGCAATCAAACACGTAACTTATACTACGGGAAAACATTTGGCTGCATACGGGGAATCCTAATAAGGAAAGAATGTCCATACTGAAAGGACGGGAATCCGTACCTTATGTCCAGTGAACGAAGAAGACGAACTGAGAGGAATCCTACTTCCGTATCATTAATGCTACATGAATACATACGTGAATAAGTATCTGACTACTAAATACGTAACTGGTTTATATCATGTCTTAGCTTATTTTATATGTTCATATCATGTTTTACTGTTTAAAGTCTTTAACTGTGTTTATCTTATATTCTGTCTATTCTGATTAAGTATCTCTGGTATTTCATGTATAATTATACTTACTGTGTAATAATAAGTAATTTTCCAAAAATAGCAGGTTTCCTAAAATAGAAAGTTTCCAAAAATAGAAAGTTTCCAAAAATAGAAAGTTACCAAAAATAGAAAGTTTCCAAAAATAGAAAGTTTCCAAAAATAGAAAGTTTCTAAAAATAGAATTACTGCTTAAAATAGATAAGTTTCTAAAAATAGAGAGTTTCCATAAATAGATCAGCTGCCTTAGTTAAATAAGTTTCCATAAATAGATTAGCTGCCTGAAATAAATATGTTTCTAAAAATAGAAAGTTTCCATAAATAGATTAGCTGCCTTATTTAATTAAGTTTCTAAAAATAGAAAGTTTCCATAATTAGAAATAAGCTGGTTAAATAAGCTAAGTATATAAGCCTAAGTGTTTTCATGATTATTTCCTAAGTCATATGATATAATATATAGTTTATTAATTATTTCATGTCATTAAAATAAACTATAGGTTAAAATATTTAATTAAAGTATATCATGTTTTTAATTAAATAAAGTTAAATACTTAGGTTAAAACATGTATTATTATTTATTAATAATATAACCTAAGTCATGTTAATTAATTAATTATAACCATGGTTTTTAAATAATTAATTAATTATAAGTCTTAAAAATATAAAATACTTAGGTTAATAATTTCATGATTTTAATAATTAATTTGACCTAAGTCATGTTATTAAATTAATCATGTCATGTTCATTAATTTAATTTTAACATAAGATTATAAAAGAAAAATAATCTTAACATACACCGTGAACCGGATCTTGACTAAGAACCATGAACCGGACATGAAATTGACAACATACCCTGAACCAAATCGGGGTTACCCTTGTCTTGTTGCTGCCGTGGGACCCACACCAACCAACCGGGACCATATGGTCACGGTGGTGTTCGTGTAGCCAAACCGAGACCCTCTCGGGTTCGGTTTAGGCGGCGGCCGAGAACAAACACCCCTAAAACATCCCTTTTGATTTATTCCAAATCCAATTCCATGTTAGATCTATGATTTAATTAGGTTTTTAAGAAAAACATATCATGTTCTTAATTATTTAAAAGATTAAATCAAAAGAAAAAGGGTTAAAAGAATTACCGAATGCGTGAATCTAAGTAACGATGAACAAACACGAACACTAGCAATAAATCCAAGATAAAAGATCAATTAAACACCCCTTTGGTGCGTTTGAGGGTGGCGGCCAAAAGAGAAAAAGAAGGAGAAGGAAGAACTTTTAGGTTTTTGTAAAAATCCCCTGTAAAGTGAAAATGAGTAGTTATCTTTTCCTAATTCATTGTTTTAGTAAAAATTGATGGGCTAAGACCATCTTCCCTCCCTAATTTCGTGGTATGGGGCCCACATGGGGTAAGCCATACATTTCCTGAGTCTAAATATTATAGTGCGTTCTCGTGTGTTCTCGTGTTCGTAATTTACGTGTTTTAATTAGTTATCGATCGTGACTTAATATATTTATTCGTGTTCGTAATAAATATATATACGTAATTAATATTAGCTCGTGATTAAATTACGTTCATGATTTCATGATCGCATGTTCGTGATTAATTATTGTCAAATAATTATTGCGTGCTCATGCGTTGTAAAATATTTATCGTGTTCTAACACGTACGTAATACGTAAAATCCTAACACGTAATCGTAATCATGCTATAATAGGAAAGTTTTAATCTAGTACGTACGATCTTAAGGGTACTATTCATGGTAAAAGCATGCGGGTTTTACAACTCTTCCCCCCTAAAAAGAATAATTCGTCCCCGAATTATAGATAACGTAACTGAAAGAGAAACATACCCGAATCAAACCGATATGGTATGTAAGATAAATGAACGTGCAGGTGACCTAGCAGAAAGAACGCGGAACGTGACATGTCTTGAAAGGACATGGAACGTGACGTGACTGAAAGGACATATCTAATTGATGAGAGAAGACGGATAAAAGTCCGGATGAACTTGTCCGTTTCCAAGTGGCCTCCCTCTTGGAACGGTTCCTTCAGAAGATCTTGACACTAATGATAAATCTTGGTCCTCCTGACCTTGACTTGGAATACGAAGAAATCCTTGGTTATCAATGGAAGCTAGATTCCCTAAATTCGATCGAGGAAAAATAAGAGTTAACGTGCTAGGGTAACTGAAACGTTACGATGCAAGACAATCTGATCTAACTGATAACTAGAAACGATGCGCGAGACATAAAGAAACGTAGTACGTGAAAAATTTTGAACGTGATACGTGAAAAATTTTGAACGTGCTACGTGGAGATATAGCGAGTGTAGTATGAGTAAACATATCGCGATCCATGATTCGTGTAACATATCTTGATCGTGATATGAGGAACGTGGAATGAACATGACATGTGAAACATATCGTGATCGTGGAATACAATGGCGGTAACGCCAAACGCTACAAGGTGAGACGTGGAATATGACGTGAAACGTCTATCTGATGATGGAGAGTTATACTAAATTTGGTCTGGTCTCTCAAGTTCTTGCAAAACTTCCCAGAACGAAATGAACGTAAAACCGTAAGCCCAGATACGATCATGAACGTGAATAGTGTCATGAACGCGAGCGCGAAAGCAAGTCGTGGAATTATTATGAAGACGTGAAGTAAATAAGGAGCACAATTGCGGATCTTTGTCTGACCCGATAACTGAGGGATTGCCAAGTGATCGGATGAGCCTTGGTTGGAACATGTCCGATCAATCTGTTGGTTTTGAAATCCTTGCGGATGTAAGGATTCTGCAGACTTGATCAAACTGTTTGCACTAACCCAGATAGTATCATGCTTCTTCTGAGTTTACGTTAATCTGGTAACCAAACCCCATGGAGATCTTGTCCCTTTTCGATTCACAATTTCAGATGATGAAAACGTCCCAGTCTGTTGGTGTCCTATCTTAACTTGTTTGTATGACAGGTATGAAGATATGAACGTAAATATATCTTGCTTCATCGAACTTGATACATAGGAGTTTGCGAACTCTGAGTCCATGAATCTAAACTTCTCTTAGCGTAGGATCTTCTATAACACCTAATGTAATGTAAAGTTATCTCCTTTACGCATAAGCTGAGTCATGGTAAGATTAACCATGCAAATCCATGTGATCCAGCATGTCACTGTAATCAAACAGAATTGATATTGGAAAAATTTCTAGGGTAAAATTCCTCTTTTCATAGAATTTGCAACACAGTGCAGATATGGTGTTCCTGTTCTTCTCTAAACTTAGAGGAAATCAGGTTATCCTCAATGAAAACACTGATGAATTTGCTATGAGTTCATGTAAACTCATTTTTATAATGCTGTTGGAGCATTGATGATACTAATTCAAAAATCATAAATCTAGCATGACCGAGTCGTGCACGAATAGCAGTCATGGACATGTCCTGCTCTTTCACTCGTCACTGTTGGCAGCATGATCATGAGTTCGATCTTGGAAAAGTGATCAACACTATAAGGTCGATTTGACATGTTGTCAATACGTGGAGGAGAATAACGGTCATGAAGGGTGATTTGTTTAAAAATCGACGGTAGTCGACACATAATCTTATGTTACCGTCCTTCTTCTTGAAGGTTCTTCTGGAGTGTAAGGGACAATTTTGGAATAATCCGTTGGTTATGCGTAAAAGGACTTCAGTAGTCGTGTCTTACTGACAGCTAGAAAATTTTAGCGACCATGGTTAACAACGCACATGCTTGTAAACATAGATAATTTGTGCAGATTTTCCTGATGGAAATTTAAGCTGAATGTATTCAGGAGCCTGAACATTACTGTACGTAATTATGAATCGTAGCATGGTATGCTGTTCATAGTCCATAATTAGGAAAAAAATCAACTCGTGTCTGTCCGAGGAAATGCGTTTGCAGCTTGGATCTCATCATTAAGCTGAAGGAAAACCTTCGTATACGTGGGAATACGAAAGGCGTCCTTCATGGTCATGAAAATATGAAGAATGGTGAAAGAAATGAAAGTGACATCGGCAACGTGAAAGTTCTCACTGATGCACCGATAATGGTATTGAAATTCTTGTGGCCTGATTAATACATAGCACAACAAAATGGATATACCTTTGGAGGGTACCTTGAATTTCTTAGAAATGTTCCATAGTTGGACGTGAGTCATGTGTCTTGACTCGTTTCTTGAAACTATAAGCATGACATATGTCTTGACTGGTGTCTTGACATGTGTCTTCAGAAAGTATACGTGAGACATATGTCTTGACTAATGTCTTGACATGCGCATTCAGAAAGTATACGTGAGACATGTGTCTTGACTGATGTCTTGACATGTGTCTCGAGACGTAATTCAATAGAACTACAATATTAGGTTATTATGCCAGACTTGGCGGATCGGTTGGACTACTGATCCTTTGTATGTCTGATCACGTCCGCGGCCGGAGCCTCGGTTGCGATTTCTAGGATAGTTTCTGTAATAGTAGTGGTTACTATCATCCTGTCTGTCAGTTCCATGACGGTCATTCTCATGACCGTGATTCATGTAATTATTCAGATGAGTGGCCGGCTGGTACCGGTTTGCACTCATATGGCTGAAATGACAGCCGAATGACGTGTGACATGTAACTAAGAATTAGGGACAATGATTGATTGAAATTGTCTGATGGTGAAGCATCTTCTCGTCCAATTGCTTTGCTCCGACGCCTTTGTCTTCGTCTAGTAGGATCTCCAGGTTGTGAACAGCATCCGCATCTCGTAGCGTCTCCGAACGTCTGCAGCATCAACCTTTAGTAACATCTCCAAGTTATGAGCGGCATCAGCAATCTTGTAGAATATTAGCTAAAGAAAATACGCCTTAGGTGATTCAGAATCGACTAGCGAATACTCGTGAAGTATTGCAAGTGGAATATACATGGATTAAGGTACGTGTAATACACATGAAATATGGTACGTGGAGTACACGTGGAATGCACATGAAATGATCGGTATGGGGTCGATCATTTGTCATGATTTAAGGAAAGTATATCGGTTAAACGGTTAGGAAAACCATCATGATAACCTGGCAGTATTTTCATAGACATCATTCTGGTTGTAACGGAAATGTTAAAGTGTGGTTACACAAAATTCAACGATGATTTGCCTGACAACATGATCAATGAAAACCAACCATGACTATCATGAAAGCAGGATTCAATGAAATCTAACAATGTCTTGCAGGACAGCGTAAATAACAAAAGAGGCGTAAGACATAATCAACATGAAGACGAAATTATCATGAAGAAACATGAAACCATCTATCATGAAGAAGTGTATAACATAATCAGCATGAAACTGAAGTTAACCATGACAGTATGAAAACATACTTGACATAAAAACATAGTAACTTATGAGGGGACATGAAATTTTTTTTATACCAATTTAAATCATGAGAAAAATTTTATGCATGAAAAACAGTGCATGAATGCGTAATGTAGTTTATAAAAACCTTTATATGAGCGAGGGGACGCCTATGGGTCGGTCCCAAAACAAAAGACATGGTGAGGGGACGCCTATGGGCCAGTCCTGTACCAACCATTACTTAGTCATAATCCCTGCAACAATGATACATGAAACATAAATAAATGAAACTCATCTGTCAAAACTTATCATAAAAATTTTATGTGACTAATTATGAACTACTGGGGTTCAGTCCACATAGCCACAGTTCACGAGGAACATTATGCATGAAACAATGACACATAACTAAATATGAATGACGGTTTTCCATCCATATTAGTAAAACAATATCGATGAAAACATCAAGGTTAAAACCTCAAGGTGCTGAAAACATCATGCTTAAAACAAAAATGCGCTGAAAACGTCAATACGTAGAATGACAAACGTTGGCTTAGGAAGCTCCTGGTGACGACCCACTAGTCATAGGTCGAGTTTTAGAGCCTACAGGTCGAAGCCTTGTATCTGATACCATAATTGTAACACCTCATTTTGATAAATGGAATGTCACGCGTAATTATGGCGTGTCATCAAAGCATGCAAGGATAAATGTCTAAAACATTACATGACCATAGGGTAAACCGGAATCAAACATCGGTCCCCAAACATAAGCTCAAAACATAATAAATTAAATGAAATAATGGAAGACTTAAACAAGCACAAATATATGAAGGCAAAAGGAGAAGAAGTCTATGGCAGCTTCCATCCTATGCATGTTCTCCAAATGCTCGAGTTTGTCCTTGGGTACCTGCCGTTTTGGGACATGGAAAGAAAAGTAACGGCTGAGCAAAACGATCAATGCACGGATATAGACATAGTATGAATGACTAAGCATAATAAAGACTTAATAGCAGCGGAAATGTATAAGTCCTGGAAAACCTGGAACATGTTCATAAAACTGGTTTTATAGTTTGAAAAGCCTTATGTTTATCTTATGAAAACTGTTTAACATATTTTACCATTAGCCAATATAGGTCATGAAAATCCACCGTGCATGAATACTTGGAGGGGTGACCTCATCATGCAAATTAAAGGGACTGCCTCTAATTTAATATATTGGTTTTGGGGTAGGAGGGATCAGCTCCTTGTGAAGGATGAAAGGCACACACCACATTCACCATGAAATCCTGACTGAAAACATGTAACAAGGATGCACCCATACGCCCCACATGATAAATATAATAATATGGCCAAAAGCTGAAGGGACGCCACGAGCAATCACTCCGCCGTGGTGAAGTCATAACATCAGTGCCTCTAATGTTATGGTTATGGTACCTCCATAACTAGGTGAAACTGGTCATGCATGTATATGGCTATAGGTATTCTTAATTAAACATAAGCAATCAAACACGTAACTTATACTACGGGAAAATATTTGGCTGCATACGGGGAATCCTAATAAGGAAAGAATGTCCATACTGAAAGGACGGGAATCCGTACCTTATGTCCAGTGAACGAAGAAGACGAACTGAGAGGAATCCTACTTTCGTATCACTAATGCTACATGAATACATACGTGAATAAGTATCTGACTACTAAATACGTAGCTGGTTTATATCATGTCTTAGCTTATTTTATATGTTCATATCATGTTTTACTGTTTAAAGTCTTTAACTGTGTTTATCTTATATTTTGTCAATTCTGATTAAGTATCTCTGGTATTTCATGTATTACTATACTTACTGTGTAACAATAAGTAACTTTCCAAAAATAGCAGGTTTCCTAAAATAGAAAGTTTCCAAAAATAGAAAGTTTCCTAAAATAGAAAGTTTCCAAAAATAGAAAGTTTCCAAAAATAGAAAGTTACCAAAAATAGAAAGTTTCCAAAAATAGAAAGTTTCCAAAAATAGAAAGTTTCTAAAAATAGACTTACTGCTTAAAATAGATAAGTTTCTAAAAATAGAAAGTTTCCATAAATAGATCAGCTGCCTTAATTAAATAAGTTTCCATAAATAGATTAGCTGCCTGAAATAAATTAGTTTCTAAAAATAGAAAGTTTCCATAAATTGATTAGCTACCTTATTTAATTAAGTTTCTAAAAATAGAAAGTTTCCATAATTAGAAATAAGCTGGTTAAATAAGCTAAGTATATAAGCCTAAGTGTTTTCATGATTATTTCCTAAGTCATATGATATAATATATAGTTTATTAATTATTTCATGTCATTAAAATAAACTATAGGTTAAAATATTTAATTAAAGTATATCATGTTTTTAATTAAATAAAGTTAAATACTTAGGTTAAAACATATATTATTATTTATTAATAATATAACCTAAGTCATGTTAATTAATTAATTATAACCATGGTTTTTAAATCATTAATTAATTATAAGTCTTAAAAATATAAAATACTTAGGTTAATGATTTCATGATTTTAATAATTAATATAACCTAAGTCATGTTATTAAATTAATCATGTCATGTTCATTAATTTAATTTTAACATAAGATTATAAAAAAAATAATCTTAACATACACCGTGAACCGGATCTTGACTAAGAACCATGAACCGGACATGAAATCGGCACCATACCCCGAACCAAATCGGGGTTACCCTTGTCTTGTTGGTGCCGTGGGACCCACACCAACCAACCGGGACCATATGGTCACGGTGGTGTTCGTGTAGCCAAACCGACACCCTCTCGGGTTCGGTTTAGGCGGCGGCCAAGAACAAACACCCCTAAAACATCCCTTTTGATTTATTCCAAATCCAATTCCATGTTAGATCTATGATTTAATTAGGTTTTTAAGAAAAACATATCATGTTCTTAATTATTTAAAAGATTAAATCAAAAGAAAAAAGGTTAAAAGAATTACCGAATGTGTGGATCTAAGTAACGATGAACAAACACGAACACTAGCAATAAATCCAAGATCAAAGATCAATTAAACACCCCTTTGGTGTGTTTGAGGGTGGCGGCCAAAAGAGAAAAAGAAGGAGATGGAAGAACTCTTAGGTTTTTGTAAAAATCCCCTGTAAAGTGAAAATGAGTAGTGATCTTTTCCTAATTCCTTGTTTTAGTAAAAATTGATGGGCTAAGACCATCTTCCCTCCCTAATTTCGTGGTATGGGGCCCACATGGGGTAACCCATACATTTCCTGAGTCTAAATATTATAGTGCGTTCTCGTGTGTTCTCGTGTTCGTAATTTACGTGTTTTAATTAGTTATCGATCGTGACTTAATATATTTATTCGTGTTCGTAATAAATATATATACGTTATTAATATTAGCTCGTGATTAAATTACGTTCATGATTTCATGATCGCATGTTCGTGATTAATTATTGTCAAATAATTATTGCGTGCTCATGCGTAGTAAAATATTTATCGTGTTCTAACACGTACGTAATACGTAAAATCCTAACACGTAATCGTAATCATGCTATAATAGGAAAGTTTTAATCTAGTACGTACGATCTTAAGGGTACTATTCATGGTAAAAGCATGCGGGTTTTACACATAGAGCTAGTCAATGGTTCTAAATCAAACAATAAATTTGGACAAGATTCATTTTCACTAGGATTATTCTCCAAGAAGTCAACATGTATGTTTTTTGTGATAATATTTGTCTTCTTGTTATAAACCTCATACCTTTTGTTGTTTATAGAATATCTCACAAGATATCCCTCATCACCTTTAGCATTAAACGTTCCTAGATTATCAATAGTATTTAAAATCAACACATGACAACCAAAGGGTCTAAAGAAGTCTATCAAAGGCTTCCTGTTCCAAAATAGCTCATAAGGGTTTTGTTGTGGTACTTGTTGATTAATGCCCTATTCTGAACATAACAGGTTGTACTAATAGCCTTAGCCCAAAAAGCAATGGGTAACTTTGCATCTGCTAACATGGTTCTAGCTGCTTCAATTAGAGTTCTATTCCTCCTCTTAGCTACATCATTAGTTGTGGAGTTCTAGTTGTGCTAAACTCCCTAGTAATTCATTTCTTAACACAGAAGGCATCTAACACTTTATTTCTGAACTCACCACTATTATCACTTCTAATGGTATTTACTTCATTACCTAATTTCTTTTTTATTTAGGTGTTAAAGTTAACTAATGTATCTGTTGTCTCACTCTTCTCATCTAACAAGAAAGTCCATGTGAATCTATAATGATCATTATTGAGCATAAAACAATACCATTTGTGATTAATACTAGCTACTGATGTAGGTCTAAATAAGTCCATATGAAGCAAATTAAGGGGTTTAGAACTTGAGTGAACAATCTTAGACTTGAAAGATGCCTTATGTTGCTTGCCCTTTAAACATTCAACACAAGTATGATCATTTTCAAATGCCTTTGAGGGTAATCATCTGACAAGGTCATGACCAACAAGCATATTCATGTTCTTAAAATTTAAATGCCCTAACCTTTTGTGCCACAAATTACTCTCATCCACTAAATCCTTAGCATATATACATGTTTCATTATTCATTTTAATCTAATTTAGATTGACATTATACATGTCCTTATGTCTAGGTGTTCTATACTCAATAAAATTTTCAGAGGGTAACTCAAAATCCTTGCTTAACACTAAGCATTCATCATCTGTGAGAAGAAGTTTATTTATGTTGTCACACAATTGTGACACACTAAGCAGATTATACTTAAGTTCTTTTACCAGGAAAACTTCCTCAAACTTTAAATAATTAGTGATAATGGTACCTTCACCAGATATAACACCTTTGCTACCTCCAAAGTATACAATGTCACCATTCCTAATAGGAGAGAAGTCTGATAAATATTCCTCCTTTCTAGTCATGTGCCTTGAGCATCCACTGTCCCAATATCCATGATCATTGACCTGATTTTGGACACTCTCCATATAAAGAAAACAAATTAGTTTTCTTTGGAGATCCAAGCCTTCACACACTTAGATCTATCTAGTTGTTCAACTAGACTAGCCTTATTCCTTACCATAAATCCATGTTCATCCCTTTATGGTCTAAACAACTAATTAGTTCCAATGGGTTTAGTGATCACCTTCTCAACACATCTAGATTTGTTGTAGGTCATAGAAACACCATCAAAAGTAGTGTTTTGTTCCTGTTTAGGCTTCCATATTAAGTGAGATGATGTCTTAACATCTTGACCCTTATTCCCCATGTATCTGTTGGCAAATGGTCTAACATAAGGTCTAACAGCGATTAGCTTTGACATAGTGCTACCAAATCTAGGGTTGTCAGCGGGTAGATTTGTCCTGTTAGCGGGTCCAAATGCCTTGTCAGAGGATAGATTAGGATTTGCTACAGGAACTCACTATCTATTAGACCAAGTCTGGGTCTTTTGGAAAGTTCTTTTTCCATGAGAATTAGCTGCTTTTGAAAAGTAAGGAGCAGGTCTAGCAGCTTGTGGAGTAGTTTGGAGAAAGGGTCGATGGTCAACTGTGGGTGCACTCTTGTTAGGGGATAGACTGTATCCACTGTGACAGTTATAAGCTAAATGAGTAAAGCTCCCACAAGTATAACAAGCCTTTTTAGACATAAACCTAGGTGTAAATTGATTATACCCCAACCCATTCATAATTCCTTGACTTTTAGGTGATCTAGGTTTACTATACATTTCATCATATTTAACACTAGATTTGATTTTAGTAGGAGATCCAAGGTCAAAAACTTTACCATTAACAAGATCGGTCACAACAATAGGCTTAACATCACTGGATTCATTATTCAACAATCCTCCTTTGACAAAGAGAAAGGGATTTCCAGCCTTCCACTGTTCCAAATCAGTTTTCTTCCTCTCATACTCCACAATGAGGTCAACCACAATTGGTTCAGGAGTAAAGACTTTTTCTTGGAATTCTCGTATACTAGTTCCATATAAATCTTTTCTCCTAGAAACCCCATAGAAATCACAAGGAGGAGGTGGAACAACAGCATACTTTGTTGCTTGCATACCAATCCTATACATATCTTTGGGATTGCGTTGCTCACTCACACACTTGTCCAAAATTTCAATTGCCTTCTCAAGGTTTGCAATTTTAAAACCTATTATTTCCTTAGACTTAATGGCCTCATCTAGTTTAACTTGTAATTCAACTTTAGATTCCAATAAACTAGCTTTAAAATCATTACTAAGTCTTAAGTCTCTTTATAGGATTTTGATAGGTGTGTAAACACCCATCCTTTTTACCACTTAATTACAATAATAACCGAGCCAAAACGTGTATTTTATGTCATTTATGTCGGAATTATGAGTGGTTTGTGTTTTTGTTGTGATTTAGGATGAAATTTTGAAAAGGGGAGAAAACACGGGATTTCACGGGCTTTTATCGAAGAAAAAGACAAAAGACGAAGTCAAGAAATCAAGAGTGGAAAAAAAGAACGGAAGTCCAAGACCAATTCTGAAGATTTATCGAAGAAAAAATCAAAAGACGGAAGTTTACTAAAAGCCGAAGAACTCAAGTCTAATTTATTGAAAAATTACAAGACGAGTTTGAAGAAATCCTGAGACAAAGTCATTAAAGTCAAAAGATTAAGAAGATTAAGGACTTAATGACGCAATTAAAGAAAGAAGAAAGAGGGAGGAAGCTTCCTAAGCACCTCCCTAATCTCCCTATATTATAGTTTTCTTTCATTTCATTTGTAGTTGTTGGGTGGCTTGACAAACCACCACTTCCACCATTTTCATTTACCTTGCAATTTAATTTCCTGCACTTTAATTACTTGTTATGCACATTTAATTCCTTTTAATTCCAAGTAAGTTTACTTTTAATTGTTGTTAATCTTTCCTTTCATTGTTAATCTCTCATCTTCCTTTCTTGCTTAATCTTTCTTTATGATTCATGTTTATGTTCTTGAGTTTTTATGGTTTTCAATCAAGTGGGTTTTGATTGATTTGGTTTTATTTGTTAGTTTTGTTGATTTGTTGTGATTGGTTATTGTTAGTTGATCATTTGTGGTTGTTTTGTTTAATCTTTTGGTTAATCTTGATTAGTTTTGGTTTAATTCGTGTTTAGTTTTCATCCTGTGTTCTTCGTGTTCTGTTTACTGTTTCTTTCCCCAGATATTCCGAATCAACAGACTTCATCCGAAATATCTAGTATTCCGAATCAAGGACTTCATCCGGAATGTCTAGTATTCCGAATCAAGGACTTCATCCGGAATATCTAGTATTCCGAATCAAGGACTTCATCCGGAATATCTAGTATTCCGAATCAAGGACTTCATCCGAAATATCTAGTATTCCAGATCAGCTTACATTCCGAATCAGTCTTTTCTTATTTTATATTCCGGATGAAGCCTTATTCCGGATCAACTGGTTTATTCCGGATAGGTGACATATTCCAGATAACTTGGTTATTCCTAATGAATGTTTATTTTTTGTATTTTTCATATTTATTTTCAACCTTTACTTTTCCCGCCTTTTTCCTTATTTGCACTTTTACTTGCTTTCCCTTTCCGTTTAAGTTTTAGTTTGCGTTATTTACCTTTATTGCTTTTAATTTCCCGTCATTTAGTTTTCGTCAACTTTTATTCTTTCATTGTTGTTTCTTTTTACCGTCTTTACTTTATATTTATTTGTTTCAAGTCTTTATTTTTAATTAGTGTAGACAACGACACCCTTTCTTTTGACTCACCAAGAACAACTGAGTCGCACATTGAACCAGAAATCAATTCGAGAAGATTCCGAGATTTAAATTGAACCCAATCAAAACTGTATATTAAAATGGCGCCGCTGCCGGCTCTTTTCGTGAGGATTAACGGTTTTTTGTGAGAGACGCGTTGGCTTTTGGGATCCGTTCACTCGTGAACGTTATTTTTCGTGTCCAAAATTTTCAAAAATCCAAAAACATTTGAAAAATCATAAAAATCATTTCTTTTTCAAAGTTTTGCACCAAAAATATTCTTCTTGCTTATCTATTTTTCTTTATGGATTATTATGTCCATTGCATCGGGTGTGGGAGACGATTATACGGGAAAGACTCATGTCAATGGTGTACATGTGAGCGGTGCGGAAACGATATCGACAATACACAATTCCTATTCGGATTGTGTCCTTTGTGCAACTCGACTAATTCGTCCTTTTTGAACCCACCTCCTGTTCCCCGTGCATCTATTGTGGAAGCGATTCTCATTGGCATGTTTCGTGCCCGGTTCGATACCCGTATGATCACGGGCAAGAACCGGGGTACAATTATGACTATGATAATAGCTATCCACAAGACGCACCCATTCTTTCTCCTCACCCGTTTTGCAACAACTGTGGGGGTCCTCACGATACTTCTTATTGTCAACCAATGAATTATTCTGAGCAAAAGCCGTGTCCTCAGTTTTCTTCACCAATGGATTATTATGAACCAAACCAGTGTTCTAATTCTTCTCAACCGATGAACTACTATGAGCCACAACCATGCTATAATTCAGGTTTTCAACACTTTGAGCCCCCACATCACACCCTCAATCATTAATCCTCTCAGCAAATTAGTCTTGACCAACAACTCACTTCTTTAATCCATATTCTAGAAAGTATAGCTCAACTCCGAGCTGACTTGCATCAGGAAAGGCAACCTTTGCTTGATGTGGACGAAACCTTGAAAACCACCGACACCTTTTTGAGCCAAATAAGTCGTTTTCCCTTTCTTTTCTACAGCAAAATGTTTAATTACAGCGTGGGATAGAATTGGTGAAATTGAACATACTCGGGGAGATGAAGAACAAAAATTGCTTCATGAACTTCTTAAAGATGTGGAGGTTATCAAGGAATAGTTAGCCGACTACGTCACTCCTAACTGGACTCGTCCCATCTATTATTATGATGACGACGACGATGATGTCTACACTTTCAACCAATCTTCTGAAGTTGCTGCTCCTACTCTCGATGTTCCTACTGCGTCTAAGGATCTAGATTCGTTGAATGAGCTTAGTGATGTTGGTCTCGACAAATTATTGGATGATGAGGTTTGTGACTTACCTGCTATGGAGCTTTAGGACGACGTTGCTTTCACGCAAGCGGTCGATCCAAATGATGACGATTCTTCCCCCCGCTATGAGAATTTCACTTTTGAAATTTCTCATTCTCCACCGGGAGATGCGGGCGATGACGATTTATTCTCTCCGGCTTACGAGATGTTCACCGATGAACTTGCTCTTGAAGATGAGGTGGAAGACGTGATTCTCCGCGACAGATTACGGAAAGTGCATCTTCTTATTGCTCAAATCGAAGAGTTGACTTCTCCTCCTCTTTCCGAGTCTTTACCTCCATCTATTCCTCACGTTGAAGATAATGACCAATTGCTGGAAGAAATCGACATTCACTCCATACCTCCAGGTATTGATGACGATGACATGGAGGGGGATATTATTCTTGATAATTTGCTGCAGGAAGGTATTGACCCAAGTCCCCCTCCCGAGCACCTTTCATCCTCCCCTTTAGCCACTCTTACGGACGATGAGTGCTTTGACCCGGGAGGTGACATTGCTTATGCTATCATTGATAACATTACGGCTTTGCCGAATGCTCCGCCTCCATTATCTTTGGACGATGACAATGTGCTTACTTTACCCACCCTACCTCCCGTGGATCTTGATTTCACATACTTTTCGTATGTTGAAAGAACCTTTCTCCCATTCAAGACTTATCCCCCCGCCTCTCCTTTGTTGATGTCAACCGGGAACGAGGACAATGTCTTTGATCCCGGTATTACATTCGAGGCTTCCACATGGACCATTTAATTCGGGGACGAGTCAGGCTCGTGACTCGGTTAATATAAACAAGCACTTTTTGGGAGGCAACCCAATTATCTATCTATCTTTCTTGTTTTCAACATAAGTGTAGGGGGAGCCCCGTTGGTGTTTCTTGTTTTCTTTCTTATCATGTGCAGGGATTAGAGCTTCAAAGACACACTCTTGATTACTTTTGACGAACCGTGATTCCGTGTTCCCTTCTTCCCGGTTCTATCCTAAACTCTCTTCGATTCACTATTTTATATTTCTCAATATTAAAATAGAAATCTCTTTAGTTGTCTCTTCCTTAGCGAGATTTAAACAAAGTGCACAATGTCCTAAGTGTAGGGGAGTTTACTCCCACATGCTTAAACATTTAGGACAATGTTTATATTAAGAGAAAGGGGAGTTCTATCGAAGTTAAGTGGCATTTACCTTGTATTTGTCCTCATTTTAACCGAAAAATCAATTTTTCGACATTTTTCAAAATTTTTGATCTATTTTGGCCTATTAGTTTTTACCTTTGTATAGTTATTTTCATTCTTTGTTAGAATAAAATTTTAATAAAGTGGCTTTATTTTTTTTAAATGTTGTGAATCTTTTGACTCAACCCGAGTTTACTTGTCTAAGTTTACTCTAGCTAGTATCCTTAACGTGTTTAAGTCAAGTTTTGCTAGGCTTTTATACATGGAGCTATAAGACGCGAAAGTCTTAACTCTCACGGGTTAAGAACAAGAACTTTTGCAAGTTCCTATAATTGATCCTAGAGATTCGTTTATCAAGGGAACTTTAAAATGCGATTTCTAAGCTTGAAAAAGTCTAAGAATTTGCAAGATCCTATCGATGACTCGAAAACCCAAAACTTTGATTTAATAGGCTAAGCATCCACGAGTCTCATTCCTTGAGATTTTAAACTGTGGAGAACGAGAGATGATAGACTCAATTATAAGTTTGGTATTCTTTCGTGAATTTATGTGAGTTAATTATAAGCCTATTCTCCCATCGCTTGCTAATAAATTTATCTGCAATAAATAAGGTTGTACGATTTGAAAAGTTACTTAGCTTCTAGCCCAAGATCGTTTAAAAGTTGCTCGGTATGGATTAGAGTTCATAGCCAAGGCATAACTTATTGAAGCGGGATGCGAAGATTGGCTAGTCGAAAAAGGTCCTAACAAGGCATGAGGGCTACATTTTGTTGCTAAAGATCCAAAAGTGATGTGAAGAATCATTTATCGAAAATCAATATGAAGGATCGAGACACACGACGAAAAACAAGAACTCCCCAAAAGATCATGGAGAAGTCTATCCGAAAAGACCCTAGCAAGGTATGAGGATAAATATATCCAAGTCCTAAAAGGAGGCGGATTGTTGTATATCAAAGTCCAAAATAAAGATTGGAGAAAAATGAAGAAGTCGTGGTCCAAGTATGAAGAATCTCTCAAAACTTCAAGTGAAGAAATTCCTATTATGAAGAGAAGGCCATTATTTCATGAACGTCTCTCAAAGATTTGAAGTATGAAGTCGCTGCCAAATATCGGTCCGAGAAAGGTCTCAAATCGCGAAGCGAGTTATGCCAAGATATGAACTTTATAAGGTCCCGAGAAGCAGTTTTAAAAGATTTTGTCCTTTAGCTAACTATTGATTAAATCGTCCCACTTTATTTTCAGCCTAATAAACTATCGAAATAAGTCAACAATGCATCCTCGTGATCATTCAAGACAACAATAAAATATAAGAGATACACCTAGGAATAAGGGAGTCTAAGTAAATAATTGGCCTACATGAGTTTGTGTTAGTTTGCTAACTTATAATAACAATGATCTCGTTTTTAAGCTTGGTTTGGAGAAAGTGAAAGCTTTAGGATGATGATCATTCATGACCTTTTCAAAACCCTAAGGTATGTTTTTGATTTCTTTACTTTGAATGTTTATAATTTTCTATTCTTTAATAAAGGCCAACGTGGATTGATTATGATGAAAAGTGTAATCGTGCTTTGTAACTAATGCATTGCATGAGGACATTGCAATGGTTAAGTGTAGGGGATTTGATAGGTGTGTAAACACCCATCCTTTTTACCAGTTAATTACAATAATAACCGAGCCAAAACGTGTATTTTATGTCATTTATGTCGTAATTATGCGTGGTTTGTGTTTTTGTTGTGATTTAGGATCAAATTGTGAAAAGGGGAGAAAACACGGGATTTCACGGGCTTTTATCGAAGAAAAAGACGAAGTCAAGAAATCAAGAGTGGAAAAAAAGAACGGAAGTCCAAGACCAATTCTGAAGATTTATCGAAGAAAAAGTCAAAAGAAGGAAGTTTACTAAAAGCCGAAGAACTCAAGTATAATTTGTTGAAGAATTACAAGACGAGTTTGAAGAAATCCCGAGACAAAGTCATTAAAGTCAGATGATTAAGAAGATTAAGGACTAAATGACGCAATTAAAGAAAGAAGAAAGAGGGAGGAAGCTTCCTAAGCACCTCCCTAATCTCCCTATATATAGTTTTCTTTCATTTCATTTGTAGTTGTTGGGTGGCTTGACAAACCACCACTTCCTCCATTTTCATTTACCTTGCAATTTAATTTCCTACACTTTAATTAATTGTTATGCACATTTAATTCCTTTTAATTCCAAGTTTACTTTTAATTGTTGTTAATCTTTCCTTTCATTGTTAATCTCTCATCTTCCTTTCTTGCTTAATCTTTCTTTATGATTCATGTTTATGTTCTTGAGTTTTTATGGTTTTCAATCAAGTGGGTTTTGATTGATTTGGTTTTATTTGTAAGTTTTGTTGATTTGTTGTGATTGGTTATTGTTAGTTGATCATTTGTGGTTGTTTTGGTGTAATCTTTTGGTTAATCTTGATTAGTTTTGGTTTAATTCGTGTTTAGTTTTCATCCCATGTTCTTCGTGTTTTGTTTACTGTTTCTTTCCCCAGATATTCCGAATCAACTGACTTCATCCGGAATATCTAGTATTCTGAATCAAGGACTTCATCCGGAATGTCTAGTATTCCGAATCAAGGACTTCATCCGGAATATCTAGTATTCTGAATCAAGGACTTCATCCGGAATGTCTAGTATTCCGAATCAAGGACTTCATCCGGAATATCTAGTATTCTGAATCAAGGACTTCATCCGGAATATCTAGTATTCCGAATCAAGGACTTCATCCGGAATATCTAGTATTCCGGATCATCTTACATTCCGAATCAGTCTTTTCTTATTTTTTATTCCGGATCAAGCCTTATTCCGGATCAACTGGTTTATTCCGGATAGGTGACATATTCCGGATCACTTGGTTATTCCGAATGAATGTTTATTTTTTGTATTTTTCATATTTATTTTCAAGCTTTACTTTTCTCGCCTTTTTCCCTATTTGCACTTTTACTTGCTTTTCCTTTCCGTTTAAGTTTTAGTTTGCGTTATTTACCTTTATTGCTTTTAATTTCCCGTCATTTACTTTTCGTCAACTTTTATTCTTTCATTGTTGTTTCTTTTTACCGTCTTTACTTTATATTTATTTGTTTCAAGTCTTTATTTTTAATTAGTGTAGACAACGACACCCTTTCTTTTGATTCACCAAAAACAACTGAGTCGCACATTGAACCAGAAATCAATTCGAGAAGATTCCGAGAATTAAATTGAACCCAAGCAAAACCGTATATTAGATTTTAATAATCTTTAAGATCAACTTCCATTTTCCTATACTCAGTCACAACACCATCAGATTGTGCAAGGCCTCTTTTGTAATTACTTAGGCTGGCCTCTACATCTAAAAGTTTTGTGGTTAAAGATGAAACATCAGTTTTAAGACTTTTAGTGTTTTTACTAGAACCCTTACGACAAAAAGCATCATTATATACTGCATTATCAAATGAACAAGATGATGAAGAATTCGCTATTAGAGCAAACTGAACATGCTCCTCTTCCTTCGATAACAATGCTTGATTCTGCTCAATCTCTTCTCCCATGAAGCTCCAATCCCATCCAACTCCATCAATGTTCTTCATGGATACCATAGCCTTTGAATCAGCATCCCCTATCTTGACTATCCTCCTTAGTTCTTTTCCACTATCACACATGAGTGGTGATCTACGCTCCTTTTTTATGTGTCCCATTCTATGATAGTTGAAACATTCAACTTTGGATTTGTTAAAACTAGCTGACTCTCCTCTATTGAATGTGAGCTTCTTCCCAAACTTCTTGTAGAATCTATTGGCCCTTATGCTACTGAGTGTCATATTCCACTTGATATCCATCTCTTCTAGATCAGTATCACTAATTTGCTCAAGATCCTCATACATGACTTGAGAACCATGAGGCAAAAAAGCAACAAAGGCACATACAGTGTCCAAATCAATTCCATTAGGTTTGACACTTGAAGATGCCAAGAAAGATGTTTAAGTGGATACATGGTTCAATCCACTAACATGAGGTGAAGACCCATTGTCAAAGACTGTGTGTCCACTTTTGGAAACAAATGCCATGTTTCCAGAGTTTGAAACAGATGCACTTCCATCTATCTTCAACACATCAGGCTCAATAGTTTTCACTTGATAGTAGATATCATCAAAAGTTGTGTTCTTATGACTCTTTGTTCATAGAATAGCATTAGCTTGTGCATACCAAGCTTCACCAAGACTTCCAAGGAAAGCAGCATTGATGTCTTCATCTTCAAACTCTAAACCCATGAACACTAGCTTGCTAGTGAGATCTTTTAAGCGACTTTTAACCTCATTGAGCTTCTCATTAGGAAGAGCTTTAAAAGTAGTTAACTTCCTTACCAATTTCTTTCTCCTTTCCTTAAGAGTGTCTTCATTCCCACCAAAGGTGGTCTTGATGGCTTCCCATAGCTTTATAGCAGTCTCATACTTTCCGAACTTAAATTGTTACTTTTGTCCAAGAGCCCATTGAAGACAACTGAGTGCCTTTATGTCATTCCTTCTTACAGCAATTTCATTAGCAGATGTAGCTCTTCCATCTTGTGTATTAGAACTTTCAGTCACCTCTTAACCATCATATTTATTCTTATGTCTCTATGATTGAGCATCCTTGATCTTTCGTTCTTGATCATAGGAGTTTCCAAATTCAATGATATCCTAGAGGATGTAGTTATCAACGTGGAGATATGGCCTCATTCAGAATTCCCATAGTTCAAAGTTGTCAGGGTCAAGAATTGGTAATTTAATGTTGCATGTGGGGTGAGTAGGGTTTGATGAGTTTTCGGGTAGGTTCAACATAGTTTAGGGTTGTGGTTTTGTGATTAGGGTTTAGTGCGATTTAGGGTTTTGTTCTTTAGATCAAAGTTCCTCAACGAGATCTGATACCACTTGTTGATCCCAAACTTAGATCAATTAGCTTTGTATTATCGAGATAAATCAAGTATAATGCGTAGAGAAACTTTGTGTATTAAACAATCTAAGTATTATGCGGAATCTAATACTTAGAATAAAGAACAAAGTAACAAAGCACGTATACCAAACTTTCAATCGATTAATAATCAAAACAGTGAACAAAGTATGAAAGTATATATCTATGTCTAACTCTAAGGCCTCCTTTTATACACTAAGGAGCCTTGTAGAATACACTACGATCAACTATAATCGGAAGATATACAAAGATAAAAAAAGTAAATAAACTTATTCGTACATATCTTCCTAAATAAACAAAACGTGTTGACCCATGCATTCCATGCAATCCCACAGTGGGTGGGATTCATTTATTTAGTTGCTTCTTGTTAGCGGCTACACACAACGTGACAGTGGCTAGGGACTTGGTAATTTTATTCGTAACACAACCCATCCCAGCTAACTCAGATTTCTCTCAAAAGATATTTGTTTTAATCACACGGAGATTAACACGTTATCTATTGATTTATTCACTCTGAATAAGTTGATATTGAAAAGGTGGCACTCCTCTCCAACCTCTGATCACTAAAAAGCGAAAATGCACGATCGAGTTTAGAGCCATTTTAGATCACATCATTAATCTCATTAGAACATTACTTCATATATCCTTTCTTCTTCACACACTGTGAAAAGTAAGAAAGATCTTATGAGACCTACGCAAAATCTTCATGATCTTGCCTAAACATCTGAATAATACGCAAATATTCATAATGAAGATGGAAATCCTACTTGAGTGAACATCAACAAGCTCATGGTAGGTGACTTGTGATTTTTTTGTGAACCAAACTTGTGATAACTAGAAAGCAACGATGGTTTGATTCTTAACTGAATTTAAAAATTTTCTAGGCCTCTACGTAAAATCCTTGTGGTCTTGCCAAAACATTCAAAGTGACGCTCTTCAGTGTTCACAGGGATGAATGGAAATCCTTCCAGTGATAACATCAAACAACACTGTGGTAGGTAACTTGCAAATTCTACATGAATCAAGATTGTGACAACTGGAGAGCAACGATGGTGCGATCCTTAAATGAGTCAAACTTGTTACAGGAATGTAAATTAACGGCTTCAATAAGGCGGATAATTCTTATCCAAATGATTCACTCTTATAGCGTTGTTTGCATTAAGACAATCCGGTAATGAGAACAGGGTCAAGGAGACTCTTAATTAAATCTACCTACCACAGGTACGGTATCTAATATCGTCTAACCGTCTTCACCGCTGGAGGTAAAACGCTACTGAATCAGGATAAATGACAAATCTATTTTATCCATGTCTATGTTTGTTACTAACTGTCATACGAAGCATAACAAGAAGGTGGCGTCGCGGTGTTGTATTTGAAGAAGAAGTCGTCTTCATATGCTCATACTCAATGCTAAAGACTTCAGCAAATTCAAGAAAGCTTAAAGTCAAGTCTTCCACTATATTAAATTCTGAAGCTTTCAAGAACACAACAAAGTATGAGTATGTCGATTCAAAAGTCACAACTTCACAAGAAGGAAAAAGTCACAAGTGATGAAGTCACAAGTTCAAGGCAAATGAACATGCTCAAGCCTAAAGTCAAAGATCACCTCAACATATTCACAAGAAAAAGAAAAAGAAAGAAAGAAAAGACTACGAGCTCAAGACAAGCATAGTATGCTAGGTTTATATCATTGTAACTTGGAGTGACCTCCCTTAGGGGGAGATTGTTGGAAATAAGTTTTACATAATTTAGAAAGATCAGTCGCTCCAACAATATATTAATGTAACGAGCTTGTAGTTAGAATAATAGTTAGCTTAGTGATAAGTTAGTAGGAAAACTCGACCCATAAAAACCTTATGGCTGGCGGCCCAAGCTATTGTAAATCTCATGACCATTAGTCATGGGTATATAAACCCGCTCTTTAGATGGAGGGGTGGTTGGTTGCTCCATAATTTCACATATTTCTTCATTTTCTCTCTCTAGTTTCTCTTTCTATCTTGTATGTGTGCCAACCATCTCTCTACTCTTTCTCTCTCTAAACATAATAAGGATTACATAAATCTACATTGATGCTCTATGTAATTAAGTGTCCGGGTGGCACAGGGGTCTCATGACCAACTGAACGTTACCTAACAAGCAATCACTTACAGCCTCATCTGGGGGCAGGATATTAGTATTGCTCATATCTTGTACTTTGATCTCCTTGCTAAGTTAGTCAACAAAGACAAGAAGCTCAGATAATCGAATATCCGTTATACCAGATACATCTCCCTCATCATTGAGTACTTGATGGGGGAGAAATACTTGAACCCTAAGCTGCAATCTTTTGCTCCCCATCGCATAACGGTTGCGTCTGTAAAGGCTCCACTAGAAGATGAAGTTCCTCTCATAGGATATATGTATGATATTGCTGAACTTCCCCGACAAGAGGAGCTCATAATACCTCATATCTCTGAGGTGAATGCTGATGAGGTATCTGACAAGTCCCCATCCAGGACCCCAATGCAGACCCTCACTCAGTCTAAGGCTCTAGTTGACAAGAATAAGAAAAAGAAGAAGGAAAGCCCCCTTCCTCTGAACCTAAGTCTTTCTAAATTGTCAGGCGAAAGAAGAAGGCAAAGAAACACTCCTTTGTGAGTCAGCATGCCAATGATGTAGAGGTACTAGCTGGTAAATAACAAGTGTCTAGTGTCTCCTAATCAATAGAAACATCAGGAAACCTTACTCAGACCGCTGAATTCTCAAAGGTATTCAGTCTTTTAATTTTTCAGAGTTTCACAAGCAACAACTCTCAAACGTTTGTAGGAGAGAGTAGTGAAGTTTAGGGCTATCCTCGACCCATAGAGAGTCTGCGTCTGCACATATAATTCCTTTTAAGACCTTTGTACACTTTGTGTCTGCACCAAGGAATGATTCATTTGTGTTTATAAAGCACCCCGATAACCCTACACCCTCTAGATAGTACTCAGGAAAATAACAACCTGAGTACACATATGTCTCGACCTAGAGTATTAGAACGTCACTCAGCCTCTGGGTTCCCACATTTAAATGAGTCCCAAAAAATTTATTCTTTAGAAGGATGAATAATCACCCTCAGCCTTCTAGGGGCAGCATAACAGACGATCATTACCTTCATATATTTCACTTTAAAAGAGTCCCAAAGAATTTAATCCGGGGGGGGGGGGGGGGGCTGGATAATCACACTCAGCCTTTCTAGGGACAGGGAAAGTCGACCGTTTCCCATATCATGTTTCACAATCAAAAGAGTCCCAAGAAGAAATCCTTTGGGGGGCATAATAATCACACCCAGCTTTCCTCGGGACAACGAATGGCGATCTTTCACCTTATTTCAAACTCACATAAAAGAGTCCCAAGGAGAAATCCTTAGGGGGGATGGATAATCACACCCAGTCTTCCTAGGTGTTTTGACTGGCGATCTTTCCCTTCATTACAAACTCATCATTTTTGAATAGACCCATGTAGGGACACACACCCAATGATGAAGAGGAAATTGATATGGGCAATCTTGACATTGAAGATGGCCATGCCAGACGACGACATCATGAAGATTGATGAAGATGTATCCCCTCTGGGTTTGAAAAAAATGTAGGATGATGAACATGTTACTTCCGCTCCAAACAACTCAAGTCATGAAGGAGAGGTCGTTCATGTCACATCTCTGTCAAATGTTCAAGAACTTACAACATGCTCAGCGCATTCACTTTCCCTCTACGAATAATGCTCGTAGATATGATAACAGTAAAATAAATAAATAAACAACCGCCTAAAAATCACGATAAATAAAAAAACACGGCTATTGATTACCATAAATAGGCGTCTTCTCCTATTCTTATATACAGTAAATTTTTAATCGCAAGTGAATTAATTAGGGTTTAAATAATCATCTCCTCTACAATTCTATCATTACTTTGTTGGTTCAAGAGTTGCTAATCTGTGTTGACTGACACATAACAATGATGTCTTAAGGAAAAATAGTTGTAACCATCAGCTCAAATGGTCTCGGAAAATAGAAGTCCTAAATTTTATATATGGTAGAGAGACATACACTACAAGATTAGTGTACCTTACGTTTTCGGGTTCTAATTCGTCACCATCAGCTCAAATGGTCTCGGAAAACGTCACCCAGTGACACCATATCCACACACCCAACTTGAAGTTTTCGTGTTTTTTGCTCGGGGTTTGCATTGTTTTTAAGTATAAATGTTTTTTTCGAATATATGTGGAGACTTTGTTTTTCTTTTTCTTTATGTTTAAGGATTAATTTTTTTTTGATTTGATTTTGTGGCTACTGTGATATAGAGGGATAAAAGAGACACTGATAGCTTCGATTATTGATGTAATAACTTGGGGTTGTTGTAGCTGGTTTTTAAATTAAACTCTGATTTTAATGGACTATGTGACAATTCGTCAATTTATGGTTGATATTTTAATCTCAAATATTATTTAAAAATATTATTTTAATGTTATATTATGAACTCACTCATTTATGGGAAGAAATTTGGGTTTACATCTTGAAGTAGCATCGACTACGTCTAAACCGGAGGATTCTACGTTACGTGCTTACGTTTACATACACCGTTTTGGTGACAGACCGACACTTCAGGAAATAAATTTATCCGTGAATATTATTTTGGGATTTTGAATTTGTGTTAGTTCATAAACTCACAAATTTACGAGAAGAGATTAGGACTTACGTGCATAATTTAACGTCCTTTACGACTAAACGAGAAACCTTAGGATTACGTATTTACGTTTTTGAACTCCGTTTTTTATGAGACAATTTTTGTTAGATTTGTTTTGTGCCGTTGATTCATAATTTATAAAAACGTTTTTCGTAAAACGACCCAAGGGCACGCAAATCGAGGAAACTAGAATCGAGGAATACCCGTAAATTAGTGGGATGAGACAAAACAAGTTTTGCCCCACCCCACTAACATGGGATGGCTAAAACAAGCCTTGGTGGCAAGTTTATACATAAACTTGCAAGACACTTGTTAGCTAAGCTTACAAAGTAAGCTACACCAACACTAAAACCAGTAAGCCAAACCATTTCTTCATTTACACATGCAAAACCACTCATCCTCCCTTCCTCCCTCTCTCTATTCCGTCCCAAAACCATCATCAAACACCCCTATTTGATCTATTTTAGCCATAAAATCATGTGTTATTCATACACATGATGATGCTCCTTTAAAGCCTTAAAGATTGGAGGAAATTCTAACATCCAAGGAGGTGATTTGGTGATGTCTAAGGGCTGATTTCTACAAGAAGTTTACAAATATTGGTGGTCTTCAAAGTTGGTGTTGATCTATCACAAGTTTTTCCATCAAAATCCAAGCCTTGATCATAAACTACTCAATCTTGGTGGTATAGAGATTGCCCTTCCTATCCTCTTATTATTTTGATTATGTAATCTTGTATTTTCTTTCCTATTGTATATGTATAATATGAATATATGATGATAAAAATATTGTGTGGGGATCAAGTTTTGATAAATATGGTTAAAAAGATGGGAAACCATAGGTAACAAGGTTAAAATATTGCTTAAAATGATGGCTGTATAAAAACAGTAAGTAACAAAATGATAAAGTGATAATATAGCATAGTGGATACAATTTACTGTAAGTATTAGGTGTTATACATATGTGAGAGTTGGCCATGCAATGGAATCATCAAAATGAGTGAGATATGATCAAAACAAGATTAGAGTGCAAATCTGCCTATACTGTTTTGGACGAATTTATAAAAATATTTAGAAGTTGATTCATCAGTAGCTATAAAGGAATAAAATGAAGCACATATCATGTAGTTTCTGGGATAAGAATTTGAGGTCCTATCTCATTATAAAACGCTAGATATGGACATTTTAGTGGACTTAAAATTTAGGACTGGTTTTGTAAATAAATAATATATAACATAAGCACTCAAAAATTTATATAAAATATACATATATATAACCCACTAGTTGATAATAATCATAAATAAAGATATATATATATATATATATATATATATATATATATATATATATATATATATATATATATATATATATATATATATATATATATATATATATATATATATATATATATATATATATATATATATATATATATATATATATATATATATATATATATATATATATTGATAATAAAATGGGACATGTTATATAAATTACACGTATAAATGTTTTTCCAAGTTATAAAACTATATACCAAAGTTTTACGTCTTTTCGGCTAAAACCGAAAGATTAATGTTTTAGTCAAATAAAACTTAGACGATTGGACCCGTCTAATGTAAACTTTTATAAACTAACATACTGATGTATAAACTTATATAACAAGTAAAAACCGATAAAACCCGACCTTTACAACATATAGACATTAACGGGCCAAAGTAGCCTTATTGGACTATTAACCCGACTAGTTTGGTAAAACACTTATAAACTTACTTATTGGGCTTAACCCACTTGGGCCCAATATGTAAAGTATAATACTGATATTAAAAGTATAATTAGGCTAATGAAAAGTATTGGGCTTGTAATGGGCCTATTGGGCCTCCAAAATGTAAACAAGTTGAACTAGTGTAACTAGTCTAGAAAATTACCAACACATAACATTATAATGTTGAATAAAGATGTACCATCCCACTTGATCATCATCATATTTATAAAATCATCATATATATACATAGCTATTATTTTATAAAGTCATTGGACAAGAGTCTAAGACGAGTATTATTTGTCTAGGTTTCCGTGATTGAAGCACGTACCGTACATCCGAATTGCCGATAACCCTCTTTCCCACATCAACGTGAGTTCATAGCCTCAAACTCTTTTAAATGTTTTTATAAAATGTTTTATAAACCCGCGAGGGAGATGACATGTTAGTTTTGATAAAATAGGACACGATTTGTCCCGATTATTTTTTTATTGATTTGGACCCGGATGATTGTATGACCCGATGAATGATTATATGACCCGATAAATGAAATGAAATGGATTATTAAAGTTAGGTTATGTCACTAAAAGTCCCATTAGCATGAATTGTGAACTACCGGGATTTGGTAGACACTTATGCATATAATAGTACTATTTGGGGACGATCACCCCAGTTCGCGCCTTGACGGTTGATCCCCGTCGTGCCATATTGATTGGTAAGTGAATTTATGTATGTGAATATTTCCATAGCGTGATTTTTGTGACGACATGCTAATTTAGATGGGCAAATTGAGTTTCGGGTTAGCTACCCTTTGTTTGTTGTAGTAAGGTTACAATGTCATGCGGCTTATAATAATCCAAATAACGAAATACTGCTATACGCACTGAATTACAATGAATTGCCTGACTAGCAATACGAGGTCTTATTATTGATTTTATGTTTGTGTTTTGTTTTACATAACCATATTCATATAACGGTTTTTATTTAACTTTATACAACGTTATAAAACGTATTGTATGATGTTTTTACGACTTTGGTTCGTATAATGATTTTGAAGGCAAAAGCCTAGATTATGATTTTTGATAAAGATTTGTATAAAATGACTTTGGCTATTTTATGGCCTATTACAATGATTTGTACAAAAATGATTTTCGGTAATAATTATATACAGATGATATATTAATGGTTTTATCAAAATCTATGAATTAACTCGGCGTTATCGCTGACCTTTTCTTTTAACATGTTTTATCTCAGGTACTTGAAGGTAATTCCCGGGAAGACAACAAGAATTCATGGCCCGCACTTAAATAATAATTTCCATTCAAATGCTTTGTAAAACTTGTATGAAATACTATGACTTGGGACCTATGTAAATCTGATATTTATTAATGGAAATGCTTTATTATTAAACGACGCGATTTTTAAGCGTTGTCTATGATGTGAATAATGTGCTATCCCGTAACACCAACGAGTCTTCCGCGGTATTGAATTGTGTATATTTGGGGGTGTTACAGTTTGGTACCAGAGCTCTCGTTATAGAAAACGAAAGATTTTTAAAAGCAAGATTTTGAATAAAACATTTCAAAATCTTTTAACTATAAACATTTTTCACAAAATATCTAAAAGTCTTTTGACTATAACGGTGCCGAAGAATTCTCGAGTTACTGACAAGGCCAGACTGAGAACTGTTATTTTAATATATATAACTTGGATTATATGTATATGATGTAATTTGATTACATGATTGTTTGATGGTTATTTTAATATTTATACGAGGTATTTATATGACGTAGATTGTCACAACAAACCCTGACTCTCCTAGCAAATCAGTCGAAGCTATTCCTGTAGGAAATTCTAGCTGTTCCAGATCTAAACCAAGTTGTGGATATTTATGATCCCAACAAAATGGTTAATATTTGTAGAAATGTAGATATTATTTGATTGTGATATTAAAGAGGAATTAGCGAGATTAAATCTGATAACGATGTCATGACGATCTTTCCTTATAGAGTGGAGTTTAACAAAATGTTACCACCTGGAAAGGTGTCATCTGATTCGTTGTCACCCAATTCTTAAATTGAAATCGAAAGGGTGAATGTTTCACTTGAGGCTGTTAATGGAACCATTACCCAAAAGCTTCATGCCACTTGTACCTTTCCGAGAAGTCTAATTGAATATGTGAGTCTTTTTATACTAGTGACTCATTTGATAACTATTGTTGAAAGAGTTATAGGATTGGAAATTAAGTGTTGATCATATCGAGCTTTTATTGCCCTATTAAGGTCTAAGAATGAGGTTGAAAGTATTAGAAAATGAGGTAAGATATCGAATTAAGTATAAGTTGATTGAAACTTGAATGAAGTAAAATTTAACCTGTATGGAATAAGAAATTGTTAAAAGGAAGTTGTAGAGTCCCGCGGTTGAATTATAAGGTTTTAAATGATTGTTGGTTAGTGTTAAGGATTGTTCCTAGGCCGTTGTCGAATGACGAGGATGCCCAGTGTTCAAGAATTAAATTGAAGAAGTCTTCTTCTGAATTGGGCTCGATGGATCTTCCGGGACATGTGGAACACCTAATGACTCTTGTAGATTAGTATTCATTGTGGTATCTTTTAAAAATAATCCCTAACTTAACTGAGACATCAGTTGGTAGGATGAGTTCTTGGAATTGTATGACATAGTGACACATAATGTGTTACGGTACAAATTTGACTTGTTTGTGATTAATGAAAAGACTACCATTGATTGCTAAATCCTACATGTATCGATGTTATCTATCTTTTATTGCTTCATCCTAATGCTCGCATTAGTGATGCAACCATTGAACAAGTACTCATCTCGAATTGAGTTACGTTTTGGATTATTCTTTTTGAGTGCCATCGAGGTCATGAACCTCATGATTATTTGGCTAAGCTTATTTCCTATTATATTGTAGTTAGTTCTTGGTGAACAACTTTTCATCACTCTTTTGCAGATCACTCATTGTTTTATAAGATAAAACAGTATTCCTTGAGAAAAATTGAATTTTCATCACCATAAGGATTATTTAAAGTGAGATTTATAAATACTCGTTATCAAAATGAAGTTGTTTATGAAACATCTTGGAAAACTTAAACTTAATTGTTTCCATGATAAAGAACATATCTGTAAATTCATTTCGAATTAAGTATGAATATACATTTTAAACATGATGACAAAGTTTTGACAAACTGAGTATTGCATCGTTAATCTTGAAATTGTATATAGTTGCGCGCCTACATACAATTTAGAAGGGACCATGCAAGGCTGACTAGTAGTCACCATAAAATTTATTAATAAACACTACATTTTCTATGAAGTTATGAAAGATTAAATTTTATGAGAGCTACAAGAAGTAAAAATAGGGACATATTGTTAGAGACACCTACATATGTGCCCGTACCATTTATTCTTCTGAGTCGAATTTACTCATCTGTGGATATTGTCTTATTTGACAATTGACAACTCTTTCATGTCCAATTCTCCCGTAGTGAGATTCTTTGGAAATGTATCTGATTACCGAATGTTGATACCCGACTGGATGTATCGACGTTCCTGTCATTTCTTTTGATTTTATTTCATTTGAATGACCTGGGTAACGATCCGAGGAGCTTTCGAATGCGTACTCAAATTATGAAAACATGGGATATATTCATATTCATTAAATGTTTTCGTTTGTATCTGATTTGAAATTCTCTCGCGTAGATCATGCGTTGACCTTACTCTTTTAATGGTAGTTGTGTTTCCAAATATCCTTGAATTGTGAAGGATTATGAGTTATTATTAGTCTTTTGAGAAGTTCACATCTTATCGACGGCAATAAAACTAAAAAGTTGATAGTGCCAGTAGAATGGATTGATTGATGACATAATTTCATTGTGTTCATTGATGGGAACTAGAGTAGATTTCCCCTAAAAGATAAGATGTTGATTATCAAAAGTGATCTAAATAATTCTTGATGAATGACCATATCCTGCATTTAGACTTGAAATTAAACCATGAATGGTTATGAACTAGTTATAGATCTTGTAATCTAGAAGAACTTAAAGTAAATGTATTAAAAGATGTTTCTGTTATCTGAAACTTTAGGAGGTATTTGTTGGTGAATTACCTAGACTTTTGCCATTAAGGTAGGTTAAATTTGGTATTGATTATATTCCCGGTGCTACACCCGTGGCGTGTGCACTATACTTTAGCACCATCTGAATCAAAAGAATTACCGTGCAACTGAGAGAGTTGTCTGAAAAAGCTTTGATTCTGCCAAGCTCATCATCATGCAGAGCTATGGTGTTATCATCCCTTATATTTGTTGAATTAGCGTGAACTAGGTAAATTAATGATAAAAATCTATATCCACTACCCAAGATGATAGATTTGTTCGATCATTTACAAGGTTCTAGCGTATATTCAAAGATTGATCCACGACATGGTTAATATCAACTTCGCGTCCGCGAAGAAGACTATCTATTCCAATCCATGCATCCAGAACTTGTAATGAACATTATGAGTTTCATATTATGTCGTTTGGATTGACCAATGCACATGTAGCATCCATAAATTTAGTGAATCATGTGTGTCGGCTGTAATTTGATAAATTCATGCTTATGATCATAAAGGACCATTTGTTTGTTTCTAAGAATAAGAATGAGTTAATAATTATTTATAGACCGCCCTAAATTGGCGGAGCAATGAAAACCTGTACCTTGAATATTTAACATGTGATTAAAGACTAAATCCTTTATATTATTTGATCGTGTGATTAATAGATAATGGAATCTATATTGACTCTTTAAAAATTTAAGCCATTTGAGACTTTGGGTTTTACCAAAAAAGAAAGTGCAATTATGTTTTGAAAAATGTTTTATCAAAAGAATTTTTAAGGGATTATTTCCTTATACCGAAATCATTTAAGTAAACTCATGTTTAGGTGTAAATGTTTGTGCATACCTCAAAACAACCTAAAAGGGATTGAGGAAAACATTTAAACCATGACTAGAAATTTGAAGCGATAATTTTTGATTTTCAACTAAGAAAAATTTGACCAAATTATAAACAAAGATTTTTCGAACATTTACGGATCTTATTAATTATTTTAATTATTTTCGATAAATCAACAAAAAAATCTTGTTAATTAAATTCAAATTCATTTTGAACATTTTTCTATAATTGGTCGAACTAAGAAATTTAAAATTTTTACGCTTGCGTTTCATAAAATTAAATATTTATTATTTAATTACTAGTAATACTTGACGCTTTAAACGCCGGATTGAGCAAAATTGATAAAAATGATAGTTGAGACGAAACTAAAACTTATAAAATATGAAGAAAGGGCTGAATGAATACGGTCATGGTATATATTTCATCACAGAAGGTAAATGTAATTACTGACACGTTATATAGAAAGAATAAAGAATCAAGTAGGATGTGTTCTTTAATAATGACTGTGCAAAATAAATTGTCGAACAATTTAAAATAGCCGATGCTTGTAAAAAGGATAATATAGATAATAAAAGGGGTTCTCGGCTAATGTGAACCATTAGTAATAAGAGCCGATGGCGCTAAATATATAAAAGGCCGCTTATGGTTGCCTAAATATGGAGGATTTCGAGATTTAGTCATGTTGGATTCTTGTAAGTATAAGTATTCTATTTCTGTCATTTCTGATTTGATGTATCATTATCAGAAGAAGTTGTACTGATGGCAAATTATGAAGGCAAACATCGCCTCATACATTAGTAAACGTCTAACTATTGCAAAGTTCATCATCTGAATTTGATTCGATTTGGGTCATCATCGACAGACTGACCAAATCTGCTAATATCATTCTTGTTAATGATAGATTCTCGATGAAGAAATTGACTCTTTTGTATTTAAAGGAGTTGTGTAAACATAGTGTGCCTGTATCGATCATCTCTATCAAGATCCTCGCTTCGCATCGAATTTCTAGAGATTTTCTCAGAAGTCATTGGGAACGAACCTTGGTGAGAGTACTGTTTACCATCCCAATCGAAGGGACGAGGTAAAGTAACAATACAAAGCACTATAAGTCTTGTTTTATGTTTGAATAATTGACCTTTGGTAATAGAACGTATAATCGTTTTCCTTTGGAGAGATTATCATTGATAATTATCGTATTAGGATCGAGATCAAATCTTGTGAGGATCAAAATATAAGAACATCTGTAAGCAGGAGTTGGGATTAAGACATCCGACATACACCCAATGTGAGTTGGACATGTATTTTAGGTTTAAGGTTGCCTATGATGACGAACCTAACCTTACAAGATACCCGACCCGTGAAACCGAAATGATTGTTGAAATTAGGATCTGATTGTTGATTGCCGGTAGTGGGCAGGAGGTTATGTGAATATGAAATGTAGATCTTGAAGTACAGGATGGGTAGCGAAGTTATGCCAAAATTTTCACCTTGGAAAAATGAAATGATGATCTGAAAGATCATGGGAATTAAGTCCCCGTTGTATGGGACCATTGAGATGATGTAAAAGTTAGTTTGAAAGGCGTATAAGTTGGATCTACCCTAGGACTTCAAGGGCCGCGTGAATTATGTTTCGTATATTGAACTTGATAAAATGTCTATCAAGTGAAAATCTGATCGTTTCTTGATAAAGTTTGGATCGGCGAAAAGTTGCATTCATCAAAAACCCGTGAACATCATGGATAGACAAAGTAAGTCGACATTAAGCCTGATCGTAAACCCATAGTTATGTTTGATGAAACTCGCATATTGTAATGGATTATAATTGTGAGAAAAGACCGAATGTGGAGGAAATAACCACATGGCTCTAACTCTATAAGAAGCGAGTAGTAAGATAAATCGATCTTTGAGGACAAAGATCCTGTTTAGGGCTAAATGCTGTGACAATCCGTCAATTTATGATTGGTATTTTATTCTCAAATATTATTTTAAAATATTATTTTAATGTTATGTTATGAACTCACTCATATATGGGAAGAAATTGGGTTTACATCTTGAAGTAGCATCGACTACGTCTAAACCGGTAGATTCTATGTTACGTACTTACATTTACATACACCGTTTTGGTGACACTCCGACACTTCAGAAAATAAATTTATCCGTGAATATTATTTTGGGGTTTTGAATTTGTGTTAGTTCATAAACTCACAAATTTACGAGAAGAGATTAGGACTTACGTGCATAATTTAACGTCCTTTACGACTAAACCAGAAACCTTAGGATTACGTATTTACGTTTTTGATGAGACAATTTTTATTAGATTCGTTTTGTGCCGTTGATTCATAAATAAAAACGTTTTTCGTAAAACGAACCGAGGGCACGCAAATCGAGGAAACTAGAATCGAGGAATACCCGTAAATTAGTGGGATGAGACAAAACAAGTTTTGACCCACCCAACTAACATGGGACGGCCAAAACAAGCCTTGGTGGCAAGTTTATACATAAACTTGCAAGACACTTGTTAGCGAAGCTTACAAAGTAAGCTACACCAACACCAAAACCACTAAACCAAACCATTACTTTATTTACACATGCAAAACCACTCATCCCCCCTTCCTCCCTCTCTCTATTCCGTCCCAAAACCATCATCAAACACCCCTATTTGATCTATTTTAGCCATAAAATCATGTGTTATTCATACACGTGATGCTCCTCCTTTGAAGCCTTGAAGATTGGAGATGATTCTAGCATCCAAGGAGGTGATTTGGTAATGTCCAAGGGCTTATTTCTACAAGAATTTTACAAATATTGATGGTCTTCAAAGTTGGTGTTGATCTATCACAAGGTTTTCCATCAAAATCTAAGCCTTGATCATAAACTACTCAATCTTGGTGGTATAGAGATTGCCCTTCCTATCCTCTTATTATTTTTATTATGTAATCTTGTATTTTCTTTCCTATTGTATATGTATAAGATGAATATATGATGATAAAAATATTGTGTGGGGATCAAGTGTTGATAAATATTGTTAAAAAGATGGGAAGCCATAGGTAACAAGGTTAAAATATTGCTTAAAATGATGGCTGTATAAAAACAATAAGTAACCAAATGATAAACTGATAAAATGGCATAGTGGAATCAATTTACAGTAAGTATTAGGTGTTATACACATGTGAAAGTTGGCCATGCAATGGGATCATCAAAATGAGTGAGATATGATCAAAACAAGATTAGAGTGCAAATCTGCCTACACTGTTTTGGACGAATTTACTAAAATAATTAGAAGTTGATTCATGAGTAGCTATAAGGAATAAAATGAAGCACATATCATGTAGTTTCTGTCATAAAAATTTGAGGTCCTATCTCATTATATAACTCTAGATATGGACATTTTAGTGGACTTAAAATTTAGGACTGATTTTGTAAATAAATAATATATAATATAAGCACTCAAAATTTTATATAAAATATACATATATATAACCCACTAGTTGATAATAATCATAAATAAAGATATATATATTGATATTAAAATGGGACATGTTATATAAATTACAAGTATAAATTTTTTTCGAAGTTATAAAACTATATACCTAAGTTTTACGTCTTTTCGGCTAAAACCGAAAGATTAACTTTTTAGTTAAATAAAACTTAGACGGTTGCTGTGACAATCAGTCAATTTATGATTGATATTTTTATTCTTAATATTTAATTGAAAATATTATTTTAATGTTATATTATGAACTCACTTATTTTTGGGAAGAAATTTGGATTTACGTCTTGAAGTAGCATCGACTACGTCTAAACCGGAGGATTCAACGTTACGTGCTTATGTTTACATACACCGTTTTGGTGACAGTCCGACATTTCAGAAAATAAATTTATCCGTGAATATTATTTTGGAGTTTTAAATTTGTGTTGGTTCATAAACTCACAAATTTACGAGAAGAGATTAGGACTTACGATTTTATTTTAACGTCCTATACGACTAAACCGGAAACCTTAAGGATTACGTATTTACGTTTTCGAACTCCGTTTTTGATGAGACAATTTTTATTAGATTCGTTTCGTGCCGTTGATTCATAATTTATAAAAACGTTTTTCGTAAAACGACCCGAGGACACGTAAACCGAGGAAATTAGAATCGAGGAATACCCGTAAATTAGCGGGATGGGACAAAATAAGTTTATCCCACCCCACTAACACATGGGAAGGCCAAGAGGACAACACCTCATCCCATGAGGTGTCAAAGCTTAGCTAATAAGCTTAACACTTGTAACCAAAACCTCAAAACCATCTTAGCTAAACCATTTCTCTCAAAAACACACATGCAAAACCACTACATTTCTCTCATCTCTCTCCCAAATTTCGTCCCATCCTACACATAAACACCCTCATTTGATCAATTTTAACCATGAAATCATGTGTTATTCACACATATGATGAAAACCCATTGAAGTTATGAAGATTGGAGGTGATCTTAACATGTAAAAAGGAGTTTTCAAGGGAGTTTGGGGCTGATTTCTCAAGGAGTTTTCATGAAGAACAAGGGCTGATTTTTGGAGAAATCTAAAAATACTTGGTGATCCTAGAAGTGATGTTGATATCTCATAAGATTGGTTACCCAAAACCAAGTCTTGTTCATCATCAACCTCATCTTTTCATCACTTTGGTGGTATAGAGATTGTTCTTCCCATCCTCTTGTTATTTTGATTATGTAATCTTGTATTTTCTTTATTTATGTATATATATATGATGATGAATGATGATTAAAAATATTGTGTGGGGATTTGGTGTTGATAAACATGCTTAAAAAGATGAAAGACTATAAGAAACAAGGTTAAAATCTTGGTTAAATTTGATGGCTGTATAAAACAGTAAATAACCATATGGTAAACTGATAAAATGATGAAGTAGAATAAATTTACAGTAAGCTATGGGTCTTGTACACATGTGAGAGTTGGCCATGCAATGGAATCATTGTAATGAGTGAGATATGATAAAAACAAGTTTAGGGTATAAATCTGAGGTTACTGTTTTGGACGAGTTTTAGAAAATATTTAGAAGATGATTCAACAGTAGCTATAGAAGAGTTAAATGTAGCACATATCATGTAGTTTATGTGATAAAAATTTGAGCTTCTACCTCTATATAGAACTCAAGATATGGCAGTTTTGGTGAAAGTGAAGATAAAAATCAGATTTTTGGAAATTAAAGAATAATACTATTATATAAGCACTCAAAATTTAATGATATAAAATATAAATGAAAACCCACTAACTTATAAAACTTATTTATATAAATATGTAAAAGGGTAAATGAATGAATATGTTATATAAATGGTAGTGAAATAATACTTATAAGTTATAAAACTATAAACATTGTTTTTACGACTTTTTCGGCTAATACCGTAAAAATTAACGTTTTTGTTAAATAAAACTTAGACGACCAAACCCGTCTAATGTAAAGTTTATAAAAGTCATATACTGATATATAAGTATCTAATACAAGTAAAAACCGATAAAACCCAAACTATAAGAAATACGGACATTTACGAGCTAATTAAGCATATTGGACTAATAATTGGACTAAATAAGATAAAAACTTGTAAAAAGAACTTATTGGGCTTAACCCATTTGGGCGCAACATGGAAAGTATATATACTGATAATATAGGTATAAAAGGGATTAAAACAAGTTAAGGAACTTATAATAAGTTTATCGGACTTAAAACGCGTAAATAGGTAAAACTAGTAAACTAGTAAAAAGATACCAATACGTAAACACTAAAACGAGTTAATGAGAATATGTAAACCCACTTGATCATCATATATAAATAATCATCATATGTATAAATAATTGTTATTTTTATAAAGTCATTGGACATGAGTCTAAGACGAGTATTATTTTTCTAGGTTTCCGTGATTGAAGCACGTACCGTACGACCGAATTGCCGATAGCTCGTCTTCCCACATCAACGTGAGTTCATAGCCTCGCACTCTTTGAAATGTTTTTATAAATGTTTAATAAACCCACGAGGGAGATAACATGTTAGCTTTTATAAAATAGGACACCATTTGTCCCGATTGCTTGTTTATTGATTTTGGACCCGAATGATTGAATGACCCGATTGTATGACCCGATAAATGATTAAAGGACCCGATAGATGAAATTAAATGGATTATTAAAGTTAGGTTATGTCACTAAAATTCCCATTAGCATGAATTGTGAACTACCGGGATTTGGTAGACGCTTATGCATTTAATAGTACTATTTGGGGACGATCACCCCAGCTCGCGCCTTGACGGTTGATCCCCGTCGTGCCACATTGATTGGTAAGCGAATTTATGTATGAGAAGATTTCCATAGCGTGACCTTTGTGACGACACGCTACTTTAGATGGGCAAAATTGGTATCGGGTTAGCTACCCGTTGTTGGTTTAGTAAGGTAACAATGTCATGCGGCTTATAATAATCCAAAACTAACGAAATACTACTAGATGCTTCGAATTACGATGTATTGCCTGACTAGCAATACAGGGTCATACTAATGATATTATGTTTGTGTTTTGGTTTTCATAACCATATTCATATAATGGTTTTTATTTGATTTTATACAACGTTATAAGACGTATTGTATGTTGTTTTTACGACATTGGCTCGTATAATGATTTTTACGGCAAATGCCTATATTATGATTTTCGATAAAGATTTGTATAAAATGACTTTGGCTATTTTATGGCCTATTAAAATGATTTGTACAAAATGATTTTCAGTAATAATTTTATACTGATATTGTATTGATGGAATTTATGAAACTCTATGAATTCACTCGGCGTTATTGCTGACCTTTTCTTTTAACATGTTTTATCTCAGGTACTTGAAGGTAATTCTCGGGAAGACAACAAGAATTCATGGCCCGCACTTAAACAATATTTTCCATTCAAATACTTTGTAAAACTTTGTATGAAATATAATGACTTGGGACCGATGTAACTTTGATATTTATGAATGGAAATGCTTTTATTATTAAACGACGCGATTTTTATGCGTTGTCTATGATGTGAGTAATGTGCTATCCCGTAACACCAACTAGTCTTCCGCTGTATTGAGTTGTATAAATTTGGGGATGTTACAGTTTGGTACCAGAGCTCTCGTTATAGAGAACGAAAGATTTTTAAAACCAAGGTTTTGAATAAAATATTTCAAAATCTTTAAACTATAAACATTTTTCTAAAAATGTCTAAAATTTTTTTGACTATAACGGTGCCGAAGAATTCCCGAGTTACCGACAAGGCAAGACTAAGAAGTGTTATCTTAATATATATATAACTTGGATTATATATATATATATATATATATATATATATATATATATATATATATATATATATATATATATATATATATATATATATATATATATATATATATGATGTAATTTTATTACATGATCGTTTGATGATTATTTTGATTTTTATACGAGGTATTTATACGACGTAGATTGTCACAAGTAACCCTAACTCCCCTAGTAAATTAATCGAAGCTATTCTCGTAGGAATTCTAGCTATCCTAGATCTAAACCAAGTTGCGGATATTTATGATCCCAACAAATGGTTGATATTCGTAGAAATATAGATATTAGTTGATGGTGATATTGAAAAAGAATTGGCGAGATTAAATCCGATATCGATGTCATGACGATCTTTCCTTATAGAGTCGAGTTTGACAAAATGTTATCACCTGGAAAGATGTCATCTGATTCGTTGTCATCCGATTCTTAAATTTGAAATCGAAAGGGTGAATGTTGCACTTGAGGCTGTCAATGGAACCATTACCCAGAAGCCTCATGCCACTAATACCTTTCCGAGAAGTTTAACTGAATGATCGAGTCATTTCATGCTAGTGACTCATTTGATAATTGTTGTTGTAAGAGCTAATAGGATTGGAAATTAAGTGTTGATTCATATTGAGATTGTATTGCCTTTACAAGGCCGAAGAATAAGGTTGTAAGTATTGGAGAATGAGGTAGAATATCGCATTGAGTATAAGTTGATTGAAACTTGAATAAAGTAAAATTTAACCTGTATGGAATATGAGATTGTTAATATAAGTCGTTAAGTTCTGTGATTGAATTATAAGGTTTTAAATGATTGTAGGTTCGTGTTAAAGGTTGTTCCTAGGCCATTGTCCACTAATGAGGATGCCCAGTGTCCAAGAAATTAATTGAAGAAATCTTCTTCTGAATTGAGACCGATGGATCTTCTGGGACATGTGGAACACCTAATGACTCTTGTAGATTAGTATTCATTGTTGTATCTTTTAAAAATCCCTGACTTAACTGAGATATCAGTTGGTAGGATGAGTTCTGAGAATTGTATGACATAGTGACACATAATGTGTTACGGTACAATTCTGACTTGTTTGTGATTAATGAAAAGACTACCTTTGATTGCTAAATCCTACATGTATCGATGTTATCTATCCTTTATTGCTTCATCCTAATGTTCGCATTAGTGATGCAACTATTGAACAAGTACTCATCTTGATTTGAGTTACGTTGTGAATCATTCTTCGTGAGTGCCATCGAGGTCATGAACCTCATGATTATTTGGCTAAAGCTCATTTCCTATCATATTATAGTTAAGTTCTTGGTAAACAACTCTTCATCACTCTTTTGCAGATCACACATTGTTTTCATAAAGTTAAAACGGTATCCTTTTTGAAAATTTAATTTTCAACACTATAAGGATTATTCAAAGTGAGGTTTATAAGTGATTGTTATCGAAATGAAGTTGTTTATAAAACGCCTTGGAAAACTAAATTGTTTTCATAACAAGGAAAATATTTGTAAATTTATTCTTGATCCTTATTTAATAATTAAGTATGAGAATGTTTTTATTATAAACATGATAATAAAATTTTGACGAACTGAGTATTGCATCGTTAATCTTGAAATTGTATATAGTTGCGCGCCTACATACAATTTGGAATGGACTATGCAAGGCTGATTAGTAGTCACCATAAAACTTATTAATATACACTACATTTTCTTTAAAGATTGTGAAAGATTAAATTTTATGAGATCTGCAAGAAGTGCAAAATAGGGACATAATGTTAGAGACATCTACATATGTGCTCGTGCCATCTATTCTTCTGAATCAAATTTACTCATCTGTGGAAATTTTCTTATTTGACAATTGACATTTCTTTCTTGTCCAATTCTCCCGTAGTGAGATTCTTAGGAAAAGTATTTGATTACCGAGTGTTGATACCCGACTGGATGTATTGACGTTCTTATCATTTCTTTTGATTTGATTTCATTTGAATGACCTGGGTAACGATCCGAGGAGCTTTCGAATGCGTACTCAAATTATAAAAACATGGGATATATTCATATTCGTTAAATGTTTTCGTCTGTATCTGATTTGAAATTCTCTCGCATAGATTATGCGTTGACCTTACTCTTTTAATAGTAGTTATGTCTCCATATATCCTTGAATTTGTGAAGGATTATGAATTATTATTAGTCTTTTGAGAAGTTCACATCTTGTCGACGGCAATAAAACTGGAAGGTTGATAGTGCCAGTGGAATGGATTGATTGATTATGACATGACGACATTGTTTAAATTGATGGGAACTCGAGTAGAATTCCCTAAATGATAAGATGTTGATTATAAAAAGTGATCTAAATAATTCTTGGTGAATGACCATATCATGCATTTAGACTTGAAATTATATTGTGAATGGTTGTGAGTTAGTTATAGACATTGTAATCTAGAAGATCCTAATATGAAATTATTAATAGATGTTTATGTTATCTGAAACTTTAGGAGGTATTTATTGATGACTTACCTAGACTTTCGCCATTAAGACAAGTAGAATTTGGTATTTGACTATATTCCCGGTGTTGCACTTGTGGCTTGTGCACTGTACGTCAGCACCATCTGAATTTAAGGAATTACCGTACAACTGAGAGAGTTGTCGGAGAATGATTTTATTATACCAAGCCTGTCATCATGAAGAGCTATGGTGTTATCATTCCTTATATTTATAAATTATTGTGAACTGAGTAAATTGACAATCGAAAACGATATCCATAACTCGAAATGGAAGATTTGTTCGATCATTTACAAGGTTCTAGCGTATGTTTTAAAGATTGATTCCCGACATGGTTATCATCAACTTCGCGTCCGCGAAAAAGATTATCTATTCCAATCACTACATCCGGTACTTGTAATGAACATTACGAGTTTCATGTTATGTCGTTTGGATTGACTAATACACATGTAGCATTCATAAATTTGCTGATTCACGTGTGTAGAATGTAATTTGATAAATTCATGCTCGTGATCATTAAGGACTATATGTTTGTTTATAAGAATAATAATGAGTTAATAATTATATATAGATTGCCCTAAATTGGCCGAACAATAAAAACATGTACCTTGAATATTTAACATGTGATTAACGGCTTAATACTTTACATGATTTAACCGTGTGATTAATAGATAATGGAAGCTATATTGACTTTTCAAAGATTAGAACCATTAACGCTTAGGGATTAAAAACTTAATCCTTTACATAAAATGACCGTTGGATTAATGATGGTAAGATGTATGCATATAGACTCTTCAAAAATTAAGAGCCCTTTTAAGACTTTGGATTTTACCAAAAAGAAATGGAAATATGTTTTGACAAATGTTTTAACAAAGGATTTTAAGGGATTATTCCCTTATACACAAACCATTTAACTAAACTTCTGTTTAGGGGTAAATGTTTGTGTATACTTCTAGACAACTTAAGAAGAATTGAGGAAACTATATAATTTATGACTTGAAATTTGAAACGACAATTTTTGCTTTTCAACTAAGAAAACTTTGACCAAAATATAAATAAAGATTTCACGAACATTTTCGGATCTTATTAATTATTTTAATTATTTTCGATAAATCAACAAAAATCTTGTTAAATTAAATTCAAATTTATTTTTGAACATTTTTAAAATTGGTCGAACTAAGGAAATTTAAAAATTTTACGTTTACGATTCATAAAAATTTAATAATTATTATTTAATTAATTGTAATAACTATCGACGCTTTAAACACCGGATTGAGAAAAGCAGATAAAAATGATAGATGAGACAAAACTGAAACTCAGAAAAATATGAAGAAAGGTGAACGTAATTACTGACATATTATGTATAAAAGATAAAGAACCAATTAGAATGTATTTCTTAATAATGAATGTGCAAATTGCCAAATAATTTAAAATATAGCCGATGTTTATAAGAAGGATAAAGAATCCATTAGGACGTGTTCCTTAATAATGAAGGTGCAAAATAAATTGCCGAACGATATAAAAATAAACAATGTTTGTAAAAAGGAATAATATAGATTATAAAAGAGGTTCGCGGCTAATGTGAACCATTAGAATTGAGAAGCCGATAGCGTTAAATGTTTTAAAGGGCCGTTTATGGTTGCCTAAATATGAAAAATTGTGAGATATAGTTATGTTGGAATTTGTAAGTATAAGTATTATATTTATGTCATTTATGACTAAAAGTATCTTTGTCTGAAGAAGTTGTACTGATGGCAATTATGAAGGCAGAAATCGCCTCATACATTGGTAAACGTCTAGCTATTGCAAAGGTCATCATCTGAATTTGATTCGATTTGGGGTCATCGTCGACAGACTGACCAAATCTGCTAATATCATTCCCGTTAATGATAAATGCAAAAAGAGTTATGTAAACATAGTGTGCCTGTATCGAACATCTATATCAAGATCCTCGCTTCGCATCGAATTTCTAGAGATTCGCTCAGAAATCATTAAGAACGAACCTTGATGAGAGTACTATGTACCACCCCAATCGAAGGGACGAGGTAAAGTAACGATACAAGATACTATAAGTGCTGTTTTATGTTTGAATGAATGACCTTTAGTAATAAACCGTATAATCGTTTTCCTTTGGAAGGATTGTCATTGATAATCATCGTATTAGGATTGAGATTGAATCTTGTTAGGATCTAAATATTAGAGCATCTGTAAGCAAAAGTTGAGATGAAGACACCCGACATACACCCATTGTGAGTTGGACATTTCTTTTAGGTTTAAGGTTTCCTATGATGGCGAACCTAACCTTACAAAATATTCGACTCGCGAGACCTAAAATGACTGTTGAAATTAAGATCTAATTATCGACTGCTGATAGTGGGCAGGAGGTTATGTGAATATGAAATGTAGATCTTGAAGTGCCAGATGGGTAGCGAAGTTATGCCAAAATTTTTAACCTTGTAAAAATGAATTCATTATCTGACAAATCATGGGATATAAGTCCCTGTTGTATGGGACCATTAAGATGATGTAAAAGATTTGGTTTGAAAGGCATATAAGCTGGATCTACCCAAGGACTTCAAGATATGCGTGAATTATGTTTCGTATATCGAACTTGATGGAATATCTATAAAGTGAAAATCTGAATTCTTCTTAATAAAGCTTAGATCGGCGAAAAGTTGCATTCATCAAAAACCCGTGAACATCATGGATAGAGAAAATAAGTCAACATTAAGCCTGATCTTATTCCCGTAGTTATGTTTGATGAACCTCGCGTATTGTATTGAATTACACTTATGAGAACATATCAGATGTGGAGGAAATACCCACATGGCTTTAACTCTATAAGAAGCGAGTAGTAAGATGATCTTTGAGGACAAAGATCCTGTTTAGGGGTAAATGCTGTGACAATCCGTCAATTTATGATTGATATTTTTATTCTCAATATTTAATTGAAAATATTATTTTAATGTTATATTATGAACTCACTTATTTTTGGGAAGAAATTTGGATTTACGTCTTGAAGTAGCATCGACTACGTCTAAACCGGAGGATTCAACGTTACGTGCTTACGTTTACATACACCGTTTTGGTGACAGTCCGACATTTCAGAAAATAAATTTATCCGTGAATATTATTTTGGAGTTTTAAATTTGTGTTGGTTCATAAACTCACAAATTTACGAGAAGAGATTAGGACTTACGATTTTATTTTAACGTCCTTTACGACTAAACCGGAAACCTTAAGGATTACGTATTTACGTTTTCGAACTCCGTTTTTGATGAGACAATTTTTATTAGATTCGTTTCGTGCCGTTGATTCATAATTTATAAAAACGTTTTTCGTAAAACGACCCGAGGACACGTAAACCGAGGAAACTAGAATCGAGGAATACCCGTAAATTAGCGGGATGGGACAAAACAAGTTTATCCCACCCCACTAACACATGGGAAGGCCAAGAGGACAACACCTCATCCCATGAGGTGTCAAAGCTTAGCTAATAAGCTTAACACTTGTAACCAAAACCTCAAAACCATCTTAGCTAAACCATTTCTCTCAAAAACACACATGCAAAACCACTACATTTCTCTCATCTCTCTCCCAAATTTCGTCCCATCCTACACATAAACACCCTCATTTGATCAATTTTAACGATGAAATCATGTGTTATTCACACAAATGATGAAAACCCATTGAAGTTATGAAGATTGGAGGTGATCTTAACATGTAAAAAGGAGTTTTCAAGGGAGTTTGGGGCTGATTTCTCAAGGAGTTTTCATGAAGAACAAGGGCTGATTTTTGGAGAAATCTAAAAATACTTGGTGATCCTAGAAGTGATGTTGATATCTCATAAGATTGGTTACCCAAAACCAAGTCTTGTTCATCATCAACCTCATCTTTTCATCACTTTGGTGGTATAGAGATTGTTCTTCCCATCCTCTTGTTATTTTGATTATGTAATCTTGTATTTTCTTTATTTATGTATATATATATGATGATGAATGATGATTAAAAATATTGTGTGGGGATTTGGTGTTGATAAACATGCTTAAAAAGATGAAAGACTATAAGAAACAAGGTTAAAATCTTGGTTAAATTTGATGGCTGTATAAAACAGTAAATAACCATATGGTAAACTGATAAAATGATGAAGTAGAATGTATTTATAGTAAGCTATGGGTCTTGTACACATGTGAGAGTTGGCCATGCAATGGAATCATTGTAATGAGTGAGATATGATCAAAACAAGTTTAGGGTATAAATCTGAGGTTACTGTTTTGGACGATTTTTAGAAAATATTTAGAAGATGATTCAACAGTAGCTATAGAAGAGTTAAATGTAGCACATATCATGTAGTTTATGTGATAAAAATTTGAGCTTCTATCTCTATATAGAACTCAAGATATGGCAGTTTTGGTGAAAGTGAAGATAAAAATCAGATTTTTGGAAATTAAAGAATAATACTATTATATAAGCACTCAAAATTTAATGATATAAAATATAAATGAAAACCCACTAACTTATAAAACTTATTTATATAAATATGTAAAAGGGTAAATGAATGAATAACTTATATAAATGGTAGTGAAATAATACTTATAAGTTATAAAACTATAAACATTGTTTTTACGACTTTTTCGGCTAATACCGTAAAAATTAACGTTTTTGTTAAATAAAACTTAGACGACCAAACCCGTCTAATGTACAGTTTATAAAAGTCTTATACTGATATATAAGTATCTAATACAAGTAAAAACCGATAAAACCCAAACTATAAGAAATACGAACATTTGCGAGCTAATTAAGCATATTGGACTAATAATTGGACTAAATAAGATAAAAACTTGTAAAAAGAACTTATTGGGCTTAACCCATTTGGGCCCAACATGGAAAGTATATATACTGATAATATAGGTGATGAGACTGCTTTTATACATAGTCTCATCTTCCAAATAGGGCTTAAAATGCATTAAATATCATCAAAATACCCAAATATATGCTTGTGTTTGTTGCTTGTGTATTTTAGGTACGGATATTGAGATAATGACAAAAGATCACAAGAAACATGCAAAAACGAACACGGGAAACGAAGCCGCACAATGAACCAAGCCCTAGTAAAGACTTTCCCAAGATCAACCCTTGAAGATTTGAAGAATTATGAAGAAGGGTCCTCCAATTATGAAGAATTGACACTTTATACCCTTGTATCCTCATAATTACAAGTTTGGTCCCTAAAGTTTGTCAAAATTACCAAAAGGGCCCTTAACTTTGAAGAATTAGCAAGTTTAGCCCCTCAACAAAGCTAAATTGTCAACCAATATCATCTACAAAGTCAAATATATCATGAAGTCCTTTAATGTACAAGAAATGACAAGTTTGGTCCTTTGAAAATCCAAAATTACAAAAAGGACCCTCAACTTTCAACAATTGGCAAAAATGGTCCCTCATTTATCAAGACTTGGCAAATTCAGTCCTCCAAAATGACAATTATACAAGTCTAGACCATTATTATTGAAGAAAATACCAAACCAGCCCTTGAAGAATTCAATTATGGCAAGAAATACCCCTGATTACACTTTGTGAAAGTTTTTGGGCCAAAAATGTAACAAGTCAAGAGTTGATAAGGCTTAAATGGGCGCTGACAGAGTTTTGATTGCAAGTGACAAGAAGAAAGGAAATAAGGGACCAAAAGGGGCCAGACAGGAAACTTACCTAGACCAACCAGCTGGTGACACGTGCCCCACTACCACCTCTCCACCAATCACATTGCTCCCTGCTTCCACATCATCATCCACTCACAACTAACTTAATTTATTAAGTTAATTATGGCGCCTAACACCTGGTTTAAAAACTTAAACGGATTAAAACATGCACTATTCATGTTCTTGATCCAAATTGGGTTTTTATTTATGGCTTGTAATTAGACACTAATCTGCTCCAGATTTATGATTAAGCTAATCATAAACACAACCCAACCTTAATACTACTTGCCACATCACTCACTTGTCCCACACATGCCTCCCCTGCTACACGTTTGAGGAAGAGACAAGATTGTGCCAGCAATCCAACGCCTCACAATCCTGCTTGCATCCTAAGCTCATTTTAAGCCCTTGATGCTATTTCAACAGCTCACACCTCAGCTACATGACAAATTCAGTCACATGATTCTCCAAAGAAGACAAAGACCTCACGGGCAATTTTGGGACTTCACAACTAGGGTTTATGTATTTTTCAGCTTTCCTTAGTCATTTGTATGCCTATATAAAGGCCTTAGGGTGCTTCATTAGACGTTTGCTTTTGATTTTTCCTTGGTTCAAGTTTCTGTAAATCCTTTTTCAAGTTTAATGAAATTGAGTTTGAAATCTTGAAGAAAAGTCATTGGCCACTCTTGTTTACTGCTTTCATTTGTTATATGCTTTGTAGTTCTTAAAGTTCAAACCTGTTTTCAAAAGAGGAGTGTGCACAAGTTTGCATATTTTCCTCATTTTCTTGATATTTTGCTAAGTCTTGTTCCAATCTTGGAATTCTTGGGCTATAGGGCTGATCATAGCATCCTAACTGAGTTGGTTAAGGTGTGGTGAGGCTTATAACTTGGGGATAATCAAGTGTGGGGTAACAAGTTTGCATTAATCAAGATTTTTCCAAGTTTCTGATTTTTCATGTTATTGTGCTTAACCCTTGTTGAATCTTAGCAGGCTTTTGTGGAAGCTTGTGCTTGTTCTTGCTAGCACATAAGCTCAAAATTCGTGGGTGTGGATGTACATCCATGAGGTTTGCTTACTTAATCTCCAAATCTGCTTAAAAAGTGATTTTTGGTGATATTTGTATGAAACTGTTGTTCATGTGAATTTTGTGGCTTGTTCTTGCTTGAATCTGTTATTTAGACTTGTTATAGTGTTAATTGATGCTTGGTTGGCCTGAAATCTTGTTTTGCTTTTGAAAATCTTGATTTGAAAAAGTTAAAGGGGTGTTTGGGTCTACTGATTTATGCTTGTAATCTGATTTTGTGTTAAGGGAAAGTGTTGTTTATGCTTTGTATCTGATATAACTTTGTTTGAGAGTGTTTTGCTGCAAGTTATTGGGTTTGAACACTTGAATTGATCAATCTGCTATTAAGACCTTGTTTCTGCTTGTTTTGACCTAGGATTTTGGGAACACTTAGTGTGTATGCATGCTTAGGGATAAAAGTGGTTTAAACAAAGTTAACATAACCTGTTTGACAGATTTGAGGTGTTGAAATTGGCTTGTGTGTCAAATACATCAGCAAAAGTATAAATCTGCTTGTGTAGTGTTCATCAGTAACTTTAATAGCTTGGATCTTGCTTAATTCCTTGAACCAGTGCATGAAACCTGTTTAGACTTGCTTATTGGAGTTTATTATAGCTTGTGTGTGCATTTGGTTGAATTTGGTTGGCTGATTTGTGCTAAAATTGCTCTTGAATGCTAAACTGCCCATTGTTCATGTCTGTGCTATATCTGGTGATAAATTGATTAAACTGTTTCAATTGGCTGTTTGTGATTGTGTTATTTTGCTTGTTATTGACTCCTTTTGATCCAAAGATCAATTGGGTGCCTTTGTGAAAACTGAATCCAAGAAAAAGTCACTAAAGACAACAAGTCAAAATAGTCAAGCAGTGGGAAAAGTTCCCACTGCTCAACATCCAAAACTAGCCCCTGCTAGTGCAATTTTGTCATCAGCTTATCAATAAGCTATTCTAGCTTATTCTGACCTGCAACAACTTATTTTTGTAATAGATCTTCATTATTTGACCCATTTAAGTGAACTGGAGCTTATCAGACTTTGACTTTGACTTTTCACTAGAAAACCAACTTGTTTGACTTTTAAGATAAGTGCTTATTTGATTTTCCAGCTTATTGAGTGTGCTTATTTGAAAGTTCTTTGGTTTTTAAGCTTAGTTTTGTCAAAAGAAACATTTTGCAACTTGAATCAGCTTCTGAGGTGGTCTAGATCATAAAAACGACTATTTTGTCGTTTTGTGAATAAGTTGTTGACTTGTTTCTGGCTTATTGAGTGGTCTTATTTGAAATTTCTTTTTACAGAAGTCTTTGTTAGGTCAAAAGAAGGTTGTGTGTTAAAATTTAGCTTATGGCATCAGCTTATAGCTTAATGGGCCAAAAAGCCCATTAAGAATAAGCTGCTTATTATAAGTTAGCTTATTTCACATTTTCAGCTTTTGGGCCTTTGGAAAAAGTTGTTTAAAATCAAATTTTGAGTCAACCTGTGCTTTTTTGAGCTTATTTTGAGCACTTTTTCTTATTGGGCCTTAATTAAGCCCAATAAGGGACTGTTTAGGGTTTGGCCCATTTTCTAGGCCCAATAGGGGTATTTAGGTAATTTCACTTTCATTTCTGAGTTATTTAGGTTAAATTAAGCTAGTTTGCAAGTTTTTAGAATTTTTTATAATTTTTGGATTTTTAATATTATTTTATTATTATTTTATTGTTAAAAATTAAAAATCTGATTTTCTAGGTTTTTATATTTTTCCTAGGTTCTATATACTTAATTAGGATTTTTGCAACTTTCCAAATATTTTTTAGGTCTTTCAATTATTTGTTATAATTAATTTAAGATTTAATTGATTTTAGGAGTTTTTAATTATTTAAAAATAGTTTTAATTGGTTTTAAAATTTTGAAAAATAATTTTTAGCTTAATTAGAGTATTTTTGAGGTTTACAAACTTGAAAATCTTGTTTAGGGCTTTTTAATAATTAATTTTGATTTTTAGGGCTTTAATTAGCATTAAAAAGTCATTATCTAATTAATTAAAAGGTTTTTGCAAGTTTTGATTTTTTGTAAACTCCTAGAATATTATTAAGGATTTTTGGTGATTTTTAGGAATTTTTAGGTTAAGATTTTAATTTTGGTAGATTTTACGACTTTACGTATACGCCTTTTTAGACTTAGTTTAATCCGTCTTCATAACCGTCACTCTCTTTTAATCCCCTTTCTATTCTTCTTTTTCAAATATAATCACAAATTAATCCAAATCATTACACACATAACACACTAGCCTCCTCGTGAACGAACTTGAACCTAATTGGTCATTAGTGCTTGGTTTTCCTAAACCGACACTTAATACATGCCACTTTTGTCTTCCTTTTCCTAAAGGTGTACAAAAACACTACATCAATTTTGGCGCCGCTGCCGGGGAGGCGTGTTGTGTTTTGATTTTGCATTGTTGTTTTTATACTAACCATAATTAGTATTTGTATTAGTAGCACTCTACTAATACGTATTATCGTTTTTCGGTTTTTGTGTGAATATTATTACTATATTGTATACGTAGAACAATAAATACACAAGTACTCCAAATACGTGAGCAATCACAACCTTGAATTGGGAGGTCATTACCCAATCATTGTATTCGAATCTCAAACCAAAGAAAAAGGCAAAAATAGATAATTACTTTCGTGAAGCTTAATCTTGAAAATACAAACTATAAGGTGGGTATAAGGCGGATATTATAAAATATATCCTAAGGAAAAAGGCTCTTAAGTGCTTCGCGCCGCCTCGTTTCCCCGCTTGCTTGTGAGTATTTGATTGTGAGAGTGAATCGAGGGTTTTGCCGCCCAAAGTATTACTAAGTATCATATATATTTTCTTGGTTTCATTTTGATTAAACCCTCTTGAACGATTTGGTGTTCCACCATCGTTCTAAAGTCATCGAAGGCGTTCACTTCACGTGATCGTTTTCATTCCTTGAGGCTTCGTTAATCAAGAGATTTGATTAGTGAGGAGATTTGTGGACTTTTTGTCTACCTAATACATTTCACCAAGTTCCAAAAAGCTAATACAATCAAAAACCAAAAAAAAATTGAAAAAATACAAAACACCAAAAAGAATCTTCTTTGCTCGTCCCCTCGTTGTACGTGACGTTTATGCTAACTCGAAATCAAGCAAGACGTGCTCGTAAACGAAAAAACAAATCCATCACTCCAAACAATTCTAGTGAGGAGTCTCCTATTGACGAACCCATTGTAAGAGAAGCACCAACCATGGCGAATCGAACTATGATGGAGTTACTTCAAGCACCCACCGAGGGTTATGGAGAGGCTATTGTGATTCCCGCTATCCTTGCGGAGAATTTTGAGGTTAAGACGGGTTTGTTGTCCATGATTCAAAACAACAAATTCCGTGGTGATGAGAAGGACAATCCACACAACCATATCCGCCAATTCATTCGTCTTACCGCTACTTGCAAGTTTAAGGATGTATCTAACGACTCGATTAAGATGATGCTTTTTCCGTATTCCTTAGCGGGGCCCGCTAAAATTTGGTTAGAGAAAGAGCCACCCAATTCTATATTGACGTGGAAGGATCTCGTGTCTAAGTTTGTGAACCAATTTTTTCCGCCCTCTAAGACTACGCACTTGAAAAACGAGATTTCAAAGTTTTCACAAGAATTTAATGAAAGTTTTTCAACGGCTTGGAATAGGTTTAAGGAAATGTTACATGAGTGTCCTCATCACGGTTTTTCCGATTTGCATCAAATTGACACGTTTTACAATGGACTTAATGATCATGAAAGGGATTATTTGAATGCCGCCGCGGGTGGTGATTTTTTGTGTAAAACGGTTGAGGAAGCTTTGGTGATTATTGAAAATAGATCTAAGGTGTATAGTCCTCGTAACACGTCTAGTGTTCGTAAGGCTTCGTCTTCGGCTTCACCTTCTTTGTCTAATACCATCGATGCTTGCCAATTTGAGGCGAACTTGGAAAACAAGATTTTTGATAAGTTGAAAGGACTTTTGATTGAGTTTAAAGTTGGTGAACCAAGTGCTCCCGCTACGGTTAAAGCGGTTGAGGTTTCTTGCATGTATTGTGGTGGAGGTCATGATTTCTCCGAGTGCATTACCAACGGTGGTAACACTTCGAGTGCCTTTGCGGCCACGAGAAATTACAACCAAAACGGTCAAGTTTCCCGCTCTAATCAAATGACTCCACCGGGTTTTGGATCAAATCAAAATGCTAACAACTATCGCAACAATCAAGTTGGTTTTAAGAACAATTATAACAAGGGAAATTATGGGAATCAAGGGGCTAATAATCAAGTTTCAAACAAAAATGATTTTCAAAATAACAACAAAAGTTTGCAAACATTGAAAGATCTTCCAAGTGAGTTTGTTGAATATGCTAGTGGTAATGATGCTAGGTTTGACAACATTCAAAGAGAAATAATTAGCCTAAGATCCGAGTTCAAAAACGACTTGAAGAAAGAGTTGAAAAATGAGTTAGCTAATGAACTTAAAATCCACACCAACAAGATGGAAGGAAATGTCACTAGGTTACAACAAAACCAACAAAAAATGGAACAAGGGCAACATGAGATTAAACAAGAGATGCTTAAGGCCGAGAAAAGGCAAACCGAAGCCGTATTGAGGCAATCTAATTTTGAAGATAAAATCTCGTCTATGTTTGAGGCAATAATGTGTAAACCGTCGTCAAGTGGTCTTCCTAGTAACACCATATCCAACCCTAAGGGTGAGATGAAAGTGATTACCACACGTTGTGGTAAGACACTTAAGGAGCCAATTCCTCAATCAATTGCTCCTACGGAGGAAGCAATTGAGGAAGAACCCGAGGTGGTGGTCCAAAAGGAGCATGTCCCAATCCCACGAAGTACCGCTCATACCACACCTACGGTTGACCCATTACCATCATTGGGACCCGAGATTCCAAAGGCTATGCCTACTATGCCTCAACCCACACCACCTTTGCCCTATCCATCGAGACTTAGAAAGGAGAAACGTCAAGAGCGCGACAATTACCAATTTGAGCTTTTTATGAAAATGTTTCGTGATTTGCACTTTAATGTGAGTTTCGCCGATGCCTTGGTCATGATGCCTCGATTTGCCGCTAACTTTAAGAATATGTTGAACAACAAGGAGAAATTGCACCAATTGTCTAGTTGTTCGTCGGTTTATCTTAATCGTATACCTCAAAAAGTCGGTGATCCCGGTAAATTTTTGATCCCTTGTGCAATCCAAGACATGGAAGAATGCTTTGCCTTGGCCGATCTTGGTGCTAGCATTAACTTGATGCCACTTGCAATCTACAAGTCGCTCAATCTTCCTAATCTTACCCCTTCATGAATGTCTATCGAGTTGGCCGACCATTCCACAATTCTCGCATGTGGTTTGGCGGAAGACGTTTTTGTGAAAGTGGGGAAGTTCTACTATCCCGTAGACTTCATTGTTGTTGACATTCCCACGGATCCTCAAGTTCCTCTTATTTTAGGTCGTTCATTTTTAGATACGTCTATGGCTTTGATTGATGTGCATGCTAGAAAGATCACCTTACGTTTCAACGACGAGGAACTTGTTATAAACGCAACTCAAAACTCTCAAATTTCTCATGTTTATTCCGTTGCAACCATAAACCTCGTTGATATGATTGACGTGGTTTGCGAGAAATTTTCACAAGAAGTTCTAGGTTTTGGTGATGAAGAAACTAGTGGCAATCCCACTATGTTGGATCCAATTCTTGATAACTCGACACCAACCTTCACTCCTTTTGAAGGTGGTGGTTTTACGTTGGAAGAATGCAATGTTCCACGTACTTGTGACGAAGACCTCGACAACGATGAGGACTTCTCGATTATCAAGGATTTTCTTAACGATTTCCCATTTCCTCCACCCGAGGAGGTTATGAGTATCGATCCCAAATCTTCACTTGAGGAACCACCTATTCTCGAGTTGAAAGATTTACCTCCTCACCTCGAGTATGTCTATTTGGAGGAGGACGACAAGTTGCCGGTTATTATTGCGAAGGAACTTTCGAATGATGAAAAAACCGCACTTGTCGATGTTCTTAAGGCTCACAAAGGGGCGATTGCGTGGAAGTTATCCGACATTAAGGGGATCGATCCCAAGTTTTGTACCCACAAAATCTTAATGGAGGAGGATTTCAAGCCAACAATCCAAAGTCAAAGGAGGGTGAACCCCAAAATTCACGACGTCATCAAAAAGGAGGTCCTTAAACTCCTTGACGCGGGAATGATTTACCCTATTTCCGATAGCCCTTGGGTGAGTCCTATTCATTGTGTCCCTAAAAAGGGAGGGATGACCGTTGTGCCAAACGATGCCAACGAGTTGATTCCCACTAGACTCGTGACCGGATGGAGAGTGTGCATTGACTATCGTAAGTTGAATGAAGCCACTCGAAAAGACCATTTTCCCTTGCCCTTCATGGACCAAATGTTGGAGCGTCTTGCGGGAAACGATTTCTATTGCTTTTTAGATGTTTTTTCCAGTTACTTCCAAATTCCCATCGATCCTCGTGATCAAGAAAAGACTACGTTTACGTGTCCATATGGAACGTTTGCCTATCGTAGAATGCCATTCGGACTTTGCAATGCACCGGGAACTTTTCAACGATGCATGATGGCTATTTTTCATGATATGATCGAGAAGACGATGGAAGTCTTCATGGATGACTTTTCCGTGTTTGGTGATTCCTTTACTTCGTGTTTGTCGAACCTTGAGAGAATGTTAAAACGTTGTGAGGAAACCAACCTTGTGCTCAATTGGGAAAAGTGTCATTTTATGGTTAAAAGTGGAATCGTCTTAGAGCACAAGGTCTCGAAAGCGGGGATTGAGGTAGATCAAGCTAAGGTAGACGTCATCACCAAATTACCTCATCCCAAAACCGTCAAGGGAGTTAGGAGTTTCCTAGGCCACGCGGGCTTTTATCGACGATTCATCAAGGATTTCTCGAAGATTTCTCGACCCATTACACATCTTCTTGAAAAAGAGGCACGTTTTGTCTTTGACGAAGATTGTGTACGAGCCTTTGAGATCCTTAAGAGGAAACTTACCGAAGCTCCCATTCTTGTTTCTCCAAATTGGAACCTCCCCTTTGAACTTATGTGTGATGCAAGTGATTACGCTATTGGGGCCGTTTTGGGGCAACGTCATGAAAAGCACTTCTTGCCTATCCACTATGCTAGCAAGACGATGACCGAGGCTCAACTTAAATACACTACAACGGAAAAGGAGTTCCTTGCCGTGGTGTATGCATTTGAGAAATTCCGACCTTACCTCGTCTTGACGAAATGCATAGTGTATACGGACCATTCGGCTATCAAGTATCTCATGGCTAAACAAGATGCAAAGCCGAGATTACTTCGTTGGATTCTCCTCCTTCAAGAATTTGATCACACCATTGTTGACAAAAAAGGAGCCGAGAATCTAGCGGCCGATCATCTCTCTCGTTTGGAAGATCCTCACCAAAGTGTTTACGAGCCCAAGGAAATCACCGAAACATTTCCGCTCGAGACACTTGGTGTAGTGAATTCTAAGCTTGATTCTTCCACCCCATGGTTTGCGGATTTTGCAAATTACCATGCGGGTAACTTCATCGTTAAGGGAATGACAACTCAAGAAAAACGAAAATTCTTTCGTGACGTCAAGTTCTACTTTTGGAACGACCCTTACTTGTTTCGAACTTGTGCGGATCAAATCATCCGACGTTGTGTATTTGGCACCGAAGCTTCTAACATCCTTAGAGCTTGCCATGAGGGACCCACGGGTGGTCACCACGGTGCTAATCTCACGGCTAAGAAGGTGTTTGATGCCGGCTTCTTTTGGCCTACTATTTACCGAGATGCACAAATCCTTGTGAAGTCGTGTGATGCATGCCAACGACAAGGAAAAGCCTCACAAAAAGATGAAATGCCACAAAATATCATTCAAGTATGTGAGATCTTTGACGTTTGGGGTATAGACTTTATGGGGCCGTTCCCATCATCTCGTGGTAATAAGTACATCCTTGTTGCGGTTGACTACCTACCTAAGTGGGTGGAGGCGAAGGCCTTGCCCACTAATGATGCTCGTGTGGTAGTTAAGTTCTTGAAAAGTTTGTTTGCTAGGTTTGGAACCCCTCGTGCGATCATAAGCGATCGTGGAACCCATTTTTGTAATGACCAATTCGAAAGAGTCTTAAGGAAATATGGGGTTACACATCGTCTTTCTACGGCTTATCACCCACAAACGAATGGGCAAGTCGAGGTTTCAAACCGAGCATTGAAGAGGATCTTGGAAAGATCCGTGGGGGAAAACCGACAATCTTGGTCGGATAAGTTAGACGATGCTTTATGGGCCTTTAGGACCGCTTATAAGACTCCCATTGGGTGCACTCCCTATAAGCTTGTGTATGGAAAGAATTGTCATTTGCCTATCGAGTTAGAACACAAGGCTTATTGGGCCCTAAAGCATTGTAATGATGATATGGAGACCGCGGGAAAACACCAGAAAATACAATTAAATGAATTGGATGAATTGAGAGACATTGCTTATGAAAATTCATTGATTTACAAAGAGAAAACTAAAAAGTTGCATGATTCAAAAATTAAAAACCGGGTTTTTAACATTGGGGATCAAGTTTTGCTTTTTAACTCAAGATTGAAAATATTTTCCGGTAAATTGAAATCCCGTTGGTCCGGTCCATTCACCGTGACTCAAGTGTTTCCGTATGGGACCATCGAGCTAGCTCAAGATGATGGTCCTAACTTCAAGGTGAATGGACATAGGTTGAAGCACTACTTTGGTGGGGAAGTTCCATCCTTGAACTACCTCGACCAAGTCACCTTCCCCAATGATAATTAGTGTTGAGGGGATCGAGTCGAGCTCATGACTCGGTAATCAAAAACGAGGTGCCTCGTGGGGGAGTCCCATGCTTATCCTATGTACATATTATCGCTTTCTTAGTCTAATGTAGCTTACGTGTGGGGATTTGTGCCCTTCCAACCTTTGTTCCGTGGTTGTTTGTGATATGTGGTTTTTAGATCATGATCTTCACGATTGGAGCCTCTCGTGTTCGTTTTATGGGAGCACTCGATCGTTTGCTTTGAAGACATTTTTCAATATCCATGATATATCCTTTGATGTTCTAACCTTAGGTTTTTAGCACACTTCATAAACGGCTTTAAATTTAACGGTTACACCCTTTCCATGCTAGATTAGGCATTCGACTACGTCTCTAGTATGGGGGTGTTTGCACCCCTAGACTCGAAACATTGAGGACAATGTTTAACTTTAGTATGGGGGGGTGAATAGATACTTGCCTTGCCAAACCTTCACGCTTTCCAAAGTTTATCGTTTTGTTATCGTTTTCTTGCAAAATAAGGCTAAAAATGGCCAAATTTTAAATTTTTCTCATGTTTTATAAGTGTTTGAAGACACGAATGTAGATTTTCCGATGGCGAGAATAAGAGTAATTTTTGACTCGACCGTGCGTGTTGAGCACTTAGCTTTGATTCCTTAACTACACATTAGGCTAAGTCTCTTAAATGAGGACGAGAAATGATAGAGTTAATTATAAGTTACTATGCTAAACGTAGAGTACTCGTATTCTTTCAAAAACTCATGTGTTCTCGTTGTTTGCTTATTCTCCCTTCGCATGTAAATATTTCTTGCTTAATAAATATTGACTTAGCGGTTTAGTTAGGATTGTTGGGTTTCTAGTCTTTTCTAGTAGCTTCCGTGTAATTAAATTGGGAAGACATTAAGGTATCGCCAGTGTCACGGTTTTCTAGTATTGGCACCCCAATAATCGAAAGCTTCACCCAATAATAAGATTTCAAGTGCTCACCTAAATCAAGCAAACAATTTGAAGCCTCACAAGGCCGAAAAATCTATGCAAAATTGAAAGTGAATCAAGCCTTAATCTTCGAAGCTTTAAAGATCCAAAATTCGCCTTAGCGTGAGGATATACGTCTTTGGCTAATAAAACCACCGATGAGGAGGATAATAAAAGGCAAGGCAAGACCGAAGTCATAATAAAAGCTTCATGGCGAAGTTGAATAAAAGATGGAGGTAAACCAAAGATAATAAGGCCCTTCCGTTAGGGGGCGTATAAAAGTCTTGGTAATAAGTCTCATGTTCAAAACCGTTATAAAACCGTGTTTATCGATTCTTCTTGTCAACTTAATTTTTTGACATCGTTGTCTATTAGGAGGGGTTATTGATTTGATGGTCTTAGTTACACCGTTAGGACTCTATTTTTAGACCTAAATCTCTATTATCGCATAAGTCAAACAATGTATCCTCGTGAAACATTCAAGACATCATAAAATATAAGAGATACAACTTAGGAATAATGGGAGGATAAGTACGTGATTAGAGCATATGAGTAGTGTTAGCATTACTAACTTATAATGACAATGATCTCGTTGCACGCTTAGCATGGAATTGGAGTGAAAATCGAGGACGATGAAATTATTTCTAACGAAGCATTCACGTGTTCTTATTCTATGAACCTAAACGTCCCAATTTGCGATGAAAATCATACATTATGTCTTTAACACAAGTAGAAGTAATAGTAGTAGTGTAGCTAGTGAATCATTCCAATAAAGTGAATAAAATGAATTTTGGAGATGCTTTGATACTTTATTCTAGCATTGCGTGAGGGCACGACAATGGTTTAGTATGGGAGAGTGATGAGACTGCTTTTATACATAGTCTCATCTTCCAAATAGGGCTTAAAATGCATTAAATATCATCAAAATACCCAAATATATGCTTGTGTTTGTTGCTTGTGTATTTTAGGTACGGATATTGAGATAATGACAAAAGATCACAAGAAACATGCAAAAACGAACACGGGAAACGAAGCCGCACAATGAACCAAGCCCTAGTAAAGACTTTCCCAAGATCAACCCTTGAAGATTTGAAGAATTATGAAGAAGGGTCCTCCAATTATGAAGAATTGACACTTTATACCCTTGTATCCTCATAATTACAAGTTTGGTCCCTAAAGTTTGTCAAAATTACCAAAAGGGCCCTTAACTTTGAAGAATTGGCAAGTTTAGCCCCTCAACAAAGCTAAATTGTCAACCAATATCATCTACAAAGTCAAATATATCATGAAGTCCTTCAAAGTACAAGAAATGACAAGTTTGGTCCTTTGAAAATCCAAAATTACAAAAAGGACCCTCAACTTTCAACAATTGGCAAAAATGGTCCCTCATTTATCAAGACTTGGCAAATTCAGTCCTCCAAAATGACAATTATACAAGTCTAGACCATTATTATTGAAGAAAATACCAAACCAGCCCTTGAAGAATTCAATTATGGCAAGAAATACCCCTGATTACACTTTGTGAAAGTTTTTGGGCCAAAAATGTAACAAGTCAAGAGTTGATAAGGCTTAAATGGGCGCTGACAGAGTTTTGATTGCAAGTGACAAGAAGAAAGGAAATAAGGGACCAAAAGGGGCCAGACAGGAAACTTACCTAGACCAACCAGCTGGTGACACGTGCCCCACTACCACCTCTCCACCAATCACATTGCTCCCTGCTTCCACATCATCATCCACTCACAACTAACTTAATTTATTAAGTTAATTATGGCGCCTAACACCTGGTTTAAAAACTTAAACGGATTAAAACATGCACTATTCATGTTCTTGATCCAAATTGGGTTTTTATTTATGGCTTGTAATTAGACACTAATCTGCTCCAGATTTATGATTAAGCTAATCATAAACACAACCCAACCTTAATACTACTTGCCACATCACTCACTTGTCCCACACATGCCTCCCCTGCTACACGTTTGAGGAAGAAGACAAGATTGTGCCAGCAATCCAACGCCTCACAATCCTGCTTGCATCCTAAGCTCATTTTAAGCCCTTGATGCTATTTCAACAGCTCACACCTCAGCTACATGACAAATTCAGTCACATGATTCTCCAAAGAAGACAAAGACCTCAAGGGAATTTTGGGACTTCACAACTAGGGTTTATGTATTTTTCAGCTTTCCTTAGTCATTTGTATGCCTATATAAAGGCCTTAGGGTGCTTCATTAGACGTTTGCTTTTGATTTTTCCTTGGTTCAAGTTTCTGTAAATCCTTTTTCAAGTTTAATGAAATTGAGTTTGAAATCTTGAAGAAAAGTCATTGGCCACTCTTGTTTACTGCTTTCATTTGTTATATGCTTTGTAGTTCTTAAAGTTCAAACCTGTTTTCAAAAGAGGAGTGTGCACAAGTTTGCATATTTTCCTCATTTTCTTGATATTTTGCTAAGTCTTGTTCCAATCTTGGAATTCTTGGGCTATAGGGCTGATCATAGCATCCTAACTGAGTTGGTTAAGGTGTGGTGAGGCTTATAACTTGGGGATAATCAAGTGTGGGGTAACAAGTTTGCATTAATCAAGATTTTTCCAAGTTTCTGATTTTTCATGTTATTGTGCTTAACCCTTGTTGAATCTTAGCAGGCTTTTGTGGAAGCTTGTGCTTGTTCTTGCTAGCACATAAGCTCAAAATTCGTGGGTGTGGATGTACATCCATGAGGTTTGCTTACTTAATCTCCAAATCTGCTTAAAAAGTGATTTTTGGTGATATTTGTATGAAACTGTTGTTCTTGTGAATTTTGTGGCTTGTTCTTGCTTGAATTTGTTATTTAGACTTGTTATAGTGTTAATTGATGCTTGGTTGGCCTGAAATCTTGTTTTGCTTTTGAAAATCTTGATTTGAAAAAGTTAAAGGGGTGTTTGGGTCTACTGATTTATGCTTGTAATCTGGTTTTGTGTTAAGGGAAAGTGTTGTTTATGCTTTGTATCTGATATAACTTTGTTTGAGAGTGTTTTGCTGCAAGTTATTGGGTTTGAACACTTGAATTGATCAATCTGCTATTAAGACCTTGTTTCTGCTTGTTTTGACCTAGGATTTTGGGAACACTTAGTGTGTATGCATGCTTAGGGATAAAAGTGGTTTAAACAAAGTTAACATAACCTGTTTGACAGATTTGAGGTGTTGAAATTGGCTTGTGTGTCAAATACATCAGCAAAAGTATAAATTTGCTTGTGTAGTGTTCATCAGTAACTTTAATAGCTTGGATCTTGCTTAATTCCTTGAACCAGTGCATGAAACCTGTTTAGACTTGCTTATTGGAGTTTATTATAGCTTGTGTGTGCATTTGGTTGAATTTGGTTGGCTGATTTGTGCTAAAATTGCTCTTGAATGCTAAACTGCCCATTGTTCATGTCTGTGCTATATCTGGTGATAAATTGATTAAACTGTATCAATTGGCTGTTTGTGATTGTGTTATTTTGCTTGTTATTGACTCCTTTTGATCCAAAGATCAATTGGGTGCCTTTGTGAAAACTGAATCCAAGAAAAAGTCACTAAAGACAACAAGTCAAAATAGTCAAGCAGTGGGAAAAGTTCCCACTGCTCAACATCCAAAACTAGCCCCTGCTAGTGCAATTTTGTCATCAGCTTATCAATAAGCTATTCTAGCTTATTCTGACCTGCAACAACTTATTTTTTGTAATAGATCTTCATTATTTGACCCATTTAAGTGAACTGGAGCTTATCAGACTTTGACTTTGACTTTTCACTAGAAAACCAACTTGTTTGACTTTTAAGATAAGTGCTTATTTGATTTTCCAGCTTATTGAGTGTGCTTATTTGAAAGTTCTTTGGTTTTTAAGCTTAGTTTTGTCAAAAGAAACATTTTGCAACTTGAATCAGCTTCTGAGGTGGTCTAGATCATAAAAACGACTATTTTGTCGTTTTGTGAATAAGTTGTTGACTTGTTTCTGGCTTATTGAGTGGTCTTATTTGAAATTTCTTTTTACAGAAGTCTTTGTTAGGTCAAAAGAAGGTTGTGTGTTAAAATTTAGCTTATGGCATCAGCTTATAGCTTAATGGGCCAAAAAGCCCATTAAGAATAAGCTGCTTATTATAAGTTAGCTTATTTCACATTTTCAGCTTTTGGGCCTTTGGAAAAAGTTGTTTAAAATCAAATTTTGAGTCAACCTGTGCTTTTTGAGCTTATTTTGAGCACTTTTTCTTATTGGGCCTTAATTAAGCCCAATAAGGGACTGTTTAGGGTTTGGCCCATTTTCTAGGCCCAATAGGGGTATTTAGGTAATTTCACTTTCATTTCTGAGTTATTTAGGTTAAATTAAGCTAGTTTGCAAGTTTTTAGAATTTTTTATAATTTTTGGATTTTTAATATTATTTTATTATTATTTTATTGTTAAAAATTAAAAGTCTGATTTTCTAGGTTTTTATATTTTTCCTAGGTTCTATATACTTAATTAGGATTTTTGCAACTTTCCAAATATTTTTTAGGTCTTTCAATTATTTGTTATAATTAATTTAAGATTTAATTGATTTTAGGAGTTTTTAATTATTTAAAAATAGTTTTAATTGGTTTTAAAATTTTGAAAAATAGTTTTTAGCTTAATTAGAGTATTTTTGAGGTTTACAAACTTGAAAATCTTGTTTAGGGCTTTTTAATAATTAATTTTGATTTTTAGGGCTTTAATTAGCATTAAAAAGTCATTATCTAATTAATTAAAAGGTTTTTGCAAGTTTTGATTTTTTGTAAACTCCTAGAATATTATTAAGGATTTTTGGTGATTTTTAGGAATTTTTAGGTTAAGATTTTAATTTTGGTAGTTTTTACGACTTTACGTATACGCCTTTTTAGACTTAGTTTAATCCGTCTTCATAACCGTCACTCTCTTTTAATCCCCTTTCTATTCTTCTTTTTCAAATATAATCACAAATTAATCCAAATCATTACACACATAACACACTAGCCTCCTCGTGAACGAACTTGAACCTAATTGGTCATTAGTGCTTGGTTTTCCTAAACCGACACTTAATACTTGCCACTTTTGTCTTCCTTTTCCTAAAGGTGTACAAAAACACTACATCAATAGGTATAAAAGGGATTAAAACAAGTTAAAGAACTTATAATAAGTTTATCGGACTTAAAACGCGTAAATAGGTAAAACTAGTAAACTAGTAAAAAGATACCAATACGTAAACACTAAAACGAGTTAATGAGAATATGTAAACCCACTTGATCATCATATATAAATAATCATCATATGTATAAATAATTGTTATTTTTATAAAGTCATTGGACATGAGTCTAAGACGAGTATTATTTGTCTAGGTTTCCGTGATTGAAGCACGTACCGTACGACCGAATTGCCGATAGCCCGTCTTCCCACATCAACGTGAGTTCATAGCCTCGCACTCTTTGAAATGTTTTTATAAATGTTTTATAAACCCGCGAGGGAGATAACATGTTAGCTTTTATAAAATAGGACACCATTTGTCCCGATTGCTTGTTTATTGATTTTGGACCCGAATGATTGAATGACCCGATTGTATGACCCGATAAATGATTAAAGGACCCGATAGATGAAATTAAATGGATTATTAAAGTTAGGTTATGTCACTAAAAGTCCCATTAGCATGAATTGTGAACTACCGGGATTTGGTAGACGCTTATGCATTTAATAGTACTATTTGGGGACGATCACCCTAGTTCGCGCCTTGACGGTTGATCCCCGTCGTGCCACATTGATTGGTAAGCGAATTTATGTATGAGAAGATTTCCATAGCGTGACCTTTGTGACGACACGCTACTTTAGATGGGCAAAATTGGTATCGGGTTAGCTACCCGTTGTTGGTTTAGTAAGGTAACAATGTCATGCGGCTTATAATAATCCAAAACTAACGAAATACTACTAGACGCTTCGAATTACGATGTATTGCCTGACTAGCAATACAGGGTCATACTAATGATATTATGTTTGTGTTTTGGTTTTCATAACCATATTCATATAATGGTTTTTATTTGATTTTATACAACGTTATAAGATGTATTGTATGTTGTTTTTACGACATTGGCTATATAATGATTTTTACGGCAAATGCCTATATTATGATTTTCGATAAAGATTTGTATAAAATGACTTTGGCTATTTTATGGCCTATTAAAATGATTTGTACAAAATGATTTTCAGTAATAATTTTATACTGATATTATATTGATGGAATTTATTAAACTCTATGAATTCACTCGGCGTTATTGCTGACCTTTTCTTTTAACATGTTTTATCTCAGGTACTTGAAGGTAATTCTCGGGAAGACAACAAGAATTCATGGCCCGCACTTAAACAATATTTTCCATTCAAATACTTTGTAAAACTTTGTATGAAATATAATGACTTGGGACCGATGTAACTTTGATATTTATGAATGGAAATGCTTTTATTATTAAACGACGCGATTTTTATGCGTTGTCTATGATGTGAGTAATGTGTTATCCCGTAACACCAACTAGTCTTCCGCTGTATTGAGTTGTATAAATTTGAGGGTGTTACAGTTGGACCCGTCTAATGTAAACTTTTATAAACTCACATATTGATGTATAAACTTATATAACAAGTAAAAACCGATAAAACCCGACCTTTACAACATATAGACATTAACGGGCCAAAGTAGCCTTATTGGACTATTAACCCGACTAGTTTGGTAAAACACTTATAAACTTACTTATTGGGCTTAACCCACTTGGGCCCAACATGTAAAGTATAATACTGATATTAAAAGTATAATTAAGCTAATGAAAAGTATTTGGCTTGTAATGGGCCTATTGGGCCTCCAAAATGTAAACAAGTTGAACTAGTGTAACTAGTCTAGAAAGTTACCAACACATAACATTATAATGTTGAATAAAGATGTACCATCCCACTTGATCATCGTCATATTTATAAAATCAGCATATATATACATAGCTATTATTTTATAAAGTCATTGGACAAGAGTCTAAGACGAGTATTATTTGTCTAGGTTTCCGTGATTGAAGCACGTACTGTACATCCGAATTGCCGATAACCCGCTTTCCCACATCAACGTGAGTTCATAGCCTCGCACTCTTTTAAATGTTTTATGAAATTTTTTATAAACCCGCGAGGGAGATGACATGTTAGTTTTGATAAAATAGGACACCATTTGTCCCGATTATTTGTTTATTGATTTGGACCCGGATGATTGTATGACCCGATGAATGATTATATGACCCGATGAATGAAATTAAATGGATTATTAAAGTTAGGTTATGTCACTAAAAGTCCCATTATCATGAATTGTGAACTACCGGGATTTGGTAGACACTTATGCATATAATAGTACTATTTGGGGACGATCACCCCAGTTCGCGCCTTGACGGTTGATCCCCGTCGTGCCACATTTATTGGTAAGCGAATTTATGTATGAGAAGATTTCCATAGCGTGATTTTTGGGACGACACGCTAATTTAGAAGGGAAAATTGAGTTTTGGGTTAGCTACCCGTTGTTCGTTGTAGTAAGGTAACAATGTCATGCGGCTTATAATAATCCAAATAACGAAATACTGCTATACGCACTGAATTACAATGAATTGCCTGACTAGCAATACAGGGTCTTATTATTGATTTTATGTTTGTGTTTTGGTTTTACATAACCACATTCATATAACGGTTTTTATTTAACTTTATACAACGTTATAAAACGTATTATATGATGTTCTTACGACTTTGGTTCGTATAATGATTTTGAAGGCAAAAGCCTATATTATGATTTTTGATAAAGATTTTATAAAATTACTTTGGCTATTTTATGGCCTATTACAATGATTTGTACAAAATTTATTTTAGGTAATAATTATATACCTATGATATATTAATGGTTTTATTAAACTCTATGAATTCACCCAGCGTTATCGCTGACCTTTTCTTTTAACATGTTTTATCTCAGGTACTTGAAGGTAATTCTCGGGAAGACAACAAGAATTCATGGCCCGCACTTAAATAATAATTTTCATTCAATGCTTTGTAAAACTTGTATGAAATACTATGACTTTGGACCTATGTAAATCTGATATTTATGAATGGAAATGCTTTATTATTAAACGACGCGATTTTTAAGCGTTGTCTATGATGTGAGTAATGTGCTATCCCGTAACACCAACGAGTCTTCCGCTGTATTGAATTGTGTATATTTGGGGGTGTTACAGACTATATTTACTAGGAAGGGTGCCCGTGCTCCACCACGAGAAGTTTGTTTCCGGTTCTTAATAAGAAACTGCATAATCGTCTTATAGATTAGATGATTTGTAGTAAAGATGAACATTACACATGAAGTACTTCTGAAACAAACAATATAGTCATACATAACCAGTAGACCAAATTCATATGAATAGTTATACACCAACAAACGCGCGTGGTTTGTTGGTTTATTGGGAGCTAAACAACTGTCTAAGTTATACGCCTTTCTTTGGGTTGCTTCATTGTCTCTACCTCGCTTTCTTCTAAGTTAGTCTTGGTCATTATCACAAAAGAAAACCAATTTGAAAGTCGCCTGGTCTCCCACCGTTTACATTGCTTTCTTGAAGCTTGTGTCCGTAAATCTTGAAGTAAAACATAATAACATGGTTGGATAAGATAGCAAGCACATAAGTCGTGTTACTTGGTGTCTTATAAGACCAAACATTATGATCAATAGCAAATAAATACTCATAAAATGAGTCAAAGGACACGGTTATGAACCTCTCATCTCTTTATCATGTGTAAATGACTCACCTTAACCTCTATGTAGAAACTAGATGGGGCGGGGTTGAATAGTTTCTTAAATTTATTTGTTAAAGATTGGTTTTTAAAAATCCTTTTCAAAAACTTAGGCTTGAGTATTTATGTGAAACCTTCTTATACACAATATGAACAAGGTATAGTGCAACTAAACTAATAATCACAAGTATAAAGAATAATGAATGTAAAGAGATAAGGGAAGAAAGATCAAACCAAACACAAAGGATTTATAGTGGTTCGGCAACGAAGCTCACTCCTCGTTCCTACTCCACTCCTCGGGTACTCCTTAATACATACACAACTTACAAATAGACACAACTACTTGGATCTTCACAACAATGACACAACAATGAATAAATAAGTTTGGATCTTCAGTGGATCTTTGAGGTAGAGGCAACACTTCAAGGATGATAGTGTTATTCTCTTTGCACTTTAAGAGGAAAAGATGAGAGGAGAAAGATTCACTTCTAAACAAGTAGTAATCAAACAAATGATCAAGGATTTGAGTGATTTAAGAAGTATGAAAGAATATGTAAATGTATGTGCAAAAGAGGTGAATTGAAAGTCTGAGAATGGTCCACTATTTATAAGACAAACATCCAACGGCTATAACTACCCGCGGTTCCTTATTGGAGCCCGCGGTTCCTTATCGATAAGGAACCGCTATAGGAGCTAAGGAACCGCCTGCATAGACTCCGCTCCCTTTTGTCTTTTAGTGGATTGGTTCGAATCTGGGGATAAAAATATCCTGAAAGGATATTTCAAGCCTAGATAGAATATGCCATTTTCAAATAATTAATTTATTAAAACATTTTCTTAAAAAGAAAGTTTCATAAAAAAACTTGTCACACTTAATAGAAAGTGAGTTTTAAGAAAAGATTAAATCCTTGATCACTTAATTAGGATGATTACTTTTTTGTTCATACCTTAAGTGATAATGGTTGAAATGAAAAATACTTGAACTCAAGAATTTGTTTCGTTATTTTCGTAAATGACTGTTTTTACATATTGTCGTAATCAAAACAAAGCGAGACCGAAAAATGCAAGTAACGTTTTTAGGCATCATTACATTAACAATCTCCCCCTTTTTTATTCTGACAATACATAAACTCAATCACCTAATAAAACAATACTTTCGAAGACGAGTTTATATCATTTCTCCCCCTTTGTCGAAGCAAAAAGGTTACAAAAGTCTTTGAAGAAGAGAAGAACTAGACTTTGCAAATTCTCCCCATTGGTGCTTACTCCCCCTTGCTTAGGGCACCAAGGAATCGATATATAGTGACAAGCTACATGGAAGGGTTAGTAGAAGAGAAGAGACACCCAACAAGATATAGAAAAGGTCACACAAAAAAATAAGAGAAGAAACAAAGATCCAACATAAGTCATGTTAAAAGGAAACATGATAAAAGATACAAGGAAATAAATCATAGAAAGATGTATGAAAAGAAAATACAAGCCAAAAGGAAAGAATAAATCTAATCCTAGTTAAACTAGAACTCTAACATTTTCTTGAACTAGATGTCTTGAAGATAAGCAACCAATGCTTTGATAAAAGACAAGGTAGTGGCCGAAGGAGGTGGTGGTGGCTTGGTAGAGATCTCATAGTCATAGTGAAGAGGATGTTTGACTAAGAGACTCTTGATGTAATTCAACTCTTCATAGATATGAGCCATAGCAAGATGTTGATATTGACAACAATGACAATATGTTCCATGATGCATGACATTATCATGTGAATGAGGAAGAACACTAAAGGCTAGTGGTGGAAGATAAGAAGTTCCACAATCAACATTCTTAGAAGAGGAAGAGATGTGATTTTGAGTGTTCTTGGGTGAATTGGGATTGAAAGGATGCAAAATGCATAAGGTTAAATAGAGAAAGTCCAAGATATATTAGGGGTGGTTAAAGGGTTAAACAAAGATTCCAAAAAGTGTTGGAACAAATTTGGAGTTTCAGGAATACCCGAAAAAGAGGTTACTGGGCACGGTTCCATATCTTAACATGTGGTTTCTTATCACTAGGGAACCGCGGTCTTAATAGAAAACAGCCTGCAGTGGGTTAAATTTGGTGATGAGGGAGGATTTTCCTATTCAACAAATCCTAATTTTCTAGTCTAACTAATCATGGAGATATGCTTAGAAACAAAGATAGACAAAGAAAACACATAAGAACTCACCAAATAAGGTTTTGACCAAAATACATGGATTTTAAAGAAAATCGATGTAGGAGGTGTGTAGAACTACACTCAAAGTCATGACACAATGATCCTCCATAGTTCTCTTTTGTTCTTGCTATATTTGGGAGACACATACATATTAACTATTTAATCCCATTATGAATAGCAAGAAGCTATGAAAAACGTTTTTAGATTGAATTAACAATGCAAAAACATTTCTCGACCATTTTCGAAAGAACTTTGAGGATTTTAAAAAAGGGAAGAGAAGTTTTCCAAAAAGAGTTTACGATATTCAAAAGCTCAAAGAAAGAAAAGTCTCAAAATAGAAAAAGACTCGATTAATTAAAATGCATAATTAAGGAATATGTTCCATTAAACCTAGACCTAAACGCAAGTAATTAAAAAGTTCCCTCTTAAGTGGCTTAGTGAAGATATCTGTTAACTTTTCTACTGAGGGTACCTTCCAATCGAAATGTTCCCCTTTTGAACATTATCCCTAAGAAAATGGTGGCGAATCTCTATGTGCTTAGTTCGCGAATGTTGCACGGGATTCTTGGTAAGGTCTATTGCACCCTTGTTGTCGCACATGATGGGAAAATCATCAAGAGAAATCAGGTAATCAACAAGCGCTTGCTTCATCCATAGAGCTTGTTGACAAGCTTTACCGGCACTCACATACTCGGATTCCATGGTGGATATAGCATGAGCGGTTTGTTTCTTGGAGAACCAAGAAGTTAAACAACAACCCATGAAGGTACAAACTCCACTAGTTCTTTTCCGGTTCACATAGTCACCTGCATGCTCGGAGTCCGTGTAGACAATGGTTTCTACGCTGTTCCCTTTAGGATATCATAATCCTAAATGTATAGTGCCCTTAATGTATCGGAATATACGCTTAACCACTTCAAGGTGAGAGGTTTTGGGAGCCTCTTGGAAGCGAGCACAAAGGAAAACACTAAACATGATATCCGGTCGACTTGCCGTTAGGTACAACAAACTACCAATCATACCTCTATATTTGGTGTTGTCTACCGAGTCACAATCATCATCTACGGTGAGTTTAGTATCCGAGGCCATAGGGGTCTTCATTGGTTTAGAGTCTTCTAATCCAAATTTCTTTAGCATTTTGTTTAACATACTTGGATTGATTAAAGAAAATACCATCATCCATTTGTTTAATTTGGAGTCCTAAAAAGAAGTTAAGTTCTCCCATCATACTCATTTCAAACTCGTGATGATTTTGGCAAAGTCATCACACAATGATTGACAAGTTGAACCAAATATTATGTCATCAACATATATTTGTACAATAATGAGGTGAGAACCTTTCTTCTTTTTAAAGAGTTTATTATGTACCATCCTCATGGTATACTCATGTTTTACAAGAAATGTTTTAAGTCTATCATATCAAGCTTTGGGTGTTGTGTGAGACCATAAAGAGCTTTCTTAAGCTTGTAAACATGATCCCGTTTCTCAAAATCAATGAAGTCGGGAGGTTGAGCCACATATACCTCCTCATTGATCAAACCGTTAAGAAATGCACTCTTTACATCCATTTGTTGAAGCTTAAAATCTAAGGCAGAAGCGTAAGCTAAAAGGATTCTAATGGATTCTAATCTTGCTACGGGTGCGTATGTCTCGTCATAATCAATACATTCTTGTTGATTATAGCCTTGAGCTACAAGTCTAGCCTTGTTACGAGACACAACACCATTCTCGTCTAACTTATTCCTATATACCCATTTGGTTCCTATGATGGTCGAACTTCTAGGTGGAGGAACAAGTTCCCAAACGTCATTAGCAATGAATTGATTCAATTCTTATTGCATAGTGATGACCCAACTCTCATCCATCAAAGCTTCTTTAACCTTCTTTGGTTCAATCAAGGAGACTAAACTAAATAAGTTACTTCGATTTTGGACTTGAGATCTTAGGGTCGTTTGATTTAATTCGCGTATGACGTTATCGAGAGCATGATCCTTTGATTCCTCAATGTTTAATCCCTTTTCAACACTAAGGTCAGCAACTCCTATGTTTCTAACATCTTTGTCATTAACTATGTCTATTTCATCCAAGTCATCATTTACCAAAGGTGGTGTCTTAGATGAAGGAGGGGTTTCATCAAATGTCATGTTAAGTGATTCTTCAATTACACCCGACGTTCTATTGAGGACTATGTAGGCTTTGCTTGTGACAATCCGTCAATTTATGGTTGATATCTTATTCTCAAGAATTATTTAAAAACATTATTTTAATGTTATATTATGAACTCACTCATTTTTGGGAAGAAATTTGGGTTTACATCTTGAAGTAGCATCGACTACGTTTATACCGGGGGACTCTACGTTACGTGCTTACGTTTACATACACCGTTTTTGGTGACAGTCCGACATTTCAGGAAAATAAATTTATTCGTGAATATTATTTTGGAATTTAAATTTGTGTTGGTTCATAAACTCACAAATTTACGAGAAGAGATTTGGACTTACTTTAATAATTTAACGTCCTTTACGACTAAACCCCGGAAACCCTAGGTTTACGTATTTTCGTTTTTCTACTCTGTTTTTGATGAGACAATTTTCATTAGATTCGTTTTATGCCGTTGATTCATAATTTATAAAAACGTTTTTCGTAAAACGACCTGAGGGCACGCAAATCGAGGGAACTAGAATCAAGGAATACCCGTAATTTAGTGGGATGAGACAAGTATACACTTGCCTCACCCCACTCAAAGGGACGGCTAAACCATGGACACCACACCTCATGAGGTGTCAAACTTGTAGCTTACAAGTTACACTTGTTAAGCTAACTTAACCAAGTTAGCTACATACCATCAAAACCATTTTCACCAAACCATTTACACATTTCATCTCATGCAAACCACCATAAAATCCCCTCACTCCTCTCACCCTGGCCGTCCAAAAACCACCATCAAACACCCCATTTTGATCAATTTTAACCATGAATCTTGTGTTGTCTACACATATGATGAAGAACCTTTGAAGACTTGAACATTGGAGGAGATTCTAAAATCCAAAGAGGTGATTTCTTGGTGTCATAGGTCTGATTTCCCACAAGGATTTTATAAAGATTGGTGGACTTGAAGTTGATATTGGTTTATCACAAGTTTTGCAATCAAAATCTAAGACTTGATCATAACCTACATAATCTTGGTGGTTTAGAGATTGTTCTTCCTATCCTTTTGTTATTTTGAATATGTAATCTTGTATTTTATTTATTTATTTATATGTATATGATGATGAATGATGATTAAATATTTTGTGGGGATCATGTGTTGATAAACATGGATAAAAAGATGGAAAACTATATGTAAAAGTGGTAAATCTTGCTTAATTTAGTAGGTTGTATAAAAACAGTAAACAACCATATGTTAAACTGATAAAATGGTATGGATGAATTAATATACAGTAATTAATAGGACTTGTACATATGTGAGAGTTGGCCATGCAATGGAATCATTATAATGAGTGAGATATGATCAAAATAAAACTGAAGTACCAATCTGAATAGTCTGTTTTGTGAGGACTGTTAGGGACACTTAGACTTGGATTGAGAATTAGCTAAAACTAAGTTAACTGTATCACATAATATGAAGTTTATGTCATCCAAAAATGAGCTTCTATATCCTTGTAGAACTCAAGATATGATAAAAATAGTAAAAATAAAACTAAAAATCAGATTTGTGAAATTAAAGTATATAGTATTATAATAGCACTCAAGTAAATAATATATAAAATGTAAACTTAAAACCCACTAACTTATATATTACATTTATATAAGTATGTACAATAATAAATAAATGAGACATTTTATAAAAATGACAATTTGATAAGTTTTATAAGTTATAAAACTATAAACATGATTTTTACGTCTTTTCGGCTAAAACCGTAAAATTAACGTTTTCGTCAATTAAAACTTAGATGGTCAGACCCGTCTAATGTAAACTTTTTATAACTCATATACTGATATATAAGTACATATTACAAGTAAAAACCGATAAAACCCGAGCTTTATAACCTACGTACATTAACGGGCCAAATTAGCCTTATTGGACTATTAATCCAACTAATTTGGCTAAACACTTATGAACTTACTTATTGGGCTTAACCCACTTGGGCCTGACATGTAAGTATAAGACTGATATTTAAAAGTGTAAAATGGACTAACATAAGGTAATGGGCTTATAATTGGCTTATTGGGCCTAAACATGTAAACAAGATAAACTAGTTAAACTAGTATAAAAAGTTACCAACACATAACACTATAATGAGTAAATACAGATGTACAATCCCACTTGATCATCATCATATATACAAAATCATCATATATATATACATAGTATTGTTTTTCTAAATTCATTGGACAAGGGTCTAAGACGAGTACTATTTGTCTAGGTTTCCGTTATTGAAGCACGTACCGTACATCCAAATCGCTGATAACCGCCTTTCCCAATCAACGTGAGTTCATAGCCTCGCACTCTTTTAAATGTTTTATGAAATGTTTTATAAACCCGCGAGGGAGATAACATGTTAGTTTTTTATAAAATAGGACACTAGTTGTCCCGATTGTTTTCTTATTGATTTGGACCCAAATGGTTATATGACCCGATGAATGATTGTATGACCCGACGAATGAAATGAAATGGATTATTATTAGTTAGGTTATGTCAATAAAAGTCCCATTAGCATGAGTTGTTAACTACCGGGATTTGGTAGACGCTTGTGCATATAATAGTACTATTTGGGGAAGATCACCCCAGTTCGCGCCTTAACGGTTGATCTCTGCCGTGCCACATTGATTGGTAAGCGAATTTATGTATGAGAAGATTTCCATAGCGTAATTTTTGTGACGACACGCTAATTTAGATGGGCAAATGAGTTTCGGGTTATCTACTCGTTGTTTGTTGTAGTAAGGTAGCAATGTCATGCGGCTTATGATAATCCAATAACGAAAATACTGCGATACGCATTGAATTACAATATATTGCCTGACTAGCAACACGGGGTCTTATTATTGATATTATGTTCGTGTTTGGTTTTACATAACTATATTCATATAACGGTTTTTATTTAACTCTATACAACGTTATAAAACGTATTGTATGATGTTTCTACGACATTGGTTCGTATAATGGTTTTGAAGGAAAAAGCCTATATTATGGTTTACAAAAAAGATTTGTATAAAATATTTTTGGCTTATTTTATGGCCTCCGACAAAGAATTGTACAAAATGATTATTGATGATGATTATTTATACCGACGATATATTAATGTTTTTTTATTAAACTCTATGAATTCACTCGGCGTTTTCGCTGACCTTTTCTTTTAACATGTTTTATCTTAGGTACTTGTTGGTAATTCTCGGGAAGACAACAAGAATTCATGGCCCACACTTAACTAACAATTTCACTTCAAATGTTTTGTAAACTTGTATGAAATACTATGACTTGGGACCTATGTAAATTTGATATTCATGAATGGAAAATGCTTTATTATTAAACGACGCGATTTTTATGCGTTTGTGTATGATTTGAGTAATGTGCTATCCCGTAACACGAACGAATCTTCCGCTGAACTAAAGTATGAATATTTGGGGGTGTTACAGTTTGGTATTAGAGCACTCGTTATAGAGAACAAAATATTTTTAAAACCAAGGTTTTGGATAAAGCATTTCAAAATCTTTTAAATATAAACATTTTTTCTTAAAATGTCTAAAAATCTTTTGACTATAACGGTGCCGAAGAATTCCTGAGTTACCGACAAGGCCAGACTGAGAAGTGTTATATATATATATATATATATATATATATATATATATATATATATATATATATATATATATATATATATATATATATATATATATATATATATATATATATATATATATATATGATGTAATTTGATTACATGATTGTTTGATGATTATTTTATTATTTATACGAGGTATTTATACGACGTAGATTGTCACAAGGAACCCTAACTCCCCTAGTAAATCAATCGAATATATTTCTGTAGGAATTCTAGCTATTCTAGATCTAAACCAAGTTGTGGATATTTATGATCCCAACAAAATGGTTGATATTCTTAGAAATATTGATATTAGTTGATTATGATCTTAAAGAAGAATTGGCAAGATTAAATCCGATATCGATGTCATGACGATCTTTCCTTATAGAGTGGAGTTTGACAAAACGTTACCACCCGAAAAGGTGTCATCTGATTCGTTGTCACCCAATTCTTAAATTTGAAATCGAAAGGGTGTATGTTGCACTTGAGGCTGTCATTGGAACCATTACCCAAAAGCCTCATGCCACTAGTACCTTTCCGAGAAGTCTAATTAAATGTCTGAGTCGTAGTGACTCATTTGATAACTATTGATGAAGGAGCTATAGGATTGGAGATTAAGTGTTGTTCAAATCGAGCTTTTATTGCTCTATTAAGGTCTAAGAATAAGGTTGAAAGTATTGGAGAATGAGGTAGGATATCACATTGAGTATGATTTGGTTGAAATTTGAATGATGTAGAATTTAACTCGTATGGAATATGAAATTGTTAAGAGGAAGTCGTTAAGTTCTGTGATTGAATTATAAGGTTTTAAATGATTGTTAGTTTGTGTTAAGGGTTGTTCCTAGGCCATTGTCCACTAACGAGGATGCCTAGTGTCCAAGAAATAAATTGAAGAAATCTTCTTCTGAATTGGGACCGATGGGTCTTCCGGGACAGGTGGAACCCACATGACTCTTATAGATTAGTATTCATTGTGGTATCTTTTAAAAATCCCTAACTTAACAGAGACATCAGTTGGTAGGATGAGTTCTTGGAATTGTATGACATAGTGACACGTAATGTGTTATGGTACAATTTTTGACTTGTTTGTGATTCATGAAAAGACTACCTTTGATTACTAAATCCTACATGTATCGTTGTTATCTATCTTTTATTGCTTCATCCTAATGATCGAATTAGTGATGCAACCATTGAACAAGCACTCATCAAGGTTTGAGTTGCATTGTAAATTATTCTCTTTGTATTCCTGAGTGCCATCGTGGTCATGAACCTCATGATTAATTGGCTAAGCTCATTTCCTGATATATTATAGTTAGTTCTTTATGAACAACTTTTCATTACTCTTTTGCAGGTCACTCATTGTTTTTATAAGTTAAAACAGTGTTCCTTGAGAAAAATTGGGTTTTCATCACCATATGGATTATTTAAAGTGAGACTTATAAATAATCGTTATCGAAGTAAAATTGTTTATGAAACGCTTTGGAAAACAAAATTGTTTTCACAACAAAGAACATCTCTGTGAAATCATTTTGATTCTTATTCAAGAATTAAGCATGAAAATATTTTTATTTTTAACATGATGACAAAGTTTTGACGAACTGAGTATTGCATCGTTAATCCTAAAATTCTATATAGTTGCGCGCCTACATACAATTTGGAAGGGACCATGCAGGACTTATTAGTAGTCACCATAAAATTGATTAATAAACACTAAATTTTCTTTGAGGATTGCGAAAGATTAAATTTATGAGATCTGCAAGAAGTGCAAAAATAGGGACATATTGTTAAAGACACCTACATATGTGTCCGTACCATTTATTCTTCGGAATCGAATTTAATCATCTGTGGAAATTGTCTTATTTGACAATTGATATCCCCTTCTTGTACAATTCTTTCGTAGTGAGATTCTTAGGAAAATTATCTAATTACCGAGTGTTGATACCCGACTGGATGTATCAACGTTCCTATCATATCTTTCGATTTGATTTCATTTGAATGACCTGGGTAACGGTCCGAGGAGCTTTCGAATGCGTACTCAATTCATGAAAACATGGGATATATTCATATTCGTTAATGTTTTCGTCGGTATCTGATTTGAAATTCTCTCGCGTAGATTATGCGTTGACCTTAATCTTTTAAGGTTAGTTATGTCTCCTGATATCCTTGAATTTGTGAAGGATTATGAGTTATTATTAGTCTTTTGAGAAGTTCACATCTTATCAATGGTGACGAAACTGGAAAGTTGATAGTGCTAGTAGAATGGATTGATTGATTATGACATGACGACATTGTCTTAATTGATGGGAACTCGATTAGAACTACAATAAAAGATAAGATGTTGATTATCAAAAGTGATCTAAATAATTCTTGATGGATGACCATATCCTACATTTAGACTTGAAATTATACCATGAATTGTTATGAACTAGTCATAGATCTTGTAATCTAGAAGGAACCTAAGGTGGATTTATTAAAAGATGTTCCCGTTATCTGAAACTTTAGGAGGTATTTGCTGGTGAATTACCTAGACTTTCGCCATTAAGGCATGTTGAATTTGATATTGATTATATTCCCGGTGCTGCACCCGTGGCATGTGCACTGTACATCAGCACCACCTGAATTAAAAGAATTACCGTACAAATGAGAGAGTTTTCGGAGGAAGCTTTTATTCTACCAAGCTCGTCATCATGAAGAGCTATGGTGTTATTATTCCTTATATTTGTTGAATTACCATGAACTAGGTAAATTGATGACCAAAATCTATATCCACTACCCAAGATGATAGATTTGTTCGATCATTTACAAGGTTCTAGCGTATTTTCAAAAATTTGATCCACCGCATGGTTATCATCAACTTCGCGACCGCGAAAAAGATTATCTATTCCAATCACTACATCCAGAACTTGTAATGAACATTATGAGTTTCATATTATGTCGTTTGGTTTGACCAATACACATGTAGCATCCATAAATTTGGTGAATCTCGTGTGTAGGCTGTAATTTGATAAATTCATGCTCGTGATCATTAAGGACCATCTGTTTGTTTATTAGAATAGGAAGGAGTTAATAATCATTTATAGATTGCCCTAAGTTGGCCGAGCAGTGAAAACCTGTATTTTGAATATTTAACATGTGATTAAAGGCTTAATCCTTTACATTATTTAACTGTGTGATTAATAGATAATGGAAACTATATTGATTCTTCAAAGATTAGAGCCATTAAGGCTCTGGATTATACCAAAAAGAAAGTGCAAAAATGTTTTGACAGATATTTTATACCCAAATCATTTAACTAAACTCCTGTTTAGGGGTAAATGTTTGTGCATACCTCAAGACAACCTAAGAGGGATTGAGGAAACCATTTAAACCATGACTTGAAACTTGAAACGACAATTTTTACTTTTCAACTAAGAAAATTTTGACCAAAGTATAACCAAAGATTTTTCGAACATTTACGAATCTTATTAATTATTTTCGATAATCAACAAAAATCATGTTAATTAAATTCAAATTTATTTTGAACATTTTTACATAATTGGTCGAACTAAGAAATTTAAAATTTTTACGTTTACATTTCATAAAAATTGAATATTTATTATTTAATTACTTGTAATATTTATCGACGCTTTACATGTCGAATTGAGTAAATCTGATAGAAATGATAGTTGAGACGAAACTAAAACTTAGAAAATATGAAGAAAGAATTTCTAAGTGAATTGTGGTCATGATAATTATTTCATCAGGAAAGGTGAATGTAGATACTGACAAATTATATAGAAAGGATAAAGAATCAATTAGGATGTGTTCCTTAGTAATTACTGTGCAAAATAAATTGCCGAGCAATTTAAAAATAGATGATGCTTGTAAGAAGGATAATATAGATAATAAAAAGGGGTTCGCGGCTAATGTGAACCATTAGAATTGTTAAGCCGATGGCGTTATATTTATAAAAGGCCACTTGTGGTTGCCTAAATATGGAGGATTTCGAGATTTAGTCATCTTGAAATCTTGTAAGTATAAGTATTCTATTCATGTCATTTCTGACTAAATGTATCTTTATCTGAAGAAGTTTTACTAATGGCAAATTATGAAGGCAGACATCGCCTCATACATTAGTAAACGTCTAACTATTGCATAGGTCATCATCTGATTTTGATTCAATTTGGGTCATCGTCGACAGACTGACCAAATCTGCTAATATCATTCCAGTTAATGATAGATTCTCGATGAAGAAATTGACTCTTTGTATTTAAAGAAGTTGTGTAAACATAGTGTGCCTGTATCGATCATCTCTATCAAGATCTTCGCTTCGCATCAAATTTCTAGAGATTTGCTCAGAAGTTATTGGGAACGAACCTTGATGAGAGAACTGTTTACCAGCCCAATCAAAGGGACGAGGTAAAGTAATGATACAAAACACTAGAAGTGTTGTTTTATGTTTGAATGATTGACCTTTGGTAATAAATAGGAAAATCGCTTTCCTTTAGAGAGATTATCATTAATAATTATCGTATTAGGATCGAGATTGAATCTTGTGAGGATCAATATGAGAGCATCTGTAAGCAGGAGTTGGGATGAAGACACCCGACATACACCCACTGTGAGTTGGACATGTCTTTTAGGTATAAAGTTTCCTATGGTGACAAACCTAACCTTACAAAATACCCGACCTACGAGACCTGAAATGATTGTTGAAATTAGGATCTGATTATTGACTGCCGGTAGTGGGCAGGAGGTTATGTTAATGTGAAATGTAGATCTTGAGGTGCAGGTTGGGTAGCGAAGTTATGCCAAAAAATTTCACCATGGAAAAATGAATTGACAATCTGAAAGATCATGGGAAATAAGTCCCCGTTGTATGGGACCATTGAGATAATGTAAAAGTTGGTTTGAAAGGCATATAAGCTGGATCTACCCTATGACTTCAAGGGTTGCGTAAATTATGTTTCGTATATCTAACTTGATAAAATGTCTATCAAGTGAAAATCTAATTACTTCTTGATGAAGTTTAGATCGGCGAAAAGTTGCATTCATCAAAAACCCGTGAACATCATGGATAGAGAAAGTAAGTCAACATTAAGCTTGATCGTATTCCTGTAGTTATGTTTGATGAAACTCGCGTATTGTAGTGAATTACACTTGTGAGAAAAGACCGAATGTGGAGGAAATACCCACATGGCTCTAACTCTATAAGAAGCGAGTAGTAAGATAAATCGATCTTTGAGGACAAAGATCCTGTTTAGGGGTAAATGCTGTGACAATCCGTCAATTTATGGTTGATATTTTATTCTCAAGAATTATTTAAAAACATTATTTTAATGTTATAATATAAACTCACTCATTTTTGGGAAGAAATTTGGTTTTAAGTCTTGAAGTAGCATCGACTACGTTTAAACCGAGGGACTCTACGTTACGTGATTACGTTTACATAAACCGTTTTTGGTGACAGTCCGACATTTCAGGAAAATAAATTTATTCATGAATATTATTTTGGAATTTAAATTTGTTTTGGTTCATAAACTCACAAATTTACGAGAAGAGATTTGGACTTACGTTAATAATTTAACGTTCTTTACGACTAAACCTGAAACCCTAGGTTTACGTATTTACGTTTTTGAACTCCGTTTTTTATGAGACAATTTTCATTCGATTCGTTTTGTGTCGTTGATTCATAATTTATACTTTTCGTAAAACGACCGAGGGCACGCAAATCGAGGAAACTAGAATCTAGGTATACCCGTAAATTAGGGGGATGAGAAAAGTATAAACTTTCCCCACCCCACTCAAACGGACGGCTAAACCATGGACACCACACCTCATGAGGTGTCAAACTTGTAGCTTACAAGTTACACTTGTTAAGCTAACTTAACCAAGTTAGCTACATACCATCAAAACCATTTTCACCAAACCATTTACACATTTCATCTCATGCAAACCACCATAAAATCCTCTTACTCCTCTCACCCTTGCCGTCCAAAAACCACCATCAAACAACCCATTTTGATTAATTTTAACCATGAATCTTGTGTTATCTACACATATGATGAAGAACCTTTGAAGACTTGAAGATTGGAGGTGATTCTAACATCCAAAGATGATATTTCTTGGTGTCATAGGGCTGATTTCCCACAAGGAGTTTATAAAGATTGGTGGACTTGAAGTTGATATTGCTTTATCACAAGTTTTGCCATCAAAATCCAAGTCTTGATCATAACCTACACAATCTTGGTGGTATAGAGATTGTTCTTCCTATCCTTTTGTTTTTTTGAATATGTAATCTTGTATTTTCTTTATTTATGTATATGTATATGATGATGAATGATGATTAAAAATATTGTGTGGGGATCATGTGTTGATAAACATGGATAAAAAGATGGAAAACTATATGTAAAAGTGGTAAATCTTGCTTAATTTAGTAGGTTGTATAAAAACAGTAAACAACCATATGTTAAACTGATAAAATGGTATGGATGAATTAATATACAGTAAGTATTAGGACTTGTACATATGTGAGAGTTGGCCATGCAATGGAATCATTATAATGAGTGAGATATGATCAAAACAAAATTGAAGTACCAATCTGAATAGTCTGTTTTATGAGGACTGTTAGGGACACTTAGACTTGGATTGAGAAGTAGCTAAAACTAAGTTAATTGTAGCACATAATATGAAGTTATGTCATCCAAAAATGAGCTTGTATCTCCTTGTAGAACTCAAGATATGATAAAAATGGTGAAGAAAAAATAAAAATCAGATTTGTGAAATTAAAGTATATAGTATTATAATAGCACTCAAGTAAATAATATATAAAATGTAAACTTAAAACCCACTAACTTATATATTACATTTATATAAGTATGTACAATAATAAATAAATGAGACATTTTATAAAAATGGCAATTTGATATGTTTTATAAGTTATAAAACCATAAACATGATTTTTACGTCTTTTTGGCTAAAACCGAAAAATTAACGTTTTCGTCAATTAAAAGTTAGATGTTCGGACCTGTCTAATGTAAAGTTTTTATAACTCATATACTGATATATAAGTACATATTAAAAGTAAAAACCGATAAAACCCGAGCTTTATAACATATGGACATTAACGAGCCAAATTAGCCTTATTGGACTATTAATCCAACTAATTTGGCTAAACACTTATGAACTTACTTATTCGGCTTAACCCACTTGGGCCTGACATGTAAGTATAAGACTGATATTAAAAGTGTAAAATGGACTAACATAAGGTAATGGGCTTATAATGGGCTTATTGGGCCTAAACATGTAAACAAGATAAACTAGTGAAACTAGTATAAAAAGTTACCAACACATAACACTATAATGAGTAAATAAAGATGTACAATCCCACTTGATCATCATCATATATATAAAATCATCATATATATACATAGCTATTGTTTTTATAAAGTCATTGGACAAGGGTCTAAGAAGAGTATTATTTGTCTAGGTTTCCGTGATTGAAGCACGTACCATACATCCAAATCGCCGATAACCGCCTTTCCCAATCAACGTGAGTTCATAGCCTCACACTCTTTTAAATGTTTTATGAAATGTTTTATAAACCCGCGAGGGAGATAACATGTTAGGTTTTATAAAATAGGACACTATTTGTCCCGATTGTTTGCTTATTGATTTGGACCCGAATGATTATATGACCCGATGAATGATTGTATGACCCGACGAATGAAATGAAATGGATTATTATTAGTTAGGTTATGTCACTAAAAGTCCCATTAGCATGAATTGTTAACTACCGGGATTTGGTAGACGCTTGTGCATATAATAGTACTATTTGGGGAAGATCACCCCAGTTCGCGCCTTGACGGTTGATCCCCGTCGTGCCACATTGATTGGAAAGCGAATTTATGGATGAGAAGATTTCCATAGCGTGATTTTTGTGACGACACGCTAATTTAGATGGGCAAATGAGTTTCGGGTTAGCTACCCGTTGTTTGTTGTAGTAAGGTAGCAATGTCATGCGGCTTATGATAATCCAATAACGAAAATACTGCGATACGCATTGAATTACAATATATTGCCTGACTAGCAACACGGGGTCTTATTATTGATATTATGTTCGTGTTTGGTTTTACATAACCATATTCATATAACGGTTTTTTATTTAACTCTATACAACGTTATAAAACGTATTGTATGATGTTTTTACGAAATTGGTTTGTATAATGGTTTTGAAGGCAAAAGCCTATATAATGGTTTACAACAAAGATTTGTATAAAATATTTTTGGCTTATTTTATGGCCTCCAACAAGGAATTGTACAAAATGATTATTGATGATGATTATTTATACCGACGATATATTAATGGTATTTATTAAACTCTATGAATTCACTCGGCGTTTTTCGCTGACCTTTTCTTTTAACATGTTTTATCTCAGGTACTTGAAGGTAATTCTCGGAAAGACGACAAGAATTCATGGCCCGCACTTAAATAAAAATTTCCAATCAAATGTTTTGTAAAACTTGTATGAAATACTATGACTTGGGACGTATGTAAATTTGATATTCATGAATGGAAAATGCTTTATTATCAAACGACGCGATTTTTATGCGTTGTCTATGATTTGAGTAATGTGCTATCCCGTAACACCAACGACTCTTCCGCTGAACTAAAGTATGAATATTTGGGGGTGTTACATTGCTAGTTTGAGAATAACCTAAAAAGATACCATCGTAAGACATTGGGTCAAACTTAGTAAGGTAATCTTTGTTGCTGAGAATGAAGCACTTGCTTCCAAACACCCTAAAGTATTCCAATGAGGGCTTCTTACCTTTAAGAATCTCATAGGGGGTCATTCCTAGTAAAGGTTTGAATAAGAATTCGGTTGAGAATGTAGGTCTATGTGTCAACGGCATTGCATCAAAATTTTTGAGGAAAAGATTGCTCATTTAACAGCGTCCTACTCATCTCTTGGATGGTCCTATTCTTCCTTTCAACTACCCCATTTGATTGTGGAATGCGAGGAGCCGAGAATTTATGGGTAATACCATGAGCTTCACAAAAGGCAACAAATTGCACGTCATTATCAAATTCCCTGCCATGATGCGTCCTAATAGAGACATTGAACATCCTAGTTGATTTTGAATTCTTCGACTAAAGGTTTCAAAGTGATCGAAAGCTTCATTCTTAGACGCCAAAATTCTAGTCCAAGTGAATCTAGAGTAGTAGTCAACTATAACTAGGGTATAAAGATTACCTCCATAACTCCGTATGGTGGAAGGTCCGAAGAGATCCATATGTAGGAGCTCTAAGCACCCAGAGGTCGAAACCAAATTCTTGGCTTTGTTACTTGAGTGAATATGCTTCCCAATTTTGCAAGCATCACAAAAATGACTATCAAACTTCATCTTGGGGAGATGTCTTGCCAACTCCTTAGAGACTAAAGATTGGATTAAACGCATATTAGCGTGACCTAATCTCCTATGCCAAAGAGTAGAACAATCATCTAAAGTCGCTAGACATAAGTTGTCCTTTGACTTCCTATTGACCTTCATGACATAAAGCCCATGCTTTCTAACATCTTTTCCAATGACTTTTCCATCTTTTACGATTTCACTATCATATTCCGAAAAGATGACCTTACACTTATTGTCACAAACTTGACATATACTTAGAAGGTTAAACCCTAAGTTATCTACGTGCTCTACGTTCTCTATATTCATAGATTCAAGAGAGACCGTACTGAAATTGTGTAAATTGAAGTTCGTTTCTCTCGATTCTTAACCAATTGCAAGTCCTAACAATATCAGGTTTATTATCGTTTTTGGTTGATAGGGTTATTTGGATTTTCTATGTCAATTTAATCAAGCACGTAAAAATGTGAAAAATATTAAGTTACGTAACCGTAAAACAATTAGCACATACCAAATTTTATTCAAAAAAGGACAAAAAATGTAAATCTAGGAAATTAATGTGATAAAAATGTAAGTAAATGAAACTTAAATGATTGAAGTGTAAAAATCAGAAAGTAAAAGGACCAATTATGCAAATTTTAACAAATTTCAAATAAATTGTAACAACTTTTAAAACCAATTAACTGAAATGACAACTACTGAAAAGTTATGGATTAAAGTTTAGCAAACTCTAATAAAGTGGAAATTTAGCTAGAAATGTAAACAGCTTCAAACAAAGGGGACTAAAGTGCAATTAAAAGGGAAATTTCACCAAAAACGGGCACAAGTGACAATAAGGCTCGTATAAGCTTAAAAATGAACCAATTAAGCTCAAAAAAGTTTCAAACAGCTTAAAACTGAAAAACAATTAGGCTTGTCCAAGGAAAAAGCTTAAAATGCTCTAGAATTCAAATAAGCCAACTCCAATAAGCCAAGAATAAGCTATAATAAAATTCAGTCATGCACATTTCAATTTTTTAGTCAAATCTTATTAAACAGCTTATGGAGAGTCTGGAATGTCTTTTCTTATGAAAAATGGTCCAGTAGTTAAGCAGGAAATTGAAAATAAGCAAAATGTAGCTTATTTGACTAAGTTTGACCAAAAAGTAAAAAAGCTGAAAACTTCCAAATCTACTCAAGACATGATTCTAAACAAGATTATGAAAGAAAATAACAAGATTTATGAAGTGGATTTTGCTCTAGAAGAAAACAGTCTACCACTTTATCACAGAAACTTGCATTGGCTTAAGTGCTTATAAAAAAGCTGATTTTTCACTCAAATTAAGATACTGTAGAATTTCCCTTTACAGAATCAAACTTTTAATGTTAAAGCACAAGTAGAAACAGGTTTGACTGATTTTGATCAAGAAATGAAACTATGACATAAGATTGAAAAGTGCTACTTTACTGATGAAATTTTATCACAAAACTGACCCAAACTTTTTTAACAACCATTGGCCTGTTTGACCATATTTTTGACTAGAAAAATACACAAACTTTTTTGAAAAGACTAAAGGATAGTAAATGAACAAAGTTTAACCAGTTAACTACACTTAAACTAAAAAATGTACACAAATCGAAACACTACATATCTGAACTTTTAACAACTTTTGTGAAGAGAATTTTAGCAAATGGTTGAGCTGATCTATGACTTGTATCTAACCAAACCTGTTGAACAAAATAAGGTGTAAATGAGCTAAGAACAAGATAGTAAACACACAAGTACTCAAAATTCTATAACAAGCTATATTACTGATGAAAATGATGACAAAAACATGTAAAAACAGGATAAAAGCTAGCAATTTAACAAGTATCTATCTAATCAACAGAATCAAGCTACAACAGACTAATCACACTTGATCAAAGCAACATTTTAGTGTTTAAGCTAGAATTGAGCATGCATTAAACTGTTAAGTGGAACAAAACTCAGAAACATGAAACCTTTTAGCAATGAGCCTCCATTGATGGAGTAGGTAGGCGCTGAGCTTCCTAAACAATGCTAAACCACCACCTTAGCCCTAAAATCAACTAATAAACCATCTACTATCATCATCATCATTATATCTACCCAAAATCTGCTACAAATCAACTCAGCAACTGAAATGGTAAGGAACAACTACAAATCTTCAACAAGCCTCTAATGATCAAGTGTGATCACTAGAAATTCAAAATCAGCAACAGGATTCAATAGGTATGCAGAGTAGATAAGAAGATTGAGTGAAAATGAGTGTTTTATTGATTTTGAATGTAAAAGTTGGTCACAGAAGTAGGTAATTGGTTACAACTAACTATAACTAACTCAAGTGGTTGTCAAGCTCTTGAGTTTGTTATGCTAACAACTAACTAACAGAGATGAAGGGAGAAAAATAGGAAGTGTGTTTGAATTTCACACTTAGCTACGTACAACAAATGAAAGGACTAATGCCTATTCATAGACAAGAATTGAGAGTGAGTTGGGGTCGATGACGTGTCCTCACCAATAGCAGGCTGCCAGGTGTCACCAGTTTCTCAATTGCAGATTCTTGTGTTCTTCATGAATTGGGGGATTTTTATTCTTTGACTGTAAGCTTGATTAAGTGTTCCCAATGTGTTCCTCTCTTGAAAATGAGCAAGTTTCATGTATAAATCATCTCTTGAAATTCATTGTAGCTCAAGAACGATTCTGGGTTCGTTTGTTGAAGAAGACGCCACGTGGCAGTCTATGGTTGGGCAAAGAATGAGCACACGGATTGATATCCAAATTTGGATAAAATGAATATGGGCTGTCAGCTTCCCATTGGCTAAAAATGAGTTAGTGGGGTGGTCCTGTAGCATAACGGCTCATTTAATGAGCTGGTGATGTGGCTTGACAGCTGGTGATCCGTGTCTTCTTTTTCTTGCAATTTCATTGGCTAAAATCCTTAGCACACGGATTGAAGCCATTCTTTGTGTATTTTTGACAAGTTAAGTCCCTTTACTTTGGCAGAATATCCAAATGAGCTAGAAACTTCATTCTAATGACATTTTTGGTCCTTCCACTTGTATTCTTGTCTAGTTTGACCCTTTGACTTGTTTGACTTTGGAGTTGACCATGTTTGACTCTAATCTTGACTTTGACCAATTTACACTTTGAGTCCTTCAACTTTGGAATGTTGTCAAGATAGGTCCTTCATCTTCAAAGTCTTGTCATCTTTGATCCTTCTTTGTCTTTTTCATCCAAATAAGCTTGATTTCTTCTTGTTTGCTTGAAAATGTATCCTTCTTACCTATTTATACACAAACACAAAACATACCACATAATTCCGCTTTATAGCATAAAAGTTAGGTATTTTCCATGTATTTTAGGGTGATTTGTTGATTAATTGATATGAGTTTTTGCTCATATCAAATCCCCTACACTTGAACATTGCCATGACCTCAAGCAATGCTATATTTTAAAGCACAAATTTACATTCTTCTCATTATTAACCCACCTTGGCCAATATGGAATGCTATTACACTATGCTACTCTATATGATGCATGATTTTGATTTTGAACAATGCAATGCAAAAGAAACAATTCTATTATATCTTTTTGGATTTTTCTTGAAATGGCTTTAAGGGAAAAACTCATAAAGAAGTCAATGACTTAAATTAGGGCTTTGGTACCATGGACACTTATCACCCTCAAGTTTCACTTTCCCCATACCAAGCTTAAAAATGGGATCATTGCATTCACAAGTAAAAAGGTGCATCAACTTATTCATGACAATTAAATGTGGAACCGGTTATTATTTGAGAAAATTGCTTGAGAGCAAATTTGTCATTATTTGAAGCGTGAAATATAAGAAATGTAAAATCCAAAAATAAGGAAGCATGGTTTTAATCCTAAGTAATCCTCTCATCCATTACTTGAAAAACCACTCACAATTAATATAAGTTCGTTTCAAGAGTAATAAGTCATTCGCCTTATGTGTAAAATCCTCATATCATGCATTAATAAGTAGCTACACACTCGCTAAGGAAAGAAAAATAAAACTTACGCAATAATTTACATCCTCCGTCTTTTTGAGACTTTGGATCTTCAATCCTGCAACCCGTCAAGGTAATATTGAATTGGAGCAACTATTAAATCCCCGCAACCCGTCAAGGTAGTATTGGAATCTAATAGTTACTATAATTAACACTTCACTGCCCCTCTTGGGAGTCTTGTATAATAATATTTTTTTCTTTTTTTTTTCTTTTTTTTTCTATGCACTCATTTTTTTGTAAGCCGCTCTTATTTTTCTTTATTCCTCACAATAAAAGTTGAAAAGAATAAAAGGAAAAACACCCGCTAAGTATTAAGCATGACATAAGTCTAGTACACATAAAACGTTCTAACTTAGAATCTTAAGACGTACTTATATCAACCATGAATGATTAGACAAAAATGCATAAGAGATTACAAACCAATTAAAACCGTTCTTGATTATTTATTAACATATATACATGTGAAGAAGTTAGAGGCAAAGAAGAAGAAGGGTTTAGCCACAAGTAATCGTCATGAAGTTTATCTAGCCCTTTTATACTTGCTTCAACTCTATCATTTCCCATTCTCCACAAATTTAAAGTCTCAAATAATGAGAGTGGTGGATACTTAGACTAATAGACCAATGAAGGACTACACGGTTAAGGATACTAGCTAGAGAATGCTTAGATAAGCAAACTCGGGTTGAGTCAAAATATCCATGGCGGGCCTAATTTGTCAAAGAAGTCTAAATTTGTTAAACCATGTTCTTATTATATTTTTCTTTCCTTTTATATATTTTCGATGAAAAATAAAAGAAGAATATATACCATGCAAATGTGATATGCAAATGAAAAATGATTAATGCAAAAATTATGAATGCATATTTTTGGTGGCCAAAGTAGATCAAAAATTTGAAAAATGTTTCAAAAATTAATTTTCCCAATTATCATGGAGTTAAGGCAATGGTCTAGGTAAGGTCACTTTGATAGAAGTCTCCCCTACACTTAAGATAAACATTTTCCTCAATGTTTAAGAGTATTAGAGTAAACTCCCCTACACTTATTACATTGATTACTTTGCTTAACCCAAGTTAAGGAAGAGACAACTAAAGGGTATTCATTTTTCAAGCACAATGTGTCTATGAAAAATCACAATAGTAACAAAGTGAACTGGATACAAGTGCCTCCTCCATAAGCTCCAAAGCACATGATGAGTGAGCAACCCTACAAACAACATGAAGACAAAAGAAGGTCTCCCCTACACTTCTCATCAACTCTCTATTCTTATTTCTAACCTACAATAGTCTAGATCTAAAAACTTCTAAACCTAGTTATTCAAGCTTGATTTAAGGAGTCTCTAGCTCGACTCATCCCACACTTAAAATGTCTAAAAACTATCATGGAGAGTAAAAGTTTTACCCTTTTTAAGAAAAATCTCCATGATGAGGTAAAACAAGTTTTCAATGATCAAAACTCCATAAATATCCCCCGGATCAAATACATAATTAGCATCCCACTTATAATACAATCTAACAACTAACTTCCCAAGCCATGATGAAAAGGGTGAAGTGTGGTTCTCCAAAATGATTGCCCATATGTTTGTCAAAAGGTGATAGGGTGATGCTCTCAAATCTTTCACAAGTTTTCCTTTTGTTGCATCAGGCGGATACTGAGATAGTTTAGCAAGTTCTATGCCAGGATCAAAAATCCGTTCCTTCATGGGAAAATAACAAGTGTTGGTTGCCTTAGAAGATTCTTCCTTGTAGGTCACATGGTGAGAGAAAAGTTGTGGAGTAATAGGTAATAACAATCTCTTGGAAGGAACCATCATGGCTTGTTTTCCTTTATCACTTTGAAAGGTTGATGTGGACAAGAAAGAAGGTAAAGGATCTTCATGCAATAGAGATTCTAGATAGAGTATGTCCCCCTTCTCATCAAGATATCCAAGAGTATACTCAAAAGGTATATCCACTTCTAAAAACTCATCATTCTCATCCATGATAGAATCCTCCTCATCATCATAAACATCATAGATTGGTCTATCAAAGATTGGTAATTCCTCAAAACTCAAGGAACTTGGATCATCAACAAATGGAGAGTCAGAAGTAGAGATCTCATCATCACTATAATAATCATATGTTGGTGTATCACAAAGAAGAGATTCTTCATCACTATAATCCTCATTGGTGTCTTCATCATGGTAGAAAAGTGGGTTATCATATGAGGTTTCAAGGAGAGGATTGGAATAAATTACAAAATCACCAAAGTTAAGCTCTTGATGTTCATTAAAATCCAAGGATGAAGTAATGGAAGCAATGGTCTCAACATGAGGTAAATCATAATCTCCACTTAAGCAAGCTTCATAAAAATATTCATCACAAACTTCATCAAGGATATCATCTTGAGTCTCTTCATTTACAACATCAATATGCTTCACCGCTTCGGGCTCATTAGACTTCTTTGACAACTTTCCCATGTTAAACACACCTCTCTCATCTCCTACCCTTATTGTAAGTTCACCCTCCGCCACATCTATTAGAGTTCGACCTGTTCTCAAAAATGGCCTACCAACAATCAAAGGAACTCTCAGATCCATATCATAATCAACCACCACAAAATCCACGGTAAAGGTAAATCTATAAACCCCAACAAAAACATCCTCCGTAATTCCCACCGGATAAGCTATAGTATAGTTGGCCAACTCAGCAGTCATCTTAGTAGGAGTGAGCTCGGGAAGTGAAAGTTTCTTCCAAACCGATAATGGCATGAGGTTTATGCTTGCTCCTAAATCCGCTAAAGCCATGCAATTTTCCACCCCCGGGAAATTACAAGGAATCAAAAACCTCCCCGGATCTCCAAGCTTAGTAGGAAACTTCTTAAGCAAAACCGCGGAGCAATTTTCATTTAAGGAAGCATTAGGCAAATCCACCAATCTCTCCTTGTTAGAAAGTAGGTCCTTGATCATCTTATCAAACTTAGGCATATTGGCTAAAGCTTCCACAAAAGAGATGTTTATGTTAAGTTGCTTGAACATACTCAAAAGGTTTGAGACTTGTATATCATCCTTGTTCTTAAGCTTATCCTTTCTTAATCTTGATGGGTAAGGAAGACTTGGTTTTGGTTTTGGTAGAGTGGTGGATGAAGGATTTTCCTTGTTGGTTTCTTCATGAGTAGGTGTGAAAATGGGAGAAATGGGAGAACTTGAGGATGGTGAACTAGATGTAGAAGGCTTATCACAAGAAGGAATCATAGTAGGCTTTACAATTAGATTTGGGTGGTGAAGGATCATGAGTTTTCTTTCAACTTCTTGTTGTGATAGCAATGACAGTTACCCTCGGGTTTGTTTGTGTGTTAGATGGTAAAGCCCCTTGTGGTCTTTGATTATGCATAATTTGGTTATGAAGAAGAGCAAATTTCTTGTTGTTTTCCTCTTGAGCCTTTTTCATTTGTCTCTTATAGGAAGTAAGCTTTTGAATAATCAAATCCATGAGGTTAGGTTGCACATTCCCTTGATAAAAACCTTGGTTTGGATAGGGTGGAGGTGGTGCATTAAATCCTTGATTTGATGGATAAAAGTTATTTCCTTGATTGTGAAATGTGTTGGGTGCTTTATAGTTGTTCCCTTGGTATTGTGGCCTTGACCCTTGGTTCCTTTGTAGCAATTGAGGGGGATTTTGTTGAAGTTGGGTGGGTGGTTGGGGTGGAAATCCCGGTGGTGCAAGATAGTTTTGAGACTTATAAGAAAGGTTACTTTGATTGATGTTGGGTTTGAAATGTTCTCTATATTCTTCTTGGTAAGCATAACACTCCCCTTGATATCCTTGCACCTTATCACATTGTTGATATGAATGAGGACCTCCACAAGTGTCACATGAAAGAGTAATAGCATGCACATTATTGGTGGAATTATTGCCCAAAGAAAGTTTCATAAAGTAATTCATCATGGTTTGTTGCATCTTTTGTGTGTTTTGCATATTTGTTTGACTTTCCTTTTGAGCCTCAGTCAATTCTTGGATGGATGAAATGAGTTGAGTCTCAAATGGTTTAGAACCTCCTTCTTGAATGACATTTACTCTCTCATCAAATTGGGTGTTAGTTTGCACCATTTCTTTAGTCTCAATTATGTCCCAAGCGTCTTGAATAGATTTAAGAAGAATATTTCCTCCCGCGGAAGCATTGACTGAGTCTTGGTGATGGGGTCTAATGCCATTGTAGAAATTATTGATTTGGTAAACTTCATCTAATCCATGGTTAGGGCATCTTCTCAATAACTCTCTATACTCTTCCCAAGCATCACGAAATGTTTGACTAGGTTTTAGTTGAAAGCCTATAATTAAGTTCCTCAAAGCCGTAGTCTTAGATGGGGGAAAGAACTTGTTCAAAAACTTCTTAGTGAAACCATCCCATGTGGTAATGCTCTTGGGTGGTTGTGTATCTAAGCAATGCTTAGCGGGACCCTCTAGTGAAAATTGCACCAATATCAACTTAATGGCATCATGGGGAACTCCATTGTACTTAATGGTGTTGCAAAGAGCAAGAATTTTCTTAAGGTGATCATGTGTTTATGATTCTTGTTCCCAAAAAATGGTGTGTTTGAAACAAAGTTAATCATGGATGTTTTTAGGTCAAATGTGTTTGCGGGAATATCGGGTATCTTGATAGCATCGGCATATCCTTGCACATTAGATTACAAGTGCTCCATCAAAGGTCGACTGTCAACTCCGGCCATGGCTTCTTGTTGTGTGTGGATCAAAGCACGATTCTCGGGATCGGCTTGATGGACGGTGGTGTTCCTACTCTTACTCTTTTTCTTCCTTTTCGGAGGAAGGGGTTGTACACCAATCGGTATTTGTGCACGCCCGCGAGTGAGCATGCAACTCAATACCAGGAATGAGAGAGAAGCTCTCGTTTGACTTTGAAGAGAAAGGGATTATCCTCTTCGAGTTTCAATATGAAATATCCACAAGAAAGTATAATATACGTAATTACTACTTGGGTGCAAGACCCCCAATTAGGCCTTCCTTCTTAGAATACGCACTAGTGAACGGAGGGTTAGGTGGCGCGAAGCACTTAAGTACCTATTGACCCTTAGATGGCATTTTATAGCACATCGCCTTTCTATTCACTTTATAGTTTGTATTCTTCGAATAATTTCCTATTAGAAGTACTTATCTATTCTTGCTTTATTGAATTTGATCAATACGCGTGTCAAGGACTGGAACGCCCCTTAACACGGTGTATTGCCTTGGCAATACTTATGGAGAATATGTGTATTGGTTGTTCTTATACGTATACGTATTTACATATAATAATATAGAGAAAATATTTTTGTATTTATTAGGGTTTTTTAAAGAGAATACGATATGTACATAAAAACCTAGGAAATCCAATAATATATATTTTTGGTTGCAATCTCTTAGGAAAAGATTGCTTTTTGATTTTTTAGTTTCTTTGGTCAATTCTTTAGGAAAAGAATTGTTTTTTTTTATTTTTTAGTTTTTATATTTTTATATTTTTGATTTTTTATGTTTTTTATTTATGATACGTAAAAATAACGTTCACGAGGTGAACGGATCCCAAAAGCCAATGAAAACCGTCAATCGATAGTCTCTCGTAAAGTCAAAGAACCGGCAGCGGCGCCATTTGAAATTGTGTAAATTGAAGTTCGTTTCTCTCGATTCTTAACCAATTGAAATTCCTAACAATATCAGGTTTATTATCCTTTTTGGTTGATAGGGTTATATGGATTTTCTATGTCTATTTAATAAAGCACGTAAAAATGTGAAAAATATTAAGCTACGTAACCGTAAAACAATTAGCACATACCAAATTTTTATTCACAAAAGGAAAAAAATTGTAAATCTAGGAAAGTAATGTGCTAAAAATGTAAGTAAATGAAACTTAAATGCTTGAAATGTAAAAATCAGAAAGTAAAAGGACCAATTATGCAAATTCTAACAAATTTCAAATAATTTGTAACAACTTTTAAAACAAATTAACTGAAAATGACAACTAATGAAAAGTTATGGACTAAAGTTTAGCAAACCCTAATAAAGTGGAAATTTAGCTAGAAATGTGAACAGCTTCAAACAAAGGGGACTAAAGTGCAATTAAAAGGGAAATTTCACCAAAAACGGGCATAAGTGACAATAAGGCTCGTATAAGCTCAAAAATGAACCAATTAAGCTCAAACAAGTTTCAAACAACTTAAAACTGAAAAACACTTAGGCTTGTCCAAGGAAAAATCTTAAAATGCTCTAGAATTCAAATAAGCCAACTCCAATAAGCCAAGAATAAGCTATAATAAAATCTAGTCATGCACATTTCAATTTCTTAGTAAAATCTTATTAAATAGCTTATGGAGAGTCTGGAATGTCTTTTCTTATGATAAATGGTCCAGTAGTTAAGCAGGAAATTGAATATAAGCAAAATGTAGCTTATTTGACTAAGTTTGACCAAAAAGTGAAAAAGCTGAAAACTTCCAAATCTACTCAAGACATGATTCTAAACAAGATTGTGAAAGAAAATAACAAGATTTATGAAGTGGATTTTGCTCTAGAAGAAAACAGTCTACCAATTTATCACAGAAACTTGCATTGGCTTAAGTGCTTATGAAAAAGCTAATTTCTCACTCAAATTAAGATACTGTAGAATTTCCCTTTGAAGAATCAAACTTTGAATGTTAAAGCACAAGTAGAAACAGGTTTGACTGATTTTGATCAAGAAATGAAACTATGGCATAAGATTGAAAAGTGCTACTTTACTGATGAACTTTTATCACAAAACTGACCCAAACTTTTTTAACAACCATTTGCTTGTTTGACCATATTTTTGACTTGAAAACTACAAAAACTTGTTTGAAAAGACTGAAGGATAGTAAATGAACAAAGTTTAACCAGTTAACTACACTTAAACTCCAAAATGTATACATATCGAAACACTACTTATCTGAACTTTTAACAACTTTTGTGAAGAGAATTTTAGCAAATGGTTGAGCTGATCTTTGACTTGTATCTAACCAAACTTGTTGAACAAAATAAGGTGTAAATGAGCTAAGAACAAGCTAGTAAACACATAAGTACTCAAAATTCTATAACAAGCTATATTACTAATGAAAATGATGATAGAAACAAGTAAAAACAAGATAAAAGCTAGCAATCTAACAAGTATTTATCTAATCAACAGAATCAAGCTACAACAGACTAATCATACTTGATCAAAGCAACATTTAGTTTTTAAGCTAGAATTGAGCATGCATTGAACTGTTAAGTGGAACAAAACTCAAATACATGATACCTTTTAGCAATGAGCCTCCATTGATAGAGTAGGTAGGCGATGAGCCTCCTAAACAATGCTAAACCACCACCTTAGCACTAAAATCAACTAACCAACGATCTACTATCATCATCATCATCATACCTACCCAAAATCTGCTACAAATCAACTCAGCAACTGAAATGGTAAGGAACAGCTACAAATCTTCAACAAGCCTCTAATGATCAAGTGTGATCACTAGAAATTCAAAATCAGCAACAGGATTCAAAAGGAATGTAGAGTAGATAAGAAGATTGAGTGAAAATGAGTGTTTTATTGATTTTGAATGTAAAAGTTGGTTACAGAAGTAGGTAATTGGTTACAACTAACTATAACTAACTCAAGAGGTTGTCAAGCTCTTGAGTTTGTTATGCTAACAACTAACTAACAGAGATGAAGGAGAAAAATGGGAAGTGTGTGTGAATTTCACACTTAGCTACGTACAACAAATGAAAGGACTAATCCCTATTTAAAGACAAGAATTGAGAGTGAGTTGGGGTCGATGACGTGTTCTCACCAATAGCAGGCTGCCAAGTGTCACCAGTTTCTCAATTGCAGATTCTTGTGTTCTTCATGAATCGGGGGATTTTTATTCTTTGAGTTTGAGCTTGATTAAGTGTTCCCAATGTTTTCCTCTCTTGAAAACGAGTAATTTTCATGTATAAATCATCTCTTGAAATTCATTGTAGCTCAAGAACGATTCTGGGTTCATTTGTTGAAGAAGACGTCACGTGGCAGTCTATAGTTGGGCAAGGAATGAGCACACGGATTGATATCCAAACTTGGATAAAATGAATATGGGCTGTCAGCTTCCCATTGGCTAAAAATGAGTTAGTGGGGTGGTCCTGTAGCATAACGGCTCATTTAATGAGTTGGTGATGTGGCTTGACAGTTGGTGATCTGTGTCTTCTTTTTCTTGCGATTTCATTGGCTAAAAGCCTTAGCACACGGATTGAAGCCATTCTTTGTTTATTTTTGACAAGTTAAGTCCCTTTACTTTAGCAGAATATCCAAATGAGCTAGAAACTTCATTCTAATGACATTTTTGGTCCTTCCACTTGTATTCTTGTCTAGTTTGACCCTTTGACTTGTTTGACTTTAGAGTTGACCATGTTTGACTCTAATATTGACTTTGACCAATTTACACATTGAGTCCTTCAACTTTGGAATGTTGTCAAGATAGGTCCTTCATCTTCAAAGTGTTTTCATCTTTGATCATTCTTTGTCTTTTTCATCCAAATAAGCTTGATTTCTTCTTGTTTGCTTGAAAATGTATCCTTCTTACCTATTTATACACAAACACAAAACTTACCACATAATTCCGCTTTATAGCACAAAAGTTAGGTATTTTCCATGTGTTTTAGGGTGATTTGTTGATTAATTGATATGAGTTTTTGCTCATAGCACGTACCTTTGCCAATGATATTACCTCGTCGATTACTTGCGAATGTAATGTTAACTCCATCATATGCTTTGTAGTGCGAGAATAAACTTCGATTACCTATCATGTGATTAGAACAACCACTAACCTTAATCCACTCCTCGGGCTCTAAATCGATTCCCAAGCATATCTAGGTAACAACACACAAGATCAAACATTTGGTCCCCAATATCTCATGGGTCCAAAATTGTTAGTTCCAAACATCCCTTGCATTTGCTTGGGATGCATGAATGAAGGATACATTACCCATAGGGAAAAGTATTGTAAAACCCGTAAAAATAAGGTCATAATTTAATTCTACTTTCAATTATTTTGAAGTATTTTATAACGTTAAATATTATTATGTTTAACGGTTTAAGTTGAAACCGATATTAAATATTATATTTTAATATTTTGACGAGTAACGAGGACTACTAGTGATCGCGATACCGACGGATGCCAAAAATTTTATATTTTATTATCGATCGTTTCGATGTTTAATATTTTCGACGATGTCGTTTTAATTACGTATCGAGTCGTTATATTATTATTTTTCGTGTGCGTTTAAACTTTTGAAAAGTATTTTTGCGAAACCCGAGTCTCGTAAATATTTAAAAATTTGCAATTTACATTTTTACCCTTTTAAACTATTTTATTACATTTTGGACCAAAACTATCACAAATTGGCAAAAACTACCCTAACCTTACACTATATATATGTTTTCCACTAACACAATTCATTTAAAAAAAAATTCATTAAAACAAAAATCACCATCTTTCTTCTTCCTTTTCCATTTTGGCCTACACCACCACCATCCATTCCATCAATTTTTTTTATGATCAACTTTGATCCATCCAAAAACAAAACAAGTCCCATTCCTATTTTTGAAAGGTGATTCTAATGATACTATTTTTACTTACATGCATTGAGTTTTGAATTTTGATAAAAAAACTAGGCTTGTTAGGTGGTGATTTTGATCATGCATGTGTTAGAGATGATGATCAAATGATGTTTATGTAATGTTTTTGTTAAAAAGTTGAATTTAATTTTTGCGTTTTTGATTTTGATGATGATACAAGTGTTAGGATTGGTTTATGGTGATGTTAGGATGTTAGAATGATGATAAAAGTTGTTGGTTTTGATAAAAAACTTGATTTTGTAAGAGATTTTTATAGTCAATTTTAGGCAGTAGGTTTGAGGCTATTTTAGAGGGTCTTAAGTTTGAATATAGGATGATATGATGGGATTATGTTGTAGAGAATTTCGTTAGCTTCGATTTGATATAAAGTAGGCCTTCCAACTCCAAACGAGGTGGAAGTTACACTAGTTTGATTTTCGTGTACCGGGAGACGAGTGTTGACACAATCTGAAAATTGTTGTCGATATCTGGATCGAATCTCGGGGACTATAAAATGAGTTTAAAAATGATTGAAGGGCTGTTCTCAGGCTCCAAGTTTAGTATTTTGAGTCTATTTTTAGAATCAAGTGGCGGTTTTACAAATGGAGTTGTTTAGAATGGTCAAAATGGTTTCGTAAGTCAAGGTCGCTAAACTGTCCGGATTTTGTGATTCAAAGATGAGTCGGGCAGGGAACTTTAGAAGTAAAATCTTATAATGGGCTCTTGGGAGGACTTTCTACATATAGTAAGTGAGTTCTCTGAGTAGTATCACAAAAAGTTGATAAGTCTAAGTATGGGAAAACGTCTTGGACATTCGGTATGTTTCGGCAGATTTTTATTAAAGGCATAGAATAATAAAATGAATATATAGGATAGTGTAATAGTATCACTTGTATCGTTTTCGCTCGATTTTGTCGTGATTTTATGAGTCGAGTTTTATATTCTTATGTATGGGTTATTTCGCGAGTCTATTATTAATGAACGCACCTCATTTGATAGGTTGCGATTCTCGTGTTTGAAAGGCATCATCTATTGTCGGCGATCGTCTCATTACCACTATTGGCTAAGGTGAGTCTATAGCCTCGCTTTATACTAGTTATTAAATGATTTTAAACCCGCGAGGGGGAATATATGTTTTATAAACCTAGAACACAATATTTTTATGGTATGCTTTGTCCCTCTATGAATGGACCCGTGGTTGCCTTTAAATTGCATTAAGTGATTGCCTTTGTTAAAACCTCAATTATGGACCGTTAATTAACCTATGATGGGTTAACCGCTAGTACAATTAATAGATCTATGGGGGAAGCCGCCCCGGTTCAGTTTTTGTGGACTTGTCATAGAAGCTTAGGCCCGACCTCCACACTGTTTGAGCATATTGTATTGAGAAGTCAGGTATACGACAATGTACCAATAATCTGGAGGTAACCGACAATTAATAAATCTCTCGTCTTATTAGACTGATATGGGAGTGTCTAAGGGCTCAGTTCCATGAGCTTATTGCAATTTATGCTATATACAATTATCATTGTTGATGCAAATTATTATTTGATGCTTATAAGCATGCCACAAACTTATAATCTTTGCTTGTGTTCAAATTGATTACATAAACCTATAGATTCACTCGGCATTTTTGCTGATTGTTTTACTCACATGTATTTTAGGTAATCAAGAAGTGGAAGCTTGGAGGTCACGGGAATGAAGTTGTGCACTGCTTTTGTTGTTCAAACTCTTTGATTTATTTATCGTTCCATTTTTTAAAACAAACTAATATGTTGTTTTAACTTATCTTTTGGTAACGATTACTTGGGACTACGCTACTCTGACAAATGTTTTAGGAACGATAAATCTAAAACGTCTCTTTTCGAGTCGTTCTTTATAAATTATGTGTTGTTGTATTATTGTTTAACACCCAAAGATGTATTCCGATGCGTGTAAATTTGGGGGTGTTAAAGATTGGTATCAGAGCCATGAGTTATAGAGAACTAGGTCTTTTTTCTAAAAACCTAAACTATAACTGTCGGTTTTATTTTTCAAAGAGTCGGTGCATATGATTTCGCGTGAATTCAGGTTTAAGCTACTTCTGAGATTACAATTTTAGTATACGTTATTACGTATACCTTATTTCCAAGTAATTATAAATAAATACTATGATCCCTTTATTGATATATATTTATATCTAGGATCCCTTTATCGATATATATTTATGTCGTTAAACTTTTCGATAAAAGTTTATCATTTATTAATGATTAACTTAAATAAATACATTGAATTTTCAAGATCTTTCTGTATTTATTTTTGAAGTATTTAAATTGCTTTTATTGCAAATTTTATATTATGACCTTACATATCTCCATCTGCGCGCGTTACTTTTATTGCTTAACCCTTTGAGATATCTATATAGATATCCAAATCGTCTTCTGACTGTTTGTGTTTAGACGTCTTGAAACGTAATTTCTAGACCATTGTGTAGCTCAATGTGTCCTTGGAATAGACTAACCGCTATTTATTGACATTTATATGTATTGACTTCGAAGAGTATTGTTCGCTTATAACTCGGTAACGTCATCGTCATTTTATAAATCATCGTCTAGATTATGGCGCTAGAATTGGAATAAGATTTTACTTATATAAAATTGTATCATTTGTTTTTCATCAACCTTCTCGCTCCCAGAGTGTAGCATGTTAATGTTCCATTCTTTTCTTGTTATGTTTTGTGTTTTTGACAATCGTGGCACCAAGGAGATTTGCCTACATTGCATTTTGGAATCTAAATTACGAACGTCTTTCACCGTCTTGCTTCCTAAATTTCGTGTTGAATACCTTGAAGCATTTTCTGTCATTCATCATGCTATATTTTATTTGATGCTCATTACGAGATTTATTTTTAGTTATTATAAAATCCACAAGACATGTGTGTATATATGTATATATTTTGAGCTGTTAAGAAGTGTCAAAAAATACACTTTATGCAGAAGCTGTAGGGGCAGTATAAACAGGTCAAAACTTAAAAGTAAAACCTGCGTTTTTAAAATAAAATAGTCAAACCTGCACATAACTTGCAGGGGTATTTTGGTCATTTTACATTGGTTTTTAGGTCTCGGGTAAAACTAGAAAGTCGTCTGAAACGTCGTTTTGCATCAAAATGCTTTAGACTCTGAGTCTTGGAGATGTCGTTTATCGGGTCAATTAATCGGCTCATATTTAAAAGTTAAATCTGATAGAAAATTCAGAACATGAGTTTTAAATGTTTCTAAGTTGTTTTGATTTCATTTGAGATCGTAAAATTTTAACAAATATTATTTTACAACTAACGAATACTAGTTGCATGTGAAAATATTTAAAAAATAGAAACAGTACAGGATTAGCAATTACCGGATTAATGGTGTAATTTAAAAACGAATAACACACTTCCTTAAAAGCATGTTGTGTCGAGTATCTTACAAAGAATACACATGTGGATTTTTTTATTCTTTTCATATATATATGACTCATTTGTCATTCGATGTTATTTTATTTTTATTTTCTTTTAACCTTCCACTGATTTGGGAAGAGTTTTGAAGTTTTGTCTTCATATTCTCCGTCGATATTTTTATCGCGTGTCTCATGGCGTTTCCGTCTAAACCTTATAACCTTTTGAAAACTTAACAACTTGTAACCATTTTATTGGTTGTTTTATGAGCTATTATTTGCCACTTTTTGCAAACCTTTGACTACTTTATACGTTGTCATAACGTCACCTTATACTAAATCTGATATTCTTTTACGATTATTTTCACCAATGGTTTTTACTTTGGTCTTATAAAATACTTTTTCGTAACATTAAAAGTTACTTATTGAGAATCTCACAAATTACTTGTATTATATAAATTTATAAACTATTTTAAATTCCATTTTTCAAATGGCATGATTTATATATAAACATAAGAAACGTAATACTTTTCGACGAAATGGAGCACTGCATTGCTAGCCCTAAATTATACATGGCCTGCTCACGTATGACTAATTTAGAAGGAGCCATGCTAGGCTGAATAGTAGTCACCTTAAAAATCTTGATAATAATCAACTTTTTACTTGTATTTATTATAAAGATAAATAAAATGAAATAAAGTGAAAAGAAGTTTTGAAAATCTTCATATTTTTTGCAAGTAGCACAATTTCTATGCATCCGCATATGTTTTCTTACCTTTCGCTAAACGAATTACGTGATTTTAAGTACGTTTTTACTCGATGATTGTTTTCCACTTGTTACTTCATTTTATCTTATAACATTTCTTTTGACCGTGTGTCTAATTACTGATTGTTGGTAAATGACTTGAAAGTCTCGATGTTTTATCCTTCCTTCTCGTCCAATCTTCTTTATGCGACTGGGTAGATCTTAGGAATGTCTCCGCACGTGAATAATGAATTATCACTAGAGTGATTTCCGTATATCCGGGATGACGTCCATCACTCTCGTTTGTCTCGAAATCCACTCTTGTGAACCGTGCTTTGACTTCTCTCTTTAAACACTAACATCGTTCATTTGATTTGTTTTAATTACAAGTGATTATTAGGAATTTTATTTATTAAAATTTTTGTATGGATCTTCTTTCCCATCATGTATCGACCACCGCTAAGTTAACGAGCTGATATTGGTGAACCATCGACCGCACTAACAAAATTTACAACTTGTTTAATCTATTATTTCTTATCGTCTTACCATCAACGCCTTTATTTTTTTATTCTCTTTTTGAATTCATACGACATTTGCTTCGTTCTCTTTTGTACCATTGATTTCGTATTAATTGTTGACTATTATTTTCATTCGTATTCGTTTGTTATCTTGTCACATTTCGAATACCCGAATATATCCCATGTTATTTTGAAATAATAAACACCTTTATGTATTTCTACAAAGTATTATAAATTTTTTATGGAACTTGTCTACATTTTCTAATGATTTTCAATCATCGAAATAACCATCACAAGTAAAAGGTCAAATTTATACACCATATTTTGTATAACTAAAACTAATGTTTAAAAAAAATTATGTTCTATCTTTTGAACTAATTGACTTATCATACTTTAATTTTAATGTAATGAAATTTCTGATTTATTTTACATTCCTAATAATGATTTAATTTGGAATTATATTTTCTAATTGTAACAATCAATATGAGTTTAATTTATAAAATTCATGTCATTCTTTCAAAGTTTCTTAAGACAACCAAAATAAATTATGAAGCTATTTAACTTCTATCTTTAATATATCATCTTTATCGAGAAAGTACCTCAACTGAGTTTTAAGGTAATACCAAATCCGGGACGGATAATTGTGACAAACGTTATTTTAATGTTAATATTTAATTCATTCTTCGCTCTCATTTTTCTAGTATTGTGAATTATTATGTTTTACGGTTACATGATTCGAGATCCCTCGTCGATCGTTAATCTTAAATCATTTTACCACATCTTGTTCGTTTATGCGTTTATTGAATTCATTTTTATCTCGTTCTATTCCTCGTATTGAAGATTACTATTTTATTCTGAGTTTAAAATGAATCTCGGGAAGCAGTGTATAAGAAGAAACGATAAGTGTCACCAGGATTTATGCGTGTACTTGTGGAATGATTGAGGACCGAATCTCTTAATGAATGGAGTTAATAAATTTGTTACAACCTCGAGGAGTATGTTGAAGCTGACACCGCAAGTGGAAAGACTCTGTAGATCAAGTGGTTATTATCAAGGGTTCGTTCAAGGTTTTCTCGATGATTAACGATGGAAATCTATACTTGATGTTATTGTTCGACATTTTATTTTATGTACTTATGTGGTATGTGATCTAGTCAAATGATCGTAAGTTGTGAGAAGTTGAGACGGAATCATCCGATGACGTCCGATCATGTAGAACATATATTATGTAATATCTTTTTGACTTTCAACGACGATGTTTATTAAGACTTTAATGCGCGTTGGCGAAAGTGAGATGGTGTCTTTGTATTATCTTTTGAGTGAGGACCCGCGTGTGAGCACCCTCCGATGACGAAAATGTTTTTCTTGTTAATTCTTTTTGATGTGTGTCCATGGTTATCCGGCCAGTGGCTATCCTTTAAATTGCAACATTCTTTTTAACTGGACTTATCCGAAAATCCTGTCACCTATTCTTGTCGTCGAATGAGCTTCGTGTGATTCATAAAATTTTCATGTATCGAGCTTGACGAGTGACTGGTGGATAAGGATTTATTTATTCCTTTTTGGTGAGATACAACTTGACGACAAGTTGTGTTTTGTAAAAGAACCAGTGGAGATCGTGGATCGAGATTCACGTGGGAACGTGAAGACTTCTTTATAAGGAATGCCCTCATCCTTCCGGGTAGTGAACAACTCGTGTATGAGATGAGTTGAGCGCCGGGACGTCGCTCCCTTAAGGTGGTGAGGATGTAAAACCCGTAAAAATAAGGTCATAATTTAATTCTACTTTCAATTATTTTGAAGTATTTTATAACGTTAAATATTATTATGTTTAACGGTTTAAGTTGAAACCGATATTAAATATTATATTTTAATATTTTGACGAGTAACGAGGACTACTAGTGATCGCGATACCGACGGATGCCAAAAAATTTATATTTTATTATCGATCGTTTCGATATTTAATATTTTCGACGATGTCGTTTTAATTACGTATCGAGTCGTTATATTATTATTTTTCGTGTGCGTTTAAACTTTTAAAAAGTATTTTTACGAAACCCGAGTCTCGTAAATATTTAAAAATTTGCAATTTACATTTTTACCCTTTTAAACTATTTTATTACATTTTGGACAAAAACTATCACAAATTGGCAAAAACTACCCTAACCTTACACTATATATATGTTTTCCACTAACACAATTCATTTTAAAAAAAAAATTCATTAAAACAAAAATCACCATCTTTCTTCTTCGTTTTCCATTTTGGCCTACACCACCACCATCCATTCCATCAATTTTTTTTTATGATCAACTTTGATCCATCCAAAAATAAAACAAGTCCCATTCCTATTTTTGAAAGGTGATTCTAATGATACTATTTTTACTTACATGCATTGAGTTTTGAATTTTGATAAAAAAACTAGGCTTGTTAGGTGGTGATTTTGATCATGCATGTGTTAGAGATGATGATCAAATGATGTTTATGTAATGTTTTTGTTAAAAAGTTGAATTTTAATTTTTGCGTTTTTGATTTTGATGATGATACAAGTGTTAGGATTGGTTTATGGTGATGTTAGGATGTTAGAATGATGATAAAAGTTGTTGGTTTTGATCAAAAACTTGATTTTGTAAGAGATTTTTATAGTCAATTTTAGGCAGTAGGTTTGAGGCTATTTTCGAGGGTCTTAAGTTTGAATATAGGATGATATGATGGGATTATGATATAAAGTAGGCCTTCCAACTCCAAACGAGGTGGAAGTTACACTAGTTTGATTTTCGTGTACCGGGAGACGAGTGTTGACACAATCCGAAAATTGTTGTCGATATCTGGATCGAATCTCGGGGACTATAAAATGAGTTTAAAAATGATTCAAGGGCTGTTCTCAGGCTCCTAGTTTAGTATTTTGAGTCTATTTTTAGAATCAAGTGGCGGTTTTACAAATGGAGTTGTTTAGAATGGTCAAAATGGTTTCGTAAGTCAAGGTCGCTAAACTGTCCGGATTTTGTGATTCAAAGATGAGTCGGGCAGGGAACTTTAGAAGTAAAATCTTTTAATGGGCTCTTGGGAGGACTTTCTACATATAGTAAGTGAGTTCTCTGAGTAGTATCACAAAAAGTTGATATGTCTAAGTATGGGAAAACGGCTTGGACATTTGGTATGTTCCGGCAGATTTTTATTAAAGGCGTAGAATAATAAAATGAATATATAGGAGAGTGTAATAGTATCACTTGTATCGTTTTCTCTCGATTTTGTCGTGATTTTATGAGTCGAGTTTTAAATTTTTATGTATGGGTTATTTCTCGAATCTATTATTAATGAACGCACCTCATTTGATAGGTTGCGATTCTCGTGTTTGAAAGGCATCATCTATTGTCGGCGATCGTCTCATTACCACTATTGGCTAAGGTGAGTCTATAGCCTCGCTTTATACTAGTTATTAAATGATTTTAAACCCGCGAGGGGGAATATATGTTTTATAAACCTAGAACACAAGATTTTTATGGTATGCTTTGTCCCTCTATGAATGGACCCGTGGTTGCCTTTAAATTGCATTAAGTGATTGCCTTTGTTAAAACCTCAATTATGGACCGTTAATTAACCTATGATGGGTTAACCGCTAGTACAATTAATAGATCTATGGGGGAAGCCGCCCCTGTTCAGTTTTTGTGGACTTGTCATAGAAGCTTAGGCCCGACCTCCACACTGTTTGAGCATATTGTATTGAGAAGTCAGGTATACGGCAATGTACCAATAATCTGGAGGTAACCGACAATTAATAAATCTCTCGTCTTATTAGACTGATATGGGAGTGTCTAAGGGCTCGGTTCCATGAGCTTATTGCAATTTATGCTATACACAATTATCATTGTTGATGCAAATTATTATTTGATGCTTATAAGTATACCACAAACTTATAATCTTTGCTTGTGTTCAAACTGATTACATAAACCTATAGATTCACTCGGCATTTTTACTGATTGTTTTACTCACATATATTTTAGGTAATCAAGAAGTGGAAGGTTGGAGGTCACGGGAATGAAGTTGTGCACTGCTTTTGTTGTTCAAACTCTTTGATTTATTTATCGTTCCATTTTTTAAAACAAACTAATATGTTGTTTTAACTTATCTTTTGGTAACGATTACTTGGGACTACGCTACTCTGACAAATGTTTTAGGAACGATAAATCTAAAACGTCTCTTTTCGAGTCGTTCTTTATAAATTATGTGTTGTTGTATTATTGTTTAACACCCAAAGATGTATTCCGATGCGTGTAAATTTGGGGGTGTTAAAAGTATTGTTGTTGAAAATTATTCCAATTAATATGGCCATTTTGTGGTCCATAGTTTCTTCTAGGTGTCTTTGATCTTGATCAAGAATTATTTTTATTCCTCCTAGGTGTTGGAATTTTACTTCTAGGTCGTGATTTAGCTTGATCATCTCTTTTTGGCGTAGGTGTTCTACTTCTAGGTTTAAATTCATTTCGTACTCTTGGAGGAGTAGATGTTTGTCTAAAAGTTTCTAGTTCCATTAGAGGTTTACTCAAGGGCTTGTAGAATTTATCTAGAGTAGGCTTTTCAATTATAGGTACTTTGACCTTGTTAATAAGAATATGTTTTGGTCCTTCACATAAAATAGACTTTTCAGAAAGATCAGGACTTTCACACAAATCTTCTTCTAGCCGCGGTTCTTTAGCTCCACCCGCGATTCCATAACAATAAGGAACCGCCCCATATGCTGTAGAACCGCGTACAGGGGTGTATTTTTCTGAAAACCTAACTTTTTTTGTTTCACTAGTTGATGCTTCATTAGTGTCATATCCTAGCCCAAGTCTTTCCTTAGAATGAATTTTTTTGTTTAACATATCATCAAGAGCATTAGTACCTCTCATGAACTTTTCAAGTCTAATGGAGGTGCTCTTGAGGTTTTCATTTTCTTGTCTAAGGTTTTCACATTTTAAGCATCCTATATCTACTTCTTTGTTTTTATCAAGCTTAGATAATTTCTCTTTTAGCTCACTAATCTCATTCTCAAGCTTATCTAGTTGATTTTAGCACTTTGTTCTTTTCAATGAATTTAAGACTAAGCTTATGCAAGTTATTGTATTGGCCTTCTTATTCACTATCATCTTGAGAAGAACTATTATTGCTATAATAATCGGTTTCGGAAGTACCTCTTTAGAAGTGTGAGCCATGAGACATTTCTCATTTTTGAGGTTGTCATCAACATCTTCACCGCTATCGCTCCATGAACCTCCAACAAACGTCGTGTGGTTCTTGTCACGTGAAGGATTAGGACAATCACCGATGAAATGATTTGGATCACCACATCTTAATCATTTCCTATCACCTTTATCATCTTTGGCAAGTCGGTTTTTGGAGAAGGGTTTCTTGTCGTTGTTTAGTTGCCTCATGTATTGACCTCGTCTTTTAAAGAAATTCTTAAAGTCTCTAACCGCCATGGCATATTCCTCATCATCACTATCCGAGGAGATTTCATGGTCACTTTGCTCCTTCATGGCCTTGAGTGCAAGAGACTTTCTTTCACTATTAGTTTTCACCATTTCCGAGTCCTTCAAAATTATCATCTCGTGATCCTTCAAGTTACCAATGAGTTCATCGAGTGATAATTTGGCGAGATCCTTTGATTCTTTAATCGCCGTGACTTTAGCTCTCCGCTTTGGATGCAACGCCCTAAGAAACTTCCTAACATTGTTCTTGCTAGAAAAAGCTTCATGAAGTGCTTTTAGACTGGTAATAATAGTGTTAAATCTAGCAAATGCATTATCAATAGTTTCATCTTCTAAGATGAGAAATTGTTCATATTGTTTAACAAGAAGATCGATTTTACTTTCTTTGACTTGGCTATTACCTTGGTGGGTTACTAAAAGAGTGTTCCAGTAATCTTTAGCGATTTCGCACATAAAAATCCTTTCGTACTCTTACTTTGGTAAAGCATTATAAATCACCATTTTAGCCTCATTATTTTTAGCAAGTTTCCTTTTAGTATCATCATTAGCTTTGTCAAGAGTGACTATCTCTTTACTTTTAGAAACTTCATTATATTGATAAGGCAAAAAATCACCATCAGTAATAACATGCCAAAGATCTAAATCTTTTGATTTCACATAAGACTCAAATCTATCTTTCCAATAAATAAAACTATATGTTTCCAAAATAGGTGGTCTTTGCATGGATTGCCCTTCTAGATACTTATTGAAATCCATAGATCGATTCAAGTTTTAAAATACAATATATTTAAAAAGCCTTGAGGAACCACGCTCTGATACCAATTGTAGAAACTAGAAGGGGGCGGGGGGGGGGGGGGGGGGGGGGGGGGTTAAATAGTTTCTTAAATTTACTTGTGAAAGATTGGTTTTTAAAAAATCCTTTTCCAAAACTTAGGCTTGAGTATTTATGTGAAACCTTTGTATACACAATATGAACAAGGTATAGTGAAACTAAAATAATAATCACAAGTATAAAGAATAATTAATGTAAATAGATAAGGGAAGGAAAGATCAAACCAAACACCAAGGATTTATAGTGGTTTGGCAACGAAGCTCACTCTTCGTTCCTACTCCACTCCTCGGGTACTCCTTACTCGAGAGTTCACTAATCAACAAGCTCCTTAAGTTGGAGAAACCATACACAACGTCGCTTAACCAGTTTCTGACTCTAAGCTAAAAGTCAAGCCCTAATCTAAGCTAGGGCCAATCTACACCAATATACTTTAAGAACCAACTATTAACCTTAATACATACACAACTTCCAAATAGACACAACTACTTGGATCTTCACAACAATGACACAATGATGAATAAATAAGTTTGGATCTTCAATGGATCTTTTGAGGTAGACACAACACTTCAAGGATGATAGTGTTCTTCTCTTTGCACTTTAAGAGGAAAAGATGAGAGGAGAAAGATTCACTTCTAAACAAGTAGTAATCAAATAAATGATCAAGGATTTGAGTAATTTAAGAAGTATGAAAGAATCTGGAAATTTATGTGCAAAAGAGGTGAATTGAAAGTCTGAGAATTATATACTAATTTATAAGACAAACATCCAACGGATATATCTGCCCGCGGTTCCTTATTGGATCCCGCGGTTCCTTATCGATAAGGAACCGCTATAGGAGCTATGGAACCGCCTGCATAGACTCCGCTCCCTTTTGTCTTTTAGTGGATTGGTTCGAATATGGGGATTAAAATATCCTGAAAGGATATTCAAAACCAAGATAGAATATGCCATTTTCAAATTTCAAATTTTCAAATAATTAATTTAATAAAACATTTTGTTAAAAAGAATGTTTAATAAAAAACTTGTCACACTTAATAAAAAGTGAGTTTTAAGAAAATATTAAATCCTTGATCACTTAATTAGTATGAGTACTTGTTTGTTCATACCTTAAGTGATAATGGTTGAAATGAAAAATACTTGAACTCAAGAATTCGTTTTTCATTGTTTTCGTAAATGCTTGTTTTTATATATTGTCATAATCAAAACAAAGCAAGACCGAAAATGTAAGTAACGTTTTTAGGCATCATTGCATTAACACTCTAGGTTTTTAGATTTAAGATATTGAACAACACATACAATGCCTCCGCTAGCAATCCCCATCACAAATTTGTCAACGTCACCATTTGCAATGTGGTAGATTGCTGGAGCAGTATCTCAAAATGCATCTATTGTTATTCATAAATGGGTCATTTTAGATTAGGTTTTTTTTTCTGTAATGGGTTGTACTAATAGATTTAAGTCTTAAGTATAAGGGAAATGGATGTAAGAAGTCAAAAGGGCTGAAGATCATTCAAGTATATTTATACGCATCAAACTCTCTTTGTGAAGAGGAGTTTTACTATCATAAAGTCTATGAATACAGATTTAGCTCGTTCGTTATTTATAAAGTCATAAAAAAAATGGATAAGAAGGTGAATGATGAATAATGAAAAAGAGATTGTATACTTAGAATACTGAAAACAGAAGAGCAACTTTTCTTGAACTAAATGAGGTTGTACGCTTTATTTCCTCATTCTTGGGGCCTCAAGAACTTTATTAGCTGCAGTTTTGCTTGTTCAAAAAAAATCATCATTCACATCAATCAAATAACACACACGACAGTACGATTAAATAGTTACACGTAGGGATGAGTGTAACACCTCCAATTTCGGTCATATCAGAGGAAGGGTCCTTGGGTGTTACTTATATGATTCAAGCTCATAATCATAGAAAACGGCTGAAAACGAGTCGTTTTAATAAACATCCATTCATTTTCATTCAATAAAGGTAAAATTTCATACACGGTCCCAGATAAATTAAAGATTACCAAACACAATAAAGATAAAAATTCTTTGAATGGATATTATTTATAAAAGCGTGCCAAAACATTTCAAATTAGCAAGCTTCACGAAACCTCCTTCCCCGAGTGCCTTCCCTATGGACCTGAGATAAAACATACTAAAAAGTCAACAAAATTTGTTTATTGAATATATAGAGTTTAAATTAAATAAAGAGAACACAAGTATTTTAAATAACCCTCCATGGTTAATAATTCATCGAAAGACAATTATGTTGTACGAACATAATTATCGGGTCATTACATAAGCCTCGTGACTTTCAACGTTAACATATATTATTTCAGCCCAACACACCTAGCCAAGTGCGTATATTTCTCTTATACAATGCATCCGATGTTTTATTACTAGTTTGTCACAACACCACGCGATAGCTAGTCACGACTGGATTGGGAGTCACCCCAATAGATTTATCCATAGTTTTAGCGTTCCTTCGATTAACAATTCACGATTCATGGGTCTTTTAAGGCTAAAACTAGCTTATGTAATAACTTTCATCTAAGCATACAATCGGGTTACTTGTGTTCTAATTTAAAACAAATAGGGTTTACCACAACTTCTGGTTGCACCCATTCATGGGTTTACAGCAACTCTTGTTGTACCCTTCATTTTCAATAATTAATTTTCAAGTAAAATAGAGCTTCCACAACTTTTAGTTACACCATTCAATTGGTTTACCGCAACTTACAGTTGTACTCTTTATATTTAATAAAACAAACATGTTATCCCCCTCGCAGGTTTCTAAAACAATTAAAGAATTTAAAAGCGAGGCTATAGACTCACCTTATCCAATAGTGGTAATGAGACGATCGCCAATGATTATGATGCCCGTTTAAACATGAAAACCGCAACCTTTCAAAACTAAGATGGGACTTTTGTTAGATTATCCAAAATCAAATTGGATCAAAAGCTATGAATGTGTTTGTCTGTTGTATAGATGACGACAACAAAGGGTGGGAGAGAAGCTCTATGTAAAAAAAATTAATAAAAATGGTGCTAGAGGTATTGTTAGGTGAAAATTTTGCTTTATATAGTTGTAATAGTTTAGGGTAGATTTTTTCATTTAGGCATTCTTTTGGACAAAAAAAGTAATTTAATAGTTTATAGGGTACAAAATGACTATTAGTCAATTTTAAAAATATTTACGGGACTCGAGTTTCATAAAAATACCTTTCAAAGGTTAAAATGCTTCATAAATATAATAATATAGCTTCGACACGACTTAAAACGTAATTAAATCGAGAACGTCGAAAATATTAAATATCGAAACATCGATTATAAAACGTAAATTTTTGGGCATCCGTCGGTATCGCGGTCACTAATAGTTCTCGTCATTCGTTAAAACGTAAAACAAGAGAAATAGAAATAAATACAATAAAATCATTCATATGATAATTTGAGAAAAGAATATCGATATCTAACGTATTCCTTGCCGGTTTTCATCTAAACGACATTCTTACGTTAAGTTTCAAGATATAACCTTCTCGGTTAGCCGATAATTTAAAATTCTCATTAAAGTAAACATATAATACTTAATAGTCGATATTAAAATATCGACCTGAAATTGACGGATTGTCCCGAAGATCAACTTACGTTCTTTCTCGATTGCTTGTTTAAATCAAAGAGATAAATGTATTTTGGTCCTTGTATTGAGTTCCATGAGACTTGATATTAGGAATTTGACTTTGATTCAGTTGCTTAACTCCTTTATCGATAATATAAACAGGTTCTTTTATGAAATGCAACTTACCGTCGATTCATACTTCATCAAGAGGGATAAATAGATATTCTTCGGAAATAAATTTCTTTAATTTCGACATATGAAAAAGTATTGTGAATTCATGGTAACTCTCAAGGTAATTTTAGTTTTCATGCCACCGGACTCACTTTCGATATCATCTTGAAGGGTCCAAACTAACGGGGACTTAACTTCCCACATTTTCCAATATATAACAACTTTTACATGGTGATAGCTTTGGCATAACTTTTTCGACCTACCTAGAATTCCGAAGGTTTTCACCTCACATCGTCATAACTTCTATGTCTACTACGAGCAGTCAACAAAAGATGCATAGTTAGCACGATCGATTTATTTATCGAAATAAAATGAGCAGAATCAATCAATCAACATTGACAGAAATTGAATTAAATCCATACTGAGTTTTCGAGAGCTTAATAATGAATCCATTGTAATATGCTCCTACTTCCCAAATGATAACGAATAACACAATCGTAATCACTTAAAGGCTTATTTATCTCTTTTTATTCCAAAATACATTGTAGGCTCTTACTATCGGTGGATATCGTACAATTAGTGCCATACAATTAATGTCTCCATATGAAAAGAGTTAAAATCACCACATCCAATTACAAGTCATGGGTTGTGTAGTTTCCTCATTCTTCCTAAGCTTCCTAGAAGCATACAAAAATCAAAGCAGCTTCAAATCCTTTAAGGGATGTATCACGATCAACAACAAAACCTTTACTTCTTCCGGGTAACGATAAGATCGGCGTGCTGCAAAATTTTCTTATCATGGTTTGAAAAGATTTCTCTTCATCATCGCCCGACACATACGGTTCATTCTTTTTAGTTAGCTTAGTTAATGGTTTTGATATCAAAGAGAACCCTTCAATAAACCTTCGGTAGTAACCAGCCAAATCCAGAAATTGTCGTACTTTAGTTGGAGTAGTCGGAGCATTCAAATTTTTGATGGCCTTAGTTTTCACAGGATCGACTTGTACCTCACTTTTATCAGTCACATGTCAGTGAAATCGTAAGGAACTAAGCCAAAGATCACACTTTCAGAATTTCGCGTACAAATTTTCGTTCTTTAACAAGTTCAAGATAATCTTTAAGTGTTCGACATGCTCTTCCTTGTTCTTAGAGCAGATTAGAATATCATCAAAGAAAACGATCACGAATTTATCAATATACGGTTTACATATACGATTCCTTAAGTCAATGAATACATCAGGTGTATTAGTCAAACCAAAAGGCATAACACGAAGCTCATAATGATCATCGCGAGTTCTAAATGTCGTAGTAGGAATATCTTCTTCGCGTGTGTGAAGTTGATGGTAACCAAAATGAAGATCAATCTTGGAGAAATCACGAGAATCTTGAAGTTGTTCAGGTAGATCATAAATTCATGGATGCGGATAACAATTCTTGATCGTTAGCTTATTCAGCTCTCGTTAAACGGTGCACATATGGAACGAACCATCTTTCTTCTTAACAAATAGAATAGGAGACCCCAAAGTGACGAGCTCGGTAGAATAAAACCTTTACCAGATAGTTCTTGCAACTGCACAAATATTTACTTCGGTTCGGGTGGTGCTAATTGATATGGCGCACGTGGCACAGTTATAACATCAAGAATTAGATCAATTAGGGATTATATTTGCCTTGGAGGAAGAAGCTCTGGAAAATCTTCTAGAAACACTTCAGGATAGTCACGAATGACTACAGTATTTCTACTTACTTCTCTAATAATTACTTCTTCGATACTTGAGCTAGGAATAACTCACAACCTTTTTCGAGACACTTACGAGCTCTAACGCACGAAACGATTTTTAGTTTAGAATTATTTTTCCCTTTAGTTTCCTCATCAGCCTTGCCTTGAATTATGTGTCTCATGACCTAATAAGCCATGCAGACAACTTCATAAATAATAAATGGCTTAGAAGAAGTCACATCACCGTGTATATTATTGGTCAGCCGTGAATATATTGGTTCACCTAGACATTTCGGGTTCCACCATTATTGGACATAAAGGATTCAACTCGTGGAAACACTTGGTATATCCACCAATGTTAGTTCCCTTAAGTTTCAGATTGTACAACACTTGCTCCATACTTTGAAAATACTTCGAGGACAAACTCCTCTGTTAACCGTTTCCTCACCTTAGTCCACGGTGTCCCATAAGTAACGATACCTATGGAAGTAATTCTGCCATTCCACCAAATCAATGCACGACCTTGGAGAGTAGCGATTTCAAACTGCACCTTATCCTCCTGATTAGGTCACTGATTTGAAAGACTGATGCCAGATTTTCAACATCTGACATAATTCTCCATCATCTTTAGTCCCCTTAAGAGTCTACGGTTTGAACTTTATGAATGAAGTGTAGTTATAGCCTCTAATTTCGGGCACATTTGTTCCATAAGTACCACGGACATTATTGGATCCAGCTTCAGCTCCACCGGTTCCAGTTCCACAAGTTGTAGCTTCACCTCTAGTTCCAGATCCATCATTCATGTTGGCCATGAATTCGGTTAAAGATACAACAACTTACTCACTAATAACTTGGCGCATTTGTGATTCAGTCATAGCTTTCATTGACTGCATGATTCTTGTGCAACGCAAATCAAATCATAATGTGTATTCATTCAATGGTTGCGTGATACCATATGAATTTACAAGATAAAATCAAAAAAAGATAATAATATAAAGATGTTGAATTAGGAATCAAGAGATAGTCATTCCATTGATCACAAACTAGTACAAGTTGTGTGACAATCGTCACTTTATGGTTGATATTTTATTCTCAAATATTATTTTAAAACATTATTTTAATGTTATATTATGAACTCACTCATTTATGGGAAGAAATTTGGGTTTACATCTTGAAGTAGCATCGACTACGTCTAAACCGGAGGATTCTACGTTACGTGCTTACGTTTACATACACCGTTTTGGTGACAGTCCGACACTTCAGGAAATAAATTTATCCGTAAATATTATTTTGGGATTTTGAATTTGTGTTAGTTCATAAACTAACAAATTTACGAGAAGAGATTAGGACTTATGTGAATAATTTAACGTCCTTTACGACTAAACCGGAAACCTTAGGATTACGTATTTACGTTTTTAAACTCTGTTTTTGATGAGACAATTTTTATTAGATTCCTTTTGTGTCGTTGATTCATAATTTATAAAAACATTTTTCGTAAAACGACCCGAGGGCACGCAAATCGAGGAAACTAGAATCGAGGAATACCCGTAAATTAGTGGGATGAGACAAAACAAGTTTTTCCCCACCCCACTAATATGGGACGGCTAAGAGAGCTCCACCACATCAATGATGTGTCAAAGCTTCACTAGGAAGCATAAAAACATGTATATACTTCTCTAATACCATTCAACCTAAACCATTTTCTCACAAAACACACATGCAATACCACTCATTCTCTCCTATCATCTCTCTCTAAAATTCGTCCCAAATCAAGAACATAGACCCCTTTTTTGATTAAATTTAGCCATAAACTTTGTGTTATTAACACATATGATGATGCTCCTTTGAAACCTTGAAGATTGGAGGTGATTCTAACATCCAAGGAGGTGATTTGATGATGTCCTAGGGCTGATTTCTATAAGAAGTTTACAAAGATTGGTGGTCTTCAAAGTTGGTATTGATCTATCACAAGTTTTTCCATCAAAATTCAAGCCTTGATCATAACCTACACAACCTTGGTGGTATAGAGATTGTTCTTCCTATCCTCTTGTTATTTTGATTATGTAATCTTGTATTTTCTTTATTTATGTATATGTATATGATGATGAATGATGATTAAAAATATTATGTGGGGATTTGGTGTTGATAGATTTGATAAACATGGGTAAAAAGATGGAAAACCACATGTAAAATTGTTAAATCTTGCTTAATAAGATGGCTGTATAAAAACAGTAAGTAACCAAATGATAAACTGATAAAATGGCATAGTGGAATCAATTTACAGTAAGTATTAGGTGTTATACACTTGTGAGAGTTGGACATGCAATGGAATCATCAAAATGAGTAAGATATGATCAAAACAAGATTAGAGTGCAAATCTGCCTACACTGTTTTGGACGAATTTATTAAAATATTTAGAAGTTGATTCATCAGTAGCTATAATGGAACAAAATGAAGCACGTATCATTTAGTTTCTTTCATAAATATTTGAGGTCCTATCTCATTATAGAACTCTAGATATGGACATTTTAGTGGACTTAAAATTTAGGACTGATTTTGTAAATAAATAGTATATAATATAAGCACTCAAAAATTTATATAAAATATACATATATAAAACCTACTAGTTGATATTAATTATAAATAAAGATATATATATATATATATATATATATATATATATATATATATATATATATATATATATATATATATATTGATATTAAAACGGGACATGTTATATAAATTACAAGTATAAATGTTTTTCCAAGTTATAAAACTATATACCTAAGTTCTACGTCTTTTCGGCTAAAACCGAAAGATTAACGTTTTTGTCAAATTAAACTTAGACGGTCGGACCCGTCTAATGTAAACTTTTATATACTCACATACTGATATATGAACTTATATAACAAGAAAAAACCGATAAAACCCGAGCTTTACAACATATAGACATTAACGGGCCAAAGTAGCCTTATTGGACTATTAACCCGACTAGTTTGGTAAAACACTTATAAACTTACTTATTGGGCTTAACCCACTTGGGCCCAACATGTAAAGTATAATACTGATAATAAAAGTGTAAAATGGACTAATATAAGGTATTGGGCTTATAATAGGCTTATTGGGCCTAAAACATGTAAATAAGTAAAACTAGTAAACTAGTATAAAAGTTACCAATACATAACACTAAAATGAGTAAATGAGAATGTATAAACCCACTTGATCATCATCATATATATAAAATCATCATATGTATACATAATTGTTATTTTTATAAATTCATTGGACAAGAGTCTAAGACAAGTATTATTTTTCTAGGTTTTCGTGATTGAAGCACGTACCGTACATCCAAATCGCCGATAACCGCCTTCCCACATCAACGTGAGTTCATAGCCTCGCACTCTTTTAAATGTTTTTAGGAAATGTTTTATAAACCCGCGAGGGAGATAACATGTTAGTTTTGATAAAATAGGACACTATTTTTCCCGATTGTTTGTTTATTGATTTGGACCCGAATGGTTGTATGACCTGATGAATGATTATATGACCCGACTTATGAAGTAAAATGGATTATTAAAGTTAGGTTATGTCACTAAAAGTCCCATTAGCATGAATTGTGAACTACCGGGATTTGGTAGACGCTTGTTCATATAATAGTACTATTTGGGGACGATCACCCCAGTTCGCGCCTTGACGGTTGACCCAGTCGTGCCACATTGATTGGTAAGCGAATTTATGTATGAGAAGATTTCCATAGCGTGTTTTTTGTGACGACACGCTAACTAAGATGGGAAAATTGAGTTTCGGGTTAGCTACCCGTTGTTTGTTGTAGTAAGGTAACAATGTCATGCGGCTTATAATAATCCAAATAACGAAATACTACTATACGCACTGAATTACGATATATTGCCTTACTAGCAATACGGGGTCTTATTATTGATATTATGTTCGTGTTTTGGTTTTACATAACCATATTCATATAACGGTTTTTATTTAACTCTATAAAACGTTATAAAACGTATTGTTTGAGGTTTTTACGACAATGGTTCGTATAATGATTTTGAAGGCAAACGCCTATATTATGATTTTTGATAAGGATTTATATAAAATGACTTTGGATATTTTATGGCCTATTACAAAGATTTGTACAAAATGATTTTCGGTAATAATTATATACTGATGATATATTAATGGTTTTATTAAACTCTATGAATTCACTCGGCGTTTTCGCTGACCTTTTCTTTTAACATGTTTTGTCTCAGGTACTTGAAGGTAATTCTCGGGAAGACGAAAAGAATTCATGGTCCACACTTTAATAAAAATTTCCATTCAAATGATTTGTAAAATTTGTATGAAATAATATGACTTGGGACCTATGTAAATTTGATATTTATGAATGGAAATGCTTTATTATTAAACAACGCGATTTTTAAGCATTGTCTATGATGTGAGTAATGTGCTATCCTGTAACACCAACGAGTCTTCCGCTGTATTGAATTGTGTAAATTTGGGGGTGTTACAGTTTGGTACCAGAGCTCTCGTTATAGAGAACGAAAGATTTTTAAAACCAAGGTTTTGAATAAAACATTTCAAAATCTTTTAGGTATAAACATTTTTCTAAAAATGTCTAAAAATCTTTTGACTATAACGATGCCGAAGAATTCCCGAGTTACCGACAAGGCCAGACTGAGAAGTGTTATTGTAATATATATATATATATATATATATATATATATATATATATATATATATATATATATATATATATATATATATATATATATATATATATATATATATATATATATATATATATATATATATATATATATATATATATATATATATATATATATATATATATATATATATATATATATATATATATATGTTGTAATTTGATTACATGATTGTTTGATGATTGTCTGAATATTTATACGTGGTATTTATACGACGTAGATTGTCACAAGGAACCCTAACTCCCCTAGCAAATTAATCTAAGTTATTTCTGTAGGAATTCTAGCTATTCCAGATCTAAACCAAGTTGTGGATATTTATGATCCCAACAAAATGGTTGATATTCATAGAAACGTTGATAGTAGTTGATTGTGATATTGAAGAAGAATTGGCGAGATTAAAAATGATATCGATGTCATGACGATCTTTCCTTATAGAGTGGAGTTTGAAAAAACGTTACCACCTGGAAAGATGTCATCTGATTTGTTGTCACCCAATTCTTAAATTTGAAATCGAAAGGGTGAATGTTGCACTTGAGGCTGTCATTGGAACCATTACCCAAAAGCCTCATGCCACTAGTACCTTTCCGAGAAGTATAACTGAATGTGTGAGTCATTTCGTACTAGTGACTCATTTGATAACTATTGACCAAGGAGCTATAAGATTGGAAATTTAGTGATGATCATATCGAGCTTTCATTGCCCTTTCAAGGTTTATGAATAAGGTTGAAAGTATTGGAGAATGAGGTAGGATATGGCATTGAGTATGATTTGGCTGAAACTTGAATAAAAGTAAAATTTAACTTGTATGGAATATGAGATTGTTAAGAGGAAGTCGTTAAGTCCTGTGATTGAATTATAAGGTTTTAATTGATTGTTGATTCGTGTTAAGTGTTGTTCCTAGGCCATTTTCCAATGATGAGGATGCCCAGTGTCCAATAAATAAATTGAAGAAATCTTCTTCTGAATTGGGACCGATGGATCTTTCGGGACATGTGGAACACCTAATGACTCTTGTAAATTAGTATTCATTGTGGTATCTTTTAAAAATCCCTAACTTAACTGAGACATCAGTTGGTAGGATGAGTTTTTTTGGAATTGTATGACATAGTGACACGTAAATGTGTTACGGTACAATTTTGACTTGTTTGTGATTAACGAAAAGACTACCTTTGATTGCTAAATTCTACATGTATCGATATTATCTATCTTTTTCTTGCTTCTTACTAATGTTCGCATTAGTGATGCAACCATTGAACAAGTACTCATCTCGATTTGAGTTACGTTGTGGATTATTGTTTTCGAGCGCCAGCAAGGTCATGAACCTCATGATTATTTGGCTAAAGCTCATTTCCTATCATATTGTAGTTAGTTCTTGGTGAACAAGCTTTCATCACTCTTTTGTAGATCACTCATTGTTTTTATAAGATAAAACAGTATCCCTTGAGAAAAATTGAATTTTCATCACTATAAGGATTATTCAAAGTGAGATTTATAAGTGATTGTTATTGAAATGAAGTTGTTTATAAAACACCTTGGAAAAATTAATTGTTTTCATAACAAAGAAAATCTCTGTAAATTTATTTTTGATTCTTATTTAAGAATTAAGCATGAAAATGTTTTTATTATAAACATGATGATAAAATTTTGACGAACTGAGTATTGCATCGTTAATCTTGAAATTGTATATAGTTGTGCGCCTACATACAATTTGGAAGGGACCATGCAAGACTGATTAGTAGTCACCATGAAATTATTAATAAACATTAAATTTTCTTGGAAGATTTCGAAAGATTAAAATTTTATGAGATCTGCAAGAAGTGCAAAATAGGTACATATTGTTAGGGACACCTACATATGTGCCCGTACTATTTATTCTTCTGAGTCGAATTTACTCATCTGTGGAAATTGTCTTATTTGACAAATTGATATTCCCTTCTTGTCCAATTCTCCCGTGGTGAGATTCTTTGGAAAAGTATCTGATTATCGAGTGTAGATACCAGACTGGATGTATCGACGTTCCTATCTTTTCTTTTGATTAGATTTCATTTGAATGACCTGGGTAACGATCCGAGGAGCTTTCGAATGCGTATTCAAATTATGAAAACATGGGTTATATTCATATTAATTAAATGTTTTCGTTTGTATCCGATCTGAAATTCTATCGCGTAGATTATGCGTTGACCTTACTCTTTTAAGGTTAGTTATGTCTCTAGATATCCTTGAATTGTGAAGGATTATGAGTTATTATTAGTCTTTTGAGAAATTCACATCTTATCGACGGCAATAAAACTGAAAAGTTGATAGTGCCAGTAGAATGGGTTGATTGATTATGACATGACGACATTGTCTTAACTGATGGGAACTCGAATAGAATTCCCCTAAATGATAAGATGTTGATTATCAAAAGTGATCTAAATAATTCTTGATGGACGACCATATCCTGCATTTAGACTTGAAATTATACCATGAATGGTTGTGAATTAGTCATAGATATTATAATCTAGAAAGAACTTAAAGTAAATGTATTAAAAGATGTTTCTGTTATCTGAAACTTTAGGAAGTATTTGTTGGTGAATTACCTAGACTTTTGCCATTTAAGCAAGTTGAATTTGGTATTGATTATATTCCCGGTGTTGCACCTGTGGCATGTGCACTGTACGTCAACACCATTTGAATTAAAAGAATTACCCTACAACTGAGAGAGTTGTAGGAGAAGACTTTTATTCTACCAAGCTCGTCATCATAAAGAGCTATGGTGTTATCATTCCTTATATTTGTCGAATTACCATGAACTAGGTAAATTGATGATAAAAATATATGTCCACTACCCAAGATGATAGATTTGTTCGATCATTTACAAGGTTCTAGAGTATATTCAAAAATTTGATCCATGGCATGGTTATCATCAACTTCGCATCTGCGAAAAGGATTATCTATTCCAATCACTACATCCATAACTTGTAATGACCATTATGAGTTTCATGTGATGTCGTTTGGATTGACCAATGCACATGTAGCATCCATAAATTTGATGAATCACATGTGTAGGCTGTAATTTGATAAATTCATGCTTGTGATCATTAAGGACCATATGTTTGTTTATAAGAATAAGAAAGAGTTAATAATTATTTATAGGTTGCCCTGAATTGGACGAGTAGTGAAAATCTATACCTTGAGTATTAAACATGTAATGAAAGACTTAATCCTTTATATTATTTGACCGTGTAATTAATAGATAATGGAATATATATTGACTCTTCAAAGATTAGAGCCATTAAGGCTTTGGGATATACCAAAAAGAAAAGTGCAAATATGTTTTGACAAATGTTTTAACAAAGGATTTTTAAGGGATTATTCCCTTATACCCAAATCATTTAACTAAACTCCTGTTTAGGGGTAAATGTTTGTGTATACCCCAAGACAACCTAAGAAGGATTGAGGAAACCATTTAAACCATGACTTGAAATTTGAAACAACAGTTTTTGCTTTTCAACTAAGAAAATTTTTGACCAAAGTATAAACAAATATTTTTCGAACAATTACGGATCTTATTAATTATTTTTGATAAATCAACAAAAATCGTGTTAATTAAATTTAAATTTATTTTGAACATTTTTATATAATTGTTCGAACTAAGAAATTTAGAACTTTTTACGCTTACGTTTCATAAAATTTGAAAATTTTATTATTTAATTACTTGTAATATTTATCGACGCTTTAAACATCAGATTGAGCAAAACTGATAAAAATGATAGTTGAGACGAAACTAAAACTTATAAAATACGAAGAAAGAAATTTTGAATGAATACGGTCATTATATTTATTTCATTGGGGAAGGTGAAGGTAGATACTGACACGTTATGTAGAAAGGATGAAGAATCAATTAGGATGTGTTCCTTAGTAATGACTGTGCAAAATAAATTGCCGAACAATTTAAAAATAGCCGATGCTTGTAAAAAGGATAATATAGATAATAAAAAGGGGTTCGCGGCTAATATGAACCACTAGAAATGAGAGCCGATGGCGTTAATTGTTTAAAAGGCCGCTTGTGGTTGCCTGAATATGAATAATTTTGAGATTTAGTCATGTTGGAATCTTATAAGTTTAAGTATTTTATTCATGTCATTTTTGATTAAATGTATATTATTTGAATAAGTTCTACTGATGGCAAATTATGAAGGCAGACATCGCCTCATACATTAGTAAACGTCTAACTATTGCAAAGGTCATCATCTGAATTTGATTCGATGCGGGTCATCATCGACAGACTGACCAAATCTACTTATATCATTCTAGTTAATGATAAATTCTCGATGAAGAAATTGACTCTTTTGTATTTAAAGGAGTTATGTAAGCATGGTGTGCCTGTATCGATCATCTCTATCAAAGATCCTCTCTTCGCATCGAACTTCAAGAGATTTGCTCAGAAGTCATTAGGAACGAACCTTGATGAGAGTACTGTTTACCACCCCAATCAAAGGGACGAGGTAAATTAACGATACAAAACACTAGAAGTGTTGTTTTATGTTTGAATGATTGAACTTTGGTAATAAACTGGATAATCGCTTTCCTTTGGAAAGATTATCATTGATAATTATCGCATTAGGATCGAAATTGAATCTTGTAAGGATCTAAATGTGAGAGTATCTGTAAGCAGGAGTTGGGATGAAGACACCCGACATACACCCATTGTGTGTTGGACATGTCTTTTAGGTTTAAGGTTGCCTATGATGACAAACCTAACCTTACAAAATACCTGACCTACGAGACTTGAAATGATTGTTGAAATTAGGATCTGATTATTGACTGCCGGTAGTGGGCAGGAGGTTATGTGTATATGAAATGAAGATCTTGAAGTGCAGGATGGGTAGCGAAGTTATGCCAAAAATTTTCACCATGGAAAAACGAATAGATGATCTGAAAGATCATGGGAAATAAGTCCCCGTAGTATGGGACCATAGAGATGATGTAAAAGTTGGTTTGAAAGGCATATAAGATGGATCTACCCTAGGACTTCAAGGGATGCGTGAATTATGTTTCGTATATCGAACTTGATAAATGTCTATCAAGTGAAAATCTGAATTCTTCTTGATGAAATTTAGATCGGCGAAAAGTTGCATTCATCAAAAACCCGTGAACATCATGGATAGAGAAAGTAAGTCAACATTAAGCCTGATCTTATTCCCGTAGTTATGTTTGATGAAACTCGCGTATTGTAATGAATTACATTTAAGAGAAAAGACCGAATGTGGAGGAAATAACCACATGGCTTTAACTTTATAAGAAGCGAGTAGTAAGATAAATCGATCTTTGAGGAATAAGATCCTGTTTAGGGGTAAATTCTGTGACAATCCGTCAATTTATGGTTCATATTTTATTCTCAAATATTATTTAAAAACATTATTTTAATGTTATATTATGAACTCACTCATTTATGGGAAGAAATTTGGGTTTACATCTTGAAGTAGCATCGATTACATCTAAACCGGAGGATTCTACGTTACGTGCTTACGTTTACATACACCGTTTTGGTGACAGTCCGACACTTCAGGAAATAAATTTATCCGTGAATATTATTTTGGGATTTTGAATTTGTGTTAGTTCATAAACTCACAAATTTACGAGAAGAGATTAGGACTTACGTGAATAATTTAACGTCCTTTACGACTAAACCGGAAACCTTAGGCTTACGTATTTACGTTTTTGAACTACGTTTTTGATGAGACAATTTTTATTAGATTCATTTTGTGCCGTTGATTCATAATTTATAAAAACGTTTTTCGTAAAACGACCCGAGGGCACGCAAATCGAGGAAACTACCCGTAAATTAGTAGGATGAGACAAAACAAATTTTTGCCACACCCCACTAATATGGACGGCTAAGAGAGCTCCACCACATCTATGATGTGTCAAAGCTTCACTAGGAAGCATAAACACATGTATATACTTCTCTAATACCATTCAACCTAAACCATTTTCTCACAAAACACACATGCAATACCACTCTCATTCTCTCGTATCCTCTCTCTCTAAAATTCGTCCCAAATCAAGAACATACACCCCTTTTTGATTAAATTTAGCCATAAACTTTGTGTTATAAACACATATGATGATTCTCCTTTGAAACCTTGAAGATTGGAGGTGATTCTAACATCCAAGGAGGTGATTTGATGATGTCCTAGGGATGATTTCTATAATAAGTTTACAAAGATTGGTGGTCTTCAAAGTTGGTGTTGATCTATCACAAGTTTTTCCATCAAAATCCAAGCCTTGATCATAACCTACACAACCTTGGTGGTATAGAGATTGTTCTTCCTGTCCTCTTGTTATTTTTATTATGTAATCTTGTATTTTCTTTATTTATGTATATGTATATGATGATGAATGATGATTAAAAATATTATGTGGGGATTTGGTGTTGATAGATTTGATAAACATGGGTAAAAAGATGGAAAACCACATGTAAAATGGTTAAATCTTGCTTAATAAGATGGCTGTATAAAAACAGTAAGTAACCAAATGATAAACTGATAAATGGCATAGTGGAATCAATTTACAGTAAGTATTAGGTGTTATACACATGTGAGAGTTGGCCATGCAATAGAATCAACAAAATGAGTGAGATATGATCAAAACAAGATTAGAGTGCAAATCTGCCTACACTGTTTTGGACGAATTTATTAAAATATTTAGAAGTTGATTCATCAGTAGCTATAAAGGAATAAAATGAAGCACATATCATGTAGTCTCTGTCATAATGATTTGAGGTCCTATCTCATTATAGAACTCTAGATATGAACATTTTAGTGGACTTAAAATTTTGGACTGATTTTGTAAATAAATAGTATATAATATAAGCACTAAAATTTTTATATAAAATATACATATATAAAACCCACTAGTTGATAATAATTATAAATAAAGATATATATATATATATGTATATATATATATATATATATATATATATATATATATATATATATATATATATATATATATATATATATATATATATATATATATATATATATATATATATATATATATATATATATATATATATATATATATATATATATATATATATATATATATATATATATATATATATATATATATATATATATTGATATTAAAATGGGACATGTTATATAAATTACAAGTATAAATGTTTTTCCAAGTTATAAAACTATATACCTAAGTTTTACGTCTTTTCGGCTAAAACCGAAAGATTAACGTTTTTGTCAAATAAAACTTAGACGGTCGGACCCGTCTAATGTAAACTTTTATAAACTCACATACTGATATATGAACTTATATAACAAGAAAAAACCGATAAAACCCGAGCTTTACAACATATAGACATTAACGGGCCAAAGTAGCCTTATTGGACTATTAACCCGACTAGTTTGGTAAAACACTTATAAACTTACTTATTGGGCTTAACCCACTTGGGCCCAACATGTAAAGTATAATACTGATAATAAAAGTGTAAAATGGACTAATATAAGGTATTGGGCTTATAATAGGCTTATTGGGCCTAAAACATGTAAATAAGTAAAACTAGTAAACTAGTATAAAAGTTACCAATACATAACACTAAAATGAGTAAATGAGAATGTATAAACCCACTTGATCATCATCATATATATAAAATCATCATATGTATACATAATTGTTATTTTTATAAATTCATTGGACAAGAGTCTAAGACAAGTATTATTTTTCTAGGTTTTCGTGATTGAAGCACGTACCGTACATCCAAATCGCCGATAACCGCCTTCCCACATCAACGTGAGTTCATAGCCTCGCACTCTTTTAAATGTTTTTAGGAAATGTTTTATAAACCCGCGAGGGAGATAACATGTTAGTTTTGATAAAATAGGACACCATTTTTCCCGATTGTTTGTTTATTGATTTGGACCCGAATGATTGTATGACCCGATGAATGATTATATGACCCGACTTATGAAGTAAAATGGATTATTAAAGTTAGGTTATGTCACTAAAAGTCCCATTAGCATGAATTGTGAACTACCGGGATTTGGTAGACGCTTGTGCATATAATAGTACTATTTGGGGACGATCACCCCAGTTCGCGCCTTGACGGTTGACCCAGTCGTGCCACATTGATTGGTAAGCGAATTTATGTATGAGAAGATTTCCATAGCGTGTTTTTTGTGACGACACGCTAACTAAGATGGGAAAATTGAGTTTCGGGTTAGCTACCCGTTGTTTGTTGTAGTAAGGTAACAATGTCAAGCGGCTTATAATAATCCAAATAACGAAATACTACTATACGCACTGAATTACGATATATTGCCTGACTAGCAATACGGGGTCTTATTATTGATATTATGTTCGTGTTTTGGTTTTACATAACCATATTCATATAACGGTTTTTATTTAACTCTATAAAACGTTATAAAACGTATTTTATGATGTTTTTATGACAATGGTTCGTATAATGATTTTGAAGGCAAACGCCTATATTATGATTTTTGATAAGGATTTATATAAAATGACTTTGGCTATTTTATGGCCTATTACAAAGATTTGTACAAAATGATTTTCGGTAATAATTATATACCGATGATATATTAATGGTTTTATTAAACTCTATGAATTCACTCGGCGTTTTCGCTGACCTTTTCTTTTAACATGTTTTGTCTCAGGTACTTGAAGGTAATTCTCGGGAAGACGACAAGAATTCATGGCCCGCACTTAAATAACAATTTCCATTCAAATGCTTTGTAAAATTTGTATGAAATAATATGACTTGGGACCTATGTAAATTTGATATTTATGAATGGAAATGCTTTATTATTAAATGACGCGATTTTTAAGCGTTGTCTATGATGTGAGTAATGTGCTATCCCGTAACACCAACGAGTCTTCCGCTGTATTGAATTGTGTAAATTTGGGGGTGTTACAAGTTGTATTGTCAAGCATTATGGATTATCATCGTCTAATGCTATACAACTTAGAAGACTACTCCTACTAACTGATGTCACAATTTAGTTAGTGATCTTGAAAGATACTATAATTGATAAACTATTCCACTAAGAGTTACTAGGTAGTTCACGATTAAGAAAGCTCCTCGGTCCCACTAGAAGAAGATTTTTACAGTGTCTTTCATAGACGCTTGATATCCTCCTCAATTGATGGTTTTGGAACAGCTCAAATATAACCATCCCACGATCAAAGGATTAGAAGAACAAAATCAAAGAATGAATCAAGCAAACGAATTACGAATCAATAAGAGCTTAATTGCGCATATGTTATATGCTTAATCCCCACGTTTATAAATCATTATTTCCATGGATTGATGATTGTAGTATTTTACCACACCTTTGCTTAGAAAAAATAAAAGGCGTAAAATAGCGGTAAGTATTAAACAAATGACTTTAGGAAAAATCAAATGTTAATGACCCAAGGGTGAAAGTTCGTTTCCGAAGGAGGTTTATTGTGTGTGATTAAATTGATTAATGATTTTGGATTAATATGAGAGAAAGAGAAGATGAGAAAAGAGAATGACGGATACGTTAAAGTTACACTACGACGAAAGAACGTAAAACCATAAAAAAGTGACAAAATAAAATTAATTCTAAAAATTCCTTAAAAAGTACAAAAAATAACTAAAAATGTAAATAAAGTTTACAAATGATCAAAACTTTTTCAAACCTTTTAATTAATTAAATATTAATTTTTAAATGCCAATTAAAGTCCTAAAAATCAAATATTTAATAAAAAGCCCAAATTAGGAATTTTCAATTTGTAAAACTCTAAAATGACTTAATTAAACTAAAAACTATTTTTATAAAATTTAAAACCACTTAAAACTATTTTTAAATGATTAAAAACTATTAAAATATTAAAATAATCCTAAAAATGAATAAAATGATGAGAAAAATAATCTAATTATTCTAAAAATCCAAACTTAATGTATTTAACCTAAGAAAAATGGAAAAGATGCAAAATACTATTTAAAACCTAAAAACAATTTTTAATAATAAAATAATATTAAAATAATAATAAAAACACAAAAATTCTAAAAAATTCTAAAAACTTTCAAACTAGTTTATTTTAATCTAAATAAACAGAAAATGAAAGTGAAGTTACCAAAATACCCCTACTGGGCCCCCAAATGGGCTAAAATCAAGAACAGTCCAAATCCAATGGGCTTTTTGGCCCAATAAAATCAAACTCGACCAAATAAGCCTAAAATCACCAGTCTGTCTCAAAATTTAATTCTAAACACAAAACTCTAAAGGCCCAAAAGCTGAATATGAGCTTATCACAGCTTAATAAGCAAACAGCTTATTCTAAAATGGGCTTTTTGGCCCATTAAGCTATAAGCTAATTCAATAAGCTCTAATTTGACACACAACCTTCTTTTGGGATACTAAAGAGATCTTTAAAAAGAAATTTTGAAAAAGCTTAACCAATAAGCCAGAAATAAGCCAAGTAAGATTTCACTAAAAGACATAATAGTCGACTTAGAGATTTAGACCAATTCAGAACTTGATTTAACTTGCAAAAGACGCTAAATGACTTAATTAAGACAAATCAATCAAGAAAAATCCAATAAGCAAAGCCAAATAAGCTGAATAAGATAATAAGCACTTATGAAAAAGTCAAATAAGTTGCTTTTCTAGTCAAACCCTAAAGTCAAAAGCCCAAAAGCTCCAGAATGAATAAATGGGTCAAATGAGGAAGACTGATTACCAAATCCATGTTATTGCACGTTTCAATAAGCCAATATGGCTTAATAATAAGCTGAACCAATTTTAACACTGACAGTGGAAACAAGCAGTGGGAAAGGGGTTCCCACTGCTGCTTAAACAAACTTGTTTTTGGCTTGATTTCAAGCTTTGTTTATTGATTTTATATGGAACAAAGGGCACCCCTACACTCAATGGAGTGTAGGAAGTCAGTTTAAACAAGAAAAACACAAGATCCTTCACACAAATTACACAAGAAAAGGAAATAATCCATCCCTGATGTGTTAGGCTAGGTCTGGGGACAAGTTGCTGATCTATATGGCCAATTTGTGAATTTCAAACCACCCAATTCCTTACAATTCACAACCAAACTTCAAATAATCAAGTCCAAACCCAAGGTCACCATTAACTCTAACTGAATCCAAGATATGAAACCAAGAACTACTAAATCAAGCTAGTTTTAAGCCTACTGATTATCTGACTACTTTATACCAAATAATACTTATACAGACTTTGTTTTAAGCTAACCAACTAAAAACAAGTGACATATATTACCCTATTACCATTATCTAGGTGTGTTTATCCTGATTTTAAGCAAAAGATTGGTCAAATACCTATCTAAAAACCTACTCCCAAACACCCCTTAATAGCTGAATAACAAGATTATGCATACAAGTATTCATAAAACTACACAAATAGATCATAATCACTCAAATAACTGATTGTAAGCATGATTAAACAAATTAATGCCACAAAAACACAAAGCTCATTCAAATCACATAATACCACACAAATATGAGAAAATAGTAAAGAGAGTTGAGAGTTCAAACCTCCAAGGTGTGCATCCACACCTTGGGGGTTTTGAGCTTAAGTGACAGCTTAAAAAGCCACTAGATTCCCACTTTTGTACCTGCAATGATTAGAACACCAAAAACACAAATATGAAATATTTTTCAAAATTCCAAAAATATTTCAAAACCTCTTTTGAAACCATTTCAAACACAACGAGAACAAGTTAAGATATTGGAGTAAGCTTTATAGGCAATGTTTACAAACCCTAAACCTATGAAAATCCCTGAAATAGCCCTATGAAGCTTCCAGAATCGTATTTGGTTGTTGACAGCCTGTTTGGAGTAATCTTAGACGTCTATTTACTCCTTGGAGGACAAGTAGTTGATGTACACCCTTTATTTGGCCATGTCAATGATTCTTGCCATGTGTCGTCTTGTGGTTGGTGAAGGGGAGGCCTTGTGGGGTCTTTCTGGTAGTGTGGATGAAGGATTTAGGAGTGGGATATGATTCATGTGAGGTGAATCACACGTGAGTACTCCCAATTTACTTTTCCCCTTTGTTTTGCTCCTTTTTTATCCTGGGTAATAAGAATGGTGAATAGTGGTAACAATTACTACAGTAATTGTTAACCGCGTTTTTCGTTTGAATGTTTGGGATGGTGCACTTTTGGTCCCTTGTCTTTGGCAACCTTTGTACAACAAGTTTATTCAGCTTACAAATCCGGAATCCTTTGTTATTATAGTTTTGTTTTTCCTAGTTTGGCCACAAAAACTTTATAAAAGGGATTTTAGGGCTTGAATATCTTTGGGATAATTACACAAATGGCCCTTTTGTGCTTTAAATCCTAGAATAAGGACCAAAATTTGTAATATTCTTGAACTTCAAGGGTCTTCTTTGTATGTATGACATATTGGAGGATCATTGTTGTCATTTCTTTAGTCTTGAGGGACTAAACTTGCCAAATCTTCAAAGTTGAGGGGCCTTTTTGTAATTTTGACAAACTTAAGGGACCAAACTTGTAATTAATAATTTAAAAGGTTATTAAGTGTCATTTCTTCATTGACGAGGGATCATTGTTGTACATATTCAATACTTCAAGGTCTTTTCTTTGAGAAATCTTAGATTAGGGCCCGGTTTATTATGCGGCTTCATTTCTCGTGTTCGTTTTTCCTTGTTTCTTGTGATATTTTTTCTTTTTCACGATATCCATACCTAAAATACACAAGTAAACAAACACAAGCATATATATGGTATTTTGATGACATTTTATACATTTAAAGCCTGAAAAGAACGATGAGATCATGAATAAATGCCATCTCATCACTCCCCCATACTAACCATTGTCGTGCCCTCACACAATGCTAGAATAAAGTATCTAAGCATCTCCAAAATTCATTTTTATTACCCTTTGTTGAAAAGTAAAACTTGCTACAATACTACGAAGATGTGTAAAGACATAATGTATGATTTTCATCACGAATGTGGCTTTTAGGGTTACTGAATAGAAACAAGTGAATGTCTCATAGATTAAAGTTCGTCATCCTTTATTGTCATACATTCCATGCTAAGTGCAAAAACGAGATCATTTTTGGTACAAGTCACAATGCTAACACTACTCATACGTCCAAATTGTGTAATACTTTTTCTCCCCGCAATCCTAATTACTATGAAAGAAAAGGTATCTAGAATTTTTTAACTATTTGTCATGGATCACAAGTGATTCATATTGACTTATTTGAGTCTTTATTAGTCCGAAAATAAAGTAGCACGATTTAATCGATAGTTAGCTAAAGGACAAAATCTTTTAAAACGGCTTCTCGTGTATCTCCTTAAGTTCATATATTGGCATAACTCATTTCACGATTTGAGACCTTTCTCGGACCGATATTTGGCATGTAGTTCATTATTCAAATCTTCGGAAGACGTTCTTGAAATTATGGTCTTCTCTGCATATTTTGGAATTTCTTCACTTGACGTTTTTTGAGACATTCTTCATACTTGGACCACGACTTCATCATTTTTCTTCAATCTCTATTTTAGATTTTGATTTACAATGATCCGCCTCCTTTTAGGACTTGGATATATTTATCCGCATACCTTGTTAGGGTCTTTTTAGATAGACTTTCTCCATGATCTTTAGGGGAGTATTTGCTTTTCGTCGTGTGTCTCGATCCTTCATATTGATTTTGGAATAATGATTCTTCACATCATCTTGGATCTTTAGCAACAAAATAGAGCTCCTCATGCCTTGTTAAACCTTTTTGGATCTTCACCAATCTTTTCGTCCCGCTTCAATAAGTTATGACTTAGCTATGAACTCTATTCAACCATGAGCAACTTTTAAACGATCTTGGGTTAGAAGCTAAGTAACCTTTCAAATCGTACGACCTTACTTATTGCAATTATTTTATTCCTAATGCATTGATCTTATGGGAGAAAAAGCCACAATTAAAACATATGAGTTTTTGAAAGAACATTTTAATGTTCTACGTTTAGCATGATCACTTGTCTAACTCTATCACTTCTCATTCTTCACTATTTAAAGACCTCTAATTAAAGAGAATCGTGAATACTTAGCCGTGCAAGTCAAAATTAAACCAAATTTGGATTAGCTTCATTAAGACTATATTAAATCGAAGTTTTGGGGTATTCAAGTCACCCATAGGATCTTGCACTTTCTTAGACCTTTTCAAGTTTAGAGAATGCATTTTAAGGTTACCTTGATAAGTGACTTTCTAGAATCAATTATAGGAACTTGCGAAAAGTTCTTGTTCTTAACCCTTATGAGCTAAGACTTTTGCGTTTTAAAGTTCCCTATATTAAAGTCTAGCAAAACTTGATTCAAGCGGGTTAAGGAATGTAAAGGACTCCAAATTCCCATCAAGTCAAAAAGTAACTCTTATGCTACCCATCGGAAAATATAGATTCGTGTCTTAAAAACCCTAATGAAAACTAAGAAAATTTTTAAAATTTGGCTATTTTTAGCCTTATTAGCAACAAAACAAAACAAAACAAAACGTTGAAAGTTGGAAAACGTGAGGGCGTAACAAGGCAAGTAATTCACCCCCCCCCATACTAAATTTAAACATTGTCCTCAATGTTTCGAGTCTAAAGGTGGAGCACCCTCATACTAGATACGAAGAGTCGAATGCTTAGGATCTATCATAGAAAGGGTGATAAACAACATATTTAAAGCTGTTTATGAATTATGCTAAAAGATAATTGTTAGAACAATAAAGGACATGTCATGGATTCGTGAAAAATTCTTCAAGGAAACGATCGAGGCTCACGTAAACGAACACAAGAGTCTTCAATCATGGTGATGATGATGATCTAGATAACACATTCACAAACAACCATGAGACAGTGAGTTGGAAGAGCACAAATCCCCTCTTATTAAGTACATTAGAAAGCGATAATATATACATGGATAAGCATGGGATCTCCCCCACGAGGCACCTCGTTGTTGATTACCAAGTCATGAGCTCGACTCGATCCCCTCAATGCTAATTATCATTAAGGAAGGTGACTTGGTCGAGGTCGTCCAAAGTAGGTATTCCCCACCGAAGTAGTGCTTAAGCCTATGTCCATTCACCTTGAAATTAGGACCATCATTTTGAGCTAGCTCGATGGTCCCATAAGGAAACACTTGTGTTATGGTGAACGGACCCGACCAACAAGATTTCAATTTCCTGGAAAATATCATCAAACGAGAGTTAAAAAGTAACACTTGATCACCAATGTTAAAAACCCAGTTTTTAATATTTGAATCATGAAACTTATTAGTCTGTTCCTTATCTCTTAATTCATCCAATTCATTAAGTTGTATTTTCTGGTGATCTCCCGCGGTCTTTAATTCATAGTTGGCATGCTTTAGGGCCCAATATGCCTTGTGCTCCAACTCAATAGGCAAGTGGTAATTCTTTCCATAAACCAACTTATAAGGATTACAACCGATAGGAGTCTTATAAGCGGTCCGAAAGGCCCATAAAGCGTCATCGAGTTTGTCGGACCATGAAGCACGGTTTTCTCCAATCGACCTCTCTAGAATCCTCTTCAACGCTCGGTTTGAAACCTCAACTTTCCCATTCGTTTGCGGGTGATAAGCCGTAGAAAGACGATGTGTAACTCCATATTTTTTTGAACCTTTTCGAATTGGTCATTACAAAAATGGGTTCCACGATCGCTTATAATAGCACGAGGGGTTCCAAACCAAAAGAATAGTTTCTTCAAAAACTTTACTACCACACTAGCATCATTCGTAGGCAAAGCCTTAGCTTCCACCCACTTTGATAGGTAGTCGACGGCGACGAGGATATACTTGTTTCCATGAGACGATAGGAACGGCCACATAAAGTCAATGCCCCAAATGTCGAAAATATCACACACTTGAATTATATTTTGTGGCATTTCATCCTTTTGCGATGATTTTCCTTGCTGTTGGCAAGAATCACACGACTTCACAAGTGCGTGTGCATCACGATATATCATAGGCCAAAATAATCCGGCATCAAACACTTTCTTAGCCGTGAGATTAGCACCATGGTGACCATCCGTGGGTCCCTTGTGACAAGCTCTAAGGATGTTAGAAGCTTCGGTACCAAAGACACAACATCGAACGAGTTGATCCGCACAAACCCGAAAGAGATAAGGGTCGTCCCAAAAATAGAACTTGACATCACGAAAGAATTTTCGCTTTTGTTGTGTCGTCATGCCTTGATTATGAAGTTGCCCGCATGGTAATTTCCAATGTCGGCAAACCATGGGGTGTTGTCCTTAGAATTCACTACACCGAGAGTCTCGAGAGGAAATGTTTCGGTAATTTCCTTGTTCTCGAATAAATCTTTGTGAGGATCTTCTAAACGAGAGAGATGATCGGCCGCTAGATTCTCGCCTCCTTTTTTTGTCAAGTATGGTGACATCAAATTCTTGGAGGAGGAGAATCCAACGAAGAAATATCGGCTTAGCATCTTTCTTAGCTAAGAGGTACTTGATAGCCGAATGATCCGTATACACGATTCTTTCGTCAAGACGAGATAAGGTCAGATTTTCTCAAAAGCATAAACCACGGCAAGGAATTCCTTTTCCATTGTGGTGTACTTAAGTTGAGCCTCGGTCATCGTCTTGCTAGAATAATGGATAGGACGGAAGTGCTTTTCATATTGTTGCCCTAAGACAACCCCTATTGCATAATCACTTGCATTGCACATGATTTGAAAGGGTAATTCCCAATTAGGAGCAACAAGAATGGGAGCTTTGGTAAGTTTCCTGTTAAGAGTTTTGAAAGCTCTAACACAATCCTCATTGAAGTTAAAAGGAGCATCCTTCTCGAGAAGGTGTGTCATAGGTCGAGTGATTTTGTGACAATCCGTCAATTTGAGGTCGTTATTTTACTCTCAAGTATTATTTATAATCATTATTTTATTGTTAGTTTATGAACTCACTCACTTTTGGGAAGAAATTAGGGTTTAGGTCTTAAATTGGCATCGTCTACGTCTAAACCGAAGAGCTCTACGTTACGTGTTTATGTTTACATACTCCGTTTTTGTGACAGTCAAACATTTTCAGGAAGTAAATTTATCCTCGTATATTATTTTAAAATTTTATTTTTGTGTTGGTTCATAATTTACGAGAAGAAATTAGGTCTTACTTGCATAATTTAGCGTCTTTTACGATTAAACCAGAAACCCTAGGTTTACATATTTACGCTTTTGTGCTCTGTTTTTTATGAGACATTTTTTATTAGAATCGTTTTGTCCGTAGTTTCATAATTCGCAAAAACGTTTTTTGTAAATCGACCCGAGGGCACGTAAATCGAGGAAACTAGAATCGAGGAGTACCCGTAAAATAATGGGGATGAAACAAGTTTTACACTTGTCCCAACCCCACTATGGGCGGATTCTACAAGGTTACAACACCCTTGGTGTCAAATTTTTAGCTAAGTAATGAGACACTTGTCTCATAAGTGCTTAAAGCACAAAACCCTCAAATCTCTCACACACATCTCACACTTGCATGTGTATCTAACAAGTTTTCACCAAAACTCTCTCCCTCGCCCGCTCTTGCCGTCCATAACCACCACCACACCACCATATTCATCAAATTTTAACCATAAACTTAAGATATAATCAACATATGTTGATGGCTACTTAAAAGGAGGTTGTTTGGAGGTGATTATAACTTGTGAAAAGAAGTTTTCATGGATTCCTAGGGCTGATTTTCAAGAAGGTGTTCATACACTTGAAGATTTCCAAAAGGTATCTTGCTAAGTTAAAGATTTGGTGACAAGATCAAGCCTTGTTCATTCAAAATCTCAACCTTTTCATCATATTGGTTGGTATAAAGATTGTTTCTTTCTATCATCCTACTATTTTTGTAATTGTATTCATCTATTTTCTTTAAAAACTTATATGTATGATGGTGATAAATGATGATCAATATATTGCATGGGGATTTTGTGTCACTATATTAGGTTAAAAAGGCTAAAACTACAAGTAAAAGTTGATGAAATCTTAACCTAATAAGTTGGTTGTAATAAACAGTAACTTTCAATAATTTTACTTGACTAAACGGATTAGATAATTTAATATAATGATTAGATAAATGATTTTTACATAAGTGGTGAATTGGCCACACAATGGAATGTTAAAAATGAGCAAGATATGGTTAAAACACTTTTGAGGTACTAATCTGACTGATCTGTTTTGGACGAATTATTACTGATATTTAGAGGCTGTTTAAGAAGGAGCCATAGAAGAGTTATTTGTAGAGCACACAATGCAGTTTCTACGATAAAAATTTGGGGTTCCAACTCCTTGTAGAACTCAAGATATGGTAAAAATGGTGAACTTGAGATTTTACATCAGATTTCACTTTAAAGTATATAATACTAAAATGCCACTTGAAGTAAATTAATATATAAAATAAGTATATAAAAGTAAATAAATGATAATAACTATTATAAAATATGTTTATATACTATAATAAATAAATAGTACATTTTATAAAAATAAAACTCAAATGTTTTCTAACTACAAACTATACATATGATTTTTACGTCTTTTCGGTTAAAACCGAAAGGATGGCGTTTTCTCCAAATAAAACTTAGATGGTCGGACCCATCTAATGTAACCTTTTTATAGAACATATACTGATATGTAAACACATGTGACAAGTAAAAATCTACAAATCCGAGCTTTGTAACATATGGACACATAATGGACCAAAATTAGCCTTGTTGCACCACTAGGCCCAACTAGTTTGGCTTAACACTATTGGACATACTCATGGGCTTAACCCACTTGGGCACAAAATATGAGTATAGGCCTGGTCTTAATGAATAAATGGACTAATAAAAAGATATTGGACTCTTAATGGGCCTATTGGGCCTTAACATGTAAATGGGCTAAAACTAGTATAATAAGCCTAAGTTAACTATATACTTAACAACTAATAATGTTGTATAAGGTAATAAAACCCCACTTTATCGTCATGTTGTGACATCATTACATATACATAACAACTTTTATAAATATTATATATTTGAGTAATGTGCTATCCCGTAACACCAACGACTCTTCCGCTGATTTGAAACATGAATATTTGGGCGTGTTACAGTTTGGTACTAGAGCTCTCGTTATAGAGAAGGAAAGATTTTTAAAAACCAAGGTTTTGAATAAAACATTTCAAAAATCTTTTAACTATAAATATTTTTAAATAAATATTTTGAGTAAAATGTCTAAAAATATTTTAACTATAACGGTGCCGAAGAATTCTCGAGTTACCGACAAGGCCAGACTGAGAAGTGTTATTTTAATATATATATATATATATATATATATATATATATATATATATATATATATATATATATATATATATATATATATATATATATATATATATATATATATATATATATATATATATAACTTGGATTATATATATGTTGTAATTCGATTACATGATTGTTTAAAGATTATTCTAATACTTATACGAGATATTTATACGACGTAGATTGTCACAAGGAACCCTAACTCTCCTAGCAAACCAATCGAAACTATTTATGTAGAAATTTTAGCTATTCTAGATCTAAACCAAGTTGGGGATGCTTATGATCCCAACAAAATGGTTGATACTCTAAGAAATGTCGATATTAGACGATTATGATATTGAAGATGAATTGTCGAGATTAAATCTGATATTGATGCCATGATGATCTTTTCTTATAGAGTGGAGTTTGACAAAACCTCACCACCTAGAAATATGTCATCTGATTCGGTGTCACCAAATTCTTAAAGTTGAAATCGAAAAGGGTAAATGTTGCACAACCTTTACCCAAAATCCTCATGCCACTTGTACCTTTCCAAGAAGTCTAATTGAATGTGTGAGTCATTTCTTGATCGTGACTCACTTGATAATTGTTGCTTTAAGAGCTGTAGAATTGAAAATTTAGTGTTATTCATGTCGAGCTTTTATTGCCTTTCCAGAGCCGAAGAATAAGGTTAAAAGTATTGGAGAATGAGGTAGGATGTCGCATTGAGTATAAGTTGGTTGAAACTTGAATAAACTCAAAATTAACTCGTATGGAATACGATATTGTTAAGAGGAAGTCATTGAGTCCTATGGTTATATTATGACGTTTTAAATGATTGTTGGTTCGTGTTAAGGGCTGTTCCCAGGCCATTGTCCAATGATGAGGATGCCCAGTGTCCAAGAAATAAATTGAAGAAATCTTCTTTTGAATTGAGACCAATGGATCTTCCGGGACATGTGGAACACCTAATGACTCTTGTAGATTAGTATTCATTGTAGTATCTTTTAATATCACTAACTTAACTGAGATATCAGTTGATAGGACGAGTCCTTGGAATTGTATAACATTACATGATGACATGTAATGTGTGACGATACAACTTTTGACTTGTTTGTGATTAATGAAAAGACTATCTTCGATTGCTAAATTCTACATGTATCATTGTTATCTATCTTTTCTTGCTTGTTCCTAATGTTCGCATTAGTGATGCAACCATTGAGCGAGTACTCATCTCGATTTGAGTTGCATTGTGAATTATTCTTTCATATTCCTGAGTGCCATCGATGTCATGAACCTCATGATTATTTGGCTAAGCTCATTTCCTATCATATCGTAATTAGTTCTTGGTGAACAACTCTTCATCACTCTTTTGCAGATCACTCATTGTTTTTATAAGTAATACAATACCATCTGGGGAAAATATGAAATTCTTATTTTCATATGAGTTATTTAAATCGGTACTATTAAGTAATTACTATCAAAATAAAGTTTTTATTAAACATCTTGTAAATGGAAATGCTTTCATAATCATGAACATTTTGGTAAAATCATTTTTATTTTATTTCATAATTAAACATGAATATATATTTTAAACATGATGACAAAATTTTGACGAACCGAGTATTGCATCGTTAATCCTAAGTTGTACATAGAAGCGCGCCTACGTACAATTTGGAAGGAACCATGAAAGGCTGATTAGTAGTCAACATGAAGCTGTTAATAAAAACTACATTTTTCTTTATAGTTATGAAAGATTAAATTTTTATGAGATCTGCAAGAAGTGCAAAAATAGGGACATATTGTTAGGGACACCTACATATGTGCTGGTACCATTTTTCCGAATTGAATTTACTCATCTGTGGATATTGTCTTATTTGACAATTAACATCCCCTTCTTGTTCAATTTTTTTCATGGCAAGATTCTTTGGAAACTTTTCTAATTATTGAGTGTTGATACCCGACTGGGTGTATCGACGTTCTTATCATTTCTTTTGATTAGATTCCATTTGAATGACATGGGTAACGATCCGAGGTGCTTCCGGATGCATACACAAATCATGAAAACATGGGATGTATCCATATTCGTTAATATTCTCGTCTTTATCTGATTTGACATTCTCCCGTGATAATCATGCATTGACCTCACTCTTTTAATGTTAGCTATGTCTCCAGATATCCTTGATTTGTGAAGGGTTACGAGTTATTCTTGTCGTTAGAGATGTTCTCGTCTTATCAACAGTAATAAACTGGAAAGTTGGTGGTGCCATTAGGATGGATTGGTTGATTATGACATGATGTCATTGTCTTAATTGATGAGAGCGCAAGTAGAATTCCCCTAAAGGATAAGATGTTGATTATCAAAGGTGATCTAAATAATTCCCGATGGGTGACCATATCCTGCATTTAGGCTTGAAATCATACCATGAATGGTCATGAACTAGTCATAGATCTTGTAATCTAGAAAGAACCTAAGGTGAATTTATTAAAATATGTTCCTGCTATCTGAGACTTTCTGAGGTATTTGCTGATGAATTACCTAGACTTCCGCCAATAAGGCAAGTTGAATTTAGTATTGATTATATTCCCGGTGATGTACCTGTGGCATGTGCACTATACGTCAGCACCATCAGAATCGAAAGAGTTACCGTGCAACTAAAAGAGTTGTCGGAGAAAGCTTTTATTCTACCGAGCTCGTCGCCATGAAGAGCTATGGTATTATCATTCCATATATTCATTGTTTATCGTGAACTAATTGAATTGATGATAAAAATTTATGTCCATTACCCAAGATGAAAGATTTGTTCGATCATTTACAAGGTTTTAGCGTGTATTCCAAAAATTTGACCTACGGCATAGTTATCACCAAATTCGCATCCGCAAAGAAGATTATCTATTCCAATCACTACATCCAGAACTCGTAATGAACATTATGAGTTTCATGTGATGTCGTTTAGATTGACCAATGCACATGTAGCATTCATAAATTTGATGAATCGCGTGTGTAAGCTGTATTTTGATAAGTTCATGATTGTGATCATTAAGGACCATCTGGTTATTTCTAAGAATAAGAAGGAGCTTAGTAATCATTTGTAGACTACCCTGATCTAGCTGAGATGTGAAACATTGTGCATTAAATATTTAAAGTGGGATGTTAGGCTTAATACCTTACATTCTTTGACCGTGTGATTAATAGTAGTGGAATCTATGTTGACTCTTCAAAGATCGGAGCCATTAAGGCTTTGGGTTACACCAAAAAGGAAGTACGAAGATGTTTTGATAGATATTTATCGAAGGATTATTAAGGAATTATTCTCTTATACCGAGATCATCTAACTAAATTCCCTTAGGAGTAGATGTTTGTGTATACCTCAAGACAACCTAGGAGGAATTGAGGAAACCATATAACACATGACTTGGAATTTGGAGCGGCAGTTTTTGCTCTTCAACTAAGAAAATTTTGACCAAAGTTTAAACAAAGATTTTTTGAACATTTACGGATCTTGTTAATTGTTTTCGATAAATCAACGAAGATCGTGTTAACTAAATTCAAATTTATTTTGAACATTTTTTATAATTGGACGAACTGAGAAATTTAAAAAAAAAATTACGTTTACGTTTCATAAATTAAGTATTTATTATTTAATTACTTGTAATATTTATCGACGTTTTAAACGTCAGACTGGGCAAAACTAATAAAGATAATAGTTGAGACGAAACTAAAACTTAGAAAATATGAAGAAAGAATTTCTGAGTGATTATCGTCATGATATTTATTTCATCGGGGAAGGTGAATGTAGTTATTGACACGTTATGTAGAAAGGATAAAGAACCAATTAGGATGTGTTCCTTAGTAATGACCGTGTAGAATAATTTGCCCGAGCAATTTAGAAATAGCTGATGCATGTAAGAAGGATAATATGAATGATGAATCGCGGCTAACGAGAACCATTAGTGATGGGAGCCGATGGCTTAAGTGTTTAAAAAGGTCGTTTGTGGTTGCCAAAATATAGAAGATTTTGAGATTTAGTTATGTTGGAATCTCATAAGTTTAAGTGTTCTATTCATGCCATTTCTGATAAAATGTATCTTTACCTGAAGAAATTGTACTAATGGCCAAATATGAAAGCAAACATCACCACATACGTTATTAAATATCTAGCTTTTGCGAAGGTCAAGGCTGAATACCAAAATCCATCAGGATTGCTTTTTTTTACGGCTTATTATTCCTGTTTGGAAGTGGGATAGAATCACAATGGACTTTATCACAAATCTTCTAAGGTTATCACCTAGATTTGATTCGATTTGGGTCATTGTCTACAGACTGACCAAATCTGCTCATATCGTCCCAATTAATGATAGGTTCTCGATGGAGAAATTGGCGCCTTTGTATTTAAAGGAGTTATATAAGCATGGTGTGCCTGTATCGATCATCTCTATCAAGATCCTCGCTTCACATCGAATTTTTGGAGATCCCCTCAGAAGTCATTGGGAACGAATCTTGATGAGAGTACTGCTACCACCCACAATCGGACGGACAAGGTGAAGGAACGATACAGACACTAGAAGGCTTTTTTTATGCTTGTATGCTTGACCTTTTGTAATGATCAGGATAAGCACTTTCCTTTGGATAGGTTATCATTGATAATTATCGCTTTAGGATTGAGACCGAACATTGCGAGGATCTATATAAAGAAAAGTTTAAGACCATCTGTAGGTGGGAGTTGGGATGAAGATACCCGACCCGCGAGAGCTGAAATGATTGTGGAAATTAGGATCCGATTATTGACTGCCGATAGTGGGCATGCGCTTATCTGAATGTGAGATGTAGATCTTGAAGTGTAGGATGGGTAGCAAAGTTATGCCGAGAAGTTTCATCATGGAAAGATGAATTGATGATCTGAAAGATCGTGGGAAGCTAAGTCCCTGTTGTATGGGACCATTGAGATAATGTAAAAAGTTGGTCTGAGAGGCATATAAGCTAGACTACCCTAAGACTTCAAGGGCTACATGAAATATGTTCCGTATATCGAACTTGATAAATATCTATCAAGTGAAAATCTAATAAATTCTTAATGAAGTTTGGATCGGCGAAAAGTTGCATTCATCGAAAACCCTTGGACATCATGGAAAGAGAAATTAAGTCAACTTAAGCATGATCGTATTCCCATAATTATGTTTGATGAAGCTCGCGTATTATAATGAAGTACGCTTAAGAGAAAAGGCCAAATATGGAGGAAATGCCCACATGTCTTTAGCTCTATAAGAAGCGAGTAGTAAGATGAATCGATCTTTGAGGACAAAGATCCTTTTTAGGGTGAAATGCTGTGACAATCCGTCAATTTGAGGTCGTTATTTTACTCTCAAGTATTATTTATAATCATTATTTTATTGTTAGTTTATGAACTCACTCACTTTAGGGAAGAAATTAGGGTTTACCTCTTAAATTGGCATCATCAACGTCTAAACCGGAGAGTTCTACGTTACGTGTTTACGTTTAAATACTCCGTTTTTGTGACAGTCTGACATTTTCAGGAAGTAAATTTATCCTCGTATATTATTTTAAAATTTTATTTTTGTGTTGGTTCATAATTTACGGGAAGAAATTATGGCTTACGTACATAATTTAGCGTCTTTTACGATTAAATCGGAAACCCTAGGTGTACGTATTTACGCTTTTGTGCTCCGTTTTTTATGAGACAATTTTTATTAGAATCGATTTGTGTCGTAGTTTTATAATTCGCAAAATCGTTTTACGTAAATCGACCCGAGGGCACGTAAATCGAGGAAACTAGAATCGAGGAGTACCGGTAAAATAATGGGAATGAAACAAGTTTTACACTTTTCCCACCCCCACTATGGGCGGATTCCACAAGTTTACAACACCCTTGGTGTCAAATTTTTAGCTAAGTAATGAGACACTTGTCTCATAAGTGCTTAAAGCACAAAACCCTCAAATCTCTCACACACATCTCACACTTGCATGTGTATCTAACAAGTTTTCACCAAAAACTCTCTCCCTCACCCTCTCTTGACATCCATAACCACCACCACACCACCATATTCATCAAATTTTAACCATAAACTTAAGCTATAATCAACATATGTTGATGGCTACTTAAAAGGAGGTTGTTTGGAGGTGATTATAACTTGTGAAAAGAAGTTTTCATGGAGTCCTAGGGCTGATTTTCAAGAAGGTATTCATACATTTGAAGATTTCAAAAAGGTGTCTTGCTAAGTTAAAGATTTGGTGACAAGATCAAGCCTTGTTCATTCAAAATCTCAACCTTTTCATCATATTGGTTGGTATAAAGATTGTTTCTTTCTATCATGCTACTATTTTTGTAATTGTATTAATCTATTTTATTCAAAAATGTATATGTATGATGGTAATAAATGATGATCAATATATTGCATGGGGATTTTGTGTCACTAGATTAGGTTAAAAGGCTAAACTACAAGTAAAAGTTGATGAAATCTTAACCTAATAAGTAGGCTGTAATAAACAGTAACTTTCAATATTTTACTTGATTAAATGGACTAGATTATTTAATATAATGATAGATAAATGATTTTTACATAAGTGGTGAACTGGCCACACAATGGAATGTTAAAAATGAGCAATATATGGCCAAAATACTTTTGAGGTACTAATCTGACTGATCTGTTTTGGACGAATTATTACTGATATTTAGAGGCTGTTTGAGAAAGAGCCATAGAAGAGTTATTTGTATAGCACATCATGTAGTTTCTATAGTAAAAATTTGGGGTTCCAACTCCTTTACATCAGATTTCACTTTAAAGTATATAATATTAAAAGGCCACTTGAAGTAAATTAATATAATATGTTTATATACTATAATAAATAAATAATACATTTTATAAAATAAAACTCAAATGTTTTCTAACTACAAACTATACATATCAGTTTTACTTCTTTTCGGCTAAAACCGAAAGGATGGCGTTTTCGCCAAAAAAACTTAGATGGTCGGACCCATCTAATGTAACATTTTTTTATAACATATACTGATATGTAAACATATTTGACAAGTAAAAATCGACAAACCTGAGCTTTGTAACATATGGACACATAATGGACAAAAATTAGCCTTGTTGGACCACTAGGCCTAACTAGTTCGGCTTAACACTATTGGACTTACTCATGGGCTTAACCCATTTGGGCCCAACATATGAGTATAGGCCTGGTCTTAAATGAATAAATGGACTAATAAAAAGATATTGGACTCTTAATGGGCCTATTGGGCCTTAACATGTAAATGGGCTAAAATGAGTATAATAAGCCTAAGTTAACTATATACTTAACAACTAATAATGTAGTATAAGGTAATAAAACCCCACTTGATCATCATGTTGTGACATCATTACATATACATAACAACTTTTATAAATATTATTCGACATAGTCTAAGATCGAGTTTTATTTGTTTAGGATTCCGTGATCGAGGCACGCACCGTACATCCTAATTGCCGATAACCCGTCTTTCCCAACCAACGTAATTTCATAGCCTCGCACTCTTTTAAATGTTTTATAAAATGTTTTATAAACCCGCGGGGGAGATAACATGCTAGTTTTAATAAAATAGAACACAAGTGGTCTTGATTGTATGCTTATTGATAAGGACCCGATTGATTGGATGACCCAATGAATTATTGAAATGGATTATTGTTAGTTAGATTATATCACTATAAGTCCCATTAGAATGAATTGTGAACTACCGGGAGTGAGTAGACTCTTATGCATATAATAGTACTATTTGGGGAAGATCACCCCAGTTCGCGTCTTAACGGCTGATCCTCGTTGTGTCACATTGATTGGCAAGAGAATTTATGTATGAGAGGAATATATTTTGCTTGATATTTGTGACGACACGCTGTTTTAAATGGGCAAATGAATTCAGGGCTAGCTACCTAGTATGTATTATAGAAAGGTAAGAATGTTATGCGACTCATAATAATCCGATAATAATAATGATAATGGTAACACTGAGGCTGCGGTCTCAAAAATAATGTATGATATATGATTTGAATTATAATATATTGTCTGACTAGCAATATGGGGTCTTATTTATTATTATACCTGTGTTCTGGTTTTACGTAACTGTTTTATATAACGGTTTTTATTATACAATAAACAACGTTATAAAACGTATTGTATGGTGCTGTTAAGACAATGGTTCGTATAATGGTTTTGACGACAAAGGCCTATGCTATGTTTTACGACAATGATTCGTATAAAATTCTTTTGTTCTAAGTTATGATTTACCACAATGATTCGTATAAAATGTTTTTGGCCTATGTTATGGTCTATGACAAAGAATTGTACAAAATAGTTTTCGATAATGATTATATACCGATATTATGTTAATAGTTTTATTAAACACTATGGACTCGCTCAGCATTTCACTGACTTTTAACATGTTTTATCTCAGGTACTTGAAGGTAATTCTCGAGAAGATGACAAGAGTTATGGCCCCCGCATTTAAATAAAAATTTCCAATCAAATGTTTTGTAAATTTGTAAGACATACATTGACCTGAGGACCTAGGTAATTTTATATTTATGAATGGAAAATGCTTTGTTATTAAATGACACGATTTTTAAGCGTTGTCTATGATTTGAGTAATGTGCTATCCCGTAACACCAACGACTCTTCCGCTGATTTGAAACATGAATATTTGGGGGTGTTACAGATTTTCGAAAAGTCTTTGATAAAACGATGATAAAAGCCCGCGTGGTCTAGGAAACTCCTAACTGCCTTAACGGTCTTGGGATGAGGTAACTTGGCGATGACGTCTATCTTAGCTTTATCGACCTCAATCCCGCTTTCGAGACCTTGTACACTAAGACGATTCCTTGTTTACACATAAAATGACATTTTTCCCAATTAAGCACAAGGGTGGTTTCTTTACAACGTTTTAACATTTTCTCGAGATTGGATAAACACGACGTGAACGAATCACCAAACACCGAAAATTCGTCCATGAATACTTCCATCGATTTCTCGATCATATCATGAAAAATAGCCATCATACACCGTTGAAACGTTCCCGGTGCATTACAAAGTCCGAAAGGCATTCTACGATAAGCAAACGTTCCGTAAGGACACGTAAACGTAGTTTTCTCTTGATCACGAGGGTCGATAGGGATTTGAAAGTAACCGAAAAAACCATCTAAAAAGCAATAGAAGTCATTTCCCGCAAGTCACTCCAACATTTTATCCATGAAGGGCAAGGGAAAGTGGTCTTTACGAGTGGCGTCATTTAACTTTCGGTAGTAAATATACACCTTGCAACCGGTCACAACACGAGTGGGAATTAACTCGTTGTTTTCATTAGGTACAACGGTCATTTCTCCCTTCTTAGGGACACAATGGATTGGGCTCAACCATGGGCTATCGGAGATAGGATAAATCGTTCCCGCGTCAAGAAGTTTTAAGACTTCTTTTTTTATGACATCGTGAATTTTGGGGTTTACCCTTCTTTGACTTTGAATTGCGGGTTTGTAGTCCTCCTCCATTAAAATCTTGTGAGTACAAAATTTTGGGTCAATACCCTTAATGTCAGAAATTTTCCACGCAATTGCCCCTTTATGAGCTTTAAGAATTTTTACAAGTGCGTATTTTTCATCATTAGCAAGATCTTTTGCAATAATAACCGGCAACTTGTCATCACCTTCCAAGAATGCGTATTTAAGGTGAGATGGAAGATCTTTCAATTCAAGGATTGGCGGTTCCTCGATTGATGTTATTTTGTTCAACACTCATAACTTCCATCGGCGGAAGAAATGGTGGAATGAGAGTATCATTACCAATAATCACCTCATCTTCATTGTCGATTTCATTTGAAATAAAATCGCTCCTTGGAATGGAGTGAGATTTGGTGTATAACTAGCAAGAATCGCATCCATAATAGTGGGATTGCCACTTGACGAACTATCGGAAAAACGTAACACTTCTTGTGAAAACTCATCGCAAACTACATCGACTAAGTCAATGTGGTTGATGGTAGCGATTGCATAAACATGAGAAGGTGTAGAGTTTTGAGAATCGTTTATAACAAGTTCCTCTTCGTTGAATCTCAAAGTAATAGTTCTTGCTTGAACATCGATAAGCGATCTCGAGGTGTCTAAAAACGGACGACCTAAAATTAGAGGAACTTGATGATCCGCGAGGATGTCCACTACGATAAAATCAACGGGATAGTAGAACTTCCCCGTTTTCACGAAAACGTCTTCGGCTACTCCACATGCTAGAATCGTAGAATCATCGGCCATCTCGTTAGAAATGTTCGATGGAGTAAGAGCCGGAAGCGATAGCAGTTTCCGAATGGAAAATGGCATCAAATTAATGCTCGCGCCAAGATCGTGCAAGGCGAGGCATTCCTTCATATCTTGTATGTCACAAGGAATGAGAAACTTCCCGGGGTCACCAACTTTTTCCGGTATTCGATTAAAATAAACCGAAGAACAATTAGATAGCTTTGAAAGCTTCTCCTAATCGTTCATGATACCTTTAAAAGTAGAAGCGAAATGAGGCATGTATAACAACGCGTCGACTAAACTTACATTAAAATGCACTTGTTGAAACATTAAGCTCAATTTGTTGTTTGTTACGTACATTTAACTTCTCCTTGTTTTGTCTCGAAGGGTAAGGTATGGGTCGTGTGGGTTGGGGCATATGCATCGGCCTTGGAATCTTGGGTTCCACGATTGGTATTGGTTCAACCGTACGTGTGGTATGAGCGGTACTTCGTGGGCTTGTAATATACTCCTTTTCAACCATCACCTAGGGTTCTTTCTCGATTTCCTTCTCCGTAGAAGTACTAGGACGAGATATTGGTTCTTTGAATGTTTTACCACTACGAGTAGTAATAACCTTCATTTCTCCCTTCGGGTTTGCAATGGTATCACTAGGAAGACCACCCGAGGAAGAGGGTTTACACATGATTGCTTCAAACATTTTAGCCATTCGATCTTTAACTTTTTAATTGCCTTACATCCGCTTTTAACAACTCTTGCTTAATCTCATGTTGGCCTTGTTCCATGTTTTGTTGGTTTTGTTGAAGATGTTGAACGTTTCCTTCCATTTTATTAGCATGAGTTTTTAGTTCATTAGAAAGTTCGTTTTTAAGTTCGTTTTTCAACTCGAATCTTAAGCTAATTATCTCACGTTGCATGTTATCAAACTTAGCATCATTTGCCTTAGCATAATTCAAAAATTCTCCTTGAAGATTTTTGGTGTGATCATTTTGAAAACCTTGTGTTGTAGTTTGAAAATCATGGTTTTGGTTTTGATTTTGAACTTGCCCATTGTTCCCAATTTGTTAATTACCCTTGTTATAGTTACGTTGATTGCCTTGATAACCACCATTTTGATTGTTGTTTTGATAGTTGTTAACATTTTGATTTTGGAAGAGCTTGATTTGGGCGGGAACCTTGGCCGTTTTGGTTGTAAGTTCCCGTTGCTACGTAAGCACTCGAAGTGTTACCACCGGCGGTAATGCACTCGGAAAAACCATGAGCTCCACCACAAGATATACAACTCTTTTCAACCGCTTTAACCGATGCGGAATTCAAAGCACCTGGTGCTTTCCAGTGTGTCATAAGCGTCGAAAATCTATCGAAAAACCGATTTTCCTCATTTGCTTCATCATGTAAGGCATTCATGTTACGAGACGATGACGATGAACCCACAGTGGCAACACTCGGTGCGATACGAGGGTTATAAACCTTAGATCTATTGTCGATAATCTTTAAAGCTTCACCGGTCGTTTTGCACAAAAAATTACCACCCACGACGGCATTCAAATAATCTCGTTCATGATCGTTAAGCCCATTATAAAAAGTATCAATTTGATGCAATTCCGAAAAATCATGGTGAGGACATTCATGTAACATTTCTTTAAATCGTTCCCATGCCATTGAAAAACTTTCATTAGAACTTTGTGTGAACCTTGAAATCTCATTTTTCAATTGTGTTGTCTAAGATGGCGGAAAAAATTTGTTCACAAACTTAGAAACGAGATCACCCCATGTCAAAATCAAATTTGGCGGTTCTTTCTCGAGCCAAAATTTTGCGGGTCCATCTAATGAGTATGGAAACAACATCATCTTAATGGCGTCATGTGGAACATACTTAAACTTGCTTGTTGCGGTGAGACGATTGAAATTCCTTATGTGAAAATACGGGTTGTCTTTTTCATGTCCGTGAAACTTGTTTGCTTGTGGCATCGACATTAAACCCGTCTTGATCTCAAAATTCTCAGCAAGGATGGCGGGAATCACAATAGCTTCTTCAAAACCCTCGGTGGGTGCTTGAAGCAACTCCATCATAGTACGATTAGCCATGGTGACTATTGGCTCTACAACGGGTTCAACAATTGTAGTTTCTTCTTCAATCAAATGATCTTGATTTCCTTGGTTTTGACGATGTCTACGAGCTCGTTTTGCTTGATTACGAGTTACCATAAACTTGACGTAGAACGCGGAGGTGAGAAAAGAAGATTCTTTTGGGTGTTTTGTTGATTTTCAATTTTTTTTTTTTGTGTTTTTGATTGTTTTTATTTTTTTTGGATTTTGTGTGTATTTGTAGACAACAATATATCAAATCTCTCCTCGAATCAAACTCTTGATTAAATAAGCCTCAAAAGAATGAAAACGATCACGTGGAGTGAACGCCTTCGATTGACTTCAGAACTTTGGTGAAAACAAAATTGTTCAAGAGGGTTTAATCACAAAGAAACCAAGCAAATATATATGATACGTAATAATACTTTGGGCGGCAAAACCCTCGATTATCCTTCAATCTCAAATACTCACAAGTGAACGGGGGGAATGAGGTGGCGCGAAGCACTTAAGTACATAACTTCCCTTTAACGGCCCTTTATAGCACGTTGCCTATCTATTCACCTTAAAGTTCGTATTTTTCAAAATCGAGCTTCACGAAAGTATTTATCTATTTTTGCCTTTTTCTTTTTGTTTTAGATTCGAATACAATAAATAGGAGATCAAATCCCAATTAAGGTTGTGTTTTCACACTTTTGGAGATATTTTGTATTTGTTGTGATACTTATACAATATAGTAATAATAATTTCACAAGAAAAACGAAAAAACCGATAATACGTGTTAATAGATTTATGTTTAACACAAATACTATTTATTGTTAGATATTGAAAACAAAATGGTTCAAATTAATCATGACACACCTCCCCGGCAGCGGCGCCAAAATGATTGTAGTATTTTACCACACCTTTGCTTTAGGAAAAACAAAAGGCGTAAAATAGCGGTAAGTATTAAACAAATGACTTTAGGAAAAATCAAGTGTTAATGACCCAAAGGTGAAAGTTCGTTTCCTAAGGAGGTTTATTGCGTGTGATTAAATTGATTAATGATTTTGGATTAATATGAGAGAAAGAGAAGATGAGAAAAGAGAATGAGGGAAACGTTAAAATTACACTACGACCAAAGAACGTAAAACCGTAAAAAGTGACAAAATAAAAATTAATTCAAAAAATTCCCAAAAAATTACCAATAATTACTAAAAAAGCAAAAAGGGTTTACAAATGATCAAAACTTTTTCAAACCTTTTAATTAATTAAATATTAATTTTTAAATGCTAATTAAGGCCCTAAAAATCAAAATAATTAATAAAAATCCCAAATTAGGATTTTTCAATTTGTAAAACTCTAAAATGACTTAATTAAACTAAAAACTACTTCTATAAAATTTAAAACCACTTAAAACTATTTTTAAATGATTAAAAACTATTAAAATTTAAAAATAATCCTAAAAATTAATAAAATGATGAGAAAAATAATCTAATTGTTCTAAAAATCCAAACATAATGTATTTAACCTAAGAAAAATGGAAAAGTTGCAAAATACCTTTTAAAACCTAAAAACAATTTTTAATAATAAAATAATATTAAAATAATAATAAAAATCCAAAAATTATAAAAAAATTCTTAAAACTTGCAAACTAGTTTAACCTAAACAAACAGAAAATGAAAGTTAAATTACAAAAATACCCCTATTGGGCCCCCAAATAGGCTAAAATAAAAAACAGTCCAAATCTAGTGGGCTTTTTGGCCCAATAAAATCAAACTCAATTAAATAAGCCAAAAATCACCAGTCTGACTCAAAATTTAATTCTAAAAACAAAACTCTAAAGGCCCAAAAGCTGAATATGAGCATATCACAACTTAATAAGCAAACAACTTATTCTTAATGGGCTTTTTGGCCCATTAAGTTATACGCTAATGCCATAAGCTCTAAATTGACACACAACCTTCTTTTGGGATACTAAAGAGATCTGTAAAAAGAAATTTTGAAAAAACTTAACCAATAAGCCAGAAATAAGCCAAGTAAGATTTCACTAAAAGACAAAATAGTCGACTTAGAGATTTACACCACTTCAGAACTTGATTTAACTTGTAAAAGACTCTAAATGACTTAATTAAGACAAATCAATCAAGAAAAATCCAATAAGCAAAGCCAAATAAGCTGAATAAGATAATAAGCACTTATGAAAAAGTCAAATAAGTTGCTTTTCGAGTCAAACCCTAAAGTCAAAAGCCCAAAAGCTCCAGAATGAATAAATGGTTCAAATGAGGAAGACTAATTACCAAATCCAAGTTATTGCACGTTTCAATAAGCTGATATGGCTTAATAATAAGTTGAACAAATTTTAACACTGATAGTGGCAACAAATAGTGGGAAAGGAGTTCCCACTGCTGCTTAAACAGACTTGTTTTTGGCTTGATTTCAAGCTTTGTTTGATGATTTTATATGGAACAAAGGGCACCCCTACACTCAGTGGAGTGTAGGGAGTCAGTTTAAACAAGAAAAACACAAGATCCATCACACAAATCACACAAGAAAAGGCAATAATCCGTCCCTGATGTGTTAGACTAGGTCTGGGGACAAGTTGCTGATCTATATGGCCAATTTGTGAATTTCAAACCACCCAATTACTTATAATTCACAACCAAACTTCAAATAATCAAGTCTAAACCCTAGCTCACCATTAACTCTAACTGAATCCAAGATATGAAACCAAGAAATGCTAAATGAAGCTAGTTTTAAGCCTACTGATTATTTGACTACTTTTTACCAAATAATACTTATGCAGACTTTGTTTTAAGCTAACCAACTAAAAACAAGTGAAAGATATTACCCTATTACCAGTATCTAGGTGTGTTTATTTTGATTTTAAGAAAAAGATTGGTCAAATACCTATCTAAAAACCTACTCCCAAACACCCCTTAATAGCTGAATAACAAGATTATGCATACAAGTATTCGTAAAACTCCACAAATCAAAGAAAACTCAACACAAATAGATCACAATCACTCAAATAACTAATTTTAATTAGGGTTAAACAGATTAATGCCACAAAACCACAAAGCTCATTCAAATCACATAATACCACAAAAATATTAGAAAATAGTTAAGAGGGTTAAGAGTTCAAACCTCCAAGGTGTGCATCCACACCTTAGGGGGGTTTTGAGCTTAAGTGGTAGCTTAAAAAGCCACTAGCTTCCCACTTTTGTACCTGCAAATGATTAGAACACCAAAAACACAAATATAAAACATTTTTCAAAATTCTAAAAATATTTCAAAACCTCTTTTCAAACCCTTTCAAACACAAAGGAGAACAAGTTAAGATATTCGAACTCGGACTTGCTATACCTAACACCAACTTTTAACAAGATAAAAAGGAATTATATTTTATAAAAAACCAACTTTTATTTGAATAAAAAGGAATTACAAAAGATAAATAGCAAGCCTAGAACAAGAGGCGCATCCACATACTGGGGCTCTCTTTATAGGCAACGTTTACAAACCCTAATCCTATGAAAATACTTGAAATAACCCTATGAAGCTTCCAGAATCGTATTTGGTTGTTGACAGCCTGTTTGGAGTAATCTTGGATGTCTATTTACTCCTTGGAGGACAACTAGTTGATGTAGACCCTTGATTTGGCCATGTCAATGATTCTTGCCATGTGTCGTCTTGTGGTTGGAGCAGGGGAGGCCTTGTGCGGTCTTTCTGGTAGTGGGGATGAAGGATTTAGGAGTGGGATATGATTCATGTTTGGTGAATCACACGTGAGTACTCCCAATTTACTTTTCCCCTTTGTTTTGCTCCTTTTTTATCCTGGGTAATAAGAATGGTGAATAGTGGTAACAATTACTATAGTAATTGTTAACCGCGTTTTTTTGTTTAAATGTTTGGGATGGTGCATTTTTGGCCCCTTGTCTTTGGCAAACTTTGTACAACAAGTTTATTCAGCTTACAAATATGAAATTCTTTGTTATTATAGTTTTGTTTTTCCTAGTTTGGCCACAAAAACTTTATAAAAGGGATTTTAGGGCTTGAATATCTTTGGTATAATTACCCAAATGGCCCTTTTGTGTTTTAAATCATAGAATAAGGACCAAATGTGTAATATTATTGAACTTCAAGGGTCTTCTTTGTATGTTTGACATAGTGGAGAATCATTGTTGTCATTTCTTTAGTCTTGAGGGACTAAACTTGCCAAATCTTCAAAGTTGAGGGGCCTTTTTGTAATTTTGACAAACTTAAGGGACCAAACTTGTAATTAATAATATACAAGGGTATTAAGTGTCATTTATTCATTGATGATGGATCATTCTTGTACATCTTTAATACTTCAAGGTCTTTTCTTTGAGAAATCATTGACTATGGCCTGATTCATTGTGCGGCTTCGTTTCTCGTGTTCGTTTTTCCTTGTTTCTTGTAATCTTTTGTATTTTTCACGATATCCATACCTAAAATACACAAAATAAACAAACACAAGCATATATATGGTATTTTGATGACATTTTATGCATTTAAAGCCCGAAAAGAACGATGAGATCATGTATAAATGCCATCTCATCAATTGATCAAATCCATCCAAATAAGATTTAGAAATTTGTGGTTCAACAATTTATAATTTCCTTGTTCAAATAAATGGCCAATTCATTTCAACAAGACGATTATAAATCACCTTATTTAAGCATCGCCAGCTCAACACAGAACATCAGGATCAAAACAAACGAGAATCTGATTTAACAGAAAATGATCAGTGATATGATATGGAATCCTGGTTTGCATGTGAATACCATACTAATCAATCTCAATTCCTAACAACCAACAAGAAAAATCTCAAACAAACATGTTTCTAGCAAAACAGTAGAATGTCGAAAATTAATGAAAATGGAGATAAAATTTACTGAACGAGATGAACGGATCGATAAATAGAGAATAAGAACCAAGGAAATCAAAATCCTTGTAACCAAAAGAATATCATAGGGAATATAAATCATTTTGTTGGGATCATGTATATCTCCAACATAGTTAGTCTCGGGAATAACAAGATTCATTTCAGTAATAGCTTCAGCGCTAGCATTAAAATGACTAGGGTGGCTTCGTGACAATCTACGTCATATAAATATCTCGTATAATTATAAAATTATCATTTATAATAAAATAAATTAGAACATACCTTGTAATTCACAAGTAAAATTAATCGATAAAGATTACAACATATATATAATCCCATATACATATATAAATACTCTTATTCCCGTCCATTGGCAACTCGGAGGTTTCGCTTGCAACTGTTATAGTTAAAAGATTTCAAAAATTCATTTTTGGAAAATCTTTTCGTTCTCTATAACTTGAGCTCTGATACCAATCTGTAACAATCCCAATTTCGGTCATAGCAGCGAAAGGGTCATTGGATGTTACTTACATGATTCAAGCTCATAATCATAGAAGACGGCTCAAAATGAGTCGTTTTAATAAACATCCATTCATTTTCATTCAATAAAGGTAAAATTTCATACACGGTCCTAGATAACTTAAAGATTACTAAACACAATAAATTTAAAAATTCTTTCAATGGATATTATTTATAAAAGCGGGCCAAAACATTTCAAATAAGCAAGCTTCACGAAACCGCCTTCCCCGAGTGCCTTCCCTATGGACCTGAGGTAAAACATGCAAAAAAGTCAACAAAGTTTGTTGAGTGAATCTATAGAGTTTAAATTAAATAAAGAGAACACAAGTATTTTAAATAACCCTCCATGTTAATAATTTATCGAAAGACAATTGTGTTGTACGGAATAATTATCGGTGCCATTACATAAGCCTCGTGACATTGAACGTTAACCTATATTTCAGTCCAACACACCTAGCCAAGTGCGTATATTTCTCTTATAAAATGCATCTGATGTTTCATTACTAGTTTGTCACAACACCACGCGATAGCTAGTCGCGGCCGGACTAGGCGTCACCCCGATAGATCTATCCATAGTATTAGCGTTCCTTCGATTAACAATTCACGATTCATGGGTCTTTTAAGGCCAAAACTAGCTTATGTAATAACTTTCATCTAAGCATACAATCGGGTTCCTTGTGTTCTAATTTAAAACAAATAGGGTTTAGCACAACTTCTGGTTGCACCCATTCATGGGTTTACAGCAACTCTTGTAATACCCTTCATTTTCAATAATTACTTTTCAAGTAAAATAGAGCTTCCACAACTTTTAGTTGCATCATTCAATTGGTTTACCGCAACTTACAGTTGTACTCTTTATTTTTAATAAAACAAACATGTTATCCCCCTCGCAGGTTTCTAAAACAATTAAAGAATTTAAAAGCGAGGCTATAGACTCACCTTAGCCAATAGTGGTAATGAGACGATCGCCAACGATTAGTGATGCCCGTTTAAACACGAAAACCGCAACCTTTCAAAACTAAGATGGGACTTTTGTTAGATTATCCAAAATCAAATTGGATCTAAAGCTATGAATGTGTTTGTGTGTTGTATAGATGACAGCAACAAAGGGTGGGAGAGAAGCTCTATGTGAATTTTTTTATAAAAATGGTGCTAGTGGTATTGTTAGGTGAAATTTTTTCTTTATATAGTTGTAATAGTTTAGGGTATATTTTGTCATTTAGGCATAGTTTTGGACCAAAAAGTAATTTAATAGTTTATATGGTAGAAAATGACTATTAGTCAATTTTAAAAATATTCACGGGACTCGGGTTTCGTAAAAACACTTTTCGAAAGTTAGAATGCTTCATAAATATAATAATATAGCTTAGACACGACTTAAAACGTAGCTAAAACGAGAACATCTAAAATATTAAATATCGAAACAATCGATAATAAAACATAAATTTTTGGGCATCCGTCGGTATAGCGATCACTAATAGTTCTCGTCATTCGTTAAAACGTAAAACACGAGAAATAAAAATAAATACAATAAAATCATTCATATGATAGTTTGAGAATAAAATATCGATATCTGACGTATTCCTTGCCGGTTTTCATCTAAACGACATTCATACGTTAAGTTTCAAGATATAATCTTCTCGTGTAGCCGATAATTTAAAATTCTCATTAAAGTAAACATATAATATTTAATAGTCGAGATTAAAATATCGACCTGAAATTGACGGATTGTCACATTGAGCAAAATCAACCGCAAACTGAACCGAACCGATAAACTTGGCCGAACCGAACCGACCTTATTTGGTTCGGTTTTCGGTATTATATATTTATGGTTTCCGGTTTCAGTTTTGCTCGGTTGGGTCTAACCAAGAAGAATACACGTAAATATCTAAATCAGTTTTCCTAGGTTAACTTTGGTTCGCTTTCGGTTTTACTAACTTAACTTTGGTTCAGTTTTTGGTTCACGCTTTTCTCAAAATTGGTTTTCGAGTCCGGTTAGTCGCTTCGGTTTTGACCCGTTACTCACAATAGATAATAAGTACCTCTAGTAGAGAACTTGGGTAAAATCAGGTCGTAACTCATCAACAACTGCATACATTTTCTTCCCATTTCAAAGCTAATTTGTTTCTGCAACGATTTTAGTAAAGTGGTAAATAGGCCAAACTGAAGTTCAGAGACAAATACAAATCACACAAACAAAAACTATATATGTCTAAGCACACAGTTCAGCTATGAAAACTCACCATTCTTTCTTCCTCGTTTTTTGAATCACCAAGTGTTGTTTCATTAATACTCTCAGACTTCCACTTCTCAATATCGGCATCTTTTTTAGTGCATTCAAAATATGCAGCTGCATTTTCCACCATCATCATCTGATCGTCCAATGAAGACTAGATTTTAAGGGGCACATAAACATCCATTGAATTCGCTAAAGCTTGGCTCTACCCGACTTTCTCCGCTGCCACCTCTTTCTTAGTGGTGGCCGTAATTTCTGCAACCTTTTCTTCTTATTCCTTTTAAATTCCATCCAGTTTATCTTCTAAAGTCTTTAAACATCTAAAAGCTAAAATTATATCAGCTACCATATTAGAAATAATAAAAATTAACGCAAAACTGAACTACAGAGCACGAAAATTTAGAAGATTAGTTTTGTGCTTCTGTTGGTTTTAAACAATCGTGGTAGATAAACCATGCGTGTTTGTGTGTATGATCTTTTGATTGGATGGAACTATGGTAACAACCTGTTGTCCCAAATTATATTATGATTAAACAAGAAAGAAAGGTAGAAGATAGATGAATTCTAGAGAGAGAAAGTAGAGAGAGAAAACAGGGAGAAGTGTGTGAGACTTAGTGAATATTAGATTAGAGAGAGTGAATAATGAACCAACCAACCTCTCCTTACATGTAAGGAGAGGTATTTATAGCCTTGCCTAAATGTGGCATAATGGGCTATATGATAATGGGTCAGGCTTTCCTTTTAGGCTTTAGTTACTTATGAATGAACTTTAGCTTAAAGTTAAGACCGTAAAACACGACTAACCTACTACCTTTTACAACGTTCTAAAATACAATACATAATAAACTTATGACCGAGCATTCTTGTTTGACTCAATATTTTGAGGCTAACAATCTCTCCCAATGAGGGGTCATTACCCTTTATGAGAGGTCATTACCCTATGTCATTTGGAAATTTATAGAGATTACTAATCTCGCCATAAATGAGTCTTGAACGTGTAATAGTAGTATCGTTCCTTCATGTTGTGATCTTTGAGCCTTTGTCGTTGTCTATCGACTTTATCTTTTGATATTGAGATCTTCAAATCATCATTGACTTGTCTTTGCGATCTTGCGATCTTGTGTCTTTATCCACATGCTCGCACTATTAATTGTTGAATATGTCTTGAAGCATGAGTATGTGGTTTTGAATCTTTGACTTTGCTGAGTACACCGTAACGCCACCTTCTCGAGACAAAACATAGACACGGACTAAATGGCTTTGACATTCGTCCTAAATCGGTAGCGTTTTACCTCCGGTCGGTGAAGACCGTTATACGATATTAAATATCGTACCTGTGATTAGGTAAATTCAATTAAGAATCTCCTTGACAGGGTTTCACGACAGTACTAGCCGTTCTCTTTACTCGACTGTCTCAAAGCAAGACTGCGAACATAAAGAGTGAATCAATTGGATAAATATCCGCTTGATAAAAGTCGTCAATTCAAATTCCTGGAACAAGTGTGATTCATAAAGAATCTTGCCATTGTTGCTTTCCAGTTGACACAAGCTTGATTCATTAGAAGCTCACAAGTCACCTACCGTAGCGCTGTTTGAGGTTAACGCTAGAAGGATTTCCATTCGTCACTGAGAATATTAATGAATATCACTCTGAATGTTCTGGAAAGACCATAAAGATATTGCGTAGAAACCTGAAACGAGTTTGAATCGATTCAGAATCAAACCACTATTGCTTTTCAGTTTACACATGTTCAATTCATAAACAATCTCACACATGACCTACCGCATTGCTGTTTGATGTTAACACTGGAAGGATTTCCACTCATCATTGTGAATACTAAGTAGTATCACTCTGAGTGTTCTAGCAATATCGCAAGGATATAGCATAGGACTCTCTTTATCGTCATTCCGCGTGTCCTAATGAGATTTGATTGATCTCTAGGCTCTAGACTCGATTTGTGCACTTTTAATGGTCAGAGACTGGAGCAGATGCCACCTATTCAATATCAACTATCTCGGAGTGAGAAAGTCAATAGAAGTCATGTTGATCTCCGTGACAATAAAACAAACTTCTTTTGAGAGAAGCCTGAGTAGCAAGGGAAGGGTTGTTCACTTCATCACTGGGTCCATGATGACTTTGTCTTCATGATGTGTTGACCCGGTTTCTCCCTAAATTGTATGGAGGGCTTTTTTTTACACCCTATATCCTTATATTACTTTTTCATTCTTCAACCCCTTCAATGATTACCAAGACATCATTACTAGCACCTTGTTGTGATTGTTCTAGTGCTAGCATCAGTACTTAGTCGGCATTCAGCTACGTTCACATTCTACTCCATCTTTCCTAAGGACTTCTAATAATCTATTGGATTGTCCCTAGGAAGATCCATCCGGTTCTGGTTGGATCATAGGACTTAAACCTAACAACCCTTTTGACACCAATAACGTCGTGAATTAAAGATGTTGTGGGTATGAGATCGTAACCATAAAACCACTTTAACTTCTAATGAAGTGTTTGAAAACATTTACCACCTTGCTAGTTTTGTCGTTTCAGAAATGCCCCCCCTTCACATGTGCATCGATAATCGAAAGTTTTTTGCACATGTAGGTAAGAGTTAAAGTTCTTGAGTCTTATATAAGATCATATTTTAATCACATTTTCTCCCTCTATCTCTAATATATAAAATCTTTTGATATTAGAGATACCAAATTTGATTAAAATATATTTTGAAAAAATAGTCTTGAAAATCTTCGGGAGAAAGATGTGTCAATGTTTGCATGAAGTTGAAATGCTCCCCCTCAAAAATTGGTCCAATTGAATTGTCATTGTGAGGATGTGATCCACATTTCACTTTTTGAGGATAGGAGTTGTTGAACACACAATTTTTGAAAGATTTTGAATAATCATTGAAAAACTCTTGAAAAAATTGTGTTCAACGCTTTTTGAAAAATCACGTTGAATGTTTTGTGACAAACTCAACCCGTGATAGATTGCTCTACCCGTTGTTGGAAAATTTTTCCAAAATAGACATTTTCCTTTATTAAAAGATAGAAATGATATGTTTTGAAAAAATTTTACAACTTTCATTCGAGCTTTATGTACACACCCGTGTCGCTATTGAGCGACATTTCTAGGCACGTCCATATTATCGATACTGAAAGACATGTCAATAAGAATATTTTTGGATTTTGAAAGATTTTTAATTTTGTGTTTGTCTTTTATATGTTTTATATTTTTGTATTTTGATTTTTCAATGATATATACAAGTAGATGTTTGATAGATGAATCAAGTAGGCACCTTTACCAGAATCTCCAGGTCTGCTAGAGTCAAACATCTCATACCAATTTGCCTAACGAGGTGATCAAACCTATCTTTCGACAGAGATTTCGTAAACAAGGCTAATTGGTAATCCGTTCCAACAATGTATAGTTCAACGATACCTCGTTCAACTTGTTCCTTTATGAAGTGGTATCTGACATCAATTTGCTTCGTGCAGGAATGTTGTACCGGATTGCAGGAGATGGCTATGGCCGACTTTGAGTCATAGTACATAGGTACTTTATCAAAGTGGAAGCCATAATCCGTGAGTTGTGTTCTCATCCAAAAAAATTGAGCACAACACGCAGATAAAGACACATACTCCGCTTCGGCTGATGAAAGTGATGTGCAATCCTGCTTTTTGGAAGACCATCCCACAAGCTTACCTTGACCTAGAAATTGTGCACCACCAAAGGTACTTTTTCGTGTATCAAGACGCCCCGCATGATTAGAATCTGAATAGGCCGTTAGAAAGAAACCGGTTTCATTCGGATACCAGAGTCCTAAATGAATGGTATTCTTGAGGTACCGAAAGATCCGTTTAACCTCCTTGAGGAGCTTTTCAGTGGGTCGTGCATGATTATCGTGCACAATAACACTTAGCATGTGATATATCGGGTCTGCTTGCTGTCAAGTACATGAGGGAGCCAATCATGGAACGATATCTCGTTTGATCTATGCCATTTCCCTCTAATTCAGCATCTAGCGATGTGGTTGATAATGGTGTCCCAACGGGGTCACATGAAGTCATACCATGATATTTGATTATCTCTTGACAATACTTATCTTGGTTTATGAAGATACCACTTGGGGATTGGTGAACTTAAATTCCTAGAAAGAATTTTAGTTCGCCCATCATTGACATTTCAAATTTGTTGTGCATGACTTTTTCAAACCATATTGAAAGTTTTAGGTTTGTAGACCCGAAAATAATGTCATCAACATAAATCTGCACGAGAAAAATGTCATCCCCATATTTATAAGTGAACGAAGTTAGATCAATGAAACCTTTTGAGATACCTTTGGATACCAGAAATTTCGAGAGCTCGTCGTACCACGCCCTTGGAGATGCTTGAGTCAATAAAGTGCTTTGTGCAGACCATAAACCTTGGTAGGATAATGAGGATTAACGAATTCTTCCGGCTGCGTAAAATAGACTTCTTCCTTCAAAGGACCGTTAAGAAATGTTGTCTTCACGTCCATTTGATAAACAGTGAATCCCTTATGTGCAGCATAAACAAAGAAAATCATGACCGCTTCCATACGAGCAACTGGTGCAAATGTTTCATCAAAATCAATTCCATCTTTCTGGCCAAACCCCTTAGCCACTAGCCTAGCTTTGTTCTTGATGATCGTGTTTTCTTCATCCATCTTGTTTTTCCAGATCTAATAAAGATTTAATGGAATCACATCGTATGGTCTGTCAACAAGTTCCCAGACTTTAAGTCTTTCAAATTATTGAAGTTCATCTGTCATCGACTCAATCCAAGCATGATCAGCCATGGCTTCTTTGATGTTTTTCGGTTCAGCTGTACTCACGGCGAGTGCGAACATACAAACATCGCAATCGGTTTCTAATTGTCGTCTTATACGAACAAGCTGTGAAGGGTTTCCAATTACTTGAACCAAAGGATGATCTCGGGTCCAATGATGTGTTGAAGGATGTCGTTGGTAGAACATATGCATATTAGACGGATCAACATGGCGACTAGAAGACTCTCCAGTTGTGACAATCCGTCAATTTATGGTTGATATTTTATTCTCAATATTTAATTGAAAATATTATTTTAATGTTATTATATGAACTCACTTATTTTTGGGAAGAAATTTGGATTTACATCTTGAAGTAGCATCGACTACGTCTAAACCGGAGGATTCAACGTTACGTGCTTACGTTTACATACACCGTCTTTGGTGACAGTCCGACATTTCAGAAAATAAATTTATCCGTGAATATTATTTTGGAGTTTTAAATTTGTGTTGGTTCATAAACTCACAAATTTACGAGAAGAGATTAGGACTTACGATTTTTATTTTAACGTCCTTTGCGACTAAACCGGAAACCTTAGGATTACGTATTTACGTTTTCAAACTCCGTTTTTGATGAAACAATTTTTATTGGATTCGTTTTGTGACGTTGATTCATAATTTATAAAAACGTTTTTCGTAAAACGACCCGAGGGCACGCAAATCGAGGAAACTAGAATCGAGGAACACCCGTAAACTAGTGAGATGGGACAAAACACTTTGTCCCACCCCACTAGCTTACATGGGACGGCACAATGTGTACACCACACCACCTTTGGCTTACTAGTTAGACACTTGTCTAACTAGCTTCACAATGAAGCTTTCTACTCCTCAAAACCATTAGCAAAACCACACACTCTCATTTACAACATGCAAAACCACACCAAGCTCTCTCTCTCTAGCCTAAACATGCCGTCCCATTTCTCCCTTAAACATCAAATTTGGTCAAAAATTTACCATGGAATCTTATGTTATTTGCACATAAGATGAAGCTCTTTTGAAACCCTATTGATTGGTGGTGCTTATAACATCCAAGGAGGAGTTTTTATGGAGTAGGAGGGCTGATTTTCCACAAGGTTTCCATGAAGATTGGTGGTCATGAAGGTGGTCTTGGTGCATCATAAGTTTCTCCATCCAAAACCATGTCAAACTTATAACCTACATCAAGTTGGTGGTATAAAGATTGTCCTCCTCATCTTCTTGTTAATTTGATTATGTAAACATGTATTTTATTTCCTATTTTATATGTTTATGATGATTATATGATGATAAAAATATTGTGTGGGGATTTGTTGTTGATAAACATGATTAAAAAGGTGAAAAACCATATGAAACAAGGTTAAAATATTGATTAATTTACATGGCTGTATAAAACAGTAAAGAAACATGTTATGAACTGATGAAATGATGAAGTAGAATCCATTTACAGTAAGATATATGTCTTGTACACATGTGAGAGTTGGCCATGCAATGGAATCAAAATAATGAGTAAGATATGATCAAAACAAGTTTAGGGTATAAATCTGAGGTTACTGTTTTGGACGATTTTTAGAAAATACTTAAAGGATGATTCAACAGTAGCTATAGAAGAGTTAAATGTAGCACATATCATTTAGTTTATGTGATAAAAATTTTAGCTTCTAAGTCATTTTAGAACTCTAGATATGTTAAAAATGGTGAACATGAAGTTAAAAATCAGATTTTTGGAAATAATGTTTATTAATATTATATAAGCACTCACATTATAATGTATAAAATGTAAAAATATAAACCCACTAACTTATAAAACTTATTTATATAAATATATAAAAGGTTAATTAAATGGGTAAATTATATAAATGGTGGTGAAATAATATTTATAAGTAATAAAAACTATAAACTTGATTTTTACGACTTTTTCGGCTATCGCCGTAAAATTAACGTTTTCCGCCAAATAAAACTTAGACGACCAAACCCGTCTAATGTAAAGTTTATAAAAGTCATATACTGATGTATAAGGAACTAATACAAGTAAAAACCGATAAAACCCGAACTATAAGAAATACGGAGATTAACGGACTAAATTAACGTTATTGGACTAATAATACAACCAAAATGGACTAGAACACTTATAAACTTATTATTGGACTTAACCCATTTGGGTCCAACTTGAAAGTGTATGTACTGATAATATAAGTACAAAAAGGATTAATACAAGTTAAGAACTTATAATAGGCTTATTGGACCTAAAACACGTAAATAGGTAAAACGAGAAAACTAGTATAAAAGTTATCAACACAAAACTCTAAAATAAGTAAACGAGAATATGTAAACCCACTTGATCATCATATATATATATATATATATATAATCATCATATGTATACATAGTTGTTATTTTATAAAGTCATTGGACAAACGTCTAAGACCGAGTGTTATTTGTCTAGGTTTCCGTGATTGAAGCACGTACCGTACATCCGAATCGCCGATAATCGCCTTCCCACACCAACGTGAGTTCATAGTCTCGCACTCTTTTAAATGTTTTTATAAATGTTTTATAAACCCGCGAGGGAGATAACATGTTAGTTTTTATAAAATAGGACACTATTTGTCCCGATTGTTTGTTTATTGATTTTGGACCCGAATGATTGAATGACCCGATTGTATGACCCGATAAATGATTAAAGGACCCGATAGATGAAATTAAATGGATTATTAAAGTTAGGTTATGTCACTAAAAGTCCCATTAGCATGAATTGTGAACTACCGGGAGTTGGTAGATGCTTATGCATTTAATAGTACTATTTGGGGACGATCACCCCAGTTCGCACCTTGACGGTTGATCCCCGTCGTGCTACATTGATTGGTAAGCGAATTAATGTATGAGAAGATTTCAATAGCGTGACCTTTGTGACGACACGCTACTTTAGATGGGCAAAATTGGTATCGGGTTAGCTACCCGTTTTGGTTTTAGTAAGGTAACAATGTCATGCGGCTTATAATAATCCAATCACCAAAATATTACTAGACGCTCCGAATTACGATGTATTGCCTGACTAGCAATACTGGGTCATACTATTGATATTATGTTCGTGTTTTGGTTTTCATAACCATATTCATATAACGATTTTCATTTGCATACAACGTTATAAGACGTATTGTATGATGTTTTTACGACATTGGCTCGTATAATGATTTTTAAGGCAAATGCCTATATTACGATTTTCGATAAAGATTTGTATAAAATGATTTTGGCTATTTTATGGCCTATTAAAATGATTTGTACAAGATGATTTTCAGTAATAATTTTATACTGATATTATATTGATGGATTTTATTAAACTCTATGAATTCACTCGGCGTTATCGCTGACCTTTTCTTTTAACATGTTTTATCTCAGGTACTTGAAGGTAATTCTCGGGAAGACAACAAGAATTCATGGCCCGCACCTAAACAATATTTTCCATTCAAATACATTGTAAAACTTTGTATGAAATAATATGACTTGGGACCGATGTAACTTTAATGTTTATGAATGGAAATGATTTATTATTAAACGACGCGATTTTTATGCGTTGTCTATGATGTGAGTAATGTGCTATCCCGTAACACCAACGAGTCTTCCGCTGTATTGAGTTGTACAAATTTGGGGGTGTTACACCAGTTTTGTGTACCGGTGTACCGAATGGGTTGTGAAAATCGTCATCGTCAGATAATGCATCGTCTGCTGGATTTGTGTTCTCTGGAGCAATGACAGTAGTTGTGGATGTTGTAGGATCGATTGGTGAAGTGATATTCTGAGGAGGTAAATCTGCAGCAACCCATGTTGAAGTAGATGAAGTTGTATCCTTTTGTTGATGATGATCGATATCATCATTCGATCATGAGTGACAACGGAAGACTTTGATACAACATGTTTCTCCCCTGTAAAATATTCATCAAACATTGGTCCACATAACATTTCCAACTCTTCCAGTGTCGTGTCCACTGTCATATCTGCTCTAGGAACATTTTCAGGAACCAGCTTTGAACTTGACGGTTCATTGCTGTGGTCTTGAGTTTCGAGTTTCGTGCGGTTGTGCACAGAAGTCTTTTGTCGTTGTGGATCGGGACTTAAACTGTTTTGTTCAAGTTCCATTTCTTGTAATTCATCAAATCTGATATGAATAGTCTCGACTATCAATTTTTTTCTCTTGTTGTACACTCAGTATCCCTTAGACTGAGTTGCATATCCCACTAAAATGTATGCATCACCTTTCTCTTTCATCTTGTCCAGATTTTCACCATCTCAAATAATGTAACACGTACATCCAAAAACATGAAGGTCTTTGAGTGAAGGTTTGCGATCATTAATTATGTGATATGGTGTCTTTTCGTGTCTTGGGATAATTAAGGAACGGTTTTGTGTGTAACATGCGGTTGATACAGCTTCGGCCCAAAAGAATAGTGGTAGTTTTGAAACGGATAATAATGTTCGAGCAACCTCAACTAAAGTACGGTTTCGTCTTTCAATAACGTCGTTTTGTTCAGGTGTTCTACCAATAGATGTTTCGTGTTCAATCCCTTCGGCTTCAAAATAATTCTTTAGAGTTGAATTCAAGAATTATGTGCCTCTGTCAGTACATACCACTTTTACTTGAGCTTGAAGACCATGTTGTATCAGCTTAAGGAAGTTAATGAGAACCTCAGGTGTTTCATCCTTGGACCTCAAGAAGTGAGTCCACGTGTACCTTGAGTAGTCATCGACAATTACCATAACGTATTTCCTCCCATTGATGCTTTGAACACGCATGGTGTGGATTTGCTTTTAGCTAATCCGGTGGTCTTGGTGGGTGGTGGAAGGTGGAAGCCATGTATGAGTTGAGAGAAAGAGAGGTTGTGTGTGAAATAAGAAAAAGTGTATTAAAACAAGAAATGAAACACAATCAACACCCCTCCTTGGAAGCCTTGGAGGGGTATATATAGTCACACACGATACTTAAACTATACAACGTTTCCTAGTCTAGTCTATGCGTGTGTGACTATGATAACTAATGAGAATTCTTAAATATCGTCACATAATGTGAATTACCAACAATCTTCCCCCATGGGACGACGTGTATAATTACTTACAATATTTTTCCTAACCAGTACATAATGATTAAGAACAAAAGCTTCCATGAAGCGTCCAATGCTGATGATGTCTTCTGAGGCCTTTGACTTCAAGTCTTCACTTCAAAACGACTCATCTTTTAAGTAACTTGTAGTAGAAATACTGTAACGGCACGAGCTAAGTAATCCATATACTTCTGGTTAAGGAGAAGCTTCTGAATTAACTTCCCCCTAATTCATGCCACATAACTTGATGTAGAATCTTTTTAATAGCTTCCCCCTAAACCGACAATCCTCGTAAGCAACTTTAAAGCTTTTAATAAAGCTTAGAATGATTAAGCGCACAACGGAATTTAACAAGCAAACCCCATCATATAACATGATAATGTTGCTATGACTGATTGAAAGTAAGGGGCACACCAAGTAGATCAACAACTTCTCTTCTCACGCTTGAATATTTCTTCTGAATTTTTCTTCCCCCTGAGAGTTCAAGTTATGCATACTAGAAAGAATCAAGACATTTCTTCCCCCACATAGTTGAAGAAAGTAAACCAATCCCATGTATGAAGCTCAGATACTGAAGTAGACACTTTATCCCATTCATGAAGTTGACATCATAACACCAGAGTCAATTAAGTCCCGGAAATGCACATATCTTCTTCCGGAGATGCACCAGAGTCAATTAAGTCCCGGAAGTGCATATCTCTCCATATAGGATAACGATGATGAATAATTGCAACAACAAAACAATTAAACATCGAATCAGTAGTGTACCGTTTAGAGATTGATAACGCCACAAGTTAAAAACACTGATTTTCTCTGTGGTTATGACAAATGTCATCCCGGAATATCTTCAAATCAAAAAAAGGTATGAAGTTCATCACGTGTACTCGTTGTGCGTTCAATGTGTCTTCTTCTTCGCCCTTGATGGTTTCGAAACTCGGAACGATCAATAAATCATACGCACATGTACCTGAAATCTCGTGAGAATAATAAATAAGCTGAATTATATATTTTGTGAGAATCAGCTGTTGATCGAAAATTTCTACTCATAAACTCTCCACGGCCATCTTTACCATTGTTGGAAATACGTTTTTACGTATTTAGAAAGGATCGGTCACTCCAAAGATATATTCTAGTATTGGGCTCGTGATCCATTTGTAAACAATATAGTCCATATAGCCCACATGTAGGGTGGGCTATATATACCCCCTCCTAGCATGTTAGGAGGGGTGGTTCTTTTCATTTGATATTTTTCATTTCAATAAAAACACTTTCTCTCTCTACTTCTCTTTTCTCTCCTTTCTCTCTCTACACCTCATCTTCATCTTCCCCATCTCCTCCATCTTATCAATAGATCCAATCCATATATTGCACAATCCATCTGCATCGGCACTTGCATATAAGGATCTTGTGACACAATTAACGCCTTTCCTCGAATTCACTATCATCAAGCTTGAAAGTTTAGTGATTTGCCAATCATTTCTTCGAGATACACATACCGAGCTTCGAGTTTTCCGTGATACAATTTTTAAACTCATGACATCGGTCTCGTCTTCGATTTATGAAAGATCTCAACTTCAGCAAGTGTATGATAATGGAGTGCAAGAATCAATGACGCAGATGCAAGAGGAGAATGGTCATACGGTTGACAACTTAGAGCTTAATGATGCCAAGAGCACGGAATCAGGAGGACAACATGATACCAGTGGCACGTCGGGGAATGCTCACGAGATTTCTCTTGATGACACCTTACCCACTTATGACGCAGAGCCTGCAGACATGGTACAATGTAATGTTGTTTATGATGTATATGTTGATGATATGCCGCATTTTGAGCATTCTGAACCTAATTATGACAAACATGGGATGGAAAAGAGTGATAGCACTTCTGATTCATCCGATGTAAGTCATAAAGGGGGAGAGATTGTTATGAATGCTATAGTACATCATGATAATTGTATTATAATTGCTTCATTGTCTGCTTCTGATTCCATGATTAGAGAGCTCGAAACGATTGTAGCTCAACAATCAAAAGATCTTAAGGATGCCAAACTTGAATTTTCTAAGAAAACGGACAAATTCGAAACATACTTTGAAAAACTTGAAAAGTCAAACGTTGTTCTTGAAAGAAAATTGAATCAAAAAGTTTTAGATTCGAAAGCTGAAAAGGATAATCTTTTGAAACAAATTCAGTTACTAGAGTCTAAATTGGCATCCCAAGATAGATTGCTCAAAGAAAATGAAACGTTAAAAGCCCAAGTTCAGGAAAAGGTGTTTGCTATAGCTGTGTTGAAAAACGAGTTAAGGAAAATTAGAGGACCTAGTGTGGACACTAAGCTTGAAAAACCATCAATCTTGGGGAAACCGCCTACAAATCAGTTCGTCAGACAACCGATTGTCAGACAAACTACTGCATTTAGATCCGAGCGACCATAATCCTCGAGACCGCGGCTTGCCTCCCAAGTTGATTTGGGTCATATTTCTAGAACAGTCACTCCACCAACTAGGCCTAATGTGACTAAATTAGTTTTAGCAAGACCTCATCACATGATTGCCTCTAGTTTCTCTAAGAATAGTTCAATGAACACGTCTAGAACTAGTTCAAATGACGTTTGCCATAAATCTGTTCTTAGGGAAGCTATTCAAAAGACACATGTAAGAGATAGCAATGTCCAACCTAGTTAGATGCCTTCTAGATTATCCAATACTGCTAATCGTAGCATGACGTCTCCTAGGAGCATCAACCTATCATCTAGGAATTACTTGGACATTAAATATGCTACTGTGTCTTTAGAGCCAATCATGATTCCTGTATCAAAAAATTGCTTAATGAGGTGAACTCCCGTGCTAGACTTAAATCCCAGTGGGTAGCTAAAATCAAACACATTGGTAAAATGTGGCGCCCCACTGGTAGAACTTTCACTCTTGTAGGAAACCAGTGCCCTTTAACTAGGATAGTCTCCGATTCTACTAAGACTACTAGGGAGGAAATTGATAAAGAAGATACGTCACTTAAGCCTAAACTTAAGGTTTTCTATAAAAGGAAACGTTTGCCAGCTTAGATAAGTGAATCATCTACTCAGGTCACCTCTGACACTAGTAAAGCCAATTGTGAACCCCCATATGCTTCTATAATTGATATCGCTAACCCACGTCAAAGCATGCAAATTCCTAATGAGATTGCAGGTACCAAAGTTGATGTTCCAAAAGAACGAAGCGGTCCAATCGTTGTGCACCGTTCAACTAAGGACACTCTTAGAGTTTGGTTGCTGAAGAAGCAGATATCGGAGAAACAAGTGTCTCAGGGGATTCATGGTTAAGCTTACCTCAAGGACTTATAGTCACATCACAGACTATAACTCGATCTTCAAAGAAAGGAAAGTTTATCGCCGATGGTAAACTTATCCTAACAACGAGAAATTAATTTTTCTCGGGCATGAGCTTATATCAAAAACATTCCAAGTTTTTAAGCTCATGCACAAAGGCTTATAGGTAAATGACAGTCTATAACCCGCTCTTCAAAGGCAGGAAAGTTTATCGCCGATGATAAACTTATCCTTACAACGAGAAATTAAGTTTTCTCGGGCATGAGCTAATATTAAAAACATTCGAAGTTTTTAAGCTCATGCATAATGGTTCATTGTTAAATGTCAGACAATGACCCTGACTTCAAATAAAGGAAAGATTATCTTTTATGATAACTTATCCTCTTAACGAGAAATTCACCTTTCTCGGTCATGAACTTGTCTTAAAACATTCGAAGTTTTAAGCTCAGAAAGGAAAGTTTATCTTTTAAATAAGAGAACTTTTCCTCATAACGAGAAATTAATCTTTCTCGGTCATGAGCTTTCCGTTAAAACAGTCAAAGTTTTAAAGCTCATGAAAACGACTTCTAAGTAAATGTCAGCTTAGGACTCGTTCTTCAGATAAAAGGAATGGTTATCGCTGTAAAACCCGTAAAAATAAGGTCATAATTTAATTCTATTTTCAATTATTTTGAAGTATTTTATAACGTTAAATATTATTATGTTTAACGGTTTAAGTTGAAACCGATATTGAATATTATATTTTAATATTTTGACGAGCAACGAAGACTACTAGTGATCGCGATACCGACGGATGCCAAAATTTTTATATTTTATTATCGATCGTTTCGATATTTAATACTTTTGACGATATCGTTTTAATTACATATCGAGTCGTTATATTATTATTTTTCGTGTGGGTTTAAACTTTTAAAAAGTATTTTTACGAAACCCGAGTCTCGTAAATATTTAAAAATTTGCAATTTACATTTTTACCCTTTTAAACTATTTTATTACATTTTGGACCAAAACTATCACAAATTGGCAAAAACTACCCTAACCTTACACTATATATATGTTTCCACTAACACAATTCATTTAAAAAAATTCTCTAAAACAAAAACACCATCTTTCTTCTTTCTTTTCCATTTTGGCCTACACCACCACCATCCATTCCATCAATTTTTTTTGATGATCAACTTTGATCCATCCAAAAACAAAACAAGTCCCATTCCTATTTTTGAAAGGTGATTCTAATGATACCATTTTTACTTACATGCATTGAGTTTTGAATTTTGATAAGAAAACTAGGCTTGTTAGGTGGTGATTTTGATCATGCATGTGTTAGAGATGATGATCAAATGATGTTTATGTAATGTTTTGGTTAAAAAGTTGAATTTTAATTTTTGGGTTTTTGATTTTGATGATGATACAAGTGTTAGGATTGGTTTATGGTGATGTTAGGATGTTAGAATGATGATAAAAGTTGTTGGTTTTGATCAAAAACTTGATTTTGTAAGAGATTTTTATAGTCAATTTTAGGAAGTAGGTTTGAGGCCATTTTCGAGGGTCTTAAGTCTGAATATAGGATGATATGATGGGATTATGTTGTAGAGAATTTCGTTAGCTTCGATTTGATATAAAGTAGGCCTTCCAACTCCAAACGAGGTGGAAGTTACACTAGTTTGATTTTCGTGTACCGGGAGACGAGTGTTGACACAATCCGAAAATTGTTGTCGATATTTGGATCGAATCTCGGGGACTATAAAATGAGTTTCAAAATGATTCAAGGTCTGTTCTCAGGCTCCAAGTTTAGCATTTTGAGTCTATTTTTAGAATCAAGTGGCGGTTTTACAAACGGAGTTGTTAGAATGGTCAAAATGGTTTCGTAAGTCAAGGTCGCTAAACTGTCCGGATTTTGTGATTCAAAGATGAGTCGGGCAGGGAACTTTAGAAGTAAAATCTTTTAATGGGCTCTTGGGAGGACTTTCTACATATAGTAAGTGAGTTCTCTGAGTAGTATCATAAAAAGTTGATATGTCTAAGTATGGGAAAACGGCTTGGACATTCGGTATGTTCCGACAGATTTTTATTAAAGGCGTAGAATAATAAAATGAATATATAGGAGAGTGTAATAGTATCACTTGTATCGTTTTCTCTCAATTTTGTCGTGATTTTATGAGTCGAGTTTTATATTCTTATGTATGGGTTATTTCTCGAGTCTATTATTAATGAACGCACCTCATTTGATAGGTTGCGGTTCTCGTGTTTGAAAGGCATCATCTATCGTCGGCGATCGTCTCATTACCACTATTGGCTAAGGTGAGTCTATAGCCTCGCTTTATACTAGTTATTAAATGATTTTAAACCCGCGAGGGGGAATACATGTTTTATAAACTTAGAACACAAGATTTTTATGGTATGCTTTGTCCCTCTATGAATGGACCCGTGGTTGCCTTTAAATTGCATTAAGTGATTGCCTTTGTTAAAACCTCAATTATGGACCGTTAATTAACCTATGATGGGTTCACCGCTAGTACAATTAATAGATCTATGGGGGAAGCCGCCCCGGTTCAGTTTTTGTGGACTTGTCATAGAAGCTTAGGCCCGACCTCCACAATGTTTGAGCATATTGTATTGAGAAGTCAGGTATACGGCAATGTACCAATAATCTGGAGGTAACCGACAATTAATAAATCTCTCGTCTTATTAGACTGATATGGGAGTGTCTAAGGGCTCGGTTCCATGAGCTTATTGCAATTTATGCTATATACAATTATCGTTGTTGATGCAAATTATTATTTGATGCTTATAAGCATGCCACAAACTTATAATCTTTGCTTGTGTTCAAATTGATTTCATAAACCTATAGATTCACTCGGCATTTTTGCTGATTGTTTTACTCACATGTATTTCAGCTAATCAAGAAGTGGAAGCTTGGAGGTCACGGGAATGAAGTTGTGCACTGCTTTTGTTGTTCAAACTCTTTGATGTATTTATCGTTCCATTTTAAAACAAACTAATATGTTGTTTTAACTTATCTTTTGGTAACGATTACTTGGGACTACGCTACTCTGACAAATGTTTTAGGAACGATAAATCTAAAACGTCTTTTTTTCGAGTCGTTCTTTATAAATTATGTGTTGTTGTATCATTGTTTAGCACCCAAAGATGTATTCCGCTGCGTGTAAATTTGGGGGTGTTAAAGATTGGTACCAGAGCCATGAGTTATAGAGAACTAGGTCTTTTTCTAAAAACCTAAACTGTAACTGTCGGTTTTATTTTTCAAAGAGTCGGTGCACATGATTTCGCGTGACTTCAGGTTCAAGCTACTTCTGGGATTACAACTTTAGTATACATTATTATGTATGCCTTATTGCTAAGTATTTCTAAATAAATACTATAATCCTTTATCGATATATATTTATGTCGTTAAACTTTTCGATAAAAGTTTATCATTTATTAATGATTAACTTAAATAAATACAATGAATTTCAAGATCTTTCTGTATTTATTTTTGAACTATTTAAATTGCTTTTATTGCAAAAATTTTTATATTATGATCTTACATAACTTCATCTACGCGCGTTACTTTCATTGTTTAACCCTTTGTGATATCTATATAGATATTCAAATCGTCTTCCGGCTATTTGTGCTTGGACGTCTTTTAACGTAATCTCCAGACCATTGTGTAGCTCAATGTGTCCTTGGAATAGACTAACCGCTATCGTGTGAGTCATACATTTTGAAACATTTCTTAAAATAGTGTTGAATAATACCATGGTTTTTCATAATATTTTGTTGATTTTTATTATCGTTTTACACGACATGCGAAGATTTAATTCGTTGACATTTATATGTATCGACTCCGAAGCGTATTGTTCACTTATATCTCGGTAACGTCATCGTTATTTTATAAATCATCGTCTAGATTATGGCACTAGAATTGGAATACGATTTTACTTATATAAAATTGTATCATTTGTTTTTCATTAACCTTCTCGCTCCCGGAGTGTAGCATGTTAATGTTCCATTCTTTTCTTGTTATGTTTTGTGTTTTTGACAATCGTGGCACCAAGGAGATTTGCCTACTTTGCACCGTGAAACTTAAATTATGAACGTCATTCATCGTTTTGCTTCCTAAATTTCGTGTTGAATACCATGAAGCATCTTCTGTCATTCATTATGCTATATTTTTATTTGATGCTCATTATGAGATTTATTTTTCATTGTTGTAAAATCCACAAGACATGTGTGTATATATATATATTTTGAGCCGTTAGGAAGTGTCGAAAAATATATTTTATGTAGAAACTGCAAGGGGAAGTATAAACAGGTCAAAACTTAAAAGCAAAACATGCGTTCTTAAAATAAAATAGTCAAACCTGCACAAAACTTGCAGGGGTATTTTAGTCATTTTATATTGGGTTTCAGGTCTCGAGTAAAACTAGAAAGTCGTCTGAAACGTCGTTTTACATTAAAATGCTTTAAACTCCGATTCTTGGAGATGTCGTTTATCGGGTCAATTAATCGGCTCATACTTAAAAGTCAAATCTGATAGAAAATTCGAAACATGGGTTTTAAACGTTCTAAGCAGTTTTGATTTCATTTGAGATCGTAAAATTTTAACAAATATTATTTTACAACTACGAACACTAGTTGCATGTGAAAGTGTTTAAAATAGAAACATTACAGGATTAGCAATTACCGGATAAATGGTGTAATTTGAAAATGAATAATATACTTTCTTAAAAGCATGTTGTGTCGAGTATCTTACATAGAATACACATGTGGATTGTTTTATTCTTTTCATATATATGACTCATTTGTCATTCGATGTTATTTTATTTTCGTTTTCTTCTAACCTTCCACTGATTTGAGTTGAGTTTTGAAGTTTTGTCTTCCCATTCTTCATCGATATTTTTTTATTTTATCACGTGTCTCATGGCGTTTCCGTCTAAACCTTATAACCTTTTGAAACATTACCAACTTGTAACCATTTCATTGATTGTTTTATGAGCTACTATTTGCCACTTTTTGCAAAACTTTGACTACTTTATACGTTGTCATAATGTCATATTATAAATAAATCTGATATCGTTTTACGATTATTTTCACCAATTATTTTTACTTTGGTCTTATAAAATACTTTTCGTAAGATTAAAAGTTGCTTATTAAGTATCTCAAAAATTACTTGTATCCTATAAATTTATAAACTATTTTTAAATTCCATTTTACAAATGGCATGGTTTATATATAAACATAAGAAACGTAATACTTTTCGACGAAACTGAGCACTGCATTGTTATTCCTAAATTATACAAGGCCTGATCACCTATGTCTAATTTAGATGGAGCCATGCTAGGCTGAATAGTAGTCCACTTAAAAATCTTGATAATAAAGAACTTTTTACTTGTATTTATGATAAAGATAAATAAAATGAAATAAAGTGAAAAGAAGTTTTGAAAACCTTTATAATTTATGCAAGTGGCGCAATTTCTATGCATTCGCATACGTTTTCTTACCTTTTCTTAAATGAATTACACGTTTACAAATACGTTTTTACTCGATGATTGTTTTTCCACTTGTTACTTCATTTTGTCTTATAACTGATTTCTTTTGACCGTTCGTTTAATTACTGACTGTTGATAAATGACTTGAAAGTCTCGATGTTTTATCCTTCCTTCTCGTCCAATCTTCTTTATGTGACTGGGTAGATCTTTGGAATGTCTCCGCACGTGAATAATGAATTATCACTAGAGTGATTTCCGTATATCCGCGATGACGTCCGTCACTCTCGTTTGTCTCGAAACCCACTCTTGTGAACCGTGCTTTGACCTCTCTCTTTAAACACTAACATCGTTCATTTGATTTGTTTTAATTACAAGTGATTATTAGAAATTTTATTTTATTAAAATTTTTGTATGGATCTTATTTCCGATCATGTATCGACCACTGCTAAGTTAACGAGCTGATAATGGTGAACCACCGACCGCACTAACAAAATTGACAACTTGTTTAATCTTACTATTTCTTATCGTCTTACCATCAACGCCTTTATTTTATTATTCTCTTTAAGAATTCATACGACATTTGCTTCTTTCTCTTTTGTACCATCGATTTCGTATTAATTGTTGACTATTATTTTCATTCGTATTCGTTTGTTATCTTGTCACATTTCGAAACCCGAATATATCCCATGTTATTTTGAAATAATAAACACCTGTATGTATTTCTACAAAGGATTATAAAATTTTTATGGAACTTTTATACATTTTTCAATGATTTTCAATTATCGAAATAACCATTACAAGTAAAAGGTCAAATTTATACATCATATTTTGTATAACTAAAACTAATGTTTAAAAATAAAATTATGTTCTACCTTTTGAACTAATTGACTTATCATACTTTACTTTTAATGTAATGAAATTACCGGTTTAATTTATATTCCTAATAATGATTTAATTTGGAAATTATATCTTCTAATTGTAACCAACAATATGAGTTTAATTTATAAAATTCATGTCATTCTTTCAAAGTTTCTTAAGACAACCAAAATAAATTTTGAAACTATTTTACTTCTATTTTTAATATATCTTTATCAAGAAAGTACCTCAACTGAGTTTTAAGGTAATACAAATCCGGGACGGATAATTGTGACAAATGTCATTTTAATGTTAATACTTAATTCATTCTTCGCTCTCATTTTTCTAGTATTGTGAATTATTATGTTTTACGGGTACGTGATTCGAGATCTCTCGTCGATCGTTAACCTTAAATCATTTTACCACATCTTGTCCGTTTATGCGTTTATTGAATTCATTTTTATCTCGTTCTGTTCCTCGTATTGAAGATCACTATTTTATTCTGAGTTTTAAATGAATCTCGGGAAGCAGTGTATAAGGAGAAACGATAAGTGTCACCAGGATTTATGCGTGTACTTGTGGAATGATTGAGGACCGAATCTCTTAATGAATGGAGTTAATAAATTTGTTACAACCTCGAGGAGCATGTTGAAGCCGACCCCGCAAGTGGAAAGACTCTTTGATCAAGTGGTTATTATCAAGGGTTCGTTCAAGGTTTTCTCGATGATTAACGATGGAAATCTATACTTGATGTTATTGTTCGACCTTTTATTTTTATGTACTTATGTGGTATGTGATCTAGTCAAATGATCGTAAGTTGTGAGAACTTGAGACGGCATCATCTGATGACGTCCGATCATGTAGAACATATATTATGTAATATCTTTTTGACTTTCAACAACGATGTTTATTGAGACTTTAATGCGCGTTGGCGAAAGTGAGATGGTGTCTTTGTATTATCTTTTGAGTGAGGACCCGCGTGTGAGCACCCTCCGATGACGAAAATGTTTTTCTTGTTAGTTCTTTTTGATGTGTGTCCATGGCTATCCGACCAGTGGTTATCCTTTAAATTTCAACATTCTTTTTTTAACTGGACTTACCCGAAAAATCCTTTCACCTATTCTTGTCGTCGAATGAGCTTCGTGTGATTCATCAAATTTTCTTGTGTCGAGCTTGATGAGTGACTGGTGGATAAGGATTTATTTATTCCTTTTTGGTGAGATACAACTTGACGACAAGTTGTGTTTTGTAAAAGAACCAGTGGAGATCGTGGATCGAGATTCACGTGGGAACGTGAAGACTTCTTTATAAGGAATGCCCTCATCCTTCCGGGTAGTGAACAACTCGTGTATGAGGCGAGTTGAGCGCCGGGACGTCGCTCCCTTAAGGTGGTGAGGATGTAAAACCCGTAAAAATAAGGTCATAATTTAATTCTATTTTCAATTATTTTGAATTATTTTATAACGTTAAATATTATTATGTTTAACGGTTTAAGTAGAAACCGATATTGAATATTATATTTTAATATTTTGACGAGCAACGAAGACTACTAGTGATCGCGATACCGACGAATGCCAAAATTTTTATATTTTATTATCGATCGTTTCGATATTTAATACTTTTGACGATATCGTTTTAATTACATATCGAGTCGTTATATTATTATTTTTCGTGTGCGTTTAAACTTTTAAAAAGTATTTTTACGAAACCCGAGTCTCGTAAATATTTAAAAATTTGCAATTTACATTTTTACCCTTTTAAACTATTTTATTATATTTTGGACCAAAACTATCACAAATTGGAAAAACTACCCTAACCTTACACTATATATATGTTTTCCACTAACACAATTCATTTAAAAAAAATTCATTAAAACAAAAACACCATCTTTCTTCTTTCTTTTCCATTTTGGCCTACACCACCACCATCCATTCCATCAATTTTTTTTGATGATCAACTTTGATCCATCCAAAAACAAAACAAGTCCCATTCCTATTTTTGAAAGGTGATTCTAATGATACCATTTTTACTTACATGCATTGAGTTTTGAATTTTGATAAGAAAACTAGGCTTGTTAGGTGGTGATTTTGATCATGCATGTGTTAGAGATGATGATCAAATGATGTTTATGTAATGTTTTGGTTAAAAAGTTGAATTTTAATTTTTGGATTTTTGATTTTGATGATGATACAAGTGTTAGGATTGGTTTATGGTGATGTTAGGATGTTAGAATGATGATACAAGTTGTTGGTTTAGATCAAAAACTTGATTTTGTAAGAGATTTTTATAGTCAATTTTAGGCAGTAGGTTTGAGGCCATTTTCGAGGGTCTTAAGTCTGAATATAGGATGATATGATGGGATTATGTTGTAGAGAATTTCGTTAGCTTCATTTTGATATAAAGTAGGCCTTCCAACTCCAAACGAGGTGGAAGTTACACTAGTTTGATTTTCGTGTACCGGGAGACGAGTGTTGACACAATCCGAAAATTGTTGTCGATATTTGGATCAAATCTCGGGGACTATAAAATGAGTTTCAAAATGATTCAAGGGCTGTTCTCAGGCTCCAAGTTTAGCATTTTGAGTCTATTTTTAGAATCAAGTGGCGGTTTTACAAACGAAGTTGTTTAGAATGGTCAAAATGGTTTCGTAAGTCAAGGTCGCTAAACTGTCCGGATTTTGTGATTCAAAGATGAGTCGGGCAGGGAACTTTAGAAGTAAAATCTTTTAATGGGCTCTTGGGAGGACTTTCTACATATAGTAAGTGAGTTCTCTGAGTAGTATCATAAAAAGTTGATATGTCTAAGTATGGGAAAACGGCTTGGACATTCGGTATGTTCCGGCAGATTTTTATTAAAGGCGTAGAATAATAAAATGAATATATAGGAGAGTGTAATGGTATCACTTGTATCGTTTTCTCTCAATTTTGTCGTGATTTTATGAGTCGAGTTTTATATTCTTATGTATGGGTTATTTCTCGAGTCTATTATTAATGAACGCACCTCATTTGATAGGTTGCGGTTCTCGTGTTTGAAAGGCATCATCTATCGTCGGCGATCGTCTCATTACCACTATTGGCTAAGGTGAGTCTATAGCCTCGCTTTATACTAGTTATTAAATGATTTTAAACCCGCGAGGGGGAATACATGTTTTATAAACTTAGAACACAAGATTTTTATGGTATGCTTTGTCCCTCTATGAATGGACCCGTGGTTGCCTTTAAATTGCATTAAGTGATTGCCTTTGTTAAAACCTCAATTATGGACCGTTAATTAACCTATGATGTGTTCACCGCTAGTACAATTAATAGATCTATGGGGGAAGCCGCCCCGGTTCAGTTTTTATGGACTTGTCATAGAAGCTTAGGCTCGACCTCCACAATGTTTGAGCATATTGTATTGAGAAGTCAGGTATACGGCAATGTACCAATAATCTGGAGGTAACCGACAATTAATAAATCTCTCGTCTTATTAGACTGATATGGGAATGTCTAAGGGCTCGGTTCCATGAGCTTATTGCAATTTATGCTATATACAATTATCATTGTTGATGCAAATTATTATTTGATGCTTATAAGGATGCCACAAACTTATAATCTTTGCTTGTGTTCAAATTGATTTCATAAACCTATAGATTCACTCGGCATTTTTGTTGATTGTTTTACTCACATGTATTTCAGGTAATCAAGAAGTGGAAGCTTGGAGGTCACGGGAATGAAGTTGTGCACTGCTTTTGTTGTTCAAACTCTTTGATTTATTTATCGTTCCATTTTAAAACAAACTAATATGTTGTTTTAACTTATCTTTTGGTAACGATTACTTGGGACTACGCTACTCTGATAAATTTTTTAGGAACGATAAATTTGAAACGTCTCTTTTCGAGTCGTTCTTTATAAATTATGTGTTGTTGTATCATTGTTTAGCACCCAAAGATGTATTCCGCTGCGTATAAATTTGGGGGTGTTAAAATCGCCGATGGTAACTTATCCTTACAACGAGAAGTTTACAACTTCTCGGACTTGAGCTTTCCTACGATATTCCAAATCTTAAGCTCAAGTAATTGGTTTTCAAAACTTTGAACACAATTTTTCAAGAATTTCTCAAAAGGTTTTTCTAAACCTTTCAAAATTGTGTGTTCAAAAACGTTTTGATAAAAAGAGCATGTCTTCTAGAATCGATAATATTTACGAACCTAGAAATGTCATTCAATAATGACACGGGGTTGTAAATAAAGTTCGAGCAGAAGTTTAAAAGATTTAAAACATGCTCCATATGGTTTGATATTATTTCCGATAGTAACCCGCTTTTCACTTTGAAGTCAAGCATTTCACCGGAAAGCTTTGACTTCAGAATCCGAAGTTATCAACTCCACAATCCGAAGTTCGTTGCAATTGATATTTACATACTAGACGATGCGACTGCTCAAACAACGACTACAGCTCTTTAAGTAGAACACGGGTCAACAATTGAGGGGGAGCAATCGTCCAGCATTCAGAATCTTCGATGCCGAAAGTGCCATAGTTCACAAGTTGGTGTCAAGACAACGATATCAATTGTCCATGTGGTGTAAAGGGGAAGATAATTTCAGAAGTTACGAGGAAGACCAACATTCGTAAACAAGCACCATGTGCTTCTTTCATATGATGTTCTCCATCATTCAGGTCCAACCTCGTAAATTGCTAATATTGTGAATTCCTTATCATATATGATTTTTGCACGTGATAAATACCTTACACTTGTGTTTAAAAGGTATTTAATTTACGTTTCAAGTACACCCTCATTAATTTGAGGGGGAGCTTGTGTAATTCATGAAGATAATTGGATTTGCATTTTTCTTCCCAAATTTTCTTAAAATGCTATTAAATCAATTGATATTAAAAACATCGATTGGGTTAATATTTTTAATATGGGGGAGAAAATGTGATTTAATATGGGAAATGGTTAATCACAAATGGTTTGACTTAACGTGTAAGCTCATCCCGACATGTGCAAAATGTTTTCGGATATCGTGGCATATGTTAAGGGGGAGCAAAATGGATTTGCACTTCAAAATGGATTTCATGGTGACATACACTTACCCAAAACATCTTTATTCACGACGGTGAAGATTGTGGTGACATAAGGATGGTAGGATAGGTTAAAGTCCAATGATTTCTCTAGAACCGGAGGAATCTTCCCAAGGACATTCCATAGCTAGAAATAGTAGTCCTTAGGAAAGATGGAGAAAGATTGTGAATGTAGCTGAATGCCGACCAAGTACTTAAGTTAGCACTGGAACAATCACAACAAGGTGCTAGTTATGACGTATTGGTAAGCATTGAAGGGGTTGAAGAATGAAAAAGAATTGTAAAGATAAAGGGTGTAAAGAAAGTAGCCCTCCTTACAACTTAGGCAGAAACCGGGTCAATTCATATGCTATTGAGATCATTTATGATTCTCGATATTGAAGATAGACATCATGGACCCAGTGATGCAAGGCACAAACCATCCCAGCTAACTCAGATATCTCTCAAAAGATATTTGTTTTAATCACACGGAGACAACACATTATCTATTGATTTATTCACTCCGAATAAATTGGTATTGAAAAGGTGGCACTCCTCTCCAGCCTCCGATCGCTAAAATCCAAAATGCACGATCGAGTCTAGAGCCATTTGAGATCATCAAATATCTCATTAGGACACTCCTCTACGCAAAATCTTCATGATCTTGCCTGAACATCCGAGTAATACGAAAGTATTTACAATGAAGATGGAAATCCTTCTTGAGCGAACATCAAAAAGCTCATGGTAGGTGCTTGTGCGATTCTTTATGAATCAAACTTGTGATAACTGGAAAGCAACAGTGGTTTAATTCTTAAATGAATTTAAACACGTTCCAGGCCTCTACGCAATATCTTAGTGATCTTGCCAGAACATTCAGAGTAATACTATTAAGTATTTACAGTGACGAATGGAAATCCTTCTAGTGTTAACATCAAACAGCACTTGGTAGGTAACTTGCAAGATTCTATATGAATCAAGCTAGTGACAACTGGAAAGCAACGATGGTGCGGTTCTTAATTGAACTTCACTTGTCTAAGGAACATGAATTGACGGCTTCAAATCATGCGGATAATATTATCCAAATGATTCACTCTTTACGTTCGCAGTCAGCTTTGGACGGTCGAGTAAAGAGAACGGGTTTACCCGCGAAATCTTGTCAAGGAGGTTCTTTATTGAAACTACCTGCCACAAGTACGATATTTAATATCGTCCAACGGTCTTCACCGACCGGAGGTAAAATGCTACCGAAATAGAATGAAATGTTCAAGGCCATTTCATCCGTGTATATTGTTTGTTGCTAACTGTCTTATGCAGCGTAACAAGAAGGTGGCATTGCGGTGTACAATCCAGAAGAAGCCGTCACCACATGCTTATACTACATACAGTTAGTACTTCAACAAATTCAAGAAAGTCTGAAGGTCAAGTCTTCCGCTGTATCAAACTCTGAAGCTTTCAAGAATTTAAAGGTATAAGTATGTGGAACATGAAGTCACGAGGAGGCAAATTTCACAAGTGATGAATGCACAAGGTCAAGGCAAGGAAACATGCTCAAGACTAAAGTCAAAGATCACATCAAGCATATTCACAAGAACAAGATCGAAGACTCAAGCATAGATGCTAGGTTTAAGATTTTGTAAAATGGTGTGACCTCCCTTAGGGGGAGATTGTTGGAAATACGTTTTCCCAATGAAAGTCTCGGTCACATCATTATTAGCATAGATCACGAGCTATAGACTATTTAGGACATTGTAACTTGGAGTGATCTCCCTTAGGGGGAGATTGTTGGAAATATGTTTTTACGTATTTAGAAAGGATCGGTCACTCCAAAGATATATTCTAGTATTCGGCTCGTGATCCATTTGTAAACAATATGGTCCATATAGCCCACATGTAGGGTGGGCTATATATACCCCCTCCTAGCATGTTAGGAGGGGTGGTTCTTTTCATTTGATATTTTTCATTTCAATAAAAACACTTTCTCTCTCTACTTTTCTTTTCTCTCCTTTCTCTCTCTACACCCCATCTTCATCTTCCCCATCTCCTCTATCTTATCAATAGATCCAATCCATATATTGCACAATCCCAAGATTTCGTACACCTTCAACAAACCCACTTGAAAGCAATTTGAAGTGACCACTGATAGAATGAACCATATACATCAAACGTAAAACTAAATAAGAATCCTTCGATCTTGTGACTTAAGCTTGCACTATTGTTGAATGAGGAACGGTGGAGAAATCTCTACGTACCCAATGCATCACTGAAGAAGTCTATAAGCACAACACCTCTTGAAATTATCCACGTCGACTAAGCGCGTGACACTGAGTACAACAATGTAACCCCTTTAAGTGATAGTTATCCGAGTCATCAACCAACCACCCCGAACCCGGTAACTAGATAAACAAGTCTTCATTCGAAGATTAAGCACAAGCAAGTTATCTCTGAAGATAAAATAAATACACGCCTTCGAAAAATCCGTCTTCAACTTCACATAATTAATACCCGATCAAACGAGTCCGTAGCCACTAAAAAATCGCCAAATTTTTCTTGGTCTCGTCAAATAAATTTTGTCACATTTGTCTTGTCTTTTTGTCGCTTTATCTCGTCACTGTGTCACTTTAAACCCCGACATTATACCTCAAAATTTAGCCCACAAAATAATTTATACAAAAATTTTAGCCAAAGCTAATTTTATACAAATTATATTTGAGATGTTGCAAATTAATATGCTACGTTGCATAATTTAAATAACAATATATCCCATTCAACATATTGTAAAATAAAGTGACTAGGCTCAAGCAACTTATTGCAAATTTGCAATAGCCGGCTAGTACTATAGACCATTGCCTTTTGTAATAAGCAAGTCATCCCATCTATGATAATATATTCATCACCCATCACTGGTCATATATGCATATGACTGCCCATATTGCGTATTAATATAGACCAAAATGTGATTATTTAGCCCATTTGATTATTTAACCCATGTGAGATTCGGTTAATACCTAATACCCACTAACCCCGAGAGTAAAAGGATAAATACCCTAATCTCTTACTCACAATACGTAACCCTAAACACACTATCCATCCGCCCCCATATTTATCTCTCCCAAACCTAAAACATAGAAACCTCCGTCCCCCCAAAATTATCCTATCTAATCCATGTACAGAGATCAAACAACAAACAAAAATGAATCTCATCTCAACCATGTCTAAGAATCCATCCAAATTTGTTTCCATCTGACAAACCAAATCTCAACAAATAAATAAAACAATGATTATCGTAACCAAATCCCATTGATCGACAAATCATCGAAACCAAATCCAACCTTTACATCTCTTGTGTAACAGCTACAACAAATAATGAAACTTGCTTCACGATCTTGATAAAAAGATCTCGGGTAGGTCCTTATTTTTTACTGCATGTCGATTTTTGTTGGATGTGATGGGAGTCTACATGAATCGAAACATAAAAGAACAAACTTTCTAGTTTTGTTTCTTATATTTTTGATTCGAATATAAACACAGATCAGGGAAGATTGTTGGAAATTCACTTTATGTGACGACATTTAAGAATTCCCATTAGTTAACATTGTAACAGCCCCAAATTACCACGCAGCGGAATGTCCACATTGGGCGTTACTCATAGCACATCACACACAATCATAGAAAACAATCCCAAAAGAGACGTTAAAATATATAAATACAACATTGTCTAAAATATTTTCCATCCCAAAAGATACCATCAGAGTAGCGTTTTAGTCCCAAAAACCGTTACCAACACAACATGTTCCTCAAAATACTTTAATTAAATTGTTAATTTAAAAAGGATGAAAAATAAACAAAATTTAGACAAGTAAGAACCAACTCCCTCCCTGCATGCTCCGCTGCTATCCATCTTGATTACCTGAAATACATGCTTAAAAGGGCCAACACAAAGGTTGAGCGAATCTATAGGTTTGCAAATTATCATTTGAACACAAGTATATAAAAAGCAATTTCATTTACAGTTCCTTTGTGTGACCCTACGTTGGTATACGAGTCCACACCAATCCATTGTACTTAACGTACCAATTCCATTGTACTCAACGTACCAATTCCATTGTACTCAACGTACCAATTCCATTATGCTCAACATACCAATTCCATTGTACTCAACGTACCAATTCCATTGTACTCAACGTCCCAATTCCAGTGTACTCAACGTACCAATTCCATTGTACTCAACGTACTTGTTACAATCAAAACAACATTTAAGTTTAAGCAATCATTCAAAGACTTGTGTTCTATTTGTTTCAAATAGCATGTATTCCCCCTCGCGGGTTAATATCATTTAAAACCAGTATAAAAGCGAGGCTACAGACTCACCTTAGATGATACACGAAGCTAGTAGTAGTAGTGATCGCCGAAGTAAAGATGCCTCCCAAATATACACGTCAAAAGCAGCCACCTAACAAATAAGGTGAGTGCTTAACAACATACTCAAGTATCTCAAAACATACTTAGTATAATAAAACCAACGACTCAAAATAGTATGTACATAGACATGACCAACCAATACAAGTGAATCCTTTCTAAATCCCACAACACATACTAGCTTTCCAAAACTAGTATCTTCGATGTTGATCCATCTCAAGATGCCAAATCAACACGGTTCAAGTACCCTACATGGGTCTCCAATCTCAGAATATATACTCACACAAAATACTTATATCCTTCTAGAACTTTTAGAAACTAATAGATTAGCCTCTCGCCTCAAACTATGACACGAGGTTAAGTACCTCTCAATAATACTCAGCCGGTACTTACCAAAAGTACCCACTGTTTTCCCATACCTACACATCTCCGTTTTCGATAAAACTTGGTGACAAACTCACTAAATATCTGTAGAAGACTCAGTTAAAATTTCATCAAATGATTCACATTTTAGACCCACCTGCTCGACACATCTTTCGACCTTAAAAACCGGACTGTTTTACGCACTTGACTCGTAAAACCATTTTGATCTTGTTAAACATTCCCATTTACAATATCGCCACCTGACTTTGAAAATAGACTCAAAATGCTAAGTTTAGGGCCTGAGAACTGCCCTTGACCATTTTTGAAACTCAAGTTATAGTCACCGGGATTTGACCTAATATCGACAACAATTTCGGATTGCGTCGATACTCGCCTCTCGGTACACGAATATTCAAACCTATGTAACTTTTGACTCGTTTGGAGTTAAAAGCTCTATCTTATACCGAAACGACCGTATAGACGACCACTAAAACAATATCCAATAATATAAACCTTGACTTAGACTTAAGACAACGAAAATTAGCCCTAAACAATCTGTTCTAAAATGCCTCTTTCAAAATCACATCTACACTTGTTTTGACCCATTTCCCACTTCACCAACACCTCAAATAACCCATATTAATCATCTACAACAACTCCCAATATCCTAATCACTTGCATGATCATCATGAACTTTATCAAAAATTATAAACAAATGCATGCACTCAAAGGAAAATGATTAAAATAATAATAACAACAACAATGGAACCTTACAATGATTAAATGGATCAAAAACACCAAGAACACCCAAACCCCCCACAAATTTCGTGCGTTTAGGGGATGAAATCACCAAGAAAGTATTTGCTCCAAGCTTGAATACTTCAATAGGTTAATCCTAAACACGATTAAACACAAACCCGATAATTTAATTAGATCAAATCAATGTTTTTAGCAAAAATTATCAAAATCAAATCTTAAGAAAAATGTTGTTGCATGTTAGATTTTTGTGGTGGGATTTACTTAAAATGATGATACAAACATGGGACATTGATTAGATTTTCAAGAAATCAAGTTTTGGTGGTGATTTTGTGGTGGCCATGGTTGGCCATAGGTTTAAGAGAGAAAGGAGGAGGAAAAAAAAATTTGATGTTAAAAATGAAGTGTGTGTTTGTGTTAGTTGTTTTTGTATAAAGGTGGGAGGACCTATGGTGCAATTATGGCTTTCTTTTGGCCCTTTTAGCAAAGATAGTTTTAAAGAGTGGGAATGGTACCTAGTCATCTTTTATAAATTTACGAGAGTCGGGTCTCGTCCCGGATTCATAAAGATTTAAGTCTCGTTCAATAAAATACTTTTTCAAAGATTTAAACGCACACGAAAAGCGATAGTAAGGTTCCGATTCAACTTAATACGTAACGAAACAAAAATTCCAAAAATCTCCAATATCGAGATAATCGATAATAAAACGTAAAATTTGGGCATCCATCGGCATCACGATCACTATTAGTACTCTTCAATCGTCACGACAATTAAATATAGGTACACATTACCGGTTTCAACGTAAACCATGAAACATAACAATACTCACCATTGCTTAGAAACTCAAAATACGTTACATAGTTAGGGTAAAACGATGACGTTAAGTACGGGATATTACATTCTCACCTCCTTAAAAGAGCGGCGTCCCGGCGCTCGCCTCGCCTCATACTCGTATCGCGCTCTCCTAGGGAAAACGAGGACACTTCTTATAAAGAAATCCTCACGTTCCCACGTGAACCTCGTTCCACGTCTCGAAATACATCGCACCTTCGTAATGAGAATCTTACTCGGTCTCAAACGCTTAACCTCTCGATCAAAGATCTCTACTGGTTCTTCTAAAAAATACAACTCGTCGCCAAGTTGTATCTCACCAAAAGGGGATGAAGGAGTCCTTGTCCGCCAAGAACTTCTTCAAGCTCGACACACGAAAATTACAGGAATTACACGAAGCTCATCCGACGATTTTAAATTATAAATAATCTGTCCCATCCGTCGGGCGATCTCAAACGATCCAACGGTCCTCACAAAAACAATTACTCATAAAAGAAAGTTGCATGGGTCGCACATAATACCATCGAAAACATTCTAGAATAATCAGGACGAGATGATTTGTTCGGGTCGTACAAAGTCACCTTAGTGTGTAATCTCGAACATGCCAACCTACTTCGTAAAAAGCGAGTTCATCGATATGGAAATCATTCGGCGTATACATTACTCCATTGGACGCATTACGATCTAATTCAAACACAAAAGCCAACACCAGAAACGTAAAAATTAAGTCACCACATGTTTGCAAAATAATCAACCCATGCCAAATCAATAAATTCAATCGGGTTAACTCATGCTTGCTAAGTAGCCAAGCCATGATAATAAAAACACTTGACAAGACCTTTGGGTAGGTCTAGTCAAGTGAAAGGTTGTAAGTTAAAGGATATCCATTGACCGGATAACCATGGACGAAATATCAAAAGAAATAACAAGAAAATGTCTTCATCATTGGAGAGAGCTCACACGTGGGTCCATAACCAAAATATAATACAAACACACCATCTCACTTCCGCCTACGCGTAGTCAAAGTATCAATAAGCCTCGTCGTTGAAAGTCAAAAAGATATTACATGATACATGTCCTACATAATCGGACGTCATTGGACAATGTCGTCTAAAGTTCGCAAAACATACGATCATTCGACTATATCACATACCATCTAAGTACATAAAAAGAAAAGGTCGAACACGCACATCAAATGTAAATCTCCATCTTTGATCATCGATAAACCTTTAATGAGCCTTTGATAATACAACTCGATCTTCAAAGTCTTTCCATTTGCGGTGTCGTCTGCAACATACTCCTCAAGGTGATAACAAATTTATTAATTCCAGTCATTAAGAAATTCGATCCGTTGGGAAGATTCACAACATATCGAGCATACCATTAAGTTCTGCTCCAGTGTTCAACGTACAAAAGCGTCCCACTAACTTTTGCTTCAGCGTTCATCGTACAAAGGCGTCCCAATAATTTCAACTTCAGTGCTCAAGGTGATGCATCATATTCCTCGTTTTTAGTTCGTCATACTAGCCCCAAGAGTTTCGTCATCAAGAAAAGTCTTTAGTGCCCCTTTGATAGTAGCAAGTAAAATTACAAAATCTTCACATACACGATAAGTTGTCGTTGATAACTTGATCCTCAGTCAATCCGCAAGTACACACATAAATCCTGGTGACGCTTAAGCGAGTCGCCTATTATCGGAACGGTCAACGGTTCTTAACAATCTGCTTATAAAGCTCGCGATCATCGAGACACATTAGAAATGGTCCATCGGAATAAATCATAACTCGAGAGAATTCCAACAGGTTACTTGTACATAGATGATATCGACGATCATCATAATGACGACAGCACCGAACGATTCTTACCAACGAAATACGAGTTGAAGGAACACGTACGCACACCAAACATCCACAAATCAAGCCAGACATACTCGGGCCCACTCATTTATAACTCCTTGTCTACATCAAAAGGCGTCCCCCTCCATGTATACAAGAGTTTATAAATTTACGGTTCGGGAACTTATAACTTTCTTGTTCAAATGAAAAGGCGTCCCAATCTATTTCAACATGACGATTATAAGTCATCCTACTCAAGTATTACTATCTCTCAACACGATATCATATCAAAATACCATAGTAAATACAAGGTGTCAATAAACTTATATCATGATTTCCGTATTCAAATGTCCTATTCCATTTGAATAAGGAGATCATAACGATCTAAGGTCCAGTGGTTTAAAACCTTCTTATTCAAATGTCCCAATCCATTTCAATAAGATACCCTTAAACAACTCATAGTTGAGCGAGTTAAAATCTCTATATCTAAATGTCCCATTCCAATTAGATACAAGGCATTAAGCCACTCAACCAAATGACTACTACGAGCATATCTTTGTTGTACCCAAACTATATATATTTGATTAGGATATATATATCTTAGGTCCAACATTGGCATCCCCCTTTTCGCCAGTAAAACGTAGTCATATAAATTCAAATCACACGTCGCATTACGTAGAAGATGTCGCCTTGGATAAATGATTCTTTAGAATCATAAAAAGTAAGGGAAATAAAAATATCACGTTAATCAGTTACGTTTCAATATGAGATGTCCTAAAATAGCACATCACGATGTGACGACAACGACCGAACTTAAACAAGTCGATATGCGATAGATTACGAAACAATATACACGTACCCAAAGTATTTAACGAATTCATACTCGTATCCATAATGCGTATTTATCAAGATCGGTGATTGGCGATGAGGCCGAATCCTATTCAAAATCGCATTATAAAATGTACGACAATCATTCAAGGACCATTGCTTCGCGTACAATAGCTTTAAGTATAATAGTATATTCATACATATACATACTACCATTTCTATATACACATAGGTTCACATAATCATAGTCAAATATAAAGTAATACAAGAATAGCCTTACCGGAGCCATACGGAGTAGTTGAGTGCTTAAAACTTTTACGACACACCAAAAGTTATAGTTTAGGACATTTTCAAAAAAAATCGACCTAGTTCTCTATAACTTGTGCCTCTGATACCAATTTGTAACAGCCCCAAATTACCACGCAGCGGAATGTCCACATTGTGCGTTACTCATAGCACATCACACACAATCATAGAAAACAATCCCAAAAGAGACGTAAAAATTTATAAATACAACATTGTCTAAAATATTTTCCATCCCAAAAGATACTATCAGAGTAGCGTTTTTAGTCCCAAAAACCGTTACCAACACAACATGTTCCTCAAAATACTTTAATTAAATTGTTAATCTAAAAAGGATGAAAAATAAACAAAATTTAGACAAGTAAGCACCAACTCCCTCCCTGCATGCTCCGCTGCTATCCATCTTGATTACCTGAAATACATGCTTAAAAGGGTCAACACAAAGGTTGAGCGAATCTATAGGTTTGCAAATTATCATTTGAACACAAGTATATAAAAAGCAATTTCATTTACAGTTCCTTTGTGTGACCCTACGTTGGTATACGAGTCCACACCAATCCATTGTACTTAACGTACCAATTCCATCGTACTCAACGTACCAATTCCATTGTACTCAACGTACCAATTCCATTGTGCTCAACGTACCAATTCCATTGTACTCAACGTACCAATTCCATTGTACTCAACGTACCAATTCCAGTGTACTCAACGTACCAATTCCATTGTACTCAACGTACTTGTTACAATCAAAACAACATTTAAGTTTAAGCAATCATTCAAAGACTTGTGTCCTATTTGTTTCAAATAGCATGTATTCCCCCTCGCGGGTTAAAATCATTTAAAACCAGTATAAAAGCGAGGCTATAGACCCACCTTAGATGATACACGAAGCTAGTAGTAGTAGTGATCGCCGAAGTGAAGATGCCTCCCAAATATACACGTCAAAAGCCGCCACCTAACAAATAAGGTGCGCGCTTAACAACATACTCAAGTATCTCAAAACATACTTAGTATAATAAAACCAACGACTCAAAATAGTATGTACATAGACATGACCAACCAATACAAGTGAATCCTTTCTAAATCCCACAACACATACTAGCTTTCCAAAACTAGTACCTTCGATGTTGATCCATCTCAAAATGCCAAATCAACACGGTTCAAGTACCCTACATGGGTCTCCAATATCATAATATATACTCACACACAATACTTATATCCTTCTAGAACTTTTAGAAACTAATAGATTAGCCTCTCGCCTCAAACTATGACGCGAGGTTAAGTACCTCTCAATAATACTCAGCCGGTACTTACCAAAAGTACCCACTGTTTTCCCATACCTACACATCTCCGTTTTCGACGAAACTTGGTGACAAACTCACTCAATATCTGTAGAAGACTCAGTTAAAATTTCATCAAATGATTCACATTTTAGACCCATCTGCTCGACACATCTTTCGACCTTAAAAACCGGACTGTTTTACACACTTGACTCGTAAAACCATTTTGATCTTGTTAAACATTCCCATTTACAATATCGCCACTTGACTTTGAAAATAGACTCAAAATGCTAAGTTTAGGGCCTGAGAACAGCCCTTGAACATTTTTGAAACTCAAGTTATAGTCCCCGGGATTTGACGTAATATCGACAACAATTTCGGATTGCGTCGATACTCGCCTCCCGGTACACGAATATTCAAACCTATGTAACGTTTGACTCGTTTGGAGTTAAAAGCTCTATCTTATACCGAAACGACCGTATAGACGACCACTACAACAATATCCAATAATATAAACCTTGACTTAGACTTAAGACAACGAAAATTAGCCCTAAACAATCTTTTCTAAAATGCCTCTTTCAAAATCACATCTACACTTGTTTTGACCCATTTCCTACTTCACCAACACCTCAAATAACCCATATTAATCATCTACAACAACTTGCATGATCATCATGCACTTTATCAAAAATTATAAACAAATGCATGCACTCAAAGGAAAATTATTAAAATAATAATAACAACAACAATAGAACCTTACAATGATTAAATGGATCAAAAACACCAAGAACACCCAAACCCCCCACAAATTTTGTTGGTATAGGGGCTGAAATCACCAAGAAAGTATTTGCTCCAAGCTTGAATACTTCAATAGGTTAATCCTAAACACGATTAAACACAAACCCACTAATTTAATTAGATCAAATCAATGTTTTTAGCAAAAATTATCAAAATCAAATCTTAAGAAAAATGTTGTTGCATGGTGGATTTTTGTGGTGGGATTTACTTACAATGATGATACAAACATGGGACATTGATTAGATTTTCAAGAAATCAAGTTTTGGTGGTGATTTGGTGGTGGCCATGGTTGGCCGTAGGTTTAAGAGAGAAAGGAGGAGGAAAAAAAATTTGATGTTAAAAATGAAGTGTGTGTTTGTGTTAGTTGTTTTTGTATAAAGGTGGGAGGACCTATGGTGCAATTATGGCTTTCTTTTGGCCATTTTAGCAAAGATAGTTTTAAAGAGCGGGAATGGTACCTAGTCATCTTTTATAAATTTATGAGAGTCGGGTCTCGTCCCGGATTCATAAAGATTTAAGTCTCGTTCAATAAAATACTTTTTCAAAGATTTAAACGCACACGAAAAGCGATAGTAAGGTTCCGACTCAACTTAATACGTAATGAAACAAAAATTCCAAAAATCTCCAATATCGAGATAATCACAGAAACTACATGATATGTGATTCATTTTATTCCTTTATAGCTACTGATGAATCAACCTCTAAGTATTTTATAAAATTCGTCCAAAACAGTGTACTCAGATTTGCACTCTAAACTTGTTTTGATCATATCTCACTCATTTTTATGATTCCGTTGCATGGCCAACTCTCACATGTGTACAAGTCTCAATAATAACTGTATATAAATTCCTCTATACCATTTTATCAGTTCATCAGATGGTTATTTACTGTTTTTATACAACCTACTAAATTAAGCAAGATTAACCACTTTTACATATAGTTTTTCATCTTTTTAACCATGTTTATCAACACCAAATCCCCACACAATATTTTTAATCATCATTCATCATCATATACATATACATAAGTAAAAGAAAACACAAGATTATATAATCAAAATAACAAGAAGGATAGGAAGAATGATCATTATACCACCATAGTGATGAAAATGTAAGGTTGATTAACAAGGCTTGGATTTGGATGGCATTGGATTTGGATGGCAAAACTTGTGATATACCAATATCAACTTCAAGATCACCTATCTTCATGAACATCTTGTGGAAAATCAGCCCCAAGACACCAAGGAAACTTCTTTTTGGATGTTATAATCACCACCATTCAATAGAGCTTCAAGAGGGCTTCATCATATGTGTGAATAACATATGATTTCATGGTTAATTTTGATCAAAATGGGTGTTTAGGGGGAGAAAGTGGACGTCAATGGAGCTAGAGAGAGAGAGTTTTGTGTGTTGTTGCATGTAAAAATGAGTTAGATGGTTTAGGTCTTGGTTGTTTTATGTGTTAGTAGTTTTGGTAGGACTCATGGGACAAGTGTCCACTTAGATAGTCAATTCTTGCCACCAAAGGTGGTCTTATCCTTGCATTTTCCGCCCATATTAAGGGGGTGGGACAAGTGTAACTTGTTTCATCCCCTTATTAATTTACGGGTACTCCTCGATTCTAGTTTCCTCGATTTACGTGCCCTCGGGTCAATTTACGAAAAACGTTTTTATAAATTATGAATCAACGGCACAAAACGAATCTAATAAAAATTGTCTCATAAAAAACGGAGTTCGAAAACGTAAATACGTAATCCTAAGGGTTCCGGTTTAATCGTAAAGGACGTTAAATTATATTCGTAAGTCCTAATCTCTTCTCGTAAATTTGTGAGTTTATGAACCAACACAAATTTAAAATTCGAAAATAATATTCACGGATAAATTTATTTCCTGAAATGTCGGACTGTCACCAAAACGGTGTATGTAAACTTAAGCACGTAATGTTGAATCCTCCGGTTTAGACGTAGTCGGTGCTACTTCAAGACGTAAATCCAAATTTTTTCCCAAAAATAAGTGAGTTCATTTTATAACATTAAAATAATGTTCTCAAATAAATACTGAGAATAAAATATAAACCATAAATTGACGGATTGTCACAACAATCACCTCTTAGAAACTTAACATCCTAACTCATATTAGTAAACTTAACTAAAATTCACAGATTCATATCAGCTTAACTAAAAACATTAACAGTAAACAATCAACAATCAAATTTAATCAATCCATCACAAATTTTCATCAATTAAACATATAAATAAAACTAAACTAAAAAAATGAATTCAAACCTTTATTGGGTGAACCTTTGATGAAGAAGGTAGGCGCTGAGCCACCTTAAACACGTCACCACCATTCGACACCATCTCGAACCAAGAAAATCTTTCTAACCACATTAAATTCGTCCCAGCAACTTAATTATTTAACCTAGACAGTAGGTCTAGGTTTTGTACACCAAATTACATTAAAATGTTCACACAAACTATTTATTAAAGCTTATATAAACCTTCACACAATAACATCATTTTAAGTTAGATTAAATTTGTATTAAGTTTTTAACATAAAATAAAATAACCGCAAGAATTAAAAGAGGAATAAACTTAAAAATAACTTTTATTGATCTCAAATAAACATTACAATATTAAAAAGATTACAAATTCCTACTCTAAATATGACATTATAACAGTAAAGTAAAAATGGGATATTCAATTACAAGTTTTGGGGGGTTTTTATAGGCAAACCCCAAGCCCTCTTGAGGTGAGTTTGTGTCACACCGCACCATGGCGGAATATGGGGTGCGACGTATGGATATCATCACAACAATAGCGTGTCTATAGAGATAACTAAATGAAATGGAAATATCATAAATGGGTGACACAATGTCATGACAATATCACAAACAATGCAGGCGTCTAGGTAGGTAGGTAACAGGTCTACTCCTTACCAAAGACATACAAATACACACATCAACATATAGGTGTCCACAATGAATCACTTATTCAAACATAAATAAAGGCTAAGAGGAATGGCGGTTCCTCCAAATGCAATCCTAAGCCTTCCAGCTAGCCACTCCTACTCTCACGCTTAACCACATTCTTACCTGAAAGAGACACTAAAACACATCAACAATAATGCTGGTGAGAGTCATAGATTTAGACTCCAACTCCAACTCAATTATAAGCTATGAATAACAACCACTAACAAATGAACATATGGACAATGTGCTACAGTTATGTATTAACAACTAGCATTCAATATTAACCAATCACCACAAATCCAAGGCTCCAAGCCATACCAATAACCACAATTCCAAGGCTCCAAGCCTTACCAATAACCATGGTCCCATAGGCACCCATACACCTAAGAACCAATCCCAAGGCCCTGCCTTGTCAAGATCCCCTTGGTACCAAGTCAAACCACAATAACTGAGACGGTACGTGTCCCCCGATCCAAATCATAAACACAATCAAGAATCACATACCAGTTAATTACATAAGTGTACACACAAGTCCATCACAAACCATAAAAACATTCATGGCATTATTAACAAAACCATAGAGTGTCTCTTCCATCCCTTATGGAATTCAAATCATAAAAAGACATGGGACTATGAAACTCACCTGAACAAGCTTCTCTAAGTACCCGTGCTCTAGCACAAATCTAAACACACAAACGTATACAATCAAGACATGAACCACATACCAAAATGGCTCATCAATCTATGATGGATATCTAACCTTCTCCTACAACTTAACCCCATTTATATGCCATATGAATCTCATTACACCCCTATATAAAGCCCTAAACTTAGTTTAGTTCATAACTCGTCTCGTTAACATTTAACCCAAAACAGTCTCGTTTTTCATACTTCAAACTATTGGTCGAGCACCCCCTTAACCAAAATAACATGCCATGTAAAAGAAACCCTATTCCCTTACATGTGTTAGCTAACTCTCCTTATTGGCAGCAACCTTAAAACTACTACTAAGGCCTCCATATATATATATATATATATATATATATATATATATATATATATATATCTCTCTCTCTATATATATATATATATATATATATATATATATATATATATATATATATATATATATATATATATATATATATATATATACTTTTACCTATCCAGAATGTACTGATTTTGAACATATGAAAAGTTTGTTATGATCAGAGGGTCTTACCATAACCCATTTGTTTAGCTAAGCTTCACTACTCATCCCTTGATACTGATTGCCACAAAAATTCTATCCACGTAGTCACTCGACTCCCTTTGTTACCTCCACGAGTTCTTAATCTCCCATGTTATGTATTAAATTCATCACGATCCACTAGTTCAGCTCTTTGTAACTCCACTCCGGTACTCGATCTGTCCGTCTTCATCAGGAACCATACGGAGATTCTCATCATAGTGCTTGTAACCTTTCATGTCCTTGCAACTTCTGTGAATCCTTTGGAATCTCTTGCTTCCTTCTAGCAGCCGACATGTAGTCCTTTCAGCTCCTTGATTCACGATGTAGCTCTTCACGCACCCCTTCTCGTCTCTATGATGTTACCTAGGAACTTCACACTACCCAGTAGCCTCTAACTTCAACTCATCTACCACAATATTTCTAAAGGTACCTCAACCCCTCAATGGCTCACTCTTACTTACTTGTTGTACTTCACCATTAATCAGCCTCCTACCAATCATTCTTTCACATCCATGTTTTCCTTCACGTGTCTACTACTACCTTGCCTCCATAACTATATCAATTCCCTTGCGTGTTAATCCTTCCATTAGTAGAAACTTTCTACTCTACCCTCACATCCGCTATTACTTTCATCAATCTCCTAATGGTACTTCAACCAACTTCTTATAGCATGACATCTCGTTCCCAAGACCAGTCAACTAACTTTACTTATTCCTTATTCCCGTAACCAATCTAAGTTTCAAAACTCCACAAATCTTAATCATTCCTTTGACACAACCTTTAAACCAAAATACATCTCTCCATTCAAATATTTATCCATAAGTAATACTACCCAACTCTATCCTCTCATCCTAACGTTTCCATAACCGCATAACTAAATCAACCATGACGTGTACCAAAAGAATTCCAAACGATCCCGTCCCATAATAAATATAGGGTAAAACGAAAGATCAACCATAATGAACCCTAGCCAAAACAACTGAAAACGAAACAATGTAATCCAAAAGATTCAATGGAGTGTGCGAACAACGAAAAATTAGACTCTTCACGGTTAGTATTACCAAATTTCGATACCTCAGAAAATTTTAAACTTTCGCCCCATTTAGTTACTCCTCATAAGAAACAAACTTCAATACTACTAAAATCAATGATACTCGTTTTGAACAATAAACTCATCTTTTATCTTCATTATTTTTTCAAAGATATCAACTAGTTAGTATACTACAATCTTATTCTAACCATTATCTTGTTTACCCGTATTAAACTTATTTCACTTGTTATTATGAAACCAATACATGTTTATAAAATACAATGTTTTATTTTCATTTTATTCTATATTATTATTATTATTTTATAAAATCCATTTAGGTGGGTTATAACTAAACTACTACACGTTTACAAGGTGTGGTATTTTTTTATCATTACTATAATAAAATCTTCCTTTTTACTATTTCCGTCTAGTTAAATACTTCTAACATTTTAACTCCACTTAAGAAATTTTTTGTAAAATTTCTTTACCCTTTAAAATTTATTATCACATGTTACATAGAAAACTAATCCAATTATTTTCAAAACGAATTTTTTTATAGCTTACTACCCCAAACTTTAAAAAAAATATGTAAGTCACGATATCATACCATACACTTACAAATTATTTTCAAAACCGTTTTCCTATAATTAGAAACACTTATTTGTAAGAAAATTTAGTATTTCTCATTAATTAAAATACATACCCGAATGTAGACACACATCAAAAGACTCAAAACGTCGTTGGAACTCCATCAAACTCCAGCACCATAAAACACGAGCAAACACAAGGTATGTTCAAGTTATAATAACTACTGAACGACCATATATCATAACTTAACACATACTAGTATATATACATCCGCATATATATACCTATTAAATCACCCAAAACAAACTCGTTACCATACATGTCAGATCAATCAATCGCGTCATACACTCGTTTTTCCATACGAGTAATCACCATCTTACCACAAGGCATAAAACCCATCACTAAAACCAGTCCATATCATGTGACCCCATAATCACACTACATGAGTATAACCCAAAACATATAACACACTAAAAAATAGCCATATGGTAGAAACCATTACATAAACCCATATATTATACATATACCCAAAAATCCACATCTCATCATATACAAGCATGTACTAACCCTCTTTCATGCAATCATACTTGAGAACCCATTGAAGTTGTGGTACTTGTATAACTATGTTGGCCACCATACTTATACAATTACCCTTTCCTCAATGCACTCCTCCTATGATGACACTTATAAGAATCAATACAACATATAACACATAAATCCATCTACTCACATAAGCTCATAACCACATAAATAATAAAGTCCAAAAATCCATCTATTAAAATAACATAGTAAAACTCTTGGAATACATAAATCTATAGTCTAGCTAAAACAACATAAACAAACTCCAACACAACATCATAATCAATTATAAGTCATGTCGCCCATAAGAGTGGAAACAACTTAAAATCCTTCCTATCCACCTACTCCTAGTAACTCGAATCACCACATGATTTTTTTAGGGAACATGATTTAAACATCAAAAGAAAAATACTATACATTAGGTACACCAAATAACTTATCAATTATTATGAAAGTAATTCATATATAAAAATAAAACAGATATTAACATGTGAATAAGTATGAACGACTATAGTTCAATCCATACTAGTAAAAACTCACAGAAAACGAATCAACAATACTCAGATTATACAATCAAAACCATACACACATATTCCTATGACGCCTATATGAAGGGATCCTTAAGCTATAGACTAGGCTACTAGACTAGGAAACCTAATTCTCTATAACCATTGTCATTGATAACATTCTGTCACACCTCATCATGGCGGAATATGGGGTGCGACGTATGGATATCATCACAACAATAGCGTGTCTATAGAGATAACTAAATGAAATGGAAATATCATAAAAGGGTGACACAATGTCATGACAATCTACCCCTTACCAAAGAAATACAAATACACACATCAACATATAGGTGTCCGAAATGAATCACTTATTCAAACATAAAATAAAGGCTAAGAGGAATAGGGGTTCCTCCAAACGCAATCCTAACCATTCCAGCTAGCCACTCCTACTCTTACGCTTAACCACATTCTCACCTGAAAGAGACACTAAAACACGTCAACAATAATTCTGGTGAGAGTCATAGGTTTAGACTCTAACTCCAAATCAATTATAAGCTGTGAATAACAACCACTAACAAATGAACATATGGACAATGTGCTATAATTATGTATTAACAACTAGCATTCAAGATTAACCAATCACCACAAATCCAAGGCTCCAAGCCTTACCAATAACCACAATTCCATGGCTCCAAGCCTTACGAATAACCATGGTCCCATAGGCGCCCATACACCTATGAACCAATCCCAAGGCCCCACCTTATCAACATCCCCTTGGTACCAAGTCAAACCATAATAACTGAGACGGTATGTGTCCCCCGATCCAAATCATAAACACAATCAAGAATCACATAGCAATTAATCACATAAGTGCACACACAAGTCCATCACAAACCATAAAAACATTCACAGCATTAGTTACAAAACCATGGAGTGTCTCTTCCATCCCATCTGGAATTCAAATCATAAAAAGACATGGGACTATGAAACTCACCTGAACAAGCTTCTCTAAGTACCCACGCTCTAGCACAAATCTAAACACACAAACGTATAAAATCAAGACATGAACCACATACCAAAATGGCTCATCAATCTATGATGGATATCTAACCTTCTCCTACAACTTAACCCAATTTATATTCCATATGAATCTCATTACACCCCTATATAAAGACCTTAACTTAGTTTAGTTCATAAGTCGTCTCGTTGACATTTAACCCAAAACAGTCCCGTTTTTCATACTTCAAACTATTGGTCGAACACCCCCTTAACCAAAATAACATGCCATGTAAAAGAAACCCTATGCCTTTACATGTGTTATCTAACTCTCCCCTTTGGCCGCAATATTAAAGCTACTGTTAAGGCCTCCATATATATATATATATATATATATATATATATATATATATATATATATATATATATATATATATATATATATATATATATATATATATATATATACTTTTACCTATCCAGAATTTACTGATTTTAAACATATGAAAAGTTTGTTATGATCAGAGGGTCTTACCCAAACCCATTTGTTTATCCCTCCTCCAGATCTTTTATTTAATATATAATCTAAGTCTCATGTTCGTTTGAAGGTACAATTATACTCCTAAGTACCCTAAACATCTTAAAACATTAGTTTAAACCCGACAGATTTCAAAACTGCTTTGACCTCCGACTGTTGTAACCTGTTTTTGACCCACTTCCCGACCTCCAATTTAATTCTAGTTTCTTTCATTTGAAAGCCAATTCAATTACCTTTTCAGGGATATAGGATTCTAAAATTAAAAGTTTGTAGACCTCTAGATATGATCAAAACAATGCACCAAAAATTCTGCCCAGTTTTTAATTACGAATTTAATTGAATTAACCTAATTAATTATTCATAATTTATTTAATCACAAGACCTAATTTACCTAATCATTATAAAACATTAATTCTCAGATTTTAATATTGCCCTAACCCTAAATCCATCATAATTGATGTTTACATGAATGAAAAACATGGTTTAGTTAATAAAAACGTAATTAGAACATGATTTTTACCTATAATCTTCAAGGGATTGATTTTTCTTGAAAACCCTAACCTCCATTGATGTATTTTCGACCCTATAGCTGATATAAGTCGTTCATGGCCTTTAGGTGTCTTAATTTATATTAAAACACCTTTCCTAATCCAAATTTAAGGCTAAAACCAAAACTTTCCATTTTTTCTAACCCCTTCCACCAAATTGGCCCATAACCGACCCAAATAGCCTTTTTCTTTATTTTTTTTATTATTTACTGTAAATTAACTATTAATTATAATTACCTTAAATTTCCTTAATTTATTTAAGCCCCTAAAACCTCCAAAACCGCTAAACCGTAAAACTAGTCAATTTACGCGTATACCGTAAAAGACGTAAAAATATATAGTTTTATAAAAACTCTTAGAATATGAAATAAGCTATACAAATAAGTTCTAAATGAATTAAAACCATACCGTAAATTATTCTCGTGACTAATTACCTCATCCGAGACCTCTTAATGCTAAACCTTAAATCGTAAAAATACGATTTTCTATAATACATATACGTATACGTAAACCACGAAATAACACCATCTCATTTCATAGTCACTACATTGTGAGCTCATGAACATGAAATAACCGTTCCTCAATTTACTTATGAGTACCATATACCCATAAACGATATCCCAGCCTTACTCCAAAAACACAAAATAAACACATAAGCACATATTTGCACAAAACACCCTAAAATATAGTCTAAGTGACGAACCCCAAAACCATGGTTGTCACAGTTTGTTGAGAAGAAAATCGATCTCAGCCCTTGAATCTTCTTTCTCTTTCTCCTTCTTGATCATACGGTTGAAATTAGGACTCTCTCTCGGATCGCCAGCGTGGCAGGGTTTATGTGTTAGTTGTGTTTCTTTAAAGCTGATGTGGCTGGATTCTATTGGATAAATGATTGATTGAGGAAAAATCAACCAATCAGAGATGATTGGTGACAAGAGAGAGAGTGCCACGTTGGCCTGATAGGACCATCTTCAACATCTGAATTACTTGGGAATTATTAACAGGCGCGTGGGGATTATTTTCCAAGGAAAAGAAAACCCCGAATTATGATTTAAGGTTTGTGGGTGGTGATACTTCTTTATCTCTGTGTTTCTTTTTTCTCTTTCTAGGTTGTAACGAAAGAAAGTTTATGTTGACCAAAAAGTGAAAAGGGTTTTCACTTTATATATTCAATCCACCTTCTCATAAAACTTTTTAATTACATGGGCCTTAAAACCCAATACTTCCCACGTTTCAGTGTAAGTTGTTGATGTTTTGGGCTTGGGCCCAAGATACTCTACCCGTCTCTTATTATTTGTAGAATGGACTTATTTTGGGCTTAGAACAAAAAAGAATGAATAACTATATCCACTATTGGGCTTTTGGGCCCAATACACTAATGTGGGTCACACAAAGCTCAAATAACTTTAATAAACTTGAATCGTCGAAGAAACGACTTGTCTTTTAGCTTCTTGATATAATCTTCAAACTCGTGTCGTTTTTGCCGGTTTTCGTTATCATTGGTACCTACGCACATAAAACAACAAACAAGCATATACAAGGCCATTTTTATACATTTTATGCATTTTATGTTTGTTTAATGATACAATTGATATGAGTAATTTCACTCATATCAGCAAGGCACCCCGACTCATGTCGGGGGTGTCCTTGTGGTTCGGTTGGTCTTGGCAGCCACAGCCCCACCACCGGCAACTACCAGTGCCAATTTATGGTAAGTAGGGGGAACACGCGGGCAAGCAGGAGGACCACTGGCAACTGCCAGTGGGAACCCGGTGTGGTCAGCGGCTGGCCGAAGGACAAGACCACCGGCACACAGTCGGTGGCAGTTTGGCCGAGAGCAGGGGCAACCGGCTTAGGCCGGTTGCCATTGTTTTCGGTGGGGTTTGGTTCGGGCCGGTTCATGGGTTCACGGGTCCGTTTCACTACATGTTTTAATAAAAATAATACATGGTTTCGGTTTATTATTTTTACAAGTTTATTTATTTACAAGATAATTAAATTAATTTAACATGGCATATAATTAATTTAATTAAGACACGAACTTAGGTATATTATTAATATTTAATAATACATGATTTAACCTAAGTATTTATTTATGTAAATTACACTATAGTAATTAACTAATTATTAAAACATGACATATAATTAATTAATTTCCATGACTTAGGTTATATTAATATAAATATTAATACATGTTTTAACCTAAGTATTATATGCACTTTAATTTAATTAAATCAAGACTATATTTAATTAAATCATATAACATATAGTTTATTTAATTAACATGATATAATTAATAAACTATACTATTAATCACATGACGTAATATATTTAATCAGTAAAACTTAAGCTTATCTTACTAGCTTATTAATCCAGCTTATTCCTAATTATGGAAACTTTCTATTTCAGAAAAATTACTATTTTTAGAAACTTTCTATTTTTAGAAACTAATCTATTTTAAGCAGTTAATCTATTTTTAAAAACTTTCTATTTTTGAAAACTTTCTATTTTTGGAAACTTTTTATTTTTGGAAACCTGCTATTTTTAGAAAGTTACTAATTATTACACAACAAGTATAATAATACAAGAAATACAAGTAATACTTAATCAGAATATCCAGAATACATGATAAACACGGCATAACAATAAAATCAGTAAAATAAGACATGAACATATAAAACAAGCTAAGACATGATATAATACCAGTTACGTACTCAGTAACCAGAATACTTATACACGTATAGTATTTATGTAGCATTAGTGAGATCGAAGTAGGATTCTCTTCCGTTCGTCTTCTTCGTTTACTGGACATAAGGTACAGATTCTCCGTCCTTTCAGTATGGACATGCTTTCCTTATTAGGATTCTCCGTATGCAGCCAACTGTTTTCCCAGTATATGTATTATATGTTTTAATTTGCTTATGTTTAATTAAATGCCTAATCCATATACATGCATGACCAGTTTCACCTAGTTATGGAGGTACCATAACCATAACACTGTAGGCACCAGTGTTATGACTTCACCACGGCGGATTGATAGCTTGTGGTGTCCCTTTCAGCTTTTGGCCATATTATTATGTTATCATGTGGGGCGTATGGGTGCATCCTAGGTTACATGTTTTTAACTGATTATTCAGGTGAATGTGGTGTGTGCCTAGCACCCTTCTCAAGGAGTTGATCCCTCCTACCCAAACTTATATTAAGTAGAGGCAACCCCTCTAATTTCATGACGAGTTCACCCCTCCAAGTATTCATGCACATTGATATTTCATGACCTATATTGGCTTAATGGTTAACATGTTAAACAGTTTTTATAAGATAAACATAAGGTTTTTCAAACTACAAAACCAGTTTTACTAAGTTATACCAGGTTTTCCAGGACTTAATTAATTCCGCTGATATATGTTGTATATGCTTATGTTATTCATTCTAGGCTTGTATATCTGTGCACTGAGTGTTATGCTCAGTCGTTTTCCTTTCATGTTCCCAAAACGACAGGTACTCAGGGACACTCGTAGACTCTAAGCGTACGTGCATATGGATTGGAAGCTTTCTAGCCTTCATTACTTTATGCTTATCATCATACACTTTGCTACTTATTTCTATGGACATTGTTTAGTCCTTTTCCTTTACATTACTTATGTTTGTGTGTGATGAGCTTATACTTTTGGGTACCGATGTTTGTTTATGGTATTTCCTTTATGGTCATGTAATGTTTAAGACATTTATCCTTGTATGCTTTGATGACATGCCATAATCTTGCGTGACATTCCATTTACCAAAATGAGGTGTTACAATTTTGGTATCAGAGCCTAGGCTTCGACTTGTTGGCTCTCAAAACACGACCTGTGATTAGTGGGTAGTCACTATGGTCTTCCTAGAACTGACAGTCGGTTTTCATGCATTCATTGTTTTCATGCATTCATATATATGTCATTCTCGTCGGTTTATGACTAAGTAATGGTTGGTGCAGGACTGACCCTATTTATCGCATGTGCTTTTATCGAGACTTTTAACTTTGGGACCGACCCATTGGTGTCCCCTCGCCATGTCTTTTGTTTTGAGTGGATTGACCATTGGCTTTCACTCTCGCGCATATAATAGTTTTCATAAAACTGCATCATGCATTCATGTACTAGTTTTCTTGCATAAAATTTTTCACAGGATTTATTGGTATAATTTTTTTTTCATGTATATATTTTATGTTTTGATCAGTTTAATCATGTATTTTTATGTTATACTGTCAGATGGTTCTCACACGCGAGCAGGAACAACTCAATGCAGCAGTACAAGCTGCGATGGAAGCTTTGCTTCCTCAGTTGAGGAACAAAATCAGGGCTGAGGTGCAGGCTGCGAACAATCAGCAATAGCACCCAGTACCTCCTCCTCCTCCTCCTGCAACATTGGTCACATGGCTGGAGAGATTCAACAAGCAACGCCCTCGATCCTTCGAGAAAACTGATAGCCCCAGTGAAGCTGAAAGCTGGTTGGCTCATATTGAGAAGATATTCGATGCAATGGGTTGTGACCCCGTCTTCAAGTCGAGGTTGGCCTGTTATAAGTTCGAAGGTGATGTGCTAGGATGGTGAAAGGCACTCAAGCAGTCTGAGGGAGGTGATGATTGGGTGGCTGGTTTGACTTGGGATCAGTTCAGGGAGTTAGTAATGGGACATTTCTTCCCCAAGGCTGAGCAAGACAAGATGAAGAGGGGGAGTACCACGGAATCAGGCAGAGAGCTGGAGAGAACAGCAACGAGTTAATGTAGCGTTTTCTTCGTTTGGCTGGTTTTCTTGGCGCAGCAGCAGGTACTGCCGAAGAGCAAGCATACCACTTCCGGTGGTCTCTTCGTACATCGGTCGCCAACAACTTGGTGTGTGCTACGTTCAATACGGTGCCACAAGTTGCCGATGCAGCACGTAAGCTGGAGATGTTGCAAGAAAGAGAAGAGTTTGGGGAAGCAGAGAGACCCGAGAAGAGGTAAAGATTTTTTATTCAGCGGTGACCATTCTAAATTCTTTTAGTATTATCTAATATTTATCTCTCTTTAAAATGCATCTTTCAGGCAGAAGACTGGGGACCGGTCTTAGCCGGCTACTTAGCAACAACCTACTCAGCCCAAAGGAAACGGTCAGACTCACGATCGTTCTGCTACGGATAGGCGTGGCGGTAATGATAATTATCGTAACCACACTGGAAACACCAACAGCAGCAGGTCTTTACACTTACTCATATCCTTATGTTACATGTGATATTTCATAATTCTGACACATTAGCAATCTTCTACCAGGTATCATGGTAACGGGAGGGACCAGAACCAAAGAGGTTCACAGCCTAACCGTCCAGCTATCACTGGTATTACATCTTACGATTTTCCGCATTGTCCTTTTGTACCTTTAAACCATGTCTCATGTATATTGTTCTTATCAGGCTCCCAGCCAACAAGGGCACCTGCTGGAGCGTATACTCATCCTCTTTGCACTACCTGCAACCGTAGGCACCGAGGGCCATGTCGTCGTGGCAGCGACGCATGCTACAAGTGTGACCTTACTGGTCATCGCATGAAGGACTGCCGCAAGGGCGAGATAGAGGGCACATCTGGACATTCTGATTCCAAGCCGCCTCCTAGTAGTGGACGCGTTTACGCGACTTCTCGTGATCAGGCCAACAAGTCTACAAGTAACATCACTGGAATCTTGTATATGTATGGTCAAGCTGCATGTGTTTTATTTGACACGGATGTTACTCATTTCGTCATTTCTACTACTTATGCTAAGAACGTTAGGATATCCCCTATCCCATTAGAGAATTTACTAAACATTTCCACTCCTTTAAGAGAGTCTGTACGCATAACCCATGTGTACAAGAGCCTTCCCCTAGAGTTTGACGACAAGATTCGTCTTGTTGACGCACTTCCGCTGGACGTGAGTGATTTTGACATGATATTAGGCATGGACTGGCTATCCAAACATCACGTCACCATAGACTGCCATACATATCGGGTCATCTTCGATGATGTAAATGCACCAGAGTACATTCATAACGAGTTCGTACCCGGAAGGTCTGTACAAATCTTATCGATCCTGCAAGCACGTGCATTACTTTCACATGGTTGCGAAGGCTACCTAGCTACTATTAATGACACGGATGCTAAATCTCCATCAATTCAGAATCAGCCAATAGTGTCAGAATTTACAGACATATTTCCAAAAGAACTTTTGGGCATACCAGCTGTGCGTGAAGTAAAGTTTAACATCGAGCTCATCCCAGGAGCTGAGTCGATTTCCAAGGCTCCTTATCGCATGGCTCCCATAGAGATGAAGGAGCTGAAGGACAAATTGCAAGAACTTCTGGAACAAGGTTTCATTCGACCGAGTGCATCTCCATGGGGTTCACCGGTCTTATTCGTGAAGAAGAAAGACGGCAGTATGCGTCTTTGCATAGATTACCGCGAGCTCAACAAGATCACCATCAGGAATAGGTATACTTTACCACACATTGATGACTTGTTTGACCAACTCCAAGGGGCCAAACATTTCTCCAAAATTGATCTGAGGTCGGGCTATCATCAACTACGGGTTAAAGAGCAGGACATCGCCAAGACTGCTTTCCGTACACGCTTTGGGCACTATGAATTTGTAGTCATGCCATTTGGCCTTACCAATGCTCCAACTGTGTTCATGGATTTGATGAACAGAATCTTCCATGAATTTCTGGACAAGTTCGTCATTGTCTTCATTGACGACATCCTGATATTCTCTAAGTCCAAGGAGGAACACAAAGACCATCTTCGTACAGTGCTACATATTCTTCGCCAGAAGCAGTTGTATGCTAAATTCTCAAAGTGTGAGTTCTGGTTAGACAAGGTGGCGTTCTTAGGTCACATTGTATCAGCAGAAGGAATCACCATGGATCCAGCAAAGGATAAGGCTATTACCATGTGGCCAAGACCGACATCAACGACTAAGGTTCGTAGTTTCCTAGGCTTTGCTGGTTACTACCGTAGGTTCGTGGAGAACTTTTCCCGTTTAGCACTACCATTGACCAAACTGATGCGGAAAGGGGAGAAATTCGTCTGGACTGAAGAAAGAGAGAAGAGCTTTGAAGACCTAAAGCAGAAGTTAGTATCTGCATCGATTCCTACTCTCCCATCTGGTACAAGTGGATTTCAAATCTATAATGATGCTTCAAGGAATGGACTTGGTTGTGTTCTCATGCAACATGGGAAAGTGATCTCGTACGCTTCACGTCAGCTTAAGCCTTATAAGGAAAATTACCCTACGCATGACTTGGAACTTGCAGCAGTCGTGTTTGCATTGAAGATATGGAGGCACTACTTGTATGTAGAATCATGTGACATTTTCACAGACCACAAGAGCTTGAAGTAAATCTTCACTCAACGTGAATTGTAACAACCCCCAAATATTAACATTTTAAAGCAGCGGAAGAGTCGTTGGTGTTAAGGGATAGCACATTACTCAAATCATAGACAATGCTTAAAAATCACGTCGTTTAATAATAAAGCATATTCCATTCATGAATATCAAATTATATAGGTCCTCAGGTCATAGTATGTCATACAAATTTACAAAACATTTGAATGGAAATTTTATTTGAATGCGGGCCCTAAATTCTTGTCGTCTTCCCGAGAATTACCTTCAAGTACCTGAGATAAAATGTAACAACCCCAAATTTATACAACTTAGTACAGCGGAAGACTAGTTGGTGTTACGGGATAGCACATTACTCACATCATAGACAACGCATAAAAATCGCGTCGTTTAATAATAAATCATTTCCATTCATAAATATCAAAGTTACATAGGTCCCAAGTCTTTACATTTCATACAAAAGTTTTACAAAGTGTTTGAATGGAAAAATATTGTTTAAGTGCGGGCCATGAATTCTTGTCGTCTTCCCGAGAATTACCTTCAAGTACCTGAGATAAAACATGTTAAAAGAAAAGGTCAGCGATAACGCCGAGTGAATTCATAGAGTTTAATCAATTCCATCAATATAACTTTGGTATAAAATTAGTACCAAAAATCAATTCGTACAAATCATTGTAATAGGCCGAAAAATAGCCAAAATCATTTTATATAAATCCTTATCGAAAATCATAATATAGGCATTTGCCTTAAAATCAATATACGAGCAAATGTCGTAAAAACATCATACAATACGTCTTATGACGTTGTATAAAATCAAATAAAAACCGTTATATGAATATGGTTATGAAAACCAAAATGCAATCATAATATCAATAGTATGACCCAGTATTGCTAGTCAGGCAATACATCGTAATTCGAAGCGTCCAGTAATATTTTGGTGATTGGATTATTATAAGCCGCATGACATTGTTACCTTACTAAAACCAAAACGGGTAGCTAACCCGATACCAATTTTGCCCATCTAAAGTAGCGTGTCGTCACAAAGGTCACGCTATTGGAAATCTTCTCATACATAAATTCGCTTACCAATCAATGTGGCACGACGGGGATCAACCGTCAAGGCGCGAACTGGGGTGATCGTCCCCAAATAGTACTATTAAATGCATAAGCGTCTACCAACTCCCGGTAGTTCACAATTCATGCTAATGGGACTTTTAGTGACATAACCTAACTTTAATAATCCATTTAATTTCATCTATCGGGTCCATTAATCATTTATCGGGTCATACAATCGGGTCATTCAATCATTCGGGTCCAAAATCAATAAACAAACAATCGGGACAAATGGGGTCCAAACTTTTATAAAAACTAACATGTTATCTCCCTCGCGGGTTTATAAAGCATTTATAAAACATTTAAAAGAGTGCGAGGCTATGAACTCACGTTGATGTGGGAAGGCGGGTTATCGGCAATTCGGACGTACGGTACGTGCTTCAATCACGGAAACCTAGACAAATAATAATCGGTCTTAGACGTTTGTCCAATGACTTTATAAAAACAACATCTTGGTATACATATGATGATTATATATATATGATGATCAAGTGGGTTTACATATTCTCGTTTACTCCTTTTAGTGTTATATGTCGATAACTTTTATACTAGTTTACTAGTTTTACCCGTTTACGTGTCTTAAGCCCAATAAGCTTATTATAAGTTATTTAACTTATTTTAATCCATTTTGTACCTATATTATCAGTATGTATACTTTCCAAGTTGGGCCTAAATGGGTTAAGCCCAATAAGTTCTTTTTATGGGTGTTTATCTTATTTAGTCCATTTATTAGTCCAAGTATTAGTCCAATATGTTTACTTAGCTCGTTAATGTCCGTATGCCCTAAAGTTCGGGTTTTATCGGTTTTTACTTGTTATACATGTCTATATATCAGTATATAAGTTTTATAAAGTTTTCATTAGACGGGTCCAACCATCTAAGTTTTATTTAACAAAAACGTTAATTTTACGGCAATAGCCGAAAAAGTCGTAAAAATCATGTTTATAGTTTTATAACTTATAAAACTTAACAAGTTTCCATTTTCATCATTTATACACTTATTACACCTTTTATATATTTATATAAATAAGTTTTATAAGTTAGTGGGTTTTTATTTACATTTTATATATTAAAATGTGAGTGCTTATATAATAGTATTATTCTTTAATTTCCAAAAATCTGATTTTTAACTTCATCTTCACCAAAAATGTCATATCTTGAGTTCTACATGTAGATAGAAGCTCAAATTTTTATCACATAAACTACATGATATTTGCTACATTTAACTCTTCTATAGCTACTGTTGAATCATCCTTTAAGTATTTTCTAAAAATCGTCCAAAACAGTAACTTCAGATTTATACCCTAAACTTGTTTTGATCATATCTCACTCATTACTTTGATTCCATTGCATGGCCAACTCTCACATGTGTACAAGACCCATAGCTTACTGTAAATGGGTTCTACTTCATCATATTATCAGTTTACCACTTGGTTCTTTACTGTTTTATACAGCCAACATATTTAGACAAGATTTTAGACTTGTTTCTTATAGTTTTTCACCTCTTTATCCATGATTATCAACAACAAATCCCCACATAACATTTTTATCATCATATAATCATCATAAATATATACAATAGGAAATAAAATACAAGTTTACATAATCAAAATAATAAGAAGTTGAGGAGGACAATCTTTATACCACCAACTTGATGTAGGTTATGATTTTGACATGGTTTTTGATGAAGAAACTTGTAGACAACCATGACCATCTTCAAGACCACCATGCTCCATGGACTCCTTGTGGAAAATCAGCCTCATGACACCATGAAAACTCCTCCATGTATGTTATAAGTGGCACCAATCTTCATCTTTTTGAATGGGGATTAACATATGTTAATTATAACATATGTTTATGGTTAAATTTTTGATCAATGATGGTGTTTAAGGGCTGAATTGGGACGGCATAAGGAAGCCATGGGAGAGAGAGAGGAGTGGTTTGCATGTTACAAATGAGTGTAAGTGAGGGTTTGATGGTTTTGTGAGGTTAGTGGCTTATTTGGTAAGCTACAAGTGACAAGTGTGAAGCTTGTTAGCTTACACTTGACACCTCATGGTGCTAAGTTAGCAACTTAGGCCGGTTTTGTGAGTGGGGTGGGACAAGTGTCCCACTTGTCTCATCCCATTTATTCACGGGTACTCCTCGATTCTAGTTTCCTCGATTTGCGTGCCCTCGGGTCGTTTTACGAAAAACGTTTTTATAATTTATGAATCAACATCATAAAACGAATCCAATAAAAATTGTTTCATCAAAAACGGAGTTCGAAAACGTAAATACGTAATCCTAAGGTTTCCGGTTTAGTCGTAAAGGACGTTAAAGTAAAATCGTAAGTCCTAATCTCTTCTCGTAAATTTGTGAGTTTATGAACCAACACAAATTTAAAACTCCAAAATAATATTCTCAGATAAATTTATTTTCTGAAATGTCGGACTGTCACCAAAGACGGTGTATGTAAACGTAAGCACGTAACGTTGAATCCTCCGGTTTAGACGTAGTCGATGTTACTCCAAGACGTAAATCCAAATTTCTTCCCAAAAATAAGTGAGTTCATATTGTAATATTAAAATAATGTTTTCAAATAAATATTGAGAATAAATTATCAATCATAAATTGACGGATTGTCACATAAAACATGTTAAAAAGTCAGCGAAAACGCCAAGTGAATTCATAGAGTTTAATAAAAACTATTAATATATCACCGGTATATCTTTATTACCAAAAATCATTTTGTACAAATCTTTGTCGTAGGCTATAAAATAGGCCAAAGACATTTTATACGAATCTTTTTCGTAAATCATAATATAGGCTTTTGCCTTCAAAACCATATACGAACCAATGTCGTAAAAACATCATAAAATACCTTTTATAACGTTGTATAGAATTTAATAAAACCGTTATATGAAAATGGTTATGTAAAACCGAAACACGAACATAATATCAGTAATACGACCCCGTATTGCTAGTCAGGCAATATATTATAATTCAATCCGTACATCAGTATTTTTGTTATTGGATTATTATAAGCCGCATGACATTGCTACCTTACTATAACAAACAACGTGTAGCTAACCCGTAATTCCTTTTCCCATCAAAAACAGCGTGTCGTCACAATAATCACGCTTATATAAATCTTCTCATACATAATTTCGCTTACCAATCAATGTGGCACGACGGGGATCAACCGTCAAGGCGCGAACTGGGGTGATCTTCCCCAAATAGTACTATTATATGCATAAGCGTCAACCAAATCCTGGTAGTTCACAATTCATGCTAATGGGAATTTTAGTGACATAACCTAACTAATAATAATCCATTTCATTTCGTTCATCGGGTCATATAATCATTCGGGTCCATGTCACTAAGCATACAATTCGGGACAACTGGTGTCCTATTTTTATTAAAACTAACACGTTATCTCCCTCGCGGGTTTATAAAATATTTCATAAAACATTTAAAAGAGTGTGAGGCTATGAACTCACGTTGATTGGGAAAGGCGGGTTATAGGCGATGGTGCGTACTTTAATCACGGAAACCTAGACAAATAATACTCGGTCTTAGACTTTCGTCAAATGACTTTATAAAAATAATGGTTATGTATATTTGATGATATTATAAGTATGATGATGATCAAGTGGGTCTTTATCTCTTCATACAACCTTATAGTTGTTATGTGTTGATTAATTTAGACTGGTTACACTAGTTTTAATCCATTTACATATTAAGGCCCAATAAGCCCATTAAAAGTCCAATGAATTATATTAGCACATTTATACTTTTAATACCAGACCTATACTCATATGTTGGGCCCAAGTGGGTTAATCCCATGAGTAATTCCATTAGTGTTTAGCCAAACTAGTTGGGTTAATGGTCCAATAAGGCTACTTTGACCCGTTAAGGTCCAAAAATTTTAAAGCTCGGGTTTATCGGGTTTTACTTGTTAAATGTACTTACATATCTGTATATGAGTTATAAAAATGTTACATTAGACGGGTCCAACCGTCGAAGTTTTATTTGGCGAAAACGTTAATCTTACGGTTTTAGCCGCAAAGACGTATAACTTATATAGTTTTATAACTTTAGAAAACATTTGAGTTTGTATTTTTATAAAATACCAAGTTTATTTATTTTAGTATGTAACTCGTTTTATAATACTTATTATTAGTTATTGGGTTTTATGTATTTATTTTATAATAATATTACTTGAGTGCTCTTATTATATTATATACTTTTATTTACAAATTTGATTATCAAAGTCCATTCTACCATTTTTTCCATATCTTGAGTTATATAAGGAGATAGAAGCTCAAATTTGGGCAGCACAAATTACATAATATGTGCTACAAATAAATCCTTATAGCTACTGCTCAATCATCATGTAAGTATTCCTAGTAATTCGTCCAAAACAGACTATACAGATTTGTACCTCAATAGTATTTTGATCATATCTTACTCATTTTAATGATTCCATTGAGTGGCCAACTCTCCACATATGTAAAAATCATATATCTAACTCTATATTTAATAATCCAAGCCATTTTACCAAGTGATCATATTGATACTTACTATTTTTTAAAGCCTATGAATCTAATCAAGATCTTAACATCTTTACTTGTTGATTTTAGTCTTTTTAGCCAAATCTATTAACACAAAATCCCCACATAATACTTTGATCATCATTCATCATCATATACATATACATTTATAAATAAAATACATGATTACATTTACAAAATAACAAGATGATAGGAAGATATTGATCCCTATACCAATCAATATGATGAAATGATGAGATTTTGGATGAACAAGGCTTGTTTCTTGTCACCAAACCTTTAATCTTGGCAAATGAAATTTTGAGTTATTCAAATGGATGAGCACCTTCATGGAAATCAGCCCTAAACCTCCTTGGAAACCCTTTTTCACATGTTAATATCACCTTAATTCACCATGACTTCAATGGGTTATCATCTTATGTAACTTATACATAAGATTCATGGTAGAAATTTAGATCAATGATGGTGTTTGGTGGTGGTAAATGGGACGGAAAAGAGAGGCTAGAGAGAGAGAGTTTTGGAAACTTTGCATGTAAGTAAATGAGAGAAATGGTTTGGTGTAGCTAGTTTTGAGGTTTGGTGGTTTTGGTTATATGGAAAGGACATGTGTCCTAAACTTAGCTAAAAAAATGACACCAATGGTGTTGGTGGTTTATTTTTCCACCCATGGTGAGGGGGTGGGACAAGTGTAACTTGTTTCATCCCCTATCAATTTACGGGTACTCCTCGATTCTAGTTTCCTCGATTTGCGTGCCCTCGGGTAGTTTTACAAAAAATGTTGTTATAAATTATGAATCTACGGCACAAAGTGATTCTAATAAAAATTTTCTCATCAAAAACGGAGCACAAAAGGGTAAATACGTAAACCTAGGGTTTCTGGTTTAATCGTAAAAGACGCTAAATTATGTACGTAAGTCCTACTCTCTTCTCGTAAATTTGTGAGTTTATGAACCAACCCAAATTCAAATTCCAAAATGATATTCAAGAATAAATTTATTTCCTAAAATGTCGGACTGTCACAAAAACGGTGTATGTAAACGTAAGCACGTAACGTAGAGTTCTCCGGTTTTAGACGTAGTCGATGCTACTTTAAGACGTAAACCCTTATTTCTTCCCAAAAGTGAGTGAGTTCATAAATTAACAATAAAATAATGATTTTAAAATAATACTCGAGAATAAAAAAACGATATAAAATTGACGGATTGTTACAAAAGTTACCCTTAAAGAGGATCTTGTCCTTAAAGATCAATTTATCTTACTGCTCGCTTCTTATAGAGTTAAAGCCATGTGGGTATTTCCTTAACATTCTGTTTTTTCTCTCAAGTGTAATTCATTACAATACGCGAGTTTCATTAACATAACAATGGGAATACGATCATGCTTAAGTTGACTCACTTTCTCTCTCCATGATGTCCATAGGTTTTTGAGGAAATGCAACTTTTTGCCGATCCAAACTTCGTTAAGAAATAATTCGATTTTCACTTGATAGACATTCTATCAAGTTCATTATATGAAACATAATTCATGCAACCCTTGAAGTCCTAGGGTAGATCCAGCTTATATGCCTATCGGTCCAAATCTTTACATTATATCAATGGTCTCATACAACAGGGACTTAGATTCCCACGATCCTTCAGATCATCCATTCATCTTTCCATGATGAAAAATTATCGGCATAGCTTTGCTACCCATCCTACACTTCAAGATCTACATTTCATATTCACATAACCTCCTGCCCACTACTGGCAGTCAATAATCATATCCTAATTTTCACAATCATTTCGGGTCTCATGGGTCGGGTATCTTCATCCCAAATCCTGCCTACAGATGCTCTTATATTTAGATCCTCACAAGATTAGATCTCAATCCTAATATGATAATTATAAATGATAATCTCTCCAAAGGAAAACGATTATCCCCCTCATTACCAAAGGTCAATTATTCAAACATAAAACAAGACTTCTAGTGTTTGTATCGTTACTTTTCCTAGTCCCTTCTATTGGGGGTGGTAAACAGTACTCTCATCAAGATTCGTTCCCAATGACTTCTGAGCAAATCTCTAGAAATTCGATGCGAAGCGAGGATCTTGATAGAGATGATCGGTACAGGCACACCATGCTTACACAACTCCTTTAAATACAAAAGAGTCAAATTCTCCATCGAGATGCTATCATTAACGGGAATGATATTAGCAGATTTGGTCAGTCTGTCGACGATGACCCAAATCGAATCAAATCCAGATGATAACCTTGGAAGATTTATGATAAGAATCCATGGTGGTTCTATCTCACTTCCAAAAAAGAATTAATAAGCTATATAAGCAATCCTTATGGATTTTGGCGTTCAGCCTCAGCCTCCGCAAAAGTTAGACCTTTGCCAACGTATGTTGCGGTGTCTGCTTTCATATTTAGCCATCAATACAACTTCTTCAGATAAAGATACATTTTATCAGAAATCGTATGAATAGAATACTTAAACTTATGAGATTCCAACATGACTAAATCTCAAAATCCTCCATATTTAGACAACCGCAAGTGGCCTTTTAAACATATAACGCCATCGACCCCCATTTCTAGTGGTTCTCATTAGCCACGAGACTTTTATTATTTATATTATCCTTTTTACAAGCATCGACTATTTCTAAATTGCTCGGGCAAATTATTTTGCACGGTCATTACCAAGGAACACACCTTAATTGATTCTTTATCCTTTCTACATAATGTGTCAGTATCTACATTCACCTTCCCTGATGGAATCAATATCATAACCACAATCACTCAGAAATTCTTTCTTCATATTTTCTAAGTTTTTGTTTCATCTCAACTATTATATTTAGTAGTTTCGCCCACTCTGACGTTTAAAGCGTCGATAAATAGTTCAGGTAATTAAATTATAAATATTAAATTTTATGAAACGTAAACGTAAAATTTTTAAATTTCTCAGTTCGTCCACTTACAGAAAAAAATTTTCAAAATAAATTTGAATTTAGTTAACACGATCTTTGTTGATTTATCGAAAATAATTAATAAGATCCATTAATATTTGAAAAAAAAAAATCTTTGTTTATACTTTGGTCAAAATTTTCTTAATTCAAAATAAAAAATTGTCGTTTCAAATTCCAAGTCATGGTTTAAATGGTTTCCTCAATCCCTCTTAGGTTGTCTTGAGGTATACACAAACATCTACTCCTAAGGGAGTTTAGTTAAATGATCTGGGTATGAGGGAATAATCCCGTAACAATCCTTTGATAAAATATCTGTCAAAACGTTTTTGCACTTTCTCTTTGGTATAACCCAAAGCCTTAATGGCTCTAATCTTTGAAGAGTCAATATAGATTCTATTACCATTAATCACACGATCAAACAATGTAAAGGACCAAGCCTTAAATCACATGTTAAATACTCAAGGTACAGGTTTTCACTGCTCGACCAACTCAGAGCAGTCTACAAATGATTACTAACACCTTCTTATTCTTAGAAACATACAGATGGTCCTTAATGATCACAAGCATGAATTTATCAAATTACAGCCTACACACGTGATTCATCAAATTTATGAATGCTATATGTGCATTGGTCAATCCAAACGACATAACATGAAACTCATAATGTTCATTACAAGTTCTAGATGTAGCGATTGGAATAGATAATCTTTTTCGCGGACGCGAAGTTGATGATAACCATGCCGTGGATCAAATTTTGAATATACGCTATAACCTTTTAAATGATTGAACAAATCTTCCATCTTGGGAAATGGATATAAATTTTGATCATCAATTTATTCAGTTCACGGTAATCCATAAATATAAGGAATGATAACACCATAGCTCTTCATGATGAAGAGCTCAGCAGAATAAAAGCTTTCTCCAAAAACTCTCTCAGTTATACGGTAACTCCTTCGATTCAGATGGTGCTGATGTACAGTGCACATGCCACAGGTGCAGCACCGGGAATATAATCAATACCAAATTCAACTTGCCTTAATGGCGAAAGTCTAGGTAATTCATCAGCAAATACCTCAAAAAGTTTCAAATAACATGAACATATTTAATAAATTTACTTTAAGTTCTTTCTAGATTACAGGAGCTATGACTAGTTCATAACCATTCATGGTAAAATTTCAAGTCTAAATGCAGGATATGGTCATCTATCGGGAATTATTTAGATCACCTTTGATAATCAACATCTTATCTTTTTAGGGGAATTTGGCTCGAGTTCCCATCAATTAAGACAATCTCATCATGTCATAATCAATCAATCCATTCTACTGGCACTACCAACTTTCCAGTTTCATTACCGTTGATGAGATGTGAACTTCTCAAAAGACTAATAATAACTCATAGTCCTTCACAAATTCAAGGATATCTAGAGACATATCTAACATTAAAAGAGTAAGGTCAACGCATGATTTACGCGAGAGAATTTCAAATCAGATAAAGATGAAAACATTAACGAATATGAATATATCCCATGTTTTCATGATTTGAGTACGCATTCGAAAGTACCTCGGATCGTTACCCATGTCATTCAAATGGAATCTAATCAAACGAAATGATAGGAACGTCGATACACCCAGTCGAGTATCAACACTCGGTAATTAGATAATTTCCCAAAGAATCTCACCATGAGAGAATTGGACAAGAAAGGGATATCAATTGTCAATTAAGACAATATCCACAGATGAGTAATTTCAATTCAAAAAAATAAATGGTACGGGGACATATGTAGGTGTCCCTAACAATATGTCACTATTTTGCAGTTCTTGTAGATCTCATAAATATTCAATCTTTCACAATTACAAAGAAAAATGTAATGTTTATTAACAATTTCATGGTGACTACAAATCAGCCTTGCATGGTCCCTTCCAAATTGTACGTAGGCGCGCAACTATATACAATTTTAGGATTAACGATGCAATACTCAGTTCGTCAAAATTTTGTCATCATGTTTAAAATAAAAATACTTTCATGCTTAATTCTGGAATAAGAATCAAAATGAATTTACAGAGATGTTCTTTGTCATTGAAGCAATTATGTTTTCCAAGGTGTTTCATAAACAACTTTATTTCTATAACGATTACTTATAAGACTCACTTTGAATTATCCTTATGTTGATGAAAATTCAATTCTTCTCAAGGGACACTGTTTAAACTTGTAAAAACAATGAGTGATCTGCAAAAGAGTGATGAAGAGTTGTTCACCAAGAACTAACTATAATATGATAGGAAATGAGCATAGCCAATTAATCATGAGGTTCACGACCTCGATGGCACTCAGGAATACAAAAAGAATAATCCACAACGTAACTCATATCGAGATGAGTACTTGTTTAATGGTTGCATCACTAATGCGAACATTAGGAAGAAGCAAGAAAAGATAGATAACATCGATACATGTAGGAATTAGCAATCAAATGTAGTCTTTTCATTAATCACAAACAAGTAAAAAATTGTACCGTAACACATTACGTGTCGCCATGTCATACAATTCCAAGGACTCATCCTACAAACTGATGTCTCGGTTAAGTTAGGGATTTTAAAAGATACTACAATGAATACTAATCTACAAGAGTCAATAGGTGTTCCATATGTCCCAGAAGATCCATCGGTCCCAATTCAGAAGAAGATTTCTTCAATTTATTTCTTGGACACTGGGCATCCTCGTCATTGGACAATGGTCTAGGAACAGCCCTTAACACGAACCAACAATCATTTAAAACCTTATAATTCAACCACAGGACTTAACGACTTTCTCTTAACAATCTCGTATTCCATACGAGTTAAATTTGACTTTATTCAAGTTTCAGCCAACTTTTACTCAATGCGATATCCTACCTCATTCTCCAAGACTTTCAACCTTATTCTTAGACCTTGAAAGGTCAATAAAAGTTCGACATGAACAACACTTAATTTCCAATCCTATAGCTCTTACAACAATAGTTATCAAATGAGTCACTAGTATGAAATGATTCACACGTTCAATTAGACTTCTCGGAAAGATACTAGTGGCATGAGGCTTTTGGGTAATGGTTCCAATGACAGCCTCAGGTGCAACATTTACCTTTTCGATTTCAATTTAAGAATTGGGTGACACCGAATCAGATGACACCTTTCTAGGTGGTAAGGATTTGTCAAACTCCACTCTATAAAGAAAGATCGTCATGACATTGATATCAGATTTAATCTCGCCAATTCTTCTTTAATATCATAATCAACTAATACCAACATTTCTACGAATATTAACCATTTTGTTGGGATCATAAATATCCACAACTTGGTTTAGATCTGCAATAGTTATAATTCCTACGGGAATAGCTTCGATTGATTTGCTAGGAGAGTTAGAGTTTCTTGTGACAATCTACCTCGTATAAATACCTCGTATAAGTATTAAAATAATCATCAAACAATCATGTAATCAAATTACAGCATATATATAATCCAAGTTTTATATATATTAAAATAACACTTCTTATTCTTATCGGTAACTCGGGAATTCTTCGGCATCGTTATAGTCAAAAGATTTTTAAACATTTTACTCAAAATATTTATTTAAAAATATTTATGGTTAAAAGATTTTGAAATATTTTATTCAAAACATTGGTTTTAAAAATCTTTCGTTCTCTATAACGAGAGCTCTGGTACCAAACTGTAACACCCCCAAATATTCACATTTTAAAGCAGCGGAAGAGTCATTGGTGTTACGGGATAGCACATTACTCAAATCATAGACAACGCTTAAAAATCGCGTCGTTTAATAATAAAGCATTTTTCATTCATGAATATCAAATTATATAGGTCCTTAGGTCATAGTATGTCATACAAATTTAAAAAACATTTGAATGGAAATTTTATTTGAATGCGGGCCAAAAATTCTTGTCGTCTTCCTGAGAATTACCTTTAAGTACCGGAGATAAAACATGTTAAAAAGTAAGCGAAAACGCCGAGTGAATTCATAGAGTTTAATAAAAAACCATTAATATATCACCGGTATATATTTATTACCAGAAATCATTTTGTACAAATCTTTGTCGTAGGCTATAAAATAGGCCAAAGACATTTTATACGAATCTTTGTCGTAAATCATAATATAGGCTTTTGCCTTCAAAACCATATACGAACCAATGTCGTAAAAACATCATACAATACGTTTTATAACGTTGTATAGAATTTAATAAAAACCGTTATATGAAATTGGTTATGTAAAACCAAAACACGAACATAATATCAGTAATAAGACCCCGTATTGCCAGTCAGGCAATATATTATAATTCAATTCGTACATCAGTATTTTCGTTATTGGATTATTATAAGTCGAATGACATTGCTACCTTACTATAACACACAATGGGTAGCTAACCCGTAATTCCTTTGCCCATCTAAAACAGCGTGTCGTCACAATAATCACGCTTATATAAATCTTCTCATACATAAATTTTCTTACCAATCAATGTGGCACGACGGGGATCAATCGTCAAGGCGCGAACTGGGGTGATCTTCCCCAAATAGTACTATTATATGCATAAGTGTCTACCAAATCCCGGTAGTTCACAATTCATGCTAATGGGACTTTTAGTGACATAACCTAACTAATAATAGTTCATTTCATTTCGTTCATCGGGTCAATAATCATTCGAGGCCATATCAATAAGCATACATATCCGGAAAATTGGTGTCCTATTTTTATTAAAACTAACATGTTATCTCCCTCGCGGGTTTATAAAATATTTCATAAAACATTTAAAAGAGTGCGTGGCTATGAACTCACGTTGATTGGGAAAGGCGGGTTATCGGCGATGGTGTGTACTTCAATCACGAAAACCTAGACAAATAATACTCGGTCTTAGACTTTCGTCAAATGACTTTATAAAAATATTGGTAATGTATATATGATGATATTATAAGTATGATGATGATCAAGTGAGTCTTTATCTCTTCATACAACCTTATAGTTGTTATGTGTTGATTAATTTAGACTGGTTACACTAGTTTTAATCCATTTACATATTAAGGCCCAATAAGACCTTTAAAAGTCCAATGCATTATATTAGCACATTTATACTTTTAATACCACACCTATACTCGTATGTTGGGCCCAAGTGGGTTAAGCCCATGAGTAAGTCCATTAGTGTTTAGCCAAACTAGTTGGGCTAATGGTCAAATATGGCTACTTTGGCCCGTTAAGGTCCATAAGTTTAAAGCTCGGGTTTATCGGTTTTTACTTGTCAAATGTACTTACATATCAGTATATGAGTTATAAAAAAGTTATATTAGACGGGTCCAACCGTCTAAGTTTTATTTGACAAAAACGTTAATCTTTCGTTTTAGCCGAAAAGACGTAAAACTTATATAGTTTTATAACTTTAGAAAACATTTAACTTTGTATTTTTATAAAATGCCAAGTTTATTTATTTTAGTATATAACTCATTTTATAATACTTATTATTAGTTAGTGGGTTTTATGTATTTATTTTATAATAATATTACTTGAGTGCTCATATTATATTATATACTTTTATTTACAAATCTAATTATCAAAGTCCATTCCACAATTTTTGACATATCTTGAGTTCTACAAGGTGATAGAAGCTCAAATTTGGGCAGCACAAACTACATAATATGTGCAACAAATAACTCCTTAGCTACTGCTGAATCATCCTCTAAGTATTCCTAATAATTCGTCTAAAACAGACTATACAGATTTGTACCTCAATAGTATTTTGATCATATCTTGCTCATTTTAATGATTCCATTGAGTGGACAACTCTCCAAATATGTAAAAATCATATATCTAACTGTATATTTAATAATACAAGCCTTTTTACCAAGTGATCATATTGATACTTACTGTTTTATACAGCCTATGATTCTAATCATGATTTTAACATCTTTACTTGTTGATTTTAATCTTTTTAACCAAATCTATTAACACAGAATCCCCACATAATACTTTGATCATCATTCATCATCATATATATACACATTTATAAAGAAAATACATGATTACATTTACAAAATAACAAGATGATAGGAAGAGATTGATCCCTATACCAATCAATATGATGAAATGATGAGATTTTGGATGAACAAGGCTTTGTTCTTGTCACCAAACCTTTAATCTTGGCAAATGAACTTTTGAGTTCTTAAAATGGATGAGAACCTTCATGGAAATCAGCCCTAAACCTCCTTGGAAACTCCTTTTCACATGTTAATATCACCTCAAAGCACCATGACTTCAATGGGTTATCATCTTATGTAACTTATACATAAGATTCATGGTAGAAATTTTGATCAATGACGGTGTTTGGTGGTGGTAAATGGGACGGCAAAGAGAGGCTAGAGAGAGAGTTTGGAAACTTTGCATGTAAAGAAATGAGAGAAAAGGTTTGGTGTAGCTAGTTTTGAGGTTTGGTGGTTTTGGTTAAATGGGAAGGACATGTGTCCTAAACTTAGCTAAAAAATGACACCAAGGGTGTTGGTGGTTTATTTTGCCGCCCATGGTTAGGGGGTGGGACAAGTGTAACTTGTTTCATCCATTATTAATTTACGGGTACTCCTCGATTCTAGTTTCCTCGATTTGCGTGCCCTCGGGTCGTTTTACGAAAAACATTGTTATAAATTATGAATCTACGGCACAAAACGATTCTAATAAAATTTGTCTCTTCAAAAACGGAGCACAAAAGCGTAAATACGTAAACCTAGGGTTTCCGGTTTAATCGTAAAAGACGCTAAATTATGTACGTAAGTCCTAATCTCTTCTCGTAAATTTGTGAGTTTATGAACCAACACAAATTAAAATTCCAAAATAATACTCAAGAATAAATTTATTTCCTGAAATGTCGGACTGTCACAAAAATGGTGTATGTAAACGTAAGCATGTAACGTAGAGTTCTCCGGTTTTAGATGTAGTCGATGCTACTTTAAGACGTAAACCCTTATTTCTTCCCAGAAGTGAGTGAGTTCATAAATTAACAATAAAATAATGACTTTAAAATAATACTCGAGAATAAAATAATGACCTAAAATTGACGGATTGTCACATGAATTAAACATGAGACAGAGGAGATGGTTAGATCTGTTAAAGATAATGACATTAATCTGCAGTATCATCCCGGCAAGGCGAATGTAGTAGCAGATGCACTTAGCAGAAAGTCCGGAATGATAAACAACATTAAAATTGAGGAGGAAATTATAAGAGACTTAGAGCGACTAGACATTGAGATCATGGTACGTGGACAACACGGTTACTGGGATAATCTTAGAGTGGAACCTGAGTTACTCGCTAGGATCAAGGAAGCTCAGAAGGATGATGGTGAAATTTGGGCGATAATTCAGAACTTAGGGAAGCAGACAGAATTTCGTGTAGACGAAGACGGTATCGTATGGTAGGGAACGAGACTTTGTGTTCCTGATGATCAAGAACTCCGGGAAGCATTGTTCGCTGAGGCTCATATCTCCCCATTCTCCATTCATCCTGGTTCGACCAAGATGTACCACGACATCAAGCAATACTTTTGGTGGAGTGGTATGAAACAGGATGTTGCGACTGACGTCTCCAAATGTCTTCCTTCCAGCAGGTTAAGATCGAGCATCAGTGATCTGGCGGTATTCTACAACCATTAGATATTCCAGAATGGAAGTGGGACAAAATCACCATGGATTTTGTTATTGGTATTCCGCAGAAAAAGAGGAGGCACGATGCGATTTGGGTTATCGTTGATCGACTTACTAAGTCAGCTCATTTCTTATCGATCCGCAAGGATGATTCGGTTAGAAAACTCGCTGATACTTACAAGAAAGAGATCATGAGACTTCATGGTGCTCCATCCAGCATCGTCTCGGACAGAGATCCTCGTTTCATGTCGTGATTTTGGAAGAGTCTACAGAAAGCTTGGGGTACAAAACTTAAGCTCAGCACGGCTTTTCATCCTCAAACAGACGGGCAATTGGAGTGAACGATTCAGACATTAGAAGACATGTTGAGCTCAAGTGCGTTGGAATGGACAGTAGATTGGGACGATTACATCTGTTTGGTAGCGTTTGCATACAACAACAGTTGGCACACAAGTATTAAATGTGATCTATTCGAGATGTTGTATGGCAAAAAGTGTCACGCCCCGATCTGCTGGGATCAGGTTGGTGAGCGAACACTTGAACGAACAGAAATGATAGAGTTGACCAACGAGAAGGTCGCTGTAGCTAAGCATAAATTGCAAGAAGCACGATCACGTCAAAAGAGTTATGTCGACAAACATCGTAGGGACTTACATTTTAACGTAGGAGATCACGTTTTTCTTAAGGTATCGCCGGCACGTGGCGTTAAGAGTTTTGGAATCAAAGGGGAAGCTCAGTCCTCGATTCATCAGACCATTTGATGTCATTGAGGGAGTCGGTTAAGTATCTTATCGTTTAGCGTTACCTCAGCAGCTTTCCAACGTTCACGACGTTCCATGTGTCCTTACTCAAAGGGTACAAGTATCATCCCCTTCACATGGTTCAGTATCCACTGGAACGGATTCATGAAGATCTTACCTTCATAGAGGAACCCGAACGAGTTCTTGACAGGCAAGAGCGAGTCATGAGGAAGAAGACGATTCCATTCTTCAAAATCCTTTGGAGGGACCATACCGAGCGGGAAGCCACTTGGGAAACCGAGGAGTCTATCCGGACTTCTTACCCTCATTTCATGTTTTGAATTCGGGTATGTTCCTCTTTTTCAGTTTACTTTATCTATAATTCGGGGATGAATTGTTCTTTTTAGGGGGGAAGAGTTGTAAAACCCTCATGCTTTTACCATGAATAGTATACTTATAATCGTACGTACTTGATTAAAATTTTCCTTTTTTAACATGAATACGTTTCACGAACAGAAATTACAAGAACTACGTACGTGTTATTACACGATTAGTATTAAGTATGTAATAATGCACGATAATTATTATAGATAATAATTAAATCACGAACATGAAATCATGAACGTAAGAATCACGAACTTATAATTATGTATTTACGTAATTATTATTACGACTACGTACAAGTATATATTATAACACGAATATTTAATAATAACGTCACGTAAATACAAGCACACGAACACATAATAATTTAGAACACGAAATAGCTATGGGTTTGCCTTGGTGGGCCCTGGTAACCGTGGCACACAAGGAAGGAGGGGCCCAACCCATGGTTTTTATTAAGTAAACAAATAATGTAAACTTTATTCATTCACAGTAAATTTTTAGAAAAGTAAAAACCCTAAATCCTCCTCCTTGATCCTTTAGGCCGGCGGCATCATCACTAAACTAGGTGATTGGTTGATTTTAATCTAACAAATCACAAGAACGTGTTCGTGTATTCAAGATCTATTGATTCCACGTGTTTTGGTAATCCGAAAACCTTTCTTTTTATTTTTCTTTTTATGTTTTACGCATGTATCCTCATGGGGTTTAAAAACACAAGAATTAAAAAAAGTAAAACCATGGTGGGTAAATAATACAAGGGTTTTTTGGGTTTGAGTTCGGCCGCCACACAAACCGAGAGTCTCACGACTCTCGACGTCGTTAGGTTCGCATCACCACACGAGACAAAGGTCTCGGTGGTGTTGGTTTTTGGTCGGAAGCAAGGGCAAGGCACCCCGACTCGTGTCGGGGGTGTCCTTGTGGTTCGGTTGGTCTCGGCAGCCACAGCTCCACCACCGGAAACTGCTGGTGGCTATTTATGGTAAGTAGGGGGAACATGCGGGCAAGTAGGGGGACCACTGGCAACTGCCAGTGGAAACCCGATGTGGTCAGCGGCTGGCCGAAGGAAAAGATCACTGGCACACAGCCAGTGGCAGTTTTGCCGAGAGCAGGGGCAACCGGCTTAGGCCGGTTTGCCACTGTTTTCGGTGGGGTTTTGGTTCGAGCCGGTTCATGGGTTCACTGGGCCGGTTTACGACATGTTTTAATAAAAATAATACATGGGTTCGGTTTATTATTTTTACAAGTTTATTTATTTACAAGATAATTAAACTAATTTAACATGGTATATAATTAATTTAATTAAGACATTGACTTAGGTTTATTATTAATATTAAATAATACATGATTTTAATCTAAGTATTTATTTATGTAAATTAGACTATCGTAATTAATTAATTATTAAAACATGACATTTGATTAATTAATTTCCATGACTTAGGTTATATTAATATAAATATTAATACAAGTTTTAACCTAATTATTATATACACTTTAATTTAATTAAATCATGACTATTAATTAAATCATATAACATATAGTTTATTTAATTAACATGATATAATTAATAAACTATACCATTAATCACATGACTTAGTATATTTAATCAATAAAACTTAAGCTTATCTTACTAGCTTATTAGTCCAGCTTATTTCTAATTATGGAAACTTTCTATTTCAGGAAACTTACTACTTTTAGAAACTTTCTATTTTTAGAAACTAACCTATTTTAAGTAGTTAATCTATTTTTGGAAACTTTCTATTTTTGGAAACTTTCTATTTTAGGAAACCTGCTATTTTTAGAAAGTTACTTATTATTACACAACAAGTATAATAATGCAAGAAATACAAGTAATACTTAATCAGAATATCCAGAATACATGATAAACACAGCATAACGATAAAATCAGTAAAACAAGACATGAACATATGAAACAAGCTAAGACATGATATAAAAGCAGTTACGTACTTAGTAACCAGAATACTTATACACGTATACTATTTATGTAGCATTAAGGAGATCGAAGTAGGATTCTCTTCCGTTCGTCTTCTTCGTTAACTGGACATAAGGTACGGATTCTCCGTCCTTCATTATGGACATGCTTTCCTTATTAGGATTCCTCGTATGCAGCCAACTGTTTTCCCAGTATATGTTTTATATGTTTTGATTTGCTTATGTTTAACTAAATGCCTAAGCCATATACATGCATGACCAATTTCACCTAGTTATGGAGGTACCATAACCATAACACTAGAGGCACCAGTGTTATGACTTCACCACGGCGGAGTGACAGCTCGTGGCGTCCCTTTCAGCATTTGGCCATATTATTATGGTATCATGTGGGGCGTATAGGTGCATCCTAGGTTACATGTTTTAACAGATTATTCAGGCGAATGTGGTGTGTGCCTTGCATCCTTCACAAGGAGCTGATCCCTCCTACCCAAACTTATATTAATTAGAGGCAACCCCTCTAATTGCATGACGAGGTCACCCTCCCAAGTATTCATGCACGTTGATCTTTCATGACCTATATTGGCTTAATGGTTAACATGTCAAATAGTGTTGTCCCTAATTTATGATGTTTAAACAAGAAAGAAAGGTAGATAAAAGATGAATTTTAGAGAGAGAAAGTAGTGAGAGAAAGTAGAGAGATGTAGGTTATTAACTTGGTGAAATTAGTTTAAGAAAAATGAAAGCTTACCACACTCCTAACATGCTAGGAGGGTGCTTATATAGTCCACCCATATGCGGACTCTCTAATGGACTATATATGTTTTGGGCAGGGCTTGAATAAATGCTTAGTACCTTGAAAGAGGCCTTTTAAGCTAACCATCAAGCCCGTAATGTCACGACTATTTTAACTAACTATAACAACATTCTAATAAATATTACAATATAAACCTATGACCGAACATTCTTGTTTGACTCAATATTTTGTGGCTAACAATCTCCCCCAATGTGAGGTCATTCCTCTTCGATATTTGGAGATCAATGGAGATTACGAATTTCGTCATAAATGAGTCTTGAACGTGTGATAGTAGTTTTTTGTTCCTTCATGCTGTGATCTTTGAGCCTTTTTCATTGTCTTTCGACTTTGTCTTTTGTTTTGAGATCTTTAAATTATCCTTGACTTGTCTTTGCCATCTTGCGATCTTGTGTTTTTATCCTCATACTCATACTTTTCATAATCTTGAAAGCTTGCTAACAATCTCCTTTGAAGAGAGGTCATTCCTCTATATTAATTGATAAGGAAGATTTTGATCATCAGAGTTGCGGAAGTCTTTAGCTTTCTTGATTGTTGAATGTCTTTGGGGATGAATATGTGTTTTTGAATCTTTGACTTTGCTGAGTACACCGTAACGTCACCTTCTTGAGATAAAACATAGACACAGACTGAATGGCTTTGACATTCGTCCTTAATCAGTAACATTTTACCTCCGGTCGGTGAAGATCGTTACACGATATTAAATATCGTACCTGTGATAGGTAGATTCAATTAAGAACCTCCTTGACAGGGTTTCGCGGTTGTACTAGCCGTTCTCTTTCCTCGACCGTCTCAAAGCAAGGCAGTGAACATAAAGAGTGAGTCAATTGGATAAATATCCGCTTGATTAAAGTCGTCTGTTCAAATTTCTGGAACAAGTTTGATTCATTAAGAATCTTACCATTGTTGCTTTCGAGTTTACACAAGCTTGATTCATAAGAATCTCACAATTACCTACCGTAGCGCTGTTAAATGTTGACGCTAGAAGGATTTCCATTAGTCACTGTGAATATTAACAAATATCATTCTGAATGTTCTTGCAAGACCATAAAGATATTGCGTAGAAACCTTAAACGAGTTTGAATCAATAAAGAAACAAACCACTGTTGCTTTTCAGTTTTACATATGTTTAATTCATAAAGAATCTTACACATGACCTACCGCAGTGCTGTTTGATGTTAACACTGGAAGGATTTCCACTCATCATTTTGAATACTAGGTAGTATCACTCTGAGTGTTCTAGCAATATCGCAAGGATATAGCGTAGGACTCTCTTGATCGTCATCCGTGTGTCCTAACGAGATTTGATTGATCTCTGGAGCAGATGCCAGCTATTCAATATCAACTAACTCCGAGTGAGAAAGTTAATAGAAGTCGTGTTGATCTCCGTGAAAATAAAACAAACTTCTATTAAGAGAATCCTGAGTCAGCTGGGGAGGGGTTGTGCATTACATCAATGGGTCCATGATGCGTTGTCTTCATGATGTGGTGACCTAGTTTCTGCCTAAGTTGTATGGAGGGCTAATTTCTTTACACCCTTTATCCTTACATTTCTTTTCCATTCTTCAACTCCTTCAATGCTTACCAAGACATCATTACTAACACCTTGTTGTGATTGTTCCAGTGCTAGCATCAGTACTTAGTCGGCATTCAGCTTCGTTCACATTCTACTCCATCTTTCCTAATGACTTCTAATAATCTATTGGATTGTCCCTGGGAAGATCCCTCTGGTTCTGGTTGTATCATAGGACTTAAACCTAACTGTGACACCCTAGAATCGAGGTCATAAACGATACCCTAAATTACGCTAATTTTTGAAATTTTTGATAAATTTTAATTTCTATAATTATAAGTATTTTGGTTAGAGCCGATGTTCGAGGTTATAATTTTTACGGTTGACGTTTTGAGAAGGACGATGACGATTACGATCCCGAGAGATGCCCAATTTTATATAATTTTTGACGATTTATCGATAACGTAATTTTTCGAGAATTTTATTTACGGTTCGTGTTAAGTTGAGTCGTGTGAGTTTTATAGCCTTCCAAGTACATTTAAAGTATCCCAAAAATATTTTGGAGCGTTCGGGAAGATTTCCGACTCCCGTAAAATTTTCAAAATTGACAAATGAGTCAAACCCGCAAGTTTTGAGGTTGTTTTCTATTTAAGGACAAAAGAAGCCCAATATTGCACTTAGGTCCCTCCTAACTATCAAAAAGGGGCAAAGTGGACAAACACACAAACACACACAAAAATTTACAAGAAAAATCAAACACTCTCCCTCCCTTGTCTCTCTCTAAACTCACGGCACACCCACAACACACAAAAATCCACCAAAAATCTTTTCTACTTGATTTTTCAAAAATCTAAGGTTAGACCACGCTTAGTTTGGTCATTACCCACCTATTCATGTAATCAAATCCAACATGCATTGATAAAAATTTTTCAAGATTTTTCATATGATCCAAAATTTGTTTTTGTGGCTATTTGAGCTAATGCATGTTAATTTTGAGTGTTATGGAAGTATAAACACCATGAAAACCCACCAAAATTAATTTGGTTGTGGTGATTTGGTCACCCAAACCCCACGGCAAAGGGGGGTGTTTGGGGAGCCATGGTGGTTGTTGATCATGCATGTTATTATTGTGTTTGGTTATTTGTTTTATGATGATTTACATAGGTGTTACTACTTGCATGTGTATTTTTCTTTGATTTTGATATTGAGATTGGTTGATCAATAGGGGTAGGATGGAAGTTTGATGTTAGGATATGTTTGGGAAGTCTTAGGATGATGTTTAGTGTTGGTTAGAAGTCTTGGAATCGAGTCTAAGCATGTTTTTGGTATAGTCATTTTTAGGCAGAAACATTTGGTCTATTTTGGAAAAATGATTTTTGTTCCAAGTCTTGAAAACCAAATATAGTGATAGAGGGTTTTTCTAGCTTTAATTTGGTATAAGGTAGAGCCCGTGACTCAAAACGAGCTAAAAGTTATGACATTTTAAAGATCGGGTACCGGGAGACGAGGACTTTCACAATCCGGATTTGTGTAAAGTTTTAGTCAAATCCCGAGGGTCACAAGTATAATTTGGTGAATGATCAAGGGTCAAAACTTGGTCCCTAACCTGTACAAATGAGTCTATATGTTGACTTATGAGTCAAGAAAGTCAAAGGTATTTTTCATATAGGTCAAAGTGGTCAAAATTGGTCGAAGCGCAATTTCAGCCCGTAAAATGTAGTCGTGGAAATGAGTTGCGTAACGGGTCGTAAAAGTGAAAACTTTTGTTGGACTTAAAAACATGTTATCTACAGGTCATATAGGATTTTTGGAAATTTTATCAAATTTTATAAGCATGGTTTAATAAGGTAAATCAGCCCGTACTTTAGTCAAGTACCGACGAGAACGTGTAAAAATGGACAACGTAGGTCATAAGAATGAATGGTATAAAATGAATGATACTTGTTGTTTTTGTTTTTGGCGTGAGTTATATTGGTCTTAAGTGACTTATATATATGTATTTTATACAGTACCGTAAGTATTTAAATGAGATTACTCATTACGCGTTATTTGTGATAGGTGTTGAATTACCCGGGCATCCGTAACATCGTCAGTGAACACTCCTCGAACTACCGACTACTTAATATCTAAGGTGTGAATTTATAGCCTCGCTTATATTATTTCAAATTGTTTTACCCGCGAGGGAAATGCATGCTAGTTTTTAAAAGGAACGTATATCATGAATGATTGTTAGACCCGAAAGTTGCCTTAGAAATTGTGTTGAGTACCAAAGTTGCAAAAGTCCCTAAATTCATGAACTATTAACTATTGTCTTGCCCTTGCGAAGGGGGAAATAGCCGCTTATGCAATTTGTAGTACTACGGGGTTAACGACCCAATGCTAGCCGAGAAGCTGTACTTATAGTAAGTTCTGCGGTAGATTATTTTGTATGAGAAATAAGGTATAATTGCAACTGATGCCTTTAGAGGGGCACTGGTTTCATCTGAATCATGCCGGTATATTTACGCGGGTGATTGAGTTAACGGATTAGTGTCATGAGCTTAAACACAATTGTCAGTATCCTGATTATAGTTTGTTTGATCGACAAGACTATAAATGATCACGAATGGTTTTTATTATATATACGTTCAAATGGATTGAAAAACCTATGAATTCCACTCAACGTTTTCGTTGACCAAATTTTTGGCATGTATTTCAGGTAACCGCTGAGCAGTAGGATGGAGCATGCATGGGATGGATGTTGTGTGATCGGCTTGGTGTCCGCTTGTTTTTCCCTCCTTTTCTACTTAAACAATTTTTATGTTTAATGTCATTGTAAAACTGAAGTTTTTGGGGTTGAGATTCATGGGGACCGAAAACGCTAAACTCTGTGCACTATTTGGGGTTGGAAAAACTGTGGACATGTATCATCTAACAATTTTAAATGTTGAATTTTTAAGTCGACGTCTTTTTAGCGTCGTTTGATATCTCTTGTGTGCAATGAATACTGTGTAGCACCCATTGTTGTAGTTCCGCTGCGCATAACAATTGTGGGGGTGTTACAGATTGGTAATCAGAGCCACGAGTTATAGAGAACTAGGTCGTTTTTGAAAATCCTAAACTATAACTTTTGGTGTTGTAAGAAAGGGTCCAAGCACACACAACTATCCTGCATGGCTCCGGTAAGATTTATTGTTGTATTTATGGCATTTGACGTATACTTTTGAGTAAAGTATATATGTGGGTAATTATTATATAAGTATGGAATTACTATATGTAGACGTTAAATTTTACGTGAAATATCCGACATCGTAATTTTCATATTTATCATGCATGAGCATCATATTATTACATTTCGGGCATATGTACCACCTTTGCATTGCATTTGCATGCATATATTTATAATTATTGTATAATTACTTATGTACCCTCCGAAATTCGCTGTTATTGCAGGAATGGCCGAGGTACCGCCCAACGATAACGGGAACGATTACGTCGTAGGTCACGAAGGGGGACCGTTTCCTCCGAACCCGCCGGACAATAATAATGGATGGATCGCTCCAGAAGACGAAATAGGACCGGAAAACGACAATGGCGAAAGTGAGGTGGATAACTTCAGCATGAGTAGTGACGACAATGAGGATTCCGAAGAAGAGCCCGAGGAGCTATTGGATGATGGCATTCCCGAGGATGCCGTAGGCCAGACCGAACCCGATTTGTTTCAATCCCCGAGTTCGCCGAAGGGTTATGAGGTACCACCGACCGGTCGCTATGAGCAGCAACCCTTTGATCGCCCGATGGACAATAGTAATGGGAGCAGTGGAGAGTCATCCAAGTCGCCATCGATTCATGAGAATATTGCAAGGGTCTATTTTCCGAGACCGAGTCACTACTGGGATCCCGCAGGTCGTTTGGGGAGGATAGAAAGGTTGATGTATGAGCGGTTTGTAGTTGAGACTAGGGTGATTAAGAAGTTTGATAAGACTGAGAGGGAGCATCAAAGACTGTTGGAAAGGACTTCAAGAATTGCGTATGATGGGATGATGAACGCAAGTGCCATCAACAGTTTGAAATCAATGGTTGCGAATTTGAGTGCTAGTCTTGATCGTGTGAGGGAAGATCAGATGAGGTTGTCGAGGATGCAGAGTTGGGAGCATCGTGTGAGGGATTCATTGCCCCCGGATTGGAGATTCGTGGACGATGTGGAGATGGAGGCGAATGACTTCATGGTTCAGCCGCCTACTGGAGGTGCTTGTATTTCGGTGGGAAGTCAAGGAGCGACTGAGCATGGATCCACATCAGGGACGAAAAAGGAAACAGAATGTGGGCCAGATGAGAAAGGAAAGGGAAAAGTGGATGATGTGGACGAGGACGTGAGTGATGAGGAAACCGAGGACGACGACGAGCCGCCATCCAAGAGGCCGTGTGGATCACCACATGCCTAGTTACTTGTTTTGTATTTTTCTTTGATCATTGTAATAGAACTATTTTAGACCTTTGTATGATGGTATTATGACGAGAAACTCAAGTACTTGATGTTTTGTGGTGAATGATTGTAGTGGCATTACTTGTCACGATTTTGGTTAACTATCAATACAATCTATGTTACCTTTCATGATCTGTGATATGTCTTAAATTTGATCTTTTGTGGTGTGAATTGATGAATATTAGTAACTCCGTAGTGATGTGTCGTTGTATGTATTTTATGTCTGGGAAACTTGATATGAATACTTACATTGTTTTTCTATTTTTCTTGTCTTGCAGAAAGAGATATTCGATAAAACAATGCCTCCAAAGTTGACTGCCGATCGTGTTAACAACATGATTCAGGAAGCGATAGCTAATGCGTTGGAAGCAGACCGAGCTGGGAGAAATCAGGATCCAGGAAGGAACGCGGGGAGACAACCAGCCCCGAGAGTGTGTACCTATTCAAGCTTTATGAAGTGCGGTCCTACGCAGTTCCGTGGATCGGGTGGAGCACTAGAACTTAGGCGATGGTTGGAAAAAGTTGAGAGTACGTTTGAAATCAGTGGTTGTGCAGAGGCGGATAAAGTAAAGTTTGCAGCAGCTACATTTCTGGATGATGCGTTAAGCTGGTGGAACACCCAGGTAGCTACGGTGGGATTGGCTGTGGCGAATGCGAGAACGTGGAATGCAACCAAAGCTTTGTTGACCAAGAAGTTCTGCCCAGAGGAGGAATTGGGGCAATTGGAGGACGAATTGAGGCATTTGACCTTAAGGAACAACGATATAGCTGCTTACACCAGGAGATTCAATGAGTTAAGTCTTTTGTGTCCGGACATATTTGCCAATGATGCCAAGAAAATGAAGCAGTATATTAAGGGTTTATCTAGCAACATCAAGGGTGAAACAACTTCGTCGAAACCTGGAACGTTTGACGAGGCGGTTCAAATGGCTCACGCTTTGATGGACGTTAAGCTTCAGGATAAGCAGAACTACATTGCTGAGGGTAACAAAAGAAAATGGGAAGCAGCACAAGGCAATCAATCCCAAGGCCAGAACCGAGGAGGAAACCGAAACAACCAAGGGCCGAACCGTAATCAGCAGTTTAATCAGAGAAGGAACGAAGGAATGAGGGCCGTGACAAACCCTAGAGGTGTGAAAGTGAACCCCCATTGTGGAAAGTGCAACTTGTATCATGTTGGAAACTGCCCGCAGGCATGCGGCAAGTGTGGAAAGGCAGGTCATAGGACTGCTAGTTGTCGAATGGGAGGAGTAGCCACTGGGGCTAATGCTATCAGGATGAGAGGATGTTATAGCTGTGGAGAAAGGGGGCATGTGCAAGCAAATTGCCCGAAGACAGGGAACAGACGGGGAGGAAATAATGCGGCAGCTGTGTATCAAGTGGGAACTGCTGATAAACCACAAGGTCCCAATGTGGTTACCGGTACGTTTTTGCTAGACGCTTGTTATGCTAGTATTTTATTTGATTCTGGCTCCGACAAGAGTTTTGTAGACGTTAGATTTAGTCGTAATATCGATAGAGAACCGGTGTTGTTAACGACTAGTTATAATGTTGAATTAGCCGATGGAAAAATTGTTAGTACGAATTCTATACTGAAAGGGTGTACCTTGAAGTTAGGAAACTACGCTTTTAAAATCGACTTGATGCCTATAGAACTAGGATCGTTTGACGTGATTGTGGGAATGGATTGGCTAATGGCGCATAGTGCTACAATCGTCTGTGGTGAGAGATTGGTGCAGATTCCGCTGAGGAACAGAGTTTTGACGGTAAAGGGAGACGAATGCACTTCTCGTTTGAAGGTGATTTCGTGTTTGAAGATGATGAAGTACGTAGAGAGCGGATGCGATGTGTTTTTGGCACAGGTTTCGAGCGATGGTGATGTAGAGGCGAGGATTGAAGAGGTACCAATTATTCGCGAGTATCCGGACGTTTTTCCAGACGAGTTGCCAGGTTTACCGCCTAATCGTGAGGTCGAGTTTCGAATTGATTTAGTGCCAGGAGCTGCGCCGGTTGCACGTGCACCTTATCGTTTAGCACCATCTGAGTTAAAGGAGTTAGCGGATCAATTGAAGGAATTGATGGACAAAGGATTTATTAGGCCGAGCTCATCACCTTGGGGAGCGCCAGTGTTGTTCGTAAAGAAGAAGGATGGTTCGTTTAGAATGTGTATTGACTATAGAGAGCTCAATAAGCTGACGGTTAAGAATCGGTACCCATTACCGAGGATTGATGATTTGTTCGATCAATTGCAAGGGTCCAGTGTATACTCAAAGATCGATTTAAGATCAGGGTATCATCAACTGCGTGTAAGAGAGGAGGATATTCCTGTAACTGCCTTTCGTACGCGGTATGGACACTTTGAATTTCGAGTGATGCCGTTTGGGTTGACTAACGCGCCTGCTGTATTCATGGATCTTATGAATCGCGTGTGCAAGCCGTATCTAGATAAGTTTGTTATTGTTTTCATCGACGACATACTTATTTACTCTAAGAGTAAGGAGGAGCACGAGAAGCACCTGAGGAAGATTTTGGAGTTGTTAAGGAAGGAGAAGCTGTATGCAAAATTCTCTAAGTGTGAGTTTTGGTTGGAATCAATGCAGTTTCTAGGTCATGTGATTGATAAGGAAGGAGTTCGTGTAGATCCTGCTAAGATCGTAGCAATCAGGGAATGGTCAGCACCGACGACGCCGACTGAAGTTCGACAATTTTTGGGTTTAGCTGGGTACTATAGAAGGTTTATTGAAGGATTTTCGTTGATTGCGAAACCATTGACGCGGCTTACCGAGAAGAATAGGGTGTATGAATGGGGAAATGAGGAAGAGCTTGCTTTCGAAACGCTCAAGGATAAGTTATGTTCCGCGCCGATTTTATCATTGCCTGAAGGAACCGAAGATTTCGTAGTGTATTGTGATGCGTCTCGTAAGGGTTACGGAGCAGTGTTAATGCAACGTGAAAAGGTGATAGCTTACGCGTCGAGGCAATTAAGGAAGAACGAGGAGAACTACACGACGCACGATTTGGAATTAGGAGCGGTAGTTTTTGCGTTGAAGCTGTGGAGACACTATCTGTATGGGACAAAGTGTGTTGTATTCACTGATCACAAGAGTTTGCAGCACATTTTAGATCAAAAGGAGTTGAATATGCGACAAAGACGATGGGTTGAACTATTGAGTGATTACGACTGTGAAATTCGCTATCACCCTGGGAAGGCGAATGTTGTAGCGGATGCATTGAGTAGGAAGGAGCGGGAGAAACCTTTGAGGGTTAGAGCTTTAGTGATGAGTGAGAGCGTTGACTTAACCGAAACCATACTGAAGGCTCAGGAGAGAGGATTGATGAAAGGGAATGTTGAAGCCGAGAATTTGGGACGAATGTTGAAACCTCTTTTCGTGATTAGGTCTGACGGACTAAGATATTTTGAGAATCGGATTTGGTTACCATTGTGTCCATCTGAGGAAGGAAAGCCTGGAGTTCGAGAATTGATTATGAATGAGTCGCATAAGTCGAAGTATTCGATACATCCTGGATCGGATAAGATGTACCACGACCTGAAGAAAGTCTATTGGTGGCCGAATATGAAGGCAAATATTGCTCGTTACGTTAGTAAGTGTTTGACTTGCGCGAAGGTTCAGGCAGAACATAAGAAACCATCTGGATTGTTGGTACAACCGGAGATCCCAGAATGGAAATGGGAGAAAATCGCAATGGATTTTGTGACGGGTTTACCTAGGACTCCTAGTGGAAGCGATATGATATGGGTAATTGTGGACAGGTTGACGAAGTCTGCTCATTTCTTACCTATGAAGAAGACGGACAGCATGGAAAGACTCGCCAGCGTGTACGTGAAAGAGATCGTCTGTAGACATGGAGTGCCGTTATCGATCATTTCGGATCGCGACAGTAGATTTACGTCGGAATTTTGGAGATCGCTTCAACGTGCGATGGGCACTGAACTGAGTTTAAGCACGGCTTATCACCCGGAAACTGACGGCCAGAGTGAACGAACGATTCAAACGATGGAGGACATGCTCCGAGCATGCGTGATTGATTTTGGAGGAAGTTGGGAACGCCACTTGCCTCTAGTGGAATTTTCGTACAATAATAGTTATCATGCGAGTATCAAAGCAGCACCGTTCGAAGCATTGTATGGAAGGAAGTGTAGATCGCCTGTGTGTTGGAGTGAAGTAGGGGAAAGTCAATTGACTGGACCCGAAATGGTTTTGGAAACGACAGAGAAGATCGTGCAGATCAAGAACCGACTACTTGCTGCGAGAAGCCGACAGAAGAGTTATGCTGATAACCGAAGGAAACCGTTGGAGTTTGAAGTTGGAGATATGGTTATGCTCAAGGTATCGCCATGGAAGGGTGTAATTCGTTTTGGAAAGAAAGGAAAGTTGAGTCCGAGGTATATTGGACCGTTTAAGATCGTTGAACGAATTGGACCAGTAGCGTACAAGTTAGAATTGCCGACCGAGCTTAGTGCTATTCATGACACGTTCCACGTATCGAACCTGAAGAAGAGTTTGGCGGACAAGGAATTGGTGATTCCTTTGGACGAGATTCGACTAGACGACAAAATGCACTTTGTGGAAGAACCTGTGGAAATCATGGACCGGGAGGTCAAGCGGTTGAAGCATAGTAGGATTCCTATTGTGAAGGTCCGATGGAATTCTAAGCGTGGACCGGAATACACCTGGGAACGTGAGGACTTTTTCAAGGAAAGGTATCCTCATTTGTTCCAGTAAGACGAAATGTGAGCCCAAGTAGAGGCGAGCGCCGGGACGTCGCTCTCTTTAAGGAGGGGTGGATGTGACACCCTAGAATCGAGGTCATAAACGATACCCTAAATTACGCTAATTTTTGAAATTTTTGATAAATTTTAATTTCAATAATTATAAGTATTTTGGTTAGAGCCGATGTTCGAGGTTATAATTTTTACGGTTGACGTTTTGAGAAGGACGATGACGATTACGATCCCGAGAGATGCCCAATTTTATATAATTTTTGACGATTTATCGATAACGTAATTTTTCGAGAATTTTATTTACGGTTCGTGTTAAGTTGAGTCGTGTGAGTTTTATAGCCTTCCAAGTACATTTAAAGTATCCCAAAAATATTTTGGAGCGTTCGGGAAGATTTCCGACTCCCGTAAAATTTTCAAAATTGACAAATGAGTCAAACCCGCAAGTTTTGAGGTTGTTTTCTATTTAAGGACAAAAGAAGCCCAATATTGCACTTAGGTCCCTCCTAACTATCAAAAAGGGGCAAAGTGGACAAACACACAAACACACACAAAAATTTACAAGAAAAATCAAACACTCTCCCTCCCTTGTCTCTCTCTAAACTCACGGCACACCCACAACACACAAAAATCCACCAAAAATCTTTTCTACTTGATTTTTCAAAAATCTAAGGTTAGACCACGCTTAGTTTGGTCATTACCCACCTATTCATGTAATCAAATCCAACATGCATTGATAAAAATTTTTCAAGATTTTTCATATGATCCAAAATTTGTTTTTGTGGCTATTTGAGCTAATGCATGTTAATTTTGAGTGTTATGGAAGTATAAACACCATGAAAACCCACCAAAATTAATTTGGTTGTGGTGATTTGGTCACCCAAACCCCACGGCAAAGGGGGGTGTTTGGGGAGCCATGGTGGTTGTTGATCATGCATGTTATTATTGTGTTTGGTTATTTGTTTTATGATGATTTACATAGGTGTTACTACTTGCATGTGTATTTTTCTTTGATTTTGATATTGAGATTGGTTGATCAATAGGGGTAGGATGGAAGTTTGATGTTAGGATATGTTTGGGAAGTCTTAGGATGATGTTTAGTGTTGGTTAGAAGTCTTGGAATCGAGTCTAAGCATGTTTTTGGTATAGTCATTTTTAGGCAGAAACATTTGGTCTATTTTGGAAAAATGATTTTTGTTCCAAGTCTTGAAAACCAAATATAGTGATAGAGGGTTTTTCTAGCTTTAATTTGGTATAAGGTAGAGCCCGTGACTCAAAACGAGCTAAAAGTTATGACATTTTAAAGATCGGGTACCGGGAGACGAGGACTTTCACAATCCGGATTTGTGTAAAGTTTTAGTCAAATCCCGAGGGTCACAAGTATAATTTGGTGAATGATCAAGGGTCAAAACTTGGTCCCTAACCTGTACAAATGAGTCTATATGTTGACTTATGAGTCAAGAAAGTCAAAGGTATTTTTCATATAGGTCAAAGTGGTCAAAATTGGTCGAAGCGCAATTTCAGCCCGTAAAATGTAGTCGTGGAAATGAGTTGCGTAACGGGTCGTAAAAGTGAAAACTTTTGTTGGACTTAAAAACATGTTATCTACAGGTCATATAGGATTTTTGGAAATTTTATCAAATTTTATAAGCATGGTTTAATAAGGTAAATCAGCCCGTACTTTAGTCAAGTACCGGCGAGAACGTGTAAAAATGGACAACGTAGGTCATAAGAATGAATGGTATAAAATGAATGATACTTGTTGTTTTTGTTTTTGGCGTGAGTTATATTGGTCTTAAGTGACTTATATATATGTATTTTATACAGTACCGTAAGTATTTAAATGAGATTACTCATTACGCGTTATTTGTGATAGGTGTTGAATTACCCGGGCATCCGTAACATCGTCAGTGAACACTCCTCGAACTACCGACTACTTAATATCTAAGGTGTGAATTTATAGCCTCGCTTATATTATTTCAAATTGGTTTACCCGCGAGGGAAATGCATGCTAGTTTTTAAAAGGAACGTATATCATGAATGATTGTTAGACCCGAAAGTTGCCTTAGAAATTGTGTTGAGTACCAAAGTTGCAAAAGTCCCTAAATTCATGAACTATTAACTATTGTCTTGCCCTTGCGAAGGGGGAAATAGCCGCTTATGCAATTTGTAGTACTACGGGGTTAACGACCCAATGCTAGCCGAGAAGCTGTACTTATAGTAAGTTCTGCGGTAGATTATTTTGTATGAGAAATAAGGTATAATTGCAACTGATGCCTTTAGAGGGGCACTGGTTTCATCTGAATCATGCCGGTATATTTACGCGGGTGATTGAGTTAACGGATTAGTGTCATGAGCTTAAACACAATTGTCAGTATCCTGATTATAGTTTGTTTGATCGACAAGACTATAAATGATCACGAATGGTTTTTATTATATATACGTTCAAATGGATTGAAAAACCTATGAATTCCACTCAACGTTTTCGTTGACCAAATTTTTGGCATGTATTTCAGGTAACCGCTGAGCAGTAGGATGGAGCATGCATGGGATGGATGTTGTGTGATCGGCTTGGTGTCCGCTTGTTTTTCCCTCCTTTTCTACTTAAACAATTTTTATGTTTAATGTCATTGTAAAACTGAAGTTTTTGGGGTTGAGATTCATGGGGACCGAAAACGCTAAACTCTGTGCACTATTTGGGGTTGGAAAAACTGTGGACATGTATCATCTAACAATTTTAAATGTTGAATTTTTAAGTCGACGTCTTTTTAGCGTCGTTTGATATCTCTTGTGTGCAATGAATACTGTGTAGCACCCATTGTTGTAGTTCCGCTGCGCATAACAATTGTGGGGGTGTTACACTAACCACCCTTTTGACACCAATAACGTCATGAATTAAAGATGTTGTGGGTATTTGATCGTAACCATGAGTGCTTGAGTCTTTAGATCACATTTTAATCACATTTTATCCCCCTATCTCTAATATATAAAATCGTTTGATATTGGAGATACCAAATTGAGTAAAATATATTTTGAAAAATAGTCTTGAAACCTTTTAGGAGAAAAATGTGTCAAACTTAGCATGAATTTGGAATGCCCCCCGTCAAAAATTGATCCAATTGAATTGTCATTGTGAAGATATAATCCAAATTCTGCTTTTTGAGGGTGGGAGTTGTTGAACACACAATTTTTGAAAGATTTTGAATAATCATTGAGAAATTCTTGAAAAAATTGTGTTCAACGCTTTTTGAAAAACTCTATTTCTTTTTTGGCGAAAAAGTTTGTCTAAAGCATAAACATGAGTTCATAGACTTTGAATGTATTGACAAATCCACTCAAGTGTAAGAAGATTTAAATTCTTTTGCTGAGGGTAAGCGCACTAAATCGTACACTCCCCCGTTAATATAGATCCAGGTTGCAATTTGAAAGTGATTACAAGCCATTGTGTTGAGCTATAAACGTTGAATGTTTTGTGACAAGCTCAACCCAAGATAGATTGCTCTACCCGTTGTAGGAAAAATTATCCAAAATAGACAATTTCCTTTATAAAAGATAGAAATGACATGTTTTGAAAAATATTTACAACTTTCATTCGAGCTTTATGTACACACCCGTGTAGTTATTGAGCGACATTTCTAGGTACGTCCATATATCGATACTGAAAGACATGTCGAGAAGAATATTTTTGGATTTTCAAAGATTTTTAATTTTTAATTTTTCTTTTTCATTAATATTTACAAGTAGTTGTTTGATAGATGAATCAAGCAGGCTTCTTTGCCAGAATCTCCAATTCTGCTGGAGTCAAACATCTCATACCAATTTGCTTAACTAGATACGCAAACCTCTCTTTCGAAAGAGCTTTTGTAAACAAGTAAGTTAATTGGTAATCAGTTCCAACAAAGTAAAGTTCAACAATACCCCTTTCAACTTGTTCCTTAATGAAGTGATAGCTGACATCAATGTGCTTTATACGGGAATGTTGTACCGGATTGCAGGAGATGGCTATGGCAAACTTTGAGTCACAGTACATAGGTACTTTATCAAAGTGGAATCCATAATCCGTGAGTTGTGTTCTCATCCAGAGAACTTGAGAACAACACGCAAATAGATACACATACTCCGCTTCGGCTGATGACAATGATGTGCAATCCTGCTTCTTGGAAGACCATCCCACAAGCTTATCTTGACCTAGAAATTGTGCACCACTAGAAGAACTTTTAGGTGTATCAAGACACCCTGCATGATCAGAATCTGAATAGGCCGTTAGAAAGAAACCGGTTTCCCTCGGATACCAGATTCCCAAATGAATGGTATTCTTTAGGTACCTAAAGATCCGTTTAACCTCCTTGAGGCGCTTTTCAGTGGGTCGTGCTTGATATCGTGCACAATAACACATAGCATGTGATATATCTGGTCGGCTTGCTGTTAAGTACATGAGGGAGCCGATCATGGAACGATATCTCGTTTGATCTATGGCATCTCCCTCCAAATCAGCATCTAAGGATGTGGTTGATAATGGTGTCCCAACGGGCTCACATGAGGTCATACCATTCTTTTTTATTATCTCTTGACAATACTTAGCTTGGTTGATAAAGATAACACTTGGGGATTGGTGAACTTGAATTCCTAATAAGAATTTTAGTTCGCCCATCATAGACATTTCAAATTTGATGTGCATTACTTTTTCAAACCATTTTGAAAGTTTTGAGTTTGTAGACCCGAAAATAATGTCATCAACATAAATCTGCACAAGAAAAATGTCATCCCCATATTTATAAGTGAACAAAGTTAGATCAATAGAACCTTTTGAGAAACCTTTGGAGACAAGAAATTTCGAAAGCTCGTCGTACCACGCTCTTGGAGCTTGCTTGAGTCCATAAATTGCTTTGTGGAGACGATACACCTTGTCAGAATAATGAGGATTGACGAATCCTTTTGGCTGTGTGACATAGACTTCTTCCTTCAAAGGACCGTTAAGAAATTTCGTCTTTACGTCCATTTGATAAACGATGATCCCTTATGTGCAGCATAAGCAAGGAAAATCCTAACCGCTTCCATACGAGCTACTGGTGCAAATGATTCTTCAAAATCAATACCCTCTTTCTGTCCATACCCTTTAGCCACTAGCCTAGATTTATTCTTGATGATTGTGTTCTCTTCATCCATCTTGTTTTTCCAAATCCATCAAAGATTTAATGGTATTACATCGTATATCGTATGGTCTGTCAACAAGTTCCCAGACTTTAAGTCTTTCAAATTGTTGAAGTTCATCCGTCATCGATTCAATCCAAGCGTGATCTGCCAATGCTTCTTTGATATTTGTTGGTTCAGCTGTACTTACGGCAAGTGCGAACATACAAACATCACCATCGGTTTCAAGTTTTCGTCTTGTACGAACGGGCTGTGAAGGGTTTCCAATTACTTGAACCAAAGGTTGATCTCAGGTCCAATTATGTGTTGAAGGATGTCGTTGATAGAACGTATGCATATTTGACGGATCGACATGGTGAGTAGAAGACTCTCCAGTTTCGTGTGCCGGTGTACCGAATGTGTTGATAATGTCGTCTTCGTCATTTAATGCATAGTCTGCTTGATTTGTGTTCTCTGGAGCAATGACAGTAGTTGTGGATGTTGTAGGAGCGGTTGTTGATGTGATATCTGAGGAGGTAAATCTGCAGCAACCCGTGTTGAAGTAGATAAAGTTGTATCCTTTTGTAGACGATGATCGGTATCATCATTCTTATCATGAGTGACAGCGGAAGACTTCGATACAACTTGTTTCACCCCCATGAAATATTCATCATACATTGGTCCATATAACATTTCCAACTCTTCAATTGTCGTGTTGACTGTCATGTCTGCTCTTGGAACATTTCCTTGAACCAGCTTTGAACTTGACGGTTCATTGTTGTGGTCTTGAGTTCCGAGTTTCATGCGGTTGTGAACAAAAGTCGTTTGTCATTGTGGATCGGGACTTAAACTGTTTTTTTAAGTGCCATTTCTTGTAATTCATCATATCGGATGTAAATAGTCTCGACTATCAATTTTGTTCTCTTGTTGTAAATTCTATATCCCTTTGACTGAGTTGCATATCCCACAAGAATACATGCATCACCATTCTCTTTCATCTTGTCCAGATTTTCACCATCTCGAATAATGTAACACGTACATCCAAATACATGAAGGTGTTTGAGTGAAGGTTTTCGATCATGAATTATGTGATATGGTGTCTTTTCGTGTCTTGGGATAATAAAGGATCGGTTTTGTGTGTAGCATACGGTTGACACGGCTTCGACCCAAAAATATAGTGGAAGATTTGAAGCAGATAATAATGTTCGAGCAGCTTCAACTAAAGTACGGTTTCGTCTTTCAACAACGCCGTTTTGTTCGGGTGTTTGAGTAATAGATGTTTCATGTTCAATTCCTTCGGCTTCAAATAGTTTCTCAGAGTTGAATTCAAAAATTTTGTGCCTCTGTCAGTACGAACCACTTTTATTTGAGCTGAAGACCACGTTGTATCAGTTTTAGGAAGTTGATGAGAACTTCGGGTGTTTTATCCTTGGACCTCAAGAAGTGAGTCCATTTGTACCTTGAGTAATCATCGACAATTACCATAACATATTTCTTTCCATTGATACTATGAACACGCATGGGACCACACAAATCTATATGAAGAAGATCTAACCGTCCTTTAGAGCTTGGTGTAGTCTTTGTTTTGAAACTACTTCGTTTAGCTTTACAAAGCTCACAAGAAGAACAAGGATGATCTTTGACGAATTTCAAGCTTGGAAGGCCTCTCATAATATCTTGCTTGGAAAGCAAGTTGATGTAATCAAAGTTGAGGTGAGATAGACGTTGATGCCATAACCATGCCTGAGTCGTTGAAGATTTAGCCATGAAGCAAATTGGAGTTGTAGAAGTTGTGTTTTGAAGTGAAAAAGTGTAGAGATCAGTACCCCGTGTACCGGTAAGTAAGTCATTCCCATCATAATCACGAACAAAACATGTCTTCTTTCTGAAAGCAACCTCCAAATCCGCATCACAGAATTGACCAACCGAGAAAAGATTGTGATTGAGCCCTTCGACGTAGTATACCCTTTTGATCGTGATATTCCCCTGAACCAAATCTCCATATCCTAGGATCGGTGCAAATTGATCATTTCTGAATCGGACCGTACCCAGGAACTTCTCCACGAAGTTAATTAGAAGCTTGAGATTCCCCGTCATGTGCTTCGTGCATCTGGAGTCCAGTATGAAGAGAATTATTTGTATCACCTGCAAAAGAGTTAGAACACGATTGAGCATTTTCTAAATTGGATACCACAGTAGTTGTGATTGTAGAATCATTAGTGTCCTTAGCAACATTTAAAGGCATACTAACACTCGTTGTCACATATTATGTCCTAATTTTAGGCATCCATTTACATCCTGGAGGACATTGATTAGCAAACCACCATCTCCAAGACTTGCTATCAGACTCATATAATTTCCTAATTCTGCTTCTAGGGTTCTTAGTGGTGGAGTTTGATGCAATACTTTGCTTAGTGGGGGTTACACCAGAATGGTTCACTTTGCGTTTGGGTTTACTAGCACTAATAGGCATCGCAACTTGCTTCTTGGTTCTAGTATCTACGCCTTTGTAATTATTTATAACACACATAGAATGATTAGCATTAGCACATTTTCCACATTTGACACAAACAAATTTAACATTCAAAGCATTCAAATCGTTCAAAGCATTCAAATCGTCATTACACGCGATTACAGACTTTTTATTCTTAAAAACATTCAAATTCCTAGGTTGTTCTTCTACTTCCTACATCTTTCATTGACTCTTGTGTTTCTAGACCTTATCATTTACTTGAGTGCTCTTAAGCTGAGGCCGGCTAACACTAGCAGTGGAGACTACTCCTGTTGTAGAAGACACACCAATATTAGTATTTCTAGAAGTCTGAGGCGATTGAATGACTTTGTTTGTGGGCTTAGTGGTCATTCTATACATCCCTGGTTTAATCACATTGTTGTGCTTAACACTTGGTGCTACAATATTCCTTATGGGTTGAGTATGTGGTAACCTTTCCTTTCCATCCATCTTGGGGGCAAACATAGGTTTTACAAACGAAGAATTTGAGAAAGTAGATGGTTTTCCCAAGATAGAGGATCTATTAACTTTAGATGCATTGGGTTGTCTTACAACAGATTTCTTAACGCTAGGTTCCACAACTTTCCCACCCATCTTAACAACGAGTTTCTTCAACTCTGCTATTGCTATGTCTTTTTCTTGTAACTAAGCTTTCCAATCCGAAATATCAAGACTTTTTTCATTTAGTAATTGACATGACTCAGATAATTTTACTTCCAAAGGTGTATCATTTGAAAAGCTGCCAACTTTCTTTTGCAAAGCAAGTTCAAGTGAGTGACAATGTTTTTGAAGATAATCAATCTATGTTTTAGCAACGAAAACTCTTTTTGGTCAACTTTATTCGAAAGCTCAGTTTCAAGACGTTCACATTCTTTAACTTGATCAAGATATTTGCATGCAACATCAGAATATTCATCAATATCAGCACAAGATGTAACATAAACACACATAGTATCTTTTGAGAGACATTCGTGTAAGAGTAGATCATATGCTGTAGAAAATTCGTCTCTTTCAGGTTGATGGTCGTTCAATTCTTGTTTAAGAGATTACACATATTTCAAATCATCAAACATTACTTTCTTAATTAATGTTTCAAATTCCAAAATATGTTTTTGCGTTCTTTCCGTAAACGGAATTAAAATACTTTTCACAAGTACATTTATATCGTGAGGAATTTCTTTGTCTCCTTGCGAAAGTTCACGTTTTTTCCGGTCATCATCAACAACCTTTTTGAAATTTTCAATGTTATTCTTGAGAATACTAAGTGCTTGCTTACTCTTGCTTACAAAAGCTTTAAAAGGCAAGTATTCAATAAATGTTGAAACATTAGTTTTCTTTGTGGCAAAAGCTTGTCTCCATTTAATTCTTATTTGTTCACATTCGAAAAATATTTGCTCACGAGTTTTCTATGTTTGTGGTTTGAAAAGACCATAAAGATTGTTTTCATAATCATAATTATATGGTTTAACAAATTCTTCATTAACTTTTGGTCTACTTTCTTCTTCCACATCGTTTGTCTCTTCACTATCAGGCCTAAGAACAAGACAATCAAGATCGGTCCATTGGGACTCATCAAGATATAAGTGCTGATTCTCCGATTGAGCTTTCTCAAAGTACTTAGGATTTTCAAAACTAGGTCTATCCTTGAAAAACGAACGAGGTGCCAACATTCTCATGGTTTGAATTGATTGATTAGTTTTGTAAACAATTTTCTTGTAAAAATCAATTTGAGTTTCAAGTTCTACCATTTTGTCGATGTCATTCGCTTGTTTAGTTTTGAAATCCTTTTCCATCTTTTCAACCACAGCTTTCTTTTCATTAACAAGATTAGTTTTATCCTCTTGAAGAAAACCATTTACTTGAGTTAGCTCATTGACTTTAGTGGTAGCAAGATACGTTTTGTGACGTTCAATACTCAAAGAGGTGTTATAGTTACGTTCTCTTGTTCTAGAAGCTTAAGATTTTCGTTATATTTCTGTTGAAAATCGTCCTTTTTGACATTAATTAAACACCATTTGTACCCCTCAATCTCATTGGTCTTTTGAAGAAGCTGAGCTCTATAGCAATCAATGGTCTCACTAGATTTAATTAGAGCAGCTTTGCATTCTTCAAAATTTTGAGTGAGCGTAGCATTTGCCTTCTTTAATTGCTTTTGACTCTTTCTAGTTTCTTTGACATCTTTTTGTAAATAAGCAATTAAGTTAGCAAGCGCAATACGTTCCTCGTCATCATCATACTCATTTGCATGTTGATCATCCTCATACTCATTATTGCACATGTCTGATGAATCGGGTGTGGTATTGCTATCAACCGTTTCCATCATACATGTGTCATAAATGGCTTTGGGTAGCTCAGAATGCTCATGAATATTACCAAACACATTATAGTCCTCTTTATTGTGTACCTTATCGATTGGCTTAGTATCACAGATAGAACCATCATCATCTTCAGCGATGTTGAGAACTTCTTCAACCTTTGCCATGTACGAGTAATGTGCTTCAAGTTCTTGGTTGGAGGCTTCATCATCAGTGTCATCAAGCATTGCTCCTTCCTCAGCCGACAGTTTAACCCCAGCTTCCATCTTCTTGCATAGCAGCATCTTTTCCTTATGATAGCCAGAGTCCCTAACCCGTTCCGGCTTCCTACATTCCTTTGCCATATGCACATAGCCTTGACAATTAAAGCACTGAAATCCACTTTGCTGAACCACTTGAGTACCAACAGTTTCCATATTCCCAACAACAGTAGCAATCCTCTGAGTATCATACTTAGCATTTTGTCGATCATACCATGTAGAACCTTCAACATGTGTTGGATTACGTCGATCATACCTAGGAGGACTTTTATCACGTTGACGTGTGTCATACCTTCGAGGACTCTCAACATATTGGTTCCTTGTATTTGATGATGTTCGAAGATTGTTGTTGGTGGGTTTGAAGATTTTCTTGTAGGTCTTCATAATGAAAGCAATTTGTTTCTTCATCACCCTATCCTTCTGAGCTAGTTCTTCATCACTGTCCTCTTCAGATGATGGCCCAGGTGATGGTGATGGTGCTCTTGGTTCTTTGTCTCGTGATCTTGTGGGAACTGAATACTTAGACGAAGTGGAGTATCTTGGTGAAGAGGATGTGGTGGAGTATCTTGGTGATGAGGATGTAGTGGAGTATGACTTTGGAGTACGAGAGCGATAATCTAGGACGTGTTGAGTGGTAGACACCAAAGCAAGTGGATTAGCAGTCTTTGCTATCCTTTCAGCTCGAAGTTCATTCGCCTCATTTTGAAATTGTTCAAAATGTCAAAGAGCGTGTGATAGTTGACCTCGTCTAACTTACTCTATTGTTTCACCAAAGTTACGAACCGTGTCCATTCTGGTTGAAGTTGCTGTAGAAATTGCACATTAACTTGCATGGTGGAGACTTGCAAATTGTTTCTTGTCATGTCATTCATCATCTTGTAGAAACTTGAGTTATATGAGTCAATTGATTCCCCATCCAATGAAGTAAACTTACCAAAGGTCCAGAACAAGTTAGTTTTGACATCTTGCTTGTTAAGTGATTCACCTTGTTGCAAGCGTTCAATGGCAAACCACATTTCTTTTGCAGTAGAGCATGCATCAACCGTTGAGTAAGTATCATCCCCAATCCCATTGAGAATCAAATAGATTGCTTCTTTCTCTGCATCAATCCAAGCACGTTTCTCCTTCGACGTGTTCTCATGTGTTTCCTCAATTGTTTGATCATCGGAACCGGTCGTCGAATCGGTTGCTGGAATTGCAGGAATGGTTATTGTAGTGAGAGTATAGGGTCCTTCTTTGATGCAACATCGAAGAACATCACCATTGGGTTTGGTGTCAAGATATCGAAGTAATCGTGATTGCCATTTTGCATATCGACCAGTCACAAGCATTGGTGGTCTCTCTTTGTTACCCGCCACCATGATGTTGTTATTAGTAACACGATATTCAGTAGTAGAATCCATCTCAAGAATGAAGTGAAGTGAATAGGATCTTAAGTAGATGTTGGTGTGAGTAGATTTTGATTGAAACTTCAAAAAATGGTGTGAAAAATCTTAAATAATGTCTTCATAAGAAACCAAAAACTATTAGGCTAAACATCACACGTTAAATATTTTCAAAATCAAGTTTTTGAAATTTTTATAACAATTCGAAATAAGTTTTCTTTACCTTATCCGGAATAACAAACACCACTTAATCCGAAATATTTTATCCGAAATTTAGTTAAACCTTATCCGGAATCAACCCTTATCCGGAATAAACCTGCCTAAGCTTATCCGGAATCAAGTCTCCTTAACCTAATCTGGAATCCGCCCTTATCCGGAATACACCTTCCTAAGCTTATCCAGAATCCTCCCTTATCCGGAATACACCTTCCTAAACTTATCCTGAATACACCTTCCTAAGCTTATCCGGAATCAAGTCTGCTTATCCTGAATCCCTTGTGAGCTTATCCGGAATGTTGAGACAACCCGAATCCGGAATCCAAAATATACATTATCCTGAATATTACGTTACCCGGAATATCATGTTGTCCGGAATGAAGAAATTTGTGGCAATCTTGATTTTCGGATCAATATTTATAAATAAGCCTACTTTTATTTATCATGATTGTTTTTATAAAATAATTATTGAATTCTCAGTTCACCGACAAGGTTATGGCTTTAATATATCTGATACATGTCAATTAATATTTAACGGCAAGGTCTACATCCGTCATCGACCGTAAATATTCTTGTTATGACATATAAATATTTTTGTTGTCATTATTTTTATTGTTCGTTTTACGAACATTTTTGTTATAAATTTATGATAAACATGTAAGTGTTATTCGTTTATATGACGCATTAACGTTTATTAAATAATAAGCCTTATTTATATATCAAAATATAAATGTTATGAGAATGTCGTTGTTTTTATTTTATATTGAGCGTTTATTTTTACTGCTCTACACGTAACTTTTTTAATCGCGTAATTTTTAAAATAACGGGTATTCATAATTCCCTCTATATCATAGCGTTGGATAAAAATTAACAACTAAAATTTCATTTATATCTCTATGCGACGTGTTTTAAAGGCCTAGAGAGAGACTCATCCTTATGTTTTATACTTTGAATAGTCACTATTTTGCGTAACTGTGTCTAGCTAAAACAAAACCACGTAGCTAAATTTGACACATAACCTCTTAGGTACATGCATAACCATAACTTGTAGAAGTATATCTTTCCAAAATTATATCCATATGCTATATCCGTTCTTTTTATCATTCAAAGAAAGCCGAAGAATGTAGATCGACCATGAAGTTGGAGTTCATTCACCAAGCTAAGTATCTTTAAATATGTAAACGGATGAGACCATTTCTTTTATTCAAATCTCGAATATATGGAACCCATGAATAGCATTAGTCACATAAACATGAGAAGTATACAAGATTTTTTTTGCTAATCTCTTATTTGCATCAACTTGAGTTGTAATACGAGGAAGGTTCCATGTTTAGAAAAAGGATATGTTAAAATGGTTTAGTCTACAACAAAGAAGATTATGTGTATAGTACTAGATGGTGGTTCACAAATGTAAGTTTATGTGGCATCAAGGATATGTCGTCGTTAAATGATCTAGTTTATATCAATATGGTTCGATGTTTTGGTTTTCTACTCGTTCGCATTCAAGTGAGAGTTTCTTGTTCGTTAGCCACGGGTTCAAGCACGTGTTATGATTCGAGCCTCGGTCATATTATACTTGGTTAGTCTCCGTGTTTGTTTTGGCATTTAAAATCATGCACCCCGACTCCGAGTTACACATATTTCCGCGAGAAGCTAAGGTATTACTCGATACCGACTTACGATTGATATTGATTTTGCGATTCAAGCAGAATTCCAAAAATAAAAACAATGGCTTGTAAATCTTCCAATGAAGATGAACTCTTCACGTCAAACAAAACTTTTTCATGCATATCAAATGCTAATTTACATTTTTGGTCCCCGGAGTACTAAGCTATATACATATCAACATTATAGAATTCTAAAGTATCACTTTTGGTCCTTTTTCCTTTCATGCCTTTCAAAAACTAGTCCTAAGACTATTATTTAGTTACTTTATTTATAAAGTAATTTTTTTTAAACTCATTTTATTTTATACGTTGTGGTGTGAATTTTAAGACGCGGCATCTTTGTTTTAGGTCGGCGTTAGAAGCTCGCAGCATATCTTGTCCTATTTTGTCATTTTACTCTCGCCATTATAATCTCTATAGTTATCTTGGATTGATGTCACTCTGCATAAGGTGAGTTCATAGCCTCGCTTTTACTACTTTAATTGTTTTATTAAACCCGCGAGGGGGATACATGCTACTTTTTACGTATGTACGCAAGCGCTTGAACTGTTTGAACTGTATGCTTATTTTATCCCATTTAGTCATGAACCGTTAATTACTTGGACCGACTGTACTGGTCGAGTAAACGTAAATGCTGTGAATAGATCTATTGGGATTGACCTCCTCGTCCGAGTTTAACAGAAAACCGACTGGACGCATTGTATTTGAAACTTGAACGGAATAACGGATGTTAATGTTCGGTTTCATGAGCTAAATGTGATAACTGATGCTATCTGACTTTTGTGAACTGAATACTTGAAATCTTGTGGTCCACTAAATTTACATGAAACCTATGAATTCACTCAACCTTTGTGTTGATGTTTTTAGCATGTATTTCTCAGGTACTCAGGTTTAAGAGCAGCTGGAGCATGGAGTCGCACAGGATATTTTAAATACAATAAAATATTGATTACCATTCAAAGAACTTTTTGAAACTATTTATTATTACATTATTGTTGGGACCTCCTTGTAAACTCTAAATTTAAATTATCGAATGGATTAAACCTTTTGAAACGTCTCTTTTTTAGTCATTTTCTATAACTTGTGTGTTGTGATATGAAGTAATACTCCCAATGACCCTTCCGCTGCCTATATTGAATTTGGGAGCGTTACCAAATTGGCGTTTATCCGGAATGTTGGTGAAACTCCTTATCCGGAATGTATTATTCTTCTAATCTGGAATGTTGCTTAACTCTTGCTTATCTTGAATCATGCAAAATGGCCTTATCCGGAATATGATTATCCGGAATCACTTATCCGGAATACTTGAAGAAAGACTCTAATCCGAAATGTTTTGCTAGTGCTAATCCAGAATGTTAAAAACCCTCTTATTCCGAATAAGAAAAACTTGCTTTTTTAACTTTTTACCCAATAATCAAACCATAATTACCACTTTTTCCAAAAAGATCACTAAAAAGAAGAACACAAATTCCTACCACAACTTTGTAGGCAATTTGTTAGAAAGTTTAGAGCTTGAAAACACAAAAATATTTTAGACGAGATGATTTGTAGATCAAAATCACACGAATCAAAAAATTAACCACAAATTAAACACGAATCTACCCCATTGGCGATTGATACCAATTGTTGTCCCAAATTTATGATGTTTAAACAAGAAAGAAAGGTAGATAAAAGATGAATTCTAGAGAGACAAAGTAGTGAGAGAAAGTAGAGAGAAGGAGGTGATTAACTAGGTGAAATTAGATTAAGAAAAATGAAAGCTTACCACCCTCCTAAAATGATATGAGGGTGCTTATATAGTCCACCCACATGCGGGCTCTCTAATGGACTATATATGTTTTGTGTCGGGCTTGAATAAATGCTTAGTACCTTGAAAGAGGCCTTTTAAGCTAACCATCAAGCCCGTAATTTCACTACTATTTTAACTAACTATAAAAATGTTCTAATAAATATTAAAATATAAACCTATGACCGAACATTCTTGTTTGACTCAATATTTTGAGGCTAACAAACAGTTTTTATAAGATAAACATAAGGCTTTTCAAACTATAAAACCAGTTTTACTAAGTTATACCAGGTTTTCCAGGACTTAATCAATTCCGCTGCTATATATTGTATATGCTTATGTTATTCATTCTATGCTTGTATATCTGTGCACTGAGCGTTATGCTCAGCCGTTTTCCTTTCATGTTCCCAAAACGGTAGGTACTCAGGGACGCTCGTAGACTCTAAGCGTACGTGCATATGGATTGGAAGCTTTCTAGCCTTCATTACTTTATGATTATCATCATACACTTTGCTACTTATTTCTATGGACTTTGTTTAGTCCTTTTCCTTTACAGTACTTATGTTTGTGTGTGATGAGCTTATACTTGGGGTACCGATGTTTGTTTCCGGTATTTCCTTTATGGTCATGTAATGTTTAGGACATTTATCCTTGTATGCTTTGATGACACGTCATAATCACACGTGACATTCCATTTACCAAAATGCGGTGTTATAGAATATGTGTTTTGGGAGTATTCTAAGGTAACATATCCTTCCCATCCGTCTTGGGGACAAACCCAGGTTTTGCAAATGCAGAATTGGAGAAAACAGATGGCTTTCCCAAGACAGAGGATCTAGTCACTTTGTGCGCATTGGGTTGTCTTACAACAGGTTTCTTAACACTAGGTTCCACAATTTTCCCACCCATCTTAGCAACGAGTTTCTTCAACTCTGATATCGCTTCCCTGTCTTGTAACTGAGCTTTCAATTCTTTATGTTCCAGACTCTTTTCATTCATTTCTCGACACATTTGGGAAAGTGTTTCTTGTAATGTATTATCTTGTGGAAAACTTCTGATGTCTTTTTGCAAAGCAAGTTCAAGAGAATGACAATGTTTTTGAAGGAAATCAGTTTTGTGTTGAAGTAACTCCAAATCCTTTTTATCAACATTTTCTTCACGTTTTCAAAGCTCAAGTTCAAGAGGCTCACATTCTTTGATTTTATCAAGATATTTACATGCAACATCAGAATAGTCATTGATATCAGCACAAGATTGAAGAGTAACACACAAAATATCTTTGGAGAGACATTCTTCTAAGAGTAGATCATATTCGTTTGAAAAATCTGATTTGACATTTTAAAGTTCATCAATTGCTTTTTCAAGAGACTCGACATATTTCAAATCATCAAACATTTCAGACCAAATTAATTTTTCAAACTCAAGAACATTTTCTTTGATTATCTTCGTAGTTGGTATTAAAAGTTCTTTCACAAGTACATTTATGTCATGAGGATCTCTGTTTTCCACTTATCCTTTTGACATTTTTCTCAATCGCTTTCAATAATTGATTGAACATTATCAATGTACTGTTTAAGAATACCAAGTGTTTTTCGAATTTTGCTTTTAGAAGCATCAAGAGGCAAATAGTTAATATATTTAAAAACATTTGATTTGTTTGTGGCAAAAATTTTCTTCCACTGAATTCTTCGTTGTTTGCATTCAAGAAACAATTCCTCACGAGACATCTGTTTTTGTGGAGTGAAAAGACCATAAAGACTGTTTTCATAAGCATAATTATATGGTGTCACAAAATCTTTATTGACCGGTGATCTACTCTCCTCATCCTAAAAGGACGTCTCTTCACTATCGAGGCTAGCTACTAGGCAATCATGATCGGTCCATTCGGACTCATCAAGATATAAGTGAGGGTTAGCAGATTGAGCTTGTTCGAGGTACTTGGGGCTTGCAAAACTAGGTTGACCCTTGAAAAACGACCGATGTGCTATCATTATAACGGTTTGAATAGAGTCATGCGTTTTATAAACAACTTTTTTCAAAAAATCGACTTGTTCTTCGAGATCCTTTACTTTTTCAGTATCTTTGCCTTGTCTATTTTTGAAATCTTGTTTTAATTTTTCAACCTCTTGTTTCTTTTCGTCAAGAATTTTAGTAGAATCGGTGGTATCCATAGAAAGCCTCTGTTCAATTTTATTAACTTTTGTTGTGGCAAGGTACGTTTTTTGACGTTCATAACTTAATAAGACATTAAATTGACGTTTTTCTTTAGTTAACAAAGCAAGAGCTTCGTTGTATTTATTTTCAAAATCGCCCTTTTCAACGTTGATAACACGACTTTCGTACCCCTCAAGCTCTTTGGTCTTTTGAAGAAGCTCAGCCCTATAACTATCAATTGTCTCACTAGATTTTATAAGTGCGGCTTTGCTTTCTTCAAAGTTTTGAGTGAGCGCTACGTTTGCCTTCTTTAATTGCTTTTGACTCTTTCTATTTTCATTGACATCTTTTTGTAAACTAGCAATTAAATTATCAAGCGCGACACGCTCCTCTTCATCATAATAATTTGCACGTTGATCATCCTCAAACTCATTATTGCACATGTCTAATGAATCGGGTGTGGTATTGCTATCAACCTTTTCCATCATACACGTGTCAGAAATTGTTGTTGGTAGATCACTATGCTCATGTGTATCACCAAACACATTATATTCATCATCATATTGTACCTTATCAATTGGCTCGGTATCAAAGATAGGACCATTGTAATCTTCAATGACGTTAAGGACCTCATGAATCTTTGCCATGTATGAATAATGTTCCTCGAGTTCTTGGACGGAGAGTTCATCATCTGTGTCGTCAAGCATTTCTCCTTACTCAGCTGATAGCTTGATCCCAACTTCCATTTTCTTGCACAACAACATTTTTTCCTTATGATAACCATATTTTTTACCCTTTTTGGCTGCCTGCACTCCCTAGCCAAATGTCCATAACCTCGACAATTAAAATAGTGAATACTAATTTGTTGCACAACTTGAGTACCAACAGTTTCCCTATTTCCAACAACAATAGCCACCCTCTGATTATCATACTTCACAGGTTGTCGATCAAACTTTGGAGGACTCTCAGCACGTCTTCGTGTGTCATTCCTTGGAGGGCTCTGAGCATAGTTGTTCCTCGTGTTAGATGATGTTCTGAGGTTGTTGTTGGTGGGTTTGTAGATTTTCCTATATTGCTTCATAATAAAAGTCATTTGTTGCTTGAATTCCCTATCCTTTTGAGCTAGTTCTTCATCATTGTCTTCTTCAGATGATTGCTCAGGTGTGGGTGATGGTGCTCTTGCAACTTATTTGCCTCAGGATCTTGTTGGAGCTTGTGAATGAGAGACTTTGGATGATCGTGGTGATGATGATTGAGAAGAGTAGGTCTTTGAAGTACGAGAGCGATAATCTAGGTAATGTTGAGTGGTAGACACCAAAGCAAGTGGATTTGCAATCTTTGCTACCCATTCAGCTCGAAGTTCATTTGCCTCATTCTTAAATATTTCAAAATGTCAAAGAGTGTGTGATATGAAACTTCGTCTAACTTTTTTTATTGTTTCACCAAGGTGACAAACCGTGTCCACTCTAGTTGAAGTTGCTATAGAAATTGGAAATTGACTTGCATGGTGGAAACTTGCAAATTGTTTTGGGTCATGTGATTCATCATTTTGTAGAATCGGGAGTAATAAGAATCAATTGATTCCCCATCTTTTGATGTAAACTTTCCAAAGTTCCAAAATATCTTAGTTTTCATGTCTTGTTTGTTAAGAGATTCACCTTGTTGCAATCTTTCAATAGCCGTCCACATTTCTTTAGCAGTAGGGCATGCATCAACCGTGGAATAAATATCATCTCCAATGCCACTGAGAATTAAGTAAATTGCTTCCTTCTCTACATCAAACCAAGCACGGTTCTCTGGTGTGAGGTCAGTTCTCTTTTCATCACGTTCATATGCGAGTTGTGCGTTAGTTGTGTCTGTGGCTGGTACTGCAGGAACTTGAATCCTTGAGAGTTTATAGGGTCCATAAAAAATGCATTGCCTTAAAGCATCACCGTTAGGTTTTGTGTCAAGATAACGTAGAAAACGGGATTGCCATAGATCATATTGACCCGACACAAGCATTAGCGGTCTCTCTATGTTACCCTCCACCATTATGTTGTTGTTCGTCACACGATATTATGTAGTAGAATCCATCTCAAAATTCTCTGAAATGATGAAGTGAATATGGATCTTAAGTAGATGTGTTATAGTGATTGTTGTTGAAGTGTTGAAATCCCTTAAAAAATGTTCTTCACAAACCAAAAAATTCTCCAAGACCAAAAATTTTCAAAAACACGTTTTTGAAAAAATATTTAATCCATCGGAATACCCATCGGAATGTTCTATCAGAATGTGTAGTTGGAATGCTATCGGAATGTTCTATCTTAATGCTATCAGAATGTTCTTATCAGAATGTCATCAGAATAACAGATCAGAATAATAGATCACAATGAGTGATCGCAATAAGTGATCGCAATGAGTGATCGCAATACGTGATCGCAATAAGTGGTCGCAATAAGTGATTGCAGTAAGTAATTGTAATACGTGATCGCAATACGTGATCACAAAAGGTGATCGCAATACGTGATCGTAATAAGTGTCGCAATACATGATCGCAATACGTGATCGCAATAAGTGATCGCAATAAGTGATCACAATACGTGATCGCAATAAGTGATCGCAATAAGTGATCGTAATACGTGATCAAAATACGTGATCACAATCCGTGATCGCAATATGTGATCGGAATTCACGATCGCAATGTAGAAACCGTTAGGATTTTGCGATCGGAATACAAGATCGGAATACAGAAGCTCTGATCGCAATATGTGAACACTTCCGAGACTTAAGGTAAAACTTGAGATTTTTACAAGAAATCCTTGATAATAAGCAAACCACAACAACCAAATCCTTACCACACGTATGAAAGAGATATATAGCAAGATTTAGAGCACGGGAAGCACAAGAAAAACTTGAATCCGAGATGATTTTAGGAGTAAATCATACAAACCAAATAGTATATCAACAACGAATCATAAAACTACCCCATGGCGATTGATACCAATTGTTGTCCCAAATTATATTATGATTAAACAAGAAAGAAAGGTAGAAGATAGATGAATTCTAGAGAGATAAAGTAGAGAGAGAAAAGAGAGAGAAGTATGTGAAACTTAGTGAATATTAGATTAGAGAGAGTGAATAATGAACCAACAAACCTCTCCTTACATACAAGGAGAGGTATTTATAGCCTTGCCTACATGTGGCATAATGGGCTATATGATAATGGGTCGGGATTATCTTTTGGGGTTTAGTTACTTATGAATGAACTTTAGCTTAAAGTTAATCCCGTAAAACACTACTAATCTTCTACCTATTACAACGTTCTAAAATACGATACATAATAAATATATGACCGAGAATTCTTGTTTGACTCAATATTTTGAGGCTAACAATCTCCCCTAATGAGAGGTCATTACGCTTTATGACAGGCCATTACCCTTTGTCATTTGGAGATTTGTAGAGATTACTAATCTCCCAATAAATGAGTCTTGAAAGTGTAATAGTAGTATTGTTCCTTCATGCTGTGATCTTTGAGCCTTTGTCGTTGTCTTTCGACTTTGTCTTTAATCTTGAGATCTTCAAATCATCCTTGACTTATCTTTGCCATCTTCCGATCTTGTATCTTCATCCACATGCTCATGCTATTAATTGTTGAATATGTCTTTAGGCATAAGTATGTGGTTTTGAATCTTTGACTTTCTGAGTACACCGTGACGCCACCTTCTCGAGACAAAACATAGACACGGACTGAATGGCTTTGACATTTCTCCTAAATCGGTAGCGTTTTACCTCCGATCGGTGAAGACCGTTATACGATATTAAATATTGTACCTGTGATTAGGTAGATTCAATTAAGAACCTCCTTGACAGGGTTTCGCGGCAGTACTAGCCGTTCTCTTTAATCGACCGTCTCAAAGCAAGACTGCGACCAAAAAGAGTGAATCAATTAGATATATATCCGCTTGATTAAAGTCGTCAATTCAATATCCTGGAACAATTTTGATTCATAAGGATTCTTACCATTGTTGCTTTCCAGTTGACACAAGTTTGATTCATAAGAATCTCGCAAGTCACCTACCGTAGCGCTGTTTGAGGTTGACACTAGAAGGATTTCCATTCTTCACTATGAATATTAATGAATATCACTCTGAATATTCTGGAAAGACCATAAAGATATTGCGTAGAAACCTGAAACGAGTTTGAATCAATTTAGAATCAAACCATTGTTGCTTTTCAGTTCTACATATGTTTAATTCACAAAGAATCTTACATATGACCTACCACAATGCTCTTTGATGTTAACACTGGAAGGATTTCCACTCATCATTGTGAATACTAAGTAGTATCACTCTGAGTGTTCTAGCAATATCGCAAGTATATAGCGTAGGACTCTCTTGTTCGTCATCTGTGTGTCCTAATGAGATTTGATTAATCTCTAGGCTCTAGACTCGATTTGTGCACTTTTAGTGGTCGGAGGCTGGAGCAGATTGCCACCTATTCAATATCAACTATCTCAGAGTGAGAAAGCTAATAGAAGTCATGTTGATCTCCGTGACAATAAAACAAACTTCTTTTGAGAGAAGACTGAGTAGCTAGGTAAGGGTTGTGCACTTCATCACTGGGTCCATGATGAGTATGTCTTCATGATGTGTTGACCCGGTTTATGCCTAAGTTGTACGGAGGGCTTCTTTGTTTACACCCTTTATCCTTACAGTTTTTTTTCATTCTTCAACCCCTTCAATGCTTACCAAGACATCATTACTAGCACCTTGTTTTGATTGTTCTAGTGCTAGCATCAGTACTTAGTTGGCATTCAGCTACGTTCACATTCTACTCCATCTTTCCTAAGGACTTCTAATAATCTATTGGATTGTCCCTGGGAAGATCCCTCCGGTTCTGGTTGGATCATAGGACTTAAACCTAACCACCCTTTTGACACAAATAACTTTGTGAATTAAAGATGTTGTGGGTATGAGATCGTAACCATAAAACCACTTTAAAAAGTCTAATGTTTGAAAAACATTTATCACCTTGATAGTCTTGTCGTTTCAGAAATGCTCCCCCTTCACATGTGCATCGAAAATCGAAAGTGTTTTGCACATGTAGGTAAGAGTTAAAGTGCTTGAGTCTTATATAAAATCACATTTTCTCCCCTATCTCTAATATAAAAAAATCTTTTGATATTAGAGATACCAAATTTGATTAAAATATATTTTGAAAAATTATATTTTAAATATATTTATTAAATATATTTTGAAAAAATATATATATAATATATTTTGAAAAAATATATTTTTATTAAAATATATTTATTAAAAATATATTTGTTGATAATGTAAATTATCAATGTACTGTTTAAAATATATTTTTAACATTGATTAAAAATATATTTTATCTCTAATATTTTGAGGCTAACATAACCCATAACAGCAACATAAAAAAAGATAGAATGTTCAACTATGTTGTTTTCACTTGTAGTTTATGATTAGGGTTGTGCGCTCATTCGACATACTTACCTCAATCACTTTCCTCCTCATATCCTCACTACTCGAATTATTGGCCTGTTACAAAACTATAAGGAGTGCTTCACCAAAATATGGTAACTTTAACAGCCATATTTAGTGCAGTTGTGTGTATAATCTATGAGGTAACTTTAAAATTGTTGCTAAACCTAGTGGGTAATTCAAATCAAGTGTGGTTTGTCCTTACAGGAATAAACGATTATGTCGTATGTCTCTTGAATAATAAAAAGTAGAAATGATACACAGATAATAAAGCGTAACATCACGTATTGTTTAAGATAGCGTTTGGTGTAGAGTTGTGCATGCTATTTGGAGTTGTCGTTTGAGTGTTTGGCATGTTTGTTTACGAATTTGCAAGTAAAAATGACCCCTAATTAAAGTAACTAAACTTCACGTGGTCACTTTGAAAATGGAAAGGCCCGTTTACAATTTACATCCAAACAACCCCTAAGAAAATCAATCACAAACTTCCAGGCACGTATGCAATTACAATATTGAAGTGCTTATTGTTGTTTTTTATAAATATAAACGTTTTTTAGTGTTAGAATAAAATATATAATCTTCGGACGATGAAACTTCTCTACTTAGTACTTACACTTCACAATAAGTAAGTCGGTACCAACTTATGAAAGTTTATGGACTTATATTTAATAGTCGTGTGATAAGATCGAACTCGAGAATACGGGATTGCACTCAGTATGTAAAGAGTTAATTTATTTTAAAATATATTTATTGTATTTATTAATTTATTTAATAAATACACATTTATTTATTTATTAAATTAAACCGATAAATAACTTTAATGATCGTTAAATAATTAAGAGTTAAGTATTAACGAGAGTTAAATAAATTTATAGTATGTAAGTAAAATAGAAAGAAGGATGGAAGATTCCAGAACACCCCATAATGGGGTGTTATCCGTCGGTTATGGAGGAAGGGAAGGGGAAGGAAAAATTTTCCTTTTATTTAATTTAGGTTACAAGAATTAAGCCTATATATACAACCCATCACCTCATAATTCAAGAGACACAAAAATCTCTCCCTGCTCCTCTCTCTTTACGATTGCAAGACAAACCCACACAAGGGTTTTGGTTTGTTTTCTTGTTTGATCAATTTAACTTAGAATCTAGTCCTAGCCCCTCTCTAAGGTTGTTGGGTATATTTTATACAAGCGTAGAAGCTCAGTTTACACGTGCTAGAATCACGGTTAGCTCGTTATATTACGTGTGTACAAGATCGTAATATAGTCTTACTTTTGACTATATCTTGTGGTGTTCTTTATAAACCCTAATTGGTGATTCGTTCTTTGTCATGTAGATTTCTTTAGCGTAAAGGTATGTAGCCCTAATTCGATTAATTATAATTGTGTTAATTATGATCTTGTTAAATCGCTTCCCTATATGTGTGCTTTGATCTCGTTTAGGGTTTTATATAATTGTTATGATGTTAATAAACCTTCAGTGGTATCAGAGCCGTTTTAACATGTTATAATTATCGAAAATATAAAGTTTTTAACAAATAATTGTTTTGAGTTAAAACTACATGTTTTTTAGGTTTTCTTAAAATTAGGGTTTTGTTTTTCTAAAATTAATGTTTTGGCCGAATTTTTAATAAAAAAAGGAATTGTTTTGAAACCCTAAATTACATGTGGGATAACTTTAGATTATATTGCATGATTAATTGTTATTCATGTATGGTTACGATCCATAGAGATTTAATTTTTAAGATTTGTAGGGGGATCCATGATAACGTGCATGTTTTCATAGATTATAAAGTTATACGTTTATATGATTTTATGTGCTACGTGATTATTTGATTCAATAAATCTTGAATTAGAGAAGACTTTTATATGAATATAAAAACCTAGATTTGATGATTATTGAATAAATCGTATGCATGTGGCTATTTGATTTATTTATTTCACATATAAATTGTTATTATGTGTTTATGATTTAGTTTTTTTTACTTGTTTATATTAAAATTGTTGAATTCTTGTAAACATGGGTTTTTTTTAGAAAAAAAAATATGGACTAAATCATATTAAAATAAAGATTTGTTAGAAATCTAAATTACATAAGATTACGTTGATTGGTGAACTGTAATAATAATCTAACGGCCTACTGTTTTTGACAAACTATAAAGTGGGTATAACGCACCGCTGGTCATGTACCCGGTTAAGGAAGGAGGTGTTATGCCATTAGTCGCTGACCAAATTCCCGGCTCGCCTGTGCGTCAAATTGAAATTACCAACGACTATTAATTGAATTATACCTAAAGGGAATGAATAAGGGTATTGCTTTGTGCGTAGCCGAGTTCTAGCAAAAGTACGTTGTGAATAGTTGTGGGTAAATTCTTTAATTGGTTTAACCAATACCTCAATATAATTTATGTAGAAATTTAGTCTCGTGAATTTACTAAATGTTGTATTAAACTTATGCTATGGAGTTGTATGCAAGATTCTCCATATATATTGATTTTGACATCAAAATTTATACACTTAAAATTTAAGTCGAATGTTCCTAATTGACGAACACTTGAAATTACTACGCTATCAAGTGAGATTTTTGGGTGATGTTGTTATGGAGATAACTTTCATAGAATGAGAATTCGTATGATGGTTTTACGTTACTCGGATTAGGCGACTTAATTAATTTACTCAGTGAGATGGAAACTTAAGGCATTCAGAAGGGATGAAACATGTTTACAATGAAAAACGTTTTTTGGGAAAGTAAATCCCTTAAAATCTAGAAATTGAAAATTGTTTGTCAATTAAATTGTTCGACAAGTAGCTACATTAAGTACATTCATTACTAGCAGATCAACTGATGTAATGGATCTATGTCAATACAGTTCTAGAATTCAAGGAAAATAATATGGTTTTTATATCGGGGTAATTTTATTTTCTTGAAATTATTTTTTTATTGATGTTGGGTCAAAAAGTTGATGTGGCAGAAACTCAAAATGAAGAAATATCAAGACGTTTGTTCAGAGACGCTAACATGTGAAAGCTAGACGCTGACACATTTACTGAAGACGCTGACACATTTACTGAAGACGCTGACAAATATCCAATGCTGATGGAATTATATTTAGAAGATATATTCAAGATATTGTGGGACGATATTTAGAATATAGTTTATCTAAATAGAATATTTAGATATGATTCATTCTTATCTCTTGTAAAACCCTAATCCTTACACTATAAAAGGAACCAAGAGTTATTATGTGATAATCCGTCAACTAACGGTTGATATTTTATTCTCAAGTATTATTTAAAACCATTATTTTAATGATATATTATGAACTCACTCATTTTTGGGAAGAAATTTGGGTTTACGTCTTAAAGTAGCATCGACTACGTCTAAACCGGAGAACTCTACGTTACGTGCTCACGTTTACATACACCGTTTTTGGTGACAGTCCGACATTTCAGGAAATAAATTTATTCTTGAATATTATTTTAGAATATTAATTTGTTTTGGTTCATAAACTCACAAATTTACGAGAAGAGATTAGGGCTTACATGAATAATTTACGTCCTTTACGACTAAACCGGAAACCCCAGGTTTACGTATTTATGTTCTTGAACTCTGTTTTTGATGAGACAATTTTTATTAGATTCACTTTCTGTCGTTGATACATAATTTATAAAATTTTTTTTCGTAAAATGGCCCGAGGGCACGCAAATCGAGGAAACTAGAATCGAGGATTACCCGTAAATTAATGGGGATGAGACAAGATAACTCTTTCCCTATCCCCACAATGGGATGGTCAAGCTTAGACAACACACCTCATGTGTGTCAAGCTTAAACAAGCCTAAAGGACACTTGTCCTTCAAGCTTGTTAAACCACTAGATAACTTAACAAAACCACCAACTTGAAACTACTTTCTTCATTTACAAAATGCAAAGTCACACAACTCTCTCTTTTCTCTCTCTTTGTTGCCTTCCAACATCACCATAAACACCAGCACTTGATCAAAATTCAACCATGAAACTTGTGTTAAACTTGCACAAGATGAAAGCCTTTTGAAGTTATGAAGATTGGAGGTGATCTTAACAACTAAAAAGGAGATTTTATGAAGATCAAGGGCTGATTTTTGAAGGAGTTTAGTTGCTTGGAGATTTCCAAAAGAATGGTCTTGCTAAAGTTGAAGATTTGGTAACAAGGACCAAGCCTTGTTCATCAAAATCTCATCTTTTCATCATCTTGATTGGTATAGGGATCAATCTCTTCCTTTCATCTTGTTATTTTGTAAATTTAATTACGTATTTTCTTTCTAAATGTATATGTATATGATGATGAATGATGATCAAAGTATTATGTGGGGATTTTGTGTTGATAGATTTTGTTAAAAACACTAAAATCTACATGAAAAGATGTTAAAATCTGGACTAAAATTTTGGGCTGAATAAAACAGTAAAGAACCATATGATAACTGGATAAAATAACTTTGATTATTGAATATACAGTAAGGTAATGATTTTTACATATGTGGTGAGTTGGCCACTTAATGGAATCAATAAAATGAGCAAGATATGATCAAAACATTATTAAGGTTCAAATCTGTATAGTCTGTTTTGGACGAATTATTAGGGACACTTAGAGGATGAATGAGTAGTAGCTAAACCGGAGTTATTTGTATCACATATTATGTAGTTTGTGCTGCCCAAAATTGAGCTTCTATCTCCTTGTACAACTCAAGATATGGCAAAAATGGTGAAAGTGAGTTTCATAATCAGATTTGGAAATAAAAGTATATATTATAAAATAAGCACCCAAGTAATACTATTATAAAATACATATGTAAAACCCACTAACTTATGATGGTACTTATAAAATAAGTTTTATACTTGATAAATAAGTATGATATTTTATAAAATTATAAATTGATATGTTTTCTAAGTTATAAAACTATACATATAAGTTTTACGTCTTTTCGGCTAAAACCGAAAGATTAACGTTTTCGTCAAATAAACTTAGAAGGTCGGACTCGTCTAATGTGAACTTTTTATAACTCATCTACTGATATGTAAGTACATTTGACAAGGTAAAACCGATAAAACCCGAGCTTTATAACATATGGACATTAACGGGCTAAAGTAGCCTTATTGGATTATTAACCCAACTAGTTTGGCTAAACACTAATGGACTTACTCATTGGGCTTAACCCACTTGGGATCGACATATGAGTATAGGCCTGATATTAAAAGTATAAATGGGCCAATATAATGTATTGGGCTTATAATGGGCTTGTTGGGGCTCAACAGGTAAACAAGTTAAAACTAGTATAACTAGTCTAAGAATTTACTAACACATAACACTATAACGTTGAATAAAGAGATAAAATCCCACTTGATCATCATCATACTTATAATATCATCATATATATACATAGCTATTATTTTTATAAATTCATTTGGACAAGAGTCTAAGACGAGTATTATTTGTCTAGGTTTCCGTGATTGAAGCACGTACCGTACATCCAAATCACCGATAGCCCGCCTTTCCCAATCAACGTGAGTTCATAGCCTCGCACTATTTTAAATGTTTTATGAAATGTTTTATAAACCCGCGAGGAAGATAACATGTTAGTTTTAATAAAATAGGACACCAGTTGTCCCGATTGTTTGCTTATTGATATGGACCCGAATGATTATTGATAGGTGTGTAAACACCCATCCTTTTACCACTTAATTCTGGCTAAAACGAGACCAAAACGCGTATTTAATATCATTTGTTTGGAATTATGCGTGGTTTTTGTGTTTATTGTGTTTTCAGAGCCAACCGGATAAATATTGAAGAAAACATGGGATTGCACGGGTTTGAAGGAAGAAAAAGACTCAAGACGAAGTCTATTGTCCAAGAGATGCAAAAGATTTGAAGTCACTGGGCCTATTTGACGATTTATCGAAGAAAAGGATCAAAGATGGAAGATTTACATAAGTCGAAGAAACTCAAGTCTATTAAACGAAGAAATTAAAAGACGAGTTGAATTTAATCGACGACAAATCCCGAATCAGAATCGAAAACGTCAACTTTTCTGAAAAGACGAGAAGACAAGAAGAACGGGAGAAAGCCCACTCACCAACCAAAGGGGACACCTATAAAAGGAATCCCCTCACACTTTTCATTCAGTTTTTTTAATTTTTCTTCTCCCCTCTTTTTTCTCCTTTTCTGTTCGTAGGTTTCACCAACACCACTAGGGTGTTTGGTGATTTTGATCTTTGTTTTTCAATCTTGTAATTTCATCCTTGTTTTGTGATTGTTAAAACCTTAATCATTCAATATATCAATCTTTCCATTTCATCTTGTTCATCATCATCTTTTATTTCAAGTTCTTAAGTTCTTATTTGGTTGAGTTTTGATTTTAAAAAGTTGTTGAATTTGCGTTTTTATTGATGGGATTTGTTGTTATTGGTTAGTATATCATTTGTGTTTAGTTTTATTTAAGTTTTGCTTGAAAACTTGGTGAATTTTTAGCTTAAAATCGATTCCCCTGTTCTTCGGTATAGTACTGTTCTTGAGTATTCCCCAGGTTCCGGATGAACATAAAGTTCCAGATGAACATAAAGTTCCGGATGAACAACAGTTCCTAATGAGTTTCAAATCTTCCGAATAAATTTCCTTTTAAAAAAAGTTCCGAGTCAATTTCAAAAGTTCCGGATGAACCAAACTTCCGAATGAGTACAAAGTTCCGGATGAACACAAACTTCCGAATGAGTTTCAAAAGTTCCGAATGAGTTTTCTTTTAAAAAGTTCCGAATCAATTCTCAAAAGTTCTGAATCAGTTGATAGTTTCGAATAAACTTCCGACTCAAAGTTCCGGATAAAGTTCCGGATCAATCTTCCGAGTGAACTTCCGAACTAACTTCCGAATCAAAGTTCCGCATGAAGGTTCCGAGTAAAGTTCCGAGTGAAGGTTCCGGATCAACTTCCGAGTGAAAGTTCTGAATCAAGTTCCGAATCAAGGTCAACTTCCGAACCAATTTTCTTTTGAGCGATTTTTAGTCTTACTTATTGTTTCTTTTTGGGCATTTTTAAGTGATACTTCTTACTGTTTCTTCATTTCATATTTATATTTTAATTTTTAAGTTTAATTTTAATTCAAGTTTTATTAATTGTTATTAATTTAATCGCTTTCAATTTATGTTTTTATTGCATTTAAACCTTTTAGTAGATTAAAAATCCAAAACCCCTATTTGTCACCAAAACCAACTATTCCACATAGAACCGAGATCAATTCGAGAGGATATCGAGAGATAATAGAACCAGTGCAAAAAAAAATCTCAAATGGCACCGCTGCCGGCTCTTCTCGTTAAGATCAACAGTTTTTTGTGAGAACTTGGATTTTGGGATCTGTTCCCCGTGAACGTTACTTTTTCATAAAAATTTCAAAAATCCTAAAAAAATATAAAATTTTTAAAAATCCTAAAAAGTAAAAAACATAAAAAAAACCAAAAATATTTTTGCTTTTTTTTTCTCTTGTTAGTTCTTTTGCAGGTGTATGCGCACTCGATCAACGTCTTATCAACAGCCCGAGCCTCTCGATAACTTAGACATGGCCGGTGTACAAAACAACAACAACATACCACCTCAAAACAACAATAATAACAATAACAACCCACCTTTCAACAACATGAATAATAACAACAACAATGAGCCTCTACCGGATAATTGCCCGATGATTGAACTGCTGCAAGCTCATGTAGATGGCAACACTGATCCAATTGTCATACCAGCGATTGCAGCCAACAATTTTGAGCTCAAATCCGGCTTTATCAAGATGGTCTCTGCTCAACCATTCTTGGGGCGTACCATTGATGACCCACATGACCACATCAAGAGAGTCTTGCAACTCAGCAATACGGTCAAGTTCAATGGTGTTCCACAAGAGGTAATCCGTCTACAACTTTTTCCCTTTTCTTTAGAGGGACAAGCGCGCCATTGGCTTGCTAAGGAACCGCCACAGAGTATTCTCTCGTGGACGGATTTGGAGACCAAGTTTATCAATTACTTTTTCCCACCCTCTCGTACTACCGCTTTGCGGAATGAAATCATAAATTTTGAACAAAAGTACGATGAGTCGTTTAGTGAATCTTGGGATCGTTTCAAAGACCTTTTGAGAAAATGCCCACAACATGGTTTTACCAAAGTGCATCAAATTAACACTTTTTATAATGGTTTAAACATGAATAACCAAGATTCACTAAACAGTGCCTCGGGGGGTAATCTTTTGGCTAAGACTTCCAATGCTGCTTGGGATATCATTGAGAATAAGTCTCGTGTGCAAACCAAGAGTGTTCGGACCAATGTTGCTAGTGCTAGTACTAGTGACAGCGATAAGCGACTTGACAAAATCACTACGCTTCTTGAATCGCTCGCTACCCAAACCGCCAGCAACACCAACAACATCAACGCTAGAAACGCTAAAGACGCTCAAGTTAATGCTGTTAGCCAACCATGCGAGATATACGGGGGTCCTCACTCTTACACCACTTGTACTTCCACCCAAGACTACCCTTCTGAAAATGTAAATGCAACATATGGCACCTATCCTCAACCCGCTTATCAAGCTCGACCTCAAGGTGACCGTAATTTGCTTAGCTACCGCTCCAACAACTACCTCTCACCACCCGGTTTTCCTCCAAACAACCTAAACCAACAACAAAACCTCAATCGCCCTCCTCAACAACAACAACAACCTCGTAGACCATACATCCCACCTCACAAACAACCACCTCCACCTTAACGAAACAACCAAGTATACCAACAACCTGTTTATCAACCACCCGCATACAATGCTCCTCCCAACCAACCCACCGCTTTACACCAAGAAATGGAAACCTACATGAGGACTAACGATGTGATAGTGGGAAATCTTCAGCGGGAAGTGCTCAACTTAAAAGCAGACCTGGTCAAACAAGGGAACGATCTGAGAGCTGACATGCGAAACACGTTGGATAGTCAAACGAATGACTTGAAGAACATGATGGCTAGTTTTTTCCAAAGTAATCAACCCTCTTCTTCGGGTACTCTTCCGAGTAACACCGTTGCGAATCCAAGAGGGGAGATGAAAGCAATCACCACTCGCAGTGGCAAAGGTACCAAGGAACCCGAGCTTCCTATACCTCCACCGGTGGTTGTGACTAAGGAGAACGAGTCACCTAATCCTATTCCTCATCCTTCTCCATCCCCAATTTCTCCGCCTCTTACTTCTACCCCTCCTCCACCCAAGGATGTGAGTGATCCTATTCTCCCAACGCCTTCCTCTTCTTCCAATATACCTTATCCATCTAGGTTGAGGAAAGAGAAGCTCAAAAGCAAGGACGATATTCAGGTTTCAAACTTTCTTAAAATGTTCAAACAGTTGAATTTTAACATCTCCTTCGCTGAGACTCCCGCTCACATGCCTAAGTACGCGAAAATGTTTAAAGATCTTCTGAGTGACAAGGAAAAGCTTCTCGATATTTCCAACACCCAACTTAATGAGAATTGCTCTGCAGTACTCTTAAGAAAATTGCCAACCAAGCTTGGTGATCCGGGTCGTTTCTTAATCCCTTGCAATTTCTCGGGAGTAGAGAATTGCATGGCCCTAGCCGATCTAGGTGCCAGTATTAATCTAATGCCTCTAAGCGTTTGGAAGCAAATATCTCTCCCTGAGCTAGTCCCCACCAAAATGACTTTGGAATTAGCTAACCGTACGGTTGCTTATCCAGTGGGGATAGCCGAAGACGTCTTTGTAGGAGTCGACAAATTCACTTTTCCTGCCGATTTCGTTGTCGTCGACTACGAGATGGACCCTCGTGTTCCCTTGATCGTGGGTCGTCCATTCCTGAGGACCGGTCGCACTCTTATCGATGTTGAAGCCGGTGAGCTTATCATGAGAGTGGGTGACGATAAAATCGTCTTCAACATGGTAAAGTTGTCTAAACAACCTTATTCATATGAGAGTGTTAATTGTATTGACGTTCTCGATGAGGCTTGTGAAGAACACTTTAATGATGCTTGTAAAAATATTCCTACCTCTCTTCCCAATGTTGAAACCGTTTCCTCTATTGATTCATTACTGTCTCTATTTGGAGAAAGTGATTCGTTTTGGAACAATCTTGAAGCCACCATGGGAGATGTGAACTTAGCTAATGATGATTCTCCCACCGATGGGGATGAAGACATGCATTTCTTTGAAAACCTTCTCAACGAATACAATATTTCTCCACCATCTCCCATGGTTATTGGTATCGATACTCTGACTTTGAATACGCCTCCCGTCGAAAATCCTCCGGATTTAGAACTTAAGGAGTTGCCGCCCCATCTCGAGTATGTGTTCCTTGAAGAAGAGAAGAAGTCGCCCGTCATTATCGCGAAGGATTTGAAAGATGAAGAGAAAACTCGCCTCATCGCCGTGCTTAAAGATCATATGAAGGCTATTGCTTGGAAAATCTCTGATATTCGTGGAATTGATCCTCACTTCTGCACACACAAAATTCTCATGGAGGACGACTTTAAGCCCACAATTCAAAGCCAACGAAGGGTGAATCCAAAAATCCATGAAGTCATCAAAACAGAGGTTATCAAACTTCTTGATGCGGGTATGATTTACCCTATTTCGGATTCACCATGGGTTAGTCCAATCCATTGTGTGCCCAAGAAGGGCGGAATAACCGTTGTTCCCAATGAACACAACGAGTTGATTTCCACTCGTCTCGTTACTGGGTGGAGAGTTTGTATAGACTACCGCAAACTCAATGATGCCACGAGAAAGGATCATTTCCCTCTACCTTTTATGGACCAAATGCTTGAACGTTTAGCGGGTAATGAATATTACTGCTTTCTTGATGGTTTCTCGGGTTATTTTCAAATACCCATCGATCCCCAAGATCAAGAGAAGACAACATTCACTTGTCCCTATGGCACATTTGCTTACAAAAGAATGCCTTTTGGCTTATGTAATGCGCCCGGGGCTTTCCAAAGGTGCATGTTAGCTATCTTCCATGACATGGTTGAACAAACCATGGAAGTCTTCATGGATGATTTCTCGGTCTTCGGGGATTGTTTCTCTTCTTGCCTTGCCAATTTGGAACGTATGCTTAAGCGGTGCGAAGACACTTGCCTTGTTCTGAATTGGGAAAAATGCCATTTTATGGTAAAAGAAGGCATCGTGCTAGGACACAAAATTTCCAAAGCCGGTCTTGAAGTCGACCGTGCTAAAGTCGATGTTATCGCTAAGTTGCCTCCACCTTCAACCGTGAAGGGTGTGAGACGTTTTCTGGGTCATGCGGGCTTCTACCGTCGATTCATCAAAGATTTTTCTCAAATCGCTCGCCCGATGACCCAGCTCTTGGAAAAAGATACTCCTTTTATCTTTTCCAAAGAGTGTCTTGAAGCCTTCAACTCACTTAAGGATAAGCTAACTAAGGCACCCGTCTTGGTTACCCCTAATTGGGAGCTTCCCTTTGAGTTGATGTGCGATGCTAGTGACTTTGCTATTGGAGCGGTTCTGGGACAAAGAGTGAACAAACACTTCCAACCGATCCATTACGCTAGCAAGACAATGACGGGGGCTCAATTGCATTACACGACAACCGAAAAAGAGCTTTTAGCTGTTGTCTATGCCTTTGAAAAATTTCACCCCTATCTTGTCCTTTCCACCACAATCGTTTATACCGATCATTCCGCGTTGAAGTACTTGTTGACAAAGAAAGATTCCAAACCAAGACTTCTTCGCTGGGTTTTGCTTCTCCAAGAATTTAAAATCGAAATTCACGATAAAAAAGGAGTTGAAAACCTAGCCGCGGATCATCTCAGTAGACTTGAGGATCCTTACCAGGGGGATCATCCGAACAAAGAAATCAATGATTCTTTTCCCTTGGAGACCTTAATGTCTATCAACTCGACTGCTGATGAAACCCCGTGGTTTGCCGACATTGCAAACTACTTGGCGGGTGGAATTCTTGTTGACGGGTTAACATCCCAGCAAAAGAAAAAGTTTTTCAAAGACATTAAGACTTACTTTTGGGATGACCCGTATCTATTCAAACAATGTGCCGACTTGATTATTCGCCGATGTGTTGATGGACCGACAGCTTTTGAAATCCTTGATGCTTGCCATAAAGGACCCACCGGTGGTCACTTTGGTCCCAACTACACCGCCAAAAAAGTGTTTGATTCGGGATTTTATTGGCCCCCCATATATCGTGACGCTCACAATATGGTTAAACGTTGTGATGCTTGCCAAAAACAAGGCAAGATCACACATAAAGATGAGATGCCTCAAAATTTCATACAAGAATGTGAAATCTTTGATGTTTGGGGTATCGACTTTATGGAGTCATTCCCTTCCTCTAAAGGAAACAAATACATCCTTGTAGCCATTGACTACGTTTCAAAGTGGGTTGAAGCCAAAGCTTTACCTACTAATGACGCAAGGGTGGTTTGTAACTTTTTGAAATCTCTATTCGCTAGATTCGGTGTGCCTCGTGCCATTATTAGTGATCGTGGGACTCATTTTTGCAATGACCAATTCGCAAGAGTCATGGCTAAGTATGGTGTAAATCATCGTCTCTCCACAGCCTACCACCCACAAACTAATGGCCAGGCTGAAATCTCTAACCGAGGATTAAAGCGAATTCTGGAAAGAACCGTGGGAGATCATCGTGCCTCATGGGCTGATAAACTTGATGATGCTTTGTGGGTTTTCGTACTGCATACAAGACTCCGATTGGTTGCACACCATATCGTCTCGTGTACGGGAAAGCGTGCCACCTCCCCATTGAGTTGGAGCACAAGGCTTACTGGGCCTTGAAGTGGGCTAATTTTGATATCAACAAAGCCGATGACCTACGCAAGATCCAACTCAATGAGATGAACGAACTCCGTAATGAGGCTTATGAAAATTCTTTGATCTATAAGGAAAGGACTAAGCTTATTCACGACTCCAAGATTAAAAACCGAGAGTTCCAAGTTGGAGACAAAGTTTTACTCTTTAACTCTCGGTTGAAAATCTTTTCGGGCAAGCTCAAATCTCGTTGGTCCGGCCCATTCACCATTGCCCAAATTTTTCCATACGGTACTCTCGAGCTCGCTCAACCTAATGGACCTAATTTTAAGGTGAATGGCCAACGAGTGAAGTTGTACTTTGGTGAGGACATCTCTCAGGAGATGATTCCATCCCTCACCACGTTCCCCATGAACTAATTTTGGGTTGAGTCAGGCTCGTGACTCGGTTATAAAAAACAAGCGCTCCTCGGGAGGCAACCCGAGTATCTATAATGTTCTATTTTAACCTCCTAAGTGTAGGGGGACCTCTATCGGTGTTTGTATTTGTGTGGTGATGTGATTACAGGGATAAATGCACTCTTGGAACCTTTGAAGAACCGTGCTCCCGTGTTATCCGAAATCCGGTTCTATCTCTCAACTATCGTGATTCAATTTTCTTCATACTCACATTTGAAATTGATCACTTTAGTCGTCTCTTCCTTAACTTGATTTAACCAACGTGCACAATGTCATAAGTGTAGGAGAGCCTTTTCCCACATGCTTAAACATTGAGGACAATGTTTATCTTAAGTGTAGGGGGGACTTCTATCGAAGTTTTAAGTGGACTTTTCCATGAAAATGCCTTCATTTAACCAGAAAATCATATTTTTCAACATTTTTCAAATTTTTTATTAACTTTGGCCATTTAGTGGTGTAGCTAGTTTAGAAGTCTTTGACATATTAGGCCCGTTGCGTTTATTTTGACTCAACCCGAATAGACTTATTCAAGTTTATTCTAGCTAGTATCCTTAACCATGTAGACCTTAATTGGTTTATTAGGCTAAGTATCCACGAGTCTCATTACTTGAGATTTTAAATTGTGGAGGACGAGAAATGATAGAGTCAATTATAAGTCGGTATTCTTGCACAAGCTCACTTGGTGTAATTATTTACCTATTCTCCCATCACTTGCTAATAATTTATCTGCAATAAGTAAGGTCGTACGATTTGAAAAGTTACTTAGCTTCTAGCCCAAGATCGTTTAAAAGTTGCTCGGTAATGATAAGAGTTCATAGCCAAGGCATAACTTATGAAGCGGCGCGAAGATTGGCGAGTCCAAAAAGGCCCTAACAAGGCATGAGGATTCCATTTTATTGCTAAAGATCCAAGGTGATGTGAAAAGCATTATTCCCAAAGTCAATATGAAGGATCAAGACTCACGACGAAAAGCAATCAACTCCCGTAAAGATCATGGAGAAGTCTATCCGAAAAGACCCTAACAAGGTATGAGGATAAATAGATCCAAGTCCGAAAAGGAGGCGGATCGTTGTATCACAAAATCCCAAATAGAGATTGAAGAAATAATCATGAAGTCATGGTCAACAAAGTTGGAGAACCCCTCAAAAGTCTCCAAGTGAAGAAACTTTATTAACGATGAGAAGACCATTATCTCAAGCACGTCTCTCAAGATATGAAGTATGAAGTACATGCCAAATATTGGTCCGAGAAAGGTCTCAAATCGTGAACCGAGTTATGCCAAGATATGAACTTTTTGATATCCCGAGAAGCAGTTTTAAGAGATTTTGTCCTTTAGCTAACTATTGACCAAATCGTCCTACTTTGCTTTCAGCCTAAATAAACTATCGAAATAAGTCCCAAAAATGCATCTTCATGATCATTCTAAGACAAGAATAAAATATAAGAGATACACCTAGGAATAAGCGAGTTTAAGCATATAATTAAGCCATGTGTGTAAGTGTTTGATTTACTAACTTATAATAACAATGATCTCGTTTTTAAGCTTAGTCTGGGAAACGTGAAACTTGAGGGTGATAAATCTTCGTAGCACCAAAGCCCTAATGTAAGTCATTGATTTCTTTGCAAGTTATTTCCATGTAGCTATTTTCAAGTGAAAATGGTTTTATATCCTTTTATTTACTTTAAAGATTTTAATTTCTCGTAGTGCTTAAATTTTTGTTTAGTAGTATTTTAATAAGGCCAAGGTTGATTAATTATGAGAAAAGTGTAAAATTGCTTTATCACTAAGCATTGCACGAGGCATGGCAATGGTTAAGTGTAGGGGATTTGATAGGTGTGTAAACACCCATCCTTTTACCACTTAATTCTGGCTAAAACGAGACCAAAACGCGTATTTAATATCATTTGTTTGGAATTATGCATGGTTTTTGTGTTTATTGTGTTTTCAGAGCCAACCGGATAAATATTGAAGAAAACATGGGATTGCACGGGTTTGAAGGAAGAAAAAGACTCAAGACGAAGTCTATTGTCCAAGAGATGCAAAAGATTTGAAGTCACTGGGCCTATTTGACGATTTATCGAAGAAAAGGATCAAAGATGGAAGATTTACATAAGTCGAAGAAACTCAAGTCTATTAAATGAAGAAATTAAAAGACGAGTTGAATTTATTCGACGACAAATCTCGAATCAGAATCGAAAACGTCAACTTTTCTGAAAAGACGAGAAGACAAGAAGAACGGGAGAAAGCCCACTCACCAACCAAAGGGGACACCTATAAAAGGAATCCCCCTCACACTTTTCATTCAGTTTTTTTAGTTTTTCTTCTCCCCTCTTTTTTCTCCTTTTTTTTCGTAGGTTTCACCAACAACACTAGGGTGTTTGGTGATTTTGATCTTTGTTTTTCAATCTTGTAATTTCATCCTTGTTTTGTGATTGTTAAAACCTTAATCATTCAATATATCAATCTTTCCATTTCATCTTGTTCATCATCATCTTTTATTTCAAGTTCTTAAGTTCTTATTTGGTTGAGTTTTGATTTTAAAAAGTTGTTGAATTTGCGTTTTTATTGATGGGATTTGTTGTTATTGGTTAGTATATCATTTGTGTTTAGTTTTATTTAAGTTTTGATTGAAAACTTGGTGAATTTTTAGCTTAAAATCGATTCCCCTGTTCTTCGGTATAGTACTGTTCTTGAGTATTCCCCATGTTCCGGATGAACATAAAGTTCCGGATGAACATAAAGTTCCGGATGAACAAAAGTTCCGGATGAACAAAAGTTCCGAATGAGTTTCAAATCTTCCGAATAAATTTCCTTTTAATAAAGTTCCGAGTCAATTTCAAAAGTTCCGGATGAACCAAACTTCCGAATGAGTACAAAGTTCTGGATGAACACAAACTTCCGAATGAGTTTCAAAAGTTCCGAATGAGTTTTCTTTTAAAAAGTTTCGAATCAATTCTCAAAAGTTCCGAATCAGTTGATAGTTCCGAATAAACTTCCGACTCAAAGTTCCGGATAAAGTTCCGGATCAATCTTCCGAGTGAACTTCCGAACTAACTTCCGAATCAAAGTTCCGCATGAAGGTTCCGAGTAAAGTTCCGAGTGAAGGTTCCGGATCAACTTCCGAGTGAAAGTTCCGAATCAAGTTCCGAATCAAGGTCAACTTCCGAACCAATTTTCTTTTGAGCAATTTTTAGTCTTACTTACTGTTTCTTTTTGGGCATTTTTAAGTGATACTTCTTACTGTTTCTTCATTTCATATTTATATTTTAATTTTTAAGTTTAATTTTAATTCAAGTTTTATTAATTGTTATTAATTTAATCGCTTTCAATTTAAGTTTTTATTGCATTTAAACCTTTTAGTAGATTAAAAATCCAAACCCCCTATTTGTCACCAAAAACAAACTATTCCACTTAGAACCGAGATCAATTCGAGAGGATATCGAGAGATAATAGAACCCAGTGCAAAAACAAATATCAATTATGTGACCCGATGAATGATTATATGACTCGATGAATGAAATAAAAATGGATTATTATAGTTAGGTTATTAATAAGTGTGAAAACACTTATCCTTTTGCCACTTAATTATAATAATAACCGAGCCAAAACGTGTATTTTATGTCGTAAATGTCGGAATTATGCGTGGTTTATGTTTTTGTTGTGATTTAGGACCAAAATGTGAAAAAGGAAGAAAACATGGGCTTTCACGGACTTTTATCGAAGAAAAAGACAAAAGACGAAGTCAAAAGATCAAGAGTGCAAAAAGAACGGAATTCCAAGGCCTATTCTAAAGATCCTCTCTATAAATACCCTCCTAATGTGTCATTAGTAGGTGTTAGCTAAATTGACAACTTAGCTCTCCACTTAATTTTATGCACTTTCATATTGTCAATTTACATTATTGTCTTTAAATTCTTGTCTTTAATTTCAAGTAAGTTTTAATTTTATTGTTGAATCTTCATTTCTAATCAAGTTTTTAATTAATCTCTCATTCTACCTTTCTTGTTTTGCTTAATCTTTATGCTTATTTGCTTATTGTCATGCTTATTTGATTATTTGTTATGTTTTTATGTGTTTGATTGTGTTGGCTTATTGATTTTATAGGTTATTGTGTGTTTGATTTATATTTAATTAAGTGTTTTTAAAAGTTATTTTATAAAAAGTTGATTTTAAATATTTTTATTATTTAGTGTTTTTAAAAGTTTTTAAATTTTGGTTTATTTAGTTTTTCTTAAAATTTATTTGGTTTAAGTTTTGGTTAGGTGCTTATTAGTTTTTAGCTTATTTTTAGATTTTAGCTTATTTGCATTTTTTATGTTATCCGGGTTTATAAACCCAGTATCCCAGAAAAGGATTTTTTTTTAGTTATTCTGGATAGTGTCTAATTGGTATTCCGGATAGCAAGTATTAGTGGAACCCGGATAAGCTTAAGAATAAAAACCCGGATAGAGAAAAAAAACGTGGATCCCGGATATGCACCAAAATTCATAACCCGGATAGTGGAAAAATTCATTTCCCGGATAAGGAAAAACAAAACCCGGATAACGAAAAGAACACATTCCGTATAAGTATAAAGAATGACATGCATGCTAGCTAACTAGCTTGCATATTTTCCTGCCACTTTTAGCAGCTAGGTTGCTTCTTAAGCAGGGTGCCTGTCTGCTTACTTATTTATTAATATTGTTCCATAATCGTTTAGTTTAATGTGAAAGTTGTTCCGATTTTAATTCTGAAAGTCACGTATTTTTAGTTGTATTTTTAGTTGTATTTTTCGTCAATTTTTAATATTAGTATTTTTTTCGAAAAGTTTTGTGACAATCCGTCAATTTATGGTTTATATTTAATTCTCAAATATTATTTAAAAACATTATTTTAATGTTATATTATGAACTCAATTATTTTTGGGAAGAAATTTGGATTTACGTCATGAGGTAGCATCGACTACGTCTAAACCGGAGGATTCTACGTTACGTGCTTACGTTTACATACAACGTTTTGGTGACAGTCCGACATTTCAGGAAATAAATTTATCCGTGAATATTATTTTGGAATTTTAAATTTGTGTTGGTTCATAAACTCAAAAATTTACGAGAAGAGATTAGGACTTACGATTTTAATTTAACGTCCTTTACGACTAAACCGGAAACCTTAGGATTACGTATTTACGTTTTTGAACTCCGTTTTTGATGAGACAATTTTTATTAGATTCATTTTGTGCCGTTGATTCATAATTTATAAAAACGTTTTTCGTAAAACGACCCGAGGGCACGTAAATCGAGGAAACAAGAATCAAGAAGTACCCGTAAATAATTGGGGATGAGACAAAAACAAGTTTTGCCCCACCCTCACACATGGGACGGCCAAAACTTGACACCACAGCATGTGATGTTGTAGGATTGTAAATCTTGCTTATGTTTCTAGAGAGAGAAAGAGATAGAGAGATGGTGAATTTCACACAAAGCTAGAGAGAGAAAGAAATGTTTACTATGTAAAAAATATGAAACCACACACCCTCTCCATCAAAGGAGAGGGTTTATATATCCAAGCCCTTGTCATGGGCTTGGGCTTACATTTGGGCCGGCCTACACATGTTGTAGGCTAGGCTTGTTCTTGTTTGATAAATAAATAAAGTTAACTAAACTACGAGCTATTACATGGATTATCGTTGGAGTGACCGATCCTTCTTAATACATAAAACGTATTTCCAACAATCTCCCCCTAAGGGAGGTCACTCCAAACAAGGGCGTTACCCGAGTTACAATAATGAAATAAACCTAGCATACTATGCTTGTCTTGAGCTCGTAGTCTTCGTCTTTCTTTTCTTCTTTTCTTTTTCTGGTGAACATGCTGATGTGATCTTTGATATCAATCTTGAGCATTAATCTCTTGCCTTGATCACGTGCATCCATCACTTGTGATCTTCGCCTCTTCGTGACCTCACGTCCCACATACTTACACTTTAGTAATTCTTGAAAGCTTCAGAGTTCGATACAGCGGAAGACTTAACTTTTAGGCTTTCTTGAATTTGATGAGGTATTAAGTGCATAAAGTATAAGCATGCGGGGACGACTTCTTCTTGGATCCCGCAACGCCACCGTCTTCAAATGTCGCAACATAAGTAGACACGAACGAAATGGCTTTGAACATTTCATTCTAATTCGGTAGCATTTTACCTCCGGTCGGTGAAGACCGTTGGACGATATTAGATATCGTACCCGTGACGGATAGTTTCAATTAAGTAACTTCCTGACAGGATTTCGTGGGTAAACCCGTTCTCTTTATTCGACCGTCCAAAGCTGACTGTGAACATAAAGAGTGAATCATTTGGATAAAGATATCCGCATGATTTGAAGCCGTCAATTCATGTTCCTGGAACAAGTGAAATTCAATTAAGAACCGCACCATCGTTGCTTTCCAGTTGTCACGAGCTTGATTCGTATAGAATCTTGCAAGTTACCTACCAAGTGCTGTTTGAGGTTAAAACTAGAAGGATTTCCACTCATCACTGTGAACGCTAAGGTATCACTCTGAGTGTTCTGGCAAGATCACTAAGATATTGCGTAGAGGTCTGGAACGTGTTTAAATTCAGTTAAGAATTAAACAGCTGTTGCTTTCCAGTTATCACAAGTTTGATTCATAAAGAATCGCACAAGTCACCTACCATGAGCTTTTTGATGTTCGCTCAAGAAGGATTTCCATCTTCATTGTAAATACTTTCGTATTACTCGGATGTTTAGGCAAGATCATGAAGATTTTGCGTAGGACTCTTAAGATCTTTCTTACTTTTCACAGTGTGTGAAGAAGCAAGGAAATATGGAAGTGTGTCCTAATGAGATATTTGATGATCTCAAATGGCTCTAGACTCGATCGTGCACTTTGGATTTTAGTGATCGGAGGCAGGAGAGGAGTGCCACCATTTCAATACCAATTTATTCGAAGTGAATAAATCAATAGATAATACGTTGTCTCCGTGTGATTAAAACAAATACCTTTTGAGAGATATCTGAGTTAGCTGGGATGGGTTGTGCATTGCATCACTGGGTCCATGATGTCTGTCTTCAATATCGAGAATCATTAAAATGATCTCAATAGCATACGTGTTGACCCGGTTTCTGCCTAAAGTTGTAAGGATGGCTTCTTTCTTTACACCCTTTATCTTTACAATTCTTTTTCATTCTTCAACCCCTTCAATGCTTACCAATACGTCATAACTAGCACCTTGTTGTGATTGTTCCAGTGCTAACTTAAGTACTTGGTCGGCATTCAGCTACGTTCACAATCTTTCTCCAACTTTCCTAAGGACTACTATTTCTAGCTATGGAATGTCCTTGGGAAGATTCCTCCGGTTCTGGAAGAATCATAGGACTTAACCTATCCTACCATCTTTTTGTCACCACAATCTTCATCGTCGTGAAATAAATGGGTTTCGGGTAAGTATATGTCACCATGAAAATCCATTTTGATATGTAAATCCGTTTTGCTCCCCCTTAACATATGCCACGATATTCGAAAACATTTCGCACATGTCGGGATCAGCCAGCACATTAAGTCAAACCATTTGTGATAATATCCCATATTAAATCACATTTTCTCCCCCATATTAAAAATATTAACCCAATCGATGTTTTTAATATCAATTGATTTAATGAAGTTTTAACAAAGGTTTTGGGAAGAAAAATGCAAGTCCGTTTTATCTTCATGATATCAAACGCATGAGATATGATACCGATTTGTAATATGAGCACATATTCACCATATTAGAATAGAATTGACAAGGTTGGACCTGATAGATGAGAACATCATATGATAAGATCAAATGGTTCTTGTCAGCATATGTTGGTCGCCTCGTCACGTCTGAAGTCATCCCTTTACACCACATATACGATTGGTATTGTAGTCTTGAAACCAACTTGTGAACTTGGCACGTTCAGCATCGAAGATTCTGAATGCTTGACAATTGCTCCCCCTCAATTGTTGACCCGTGTTCTATTGAAAGAGCTGTAGTCATCGGTTGAGTAGTCGCATCGTCGAGTATGTAGATACCAATTGTAGATTGCTATGGTTGTAGAGATGATAGCTTCATAAAAACAAGACTTCTCTTGTTTTAACAAATAAATGCACTGAGGCGTACATAGATTTGTGCTAGACCAAGTTATAAAGTAAACTTGATCCCTTACAAGGTTTTAAAGTAAACCTTGCCCGAGAAAATTAATTCCCGTTGTGAGCCAAAGCTTTCATAAGAAATACTTGACTTTAATGTAAAAACCGGGTTGCAGTCAGAAATAACTACAAGCCATATAGGCATGTTTTATGAAATATTTACAACTTTTGTACGAACTCTATTTATGGCGCCGTGTCAATATTAATCAACATTTCTAAGGCCGTAAATATTATCGTACCAAAAGACATGCCTTTGAAAAATAAAGTAAAAATATTTTTGGATTTTTCTAGATTTTTCAATTTTTATGGTTTTTATATGGTTTTATATTTTTGTATTTTTCTTTTGTGGATAAAAATATAAACAATATATACGGATGATCACCAAGGATACGGAGAATAGTTTTACCAAGACTATTCTTTCGCTTCATCTGCTAGTTCCTTTAGAGTCTCAGGCAAGAAGGTTCTCATTCCTAGCTTGTCGGCCAAAAATTCAATTCGAGCGCGATCTAAAGCCTTCGTGAAAATATCCGCCAATTGATACTCAGATCGGACAAAGTAAAGCTCGTTACTCCATTTTCCACTTGCTCCTTGATGAAATGGTAGCGAATGTCAATATGCTTCGACCGGGAGAATTGAACATTGTTGCAGCATAAGGCAATTGCACTCTTGTTGTCGCAGTACATCGGAATTTTGTTGAAACCTAGACCATAGTCGGTTAATTGCGATCTCATCCAGAGAATTTGAGCACAGCAACCGGACATAGCTATGTATTCTGCTTCCGTACTTGAAATTGCAGCGCTTTTCTGCCTTTTCGATGCCCAACTGATTAGTCGATCTCCTAGTAGTTGCAAAGTTCCACTCGTGCTACGCCTTGTATCTTGACAACCCGCGTGATCCGCATCTGCATATGCCATTAGTGCAATAGAAGAGTCCTTCGAATACCAAAGTCCCCGATTAATGGTTCCTTTAAGATATCGAAAGATCCTTTTAACAGTAGCTAAGTGTAACTCAGTAGGCCTAGTTTGATACCTAGCACACATACATATAGCAAACTGAAGATCAGGTCGACTGGATGTGATATACAGAAGAGTACCGATCATTCCACGATAAAGTGTCGGATCAACGGCAACTCCATATGGATCTGCATCAAGCTTAGTTCGTTCCACCATTGGAGTGTCCACGGGGTCGCAAGATTCCATCTTATACTTCTTAAGCGATTCAAGGGCATACTTGGATTGATTGATAAAGATGCCTCTAGGACTCTGAGATATCTGAAGACCTAATAAGAATGATACCTTGCCCATCATTGACATCTTAAACTCGGAAGACATGAGTGTCCCAAACTCGTCGGATAAGGTTTGGGTCGAGGCTGCAAATATAATATCATCAACATATATTTGTACCATAATCATATCTTTACCTCGTTTCTGAATGAACAGCGTGGGATCCACCTTGCCTTTAGCGAAGCCTTGCGAAATGAGGAATTGTGACAATAGATCATACCATGCACGAGGAGCTTGCTTCAACCCATAGAGAGCCTTCTTAAGCTTGTACACATGATTAGGATAATTAGGATTCACAAAACCATCCGGCTGTTGAACATAGACTTCTTCCTTGATTTCACCATTAAAAAATGCCGTCTTCACATCCATCTGATAGACGATCATATTCATACGGGCTGCATAAGCGAGGAATAGTCTAATAGCTTCCAAACGGCTAACAGGTGCAAAGGATTCCATAAAGTCGACGCCCAATAATTGCTTGTATCCACGAGCTACTAGTCGAGCTTTGTTCTTCAATATTCCGCCTAACTCATCGAGTTTCACCTTGTAAACCCATTTCAAAGTGAGTAACTGCACTTGATCCGGGCATGGGACAAGTTCCCATACTTCAAGACGTATAAATTCGTTAAGTTCTTCTTGCATAGCTTCTATCCAACAGGATTGAGTAAAAGCTTGTTGCCATGTCTTAGGTTCAACTTCAGTGAGAAAAGCATCAAAGTGACAAAACATTGCACTTTCTTGTAGCTAACTTCGTGTGGATACTGGACGATTAGGGTCACCAATAATAGAATCTATAGGATGATCCTTAGTCCACTTGCTGTCATGTTCACGAATCCGTGGATTGGAGTAAACTGTAGAAGGAGCTTCCTCTGAGGTGGACGACCCGGCTTGATTAGGGTCGGGAATAGATACACCAAAGAATGGAAGTTCACGCATTTGAGCGAATTCCAAATCGTGATCATCATCATCCTCTTCATCATCAATAGGCATGACATGGGTAGTTGAAACATGTGTTGGTTGAGAATTACTCGTTGAAGGTATATCTTGACCAATTGTTGGTGCAGATGTATCTGATTGTGCAACGGTTGCTGGAGCGACAACTTCGGTTACCGGAGCTATTACTTCAGGTTCTGGAGCAACAATACTTGGAGGAGTAAAGAATTCATCAAAGAACGGTTGAAACAACGTATCCCATTCCTTCCTAGTAGGTGGTGTAAATGATGTTGAAGTAGGGTTGTTTGGGACAAGACCAGAACTAATATTACTGGGTCCCATTTCATGAAGTGCGGGTTCAGAACTGCTTTGCTCAGAAGCCATTGTTGTCAGCTCATCAAAATCAACATTCATAGTTTCGAGGATCTTGCGAGAGTTACGGTTGTAGATTCGGTATGCCTTCTTTGAGGGTGCGTAACCAATGAAAATACCAATATCAGCCTTTGGTTGAAGTTTTCCCAAATTGTCACCATCATTATTTGGATAGAAAAGAGAACCAAATACATGAAGATATGATAAATCTGGTACTTTTCCATGGAGAAGCTCATAAGGTGTTTTACCATGGCGTTTACGAAATAGTGACCGGTTTTGGGTGTACACTGCTGTAGATACTGCTTCTGCCCATAAAAACAATGGAGCCTTTGCGTAAATTAACATCGTTCGAGCAGCTTCCATAAGTGTGCGATTTCGCCTTTCAACGACACCGTTTTGTTGTGGAGTGCGTGCAACGGATGTTTCATGAGACATGCCAACTTCTTCATAATAATCACGCAAAATTTGATTCACAAATTCGGTTCCATTATCTGTACGAATGCGTCGGACAGTAGTGTTGAGACGCACTTGAATCATCTTGAGAAATCCGATGATGAATTTAGGTGCCTCATTCTTTGCTTTAAGAAATTTCACCCATGTAAACCGAGAGTAATCATCGACAATGACGAGGATGTACTTTTTGCCACTAAGACTTTCAACACGCATTGGCCCACAAAGATCTATATGCAAAAGATAAAGTTTCTCTTTGTTGGTGTCTTCCGTCTTGGGTTTGTAAGATTTCTTAGTGCTTTTCCCCATTGTACACGCGGAACACAAATGATCCTTGTGAAATGAAAGTTTAGGAAGACCACGAACAAGTTCGTTTTTCGCCAAGTGATTAATAGCGTCAAAGTTAAGATGAGATAACCGTCGATGCCATAACCAAGACTTAGTCTTCGATGCTTTGGAGAGAAGACATACGGGAGAAGCGGCCATCATGTCTTGTAGAGACAAAGTATACAAATTATTCCCTCGAGTACCTTTCAGTAAATCAACCCCTTCCAAATTACGAATGAAGCAGGTATGCTCTCGAAAAGCAACTTCTAGGTTTGCATCACAAAATTGTCCCACAGAAAATAAGTTGTGACCAAGACCTTCTACGTAATACACTCTTGAAATTATAACATTCCCAATATGATATTCACCATAACCCATTATCTTTGCAATATGATCATTTCCAAATCTAACCGTACCAAGAAACTTGCTGACGAAATGTCTGAGCTGAGAGCGATCTCCGGTCATATGCTTGGAGCAACCAGAGTCCAAATACCAGAGAACAATTTGGACCACCTGTTTTCAATAACAACAGTAGACAATGCATTGGAAACTATTGGTTCCGGAGTGTTAGCAGATACAGATATAGAATTATCAGAATTGCTAACATTTTTGAGACCCTTAGATTTCCTGCGTTTTCTAATGTGAGTTTTAGCACTAACAGGTTTTACTGTTCCAACTTTCTTAGGTTTTGGATTATTCGCGGGCACTACAGTGGGAGTAGACCTATTTAAAGGGCACTTGGTTCCTACAGTAGTGTCAGTGTTCCTAATTAAAGGACACGCGTGTGTTTTGGTAGCCTTGGTACTCCTAGTTAAAGGGCACGCTTTCTTCACTTCAGTGGGAGTAATCCTAGTTAAAGGGCACATATTTCCTACTATAGTGAAAGTTCTACCAGTGGGACGCCACATCCAGCCAACTTGGGTTAACACTTTCACAGTCGGTTTCCATTCTAATCCATTTTTTCGGGCATACATCTCATTCACATGGTCAATAAGGCAAGAATCATGACGACTAGAAAACATACATTCATTGCAATTCCAACATTTCAAATTTGAATTCACAGTAGGCTTAGAACGCTACACAACCGCAGAGCCTTTAGGTTTAGCTACATGATTCTTTTTATTCAAAACAGAAATAACATTCCTAGGATGGGCTTCTACTTTCTTCTTCACTTGACTACTAGATGGGGGCAAGATCCTATCATTCTTCTTGTTTCTCTTAAGCTTAGATCTTTGAGCCTTAGTAGTGGTGCTTACTCCTGTAGAAGGCAACACGGGAATATTAGAAGCTGGTTTTGATTCCGCCTTATCTTTAGTGACCAATGTTTGAGAAGGTTTAGTCCTAGGGCCCTTGTTAAGTGGTGTGACGGCTATTAGGTTCCTTTTGATTGCACTAGAGGACGAAGCTAAGATAGTGGTTGCGTTATCCACAACATTCTTACCTTTTAGAGTACGAAGTGTTTCCTTTAACTCAGCCAAGACCATATTTTTATCACAAATTTGTTCCCTCAAATCAGATATTTCCACCGACTTTCGATTCAATTGTTCAATCAATGATTGATTCTGTGCAGTGGTATCAACACATGTGGGTTGTACTGAATCGAAGAGTCGTGTATTTTTCTGTTTTAAGTTATCAACTTTGGACAAAATCTTGGAAACTCGATTATCTAGATCAAGTCTAAAATTCTCAGCGGCCTCAAGTACGTTCACACAGTTAAGCTCCTTAGATTTCTCTATTTCTATCGGCAAAGAGTTAGCAACTTTGTCACTTGGCTGACGCTGTTTTGATTGTAAATTCAATCGAAAATTCTTTTCAAAATTTGCATCATCGATATTAACACCTTCGAATGACGTTTCAAAGATTTCTTGAATAAATTATTGCTTGCATTCAAGCGAAATACAATGTGTTTGAATCTCATCAAAACGTTTTGAAAGCGAAGAATATGAATCTTGAAGCTTTAAAAGTTCAGCGTCAGATTCGTGACAAGTACTATCTACCACATTATCCACAGATTCAACATTATGCACAGTAGAATCATTATCAACACATTTATTCACACAGACGGAAACTATATCATGAGACATCACTTGCTTCAGAAGCTGATCATTTTGGCGTGAAACTCGTTCTATTTCAAGTAAACTATTTTCATAAGCATCATCCATTTCATTGAAAACATGTTTAACTTCTTCTATTTCCAAATACAAATCTTGATCAAGATTACTAAGACAAGCTTTAACATTCTTTACAAACGAAATAATTTCGTCTCGGAACGCAGCTCTAGTGTGCTCAAAATTCCATTCACCTTCCGTTATGGCCGAAGCCGTCGTACGTTCCAAAATGACCTTGTCAAAATCGGCTAAGTATTGGTGTACCGCATTTAAGTTAACGGACGGCTTACTTACCGGTGGAATTAACTTCGTTAAATCCTTTTTGACGAGTGTAGGAGACGTACTAGGAAGGTTTTCATTTGACAAACTTTGGGGCACAAGAACTGTCAATTCAGCTAATTCCTTTTGTAAGCGAATGCGGGTCTTTTTAGAAAATTGATCTTTGTTATGTTGATCATAATCAATTTTATGGAATTTTGAAAGCATTTTAGAATGAGTTTCATCCGCAAGTGACTGTGTCGCGTAAGAACTACGAACAAAAGGTGCTTCTTTGGATTTGCCAATTATAGTCATATCATAAAGACCGGGAATATATTCCTGAGCTTGTTTTGCATAACCGGGATTAGGTGGTAAATCTTGAAGACGCTTAAGTTCAAAGTCTTTAAATGATTTAGTTAAAAGATGAACCTTTTCTGTGGAAGCGTATTGTTTTAAAAGCTGTTGTTCTTTGAATTTAAGAAGTTTGGTAGCATTAATTTCCGATTCAAACTTTTTAGACTCGAGAGTTTCGAAATCCATTTTAAGTTTCTGAAAATCATTGACAACCGACTCTTTTGCTTTTAATTCATTGGAAAGATTAGCTTTTAATGATTCTATTTCTTTCAAGTGTTCAATCTTTTCAAAACGAAATTGGTCAAATTCAGAACATGTTATTTTTTCTTCTTGAGGGACCATTTCAAAAGTTTTGACCTTTTCTTTATGCAACGCAAGCTCAGCAGTTAGGGTGGAATTCGTATCTACGGATTGTCTGAGGGCCATATGCATTTGATCAATAATATGTTTAGGTACCATGACCAAATCATGTTGAGCATAAGATTCCATACCCGTCGTAGCATTTGGTTGAGGTTCACTCAAATGTGTTGGATTGGGTACCACATCATTTGAGTTACTAGTCCCCGAATGCTGTTCGAGGTTGTCATTTTCATGCCCAACTTGATGTTGGTTATCATCAATATTATTAGATGTGGTTGGTACCTCACTGATGACATCAGAACCGTAGTGAGAGAGATTAGCAACGAGAGCAGCTTGGGCAGTGTGAATGTCATCACAATCCGAATCGTATGCATCAAGATCGTCCGCTTGATAAGCTGCATTAGAAGTAGAAACGACTGCAATGCCTTCAGTATTTGCTGCCCCAGGGTCTGCAAGAAATGCTAACTCCTCTGTATCCAAAATCTTCCCCTTAGACTGAGCATCAACCAAATACATCTTCTCACGAAACCATGCATCATCCCTCCTCCTTTTCGGCTGAGTGCATTCCCTAGCCATATGACCTTGTCCTCGGCAATTGTAAACTCTTTGATTTATTTATCGTTCCATTTTTAAAACAAACCAATATGTTGTTTTAACTTATCTTTTGGTAACGATTACTTGGGACTACGCTACTCTGACAAATGTTTTAGGAACGATAAATCTAAAACGTCTCTTTTTGAGTCGTTCTTTATAAATTATGTGTTGTAGTATCATTGTTTAGCACCCAAAGATGTATTCCGCTGCGTGTAAATTTGGGGGTGTTAAAGATTGGTACCAGAGCCATGAGTTATAGAGAACTAGGTCTTTTTCTAAAAACCTAAACTATAACTGTCGGTTTTTTTTTTATTTTTCAAAGAGTCGGTGCACATGATTTCGCGTGACTTCAGGTTCAAGCTACTTCTGAGATTTCAATTTTAGTATACGTTATTAAGTATACCTTATTGCCAAGTATTTATAAATAAATACTATGATCCATTTACGGATATATATTTATATCTAGGATCCCTTTAATCGATATATATATATTTATGTCGTTAAACTTTTCGATAAAAGTTTATCATTTATTAATGATTAACTTAAATAAATACATTGAATTTTCAAGATCTTTCTGTATTTATTTTTGAAGTATTTAAATTGCTTTTATTGCAAATTTTATATTATGACCTTACATACCTTCATCTGCGCACGTTACTTTCATTGTTTAACCCTTTGTGATATCTATATAGATATCCAAATCGTCTTTCGGCTGTTTGTGCTTGGACGTCTTGAAACGTAGTGTCTAGACCATTGTGTAGCTCAATGTGTCCTTGGAATAGACTAACCGCTATCGTGTGAGTCACACATTTTGAAACATTTCCTATAATCGTTTTGAATAATATCATGGTTTTCATAATATTTTGTTGATTTTTATCACCGTTTTATACGACATGTGAAGATTTAATTCGTTGACATTTATATGTATCGACTCCGAAGTGTATTGTTCACTTATATCTTGGTAACGTCATTCACCGTTTTGCTTCCTAAATCTCGTGTTGAATACCTTGAAGCATTTTCTGTCATTCATCATGCTATATTTTATTTGATGCTCATTACGAGATTTATTTTTCGTTGTTGTGAAATTCACAAGACATGTGTGTATATATGTATATATTTTGAGTCGTTAAAAAGTGTCGAAAAATACATTTTATGTAGAAACTGCAGGGGCAGTATAAACAGGTCACAACTTAAAAGTAAAACATGCTTTTTTTTTAAAAAAAAAAGTCAAACCTGCACAGAACTTGCAGGGGTATTTTGGTCATTTTACATTGGTTTTCAGGTCTCGGGTAAAACTAGAAAGTCGTCTGAAACGTCGTTTTGCATCAAAATGCTTTAAACTCCGAGTCTTGGAGATGTCGTTTATCGGGTCAATTAATCGGCTCATATTTAAAAGTTAAATCTGATAGAAAATTCAGAACATGAGTTTTAAATGTTTCTAAGTTGTTTTGATTTCATTTGAGATCGTAAAATTTTAACAAATATTATTTTACAACTAACGAATACTAGTTGCATGTGAAAATGTTTAAAAATAGAAACAGTACAGGATTAGCAATTACCGGATTAATGGTGTAATTTAAAAACGAATAACATACTTTCTTAAAAGCATGTTGTGTCGAGTATCTTACAAAGAATACACATGTGGATTGTTTTATTCTATTTATATATATGACTCATTTGTCATTCGATGTTGTTCTATTTTTATTTTCTTCTGACCTTCCACTGATTTGGGTTGAGTTTTGAAGTTTTGTCTTCACATTCTTCGTCGATATTTTATCACATGTCTCATGGCATTTTCGTCTAAACCTTATAATCTTTTGAAACCTTATTAATTCGTGAAGATTTCATTGGTTGTTTTATGAGCTACTATTTGCCACTTTTTGCAAAACTTTGACTACTTTATACGTTGTCATAATGTCATGTTATAAATAAATCTGATATTGTTTTACGATTATTTTCACCAATTGTTTTTACTTTGGTCTTAATACTTTTCGTAACATTAAAAGTTGCTTAGTGATTATCTCACGAATTACTTGTATCGTATAAATTTTTAAACTATTTTTAAATTCCATTTTACAAATGGCATGGTTTATATATAAACATAAGAAACGTAATACTTTTCGACGAAACTGAGCACTGTATTGCTATTTCTAAATTATACATGGCCTGATCACCTATGTCTAATTTAGAAGGAGCCATGCTAGGCTGAATAGTAGTCACCTTAAAAATCTTGATAATAAATAACTTTTTACTTGTATTTATGATAAAGATAAATAAAATGGAATAAAGTGAAAAGAAGTTTTGAAAACCTTTATATTTTATGCAAGTAGCGCAATTTCTATGCATCCGCATACGTTTTCTTACCTTTTGTTAAACGAATTACGCGCTTACGAATACGTTTTTACTCGACGATCGTTTTTTTCTACTTGTTACTTCATTTTGTCATATAACTGATTTCTTTTTACCGTTCGTTTAATTACTGACTGTTGATAAAAGACTAGAAAGTCTCGATGTTTTATCCTTCCTTCTCGTCCAATCTTCTTTATGCGACTGGGTAGATCTTTGGAATGTCTCCGCACGTGAATAATGAATTATCACTAGAGTGATTTCCGTATATCCAGGATGACGTCTGTCACTCTCGTTTGTCTCGAAATCCACTCTTGTGAACCGTGCTTTGACTTCTCCCTTTTAAACACTAACATCGTTCGTTTGATTTGTTTTACTTACAAGTGATTATTAGGAATTTCCTTTTATTAAAATTTTTGTATGGATCTTATTTCCGATCGTGTAACGACCACCGCTAAGTTAACGAGCTGATATTGGTGAACCATCGACCGCACCAACCAAATTTGACAACTTGTTTAATCTATTATTTCTTATCGTCTTACCATCAACGCCTTTATTTTATTATTCTCTTTAAGAATTCATACGACATTTGCTTCGTTCTCTTTTGTACCATTGATTTCGTATTAATTGTTGACTATTATTTTCATTCGTATTCGTTTGTTATCTTGTCACATTTCGAAACCCGAATATATCCCATGTTATTTTGAAATAATAAACACCTTTATGTATTTCTACAAAGTATTATAAATTTTTTATGGAACTTTTATACATTTAACAATGATTTTTAATTATCGAATTAACCATTACATGTAAAAGGTTTAATTTATACATCATATTTTGTATAACTAAAACTAATGTTTAAATTGAAATTATGTTTTTATCTTTTGAAGTAATTGACTTATCATACTTTACTTTTAATGTAATGAAATTGCCAATTTAATTTATATTCCTAATAGTGATTCAATTTAGAAATTATATTTTCTAATTGTAACCATCAATACGAGTTTAATTAATAAATTCATGTCAATCTTTCAAAGTTTCTTAAGACAACCAAAATAAATTATGAAGCTATTTAACTTCTATTTTTAATATATCATCTTTATCAAGAAAGTACCTCAATTGAGTTTTAAGGTAATACCAAATCCGGGATGGATAATTGTGACAAATGTTATTTTAATGATAATGTATAATTTATTCTTCGCTCTCATTTTTCTAGTATTGTGATTTATTATGTTTTACGGTTACGTGAGTCGAGATCCCTCGTCGATCGTCAACCTTAAATCATATTACCACATCTTGTCTGTTTATGCGTTTACTAAATTCATTTTTATCTCGTTTTGTTCCTCGTATTGAAGATTACTATTTTATTCTGAGTTTAAAATGAATCTCGGGAAGCAGTGTATAAGAAGAAACGATAAGTGTCACCAGGATTTATGCGTGTACTCGTGGAATGATTGAGGACCGAATCTCTTAATGAATGGAGTTAATAATTTCGTTACGACCTCGAGGATTATGTTGAAGCCGACACCACAAGTGGTTATTATCAAGGGTTCGTTCAAGGTTTTCTCGATGATTAACGATGGAAATCTATACTTGATGTTATTGTTCGACCTTTTATTTTTATTTACTTATGTGGTGTGTGATCTAGTCAAATGATCGTAAGTTGTGAGAACTTGAGACGGCATCATCCGATGACGTCCGATCATGTAGAACACATATTATGTAATATCTTTTTGACTTTCAACGACGATATTTATTAAAACTTTAATGCGCGTTGCCGAAAGTGAGATGGTGTCTTTGTATTATCTTTTGAAGTAGGGACCCGCGTGTGAGCACCCTCCGATGCCGAAAATGTTTTTCTTGTTAATTCTTTTTGATGTGTGTCCATGGTTATCCGGCCAGTTCCTATCCTTTAAATTGCAACATTCTTTTTAACTGGACTTACCCGAAAATCCTGTCACCTATTCTTGTCGTCGAATGAGCTTCGTGTGATTCATAAAATTTTCATGTGTCGAACTTGACGGGTGACTGGTGGATAAGGATTTATTTATTCCTTTATGGTGAGATACAACTTGACGACAAGTTGCGTTTTGTAAAAGAACCAGTGGAGATCGTGGATCGAGATTCACGTAGGAACGTGAAGACTTCTTTATAAGGAATGTCGTCATCCTTCCGGGTAGTGAACAACTCGTGTATGAGGCGAGTTGAGCGCCGGGACGTCGCTCCCTTAAGGTGGTGAGGATGTAAAACCCGTAAAAATAAGGTCATAATTTAATTCTATTTTCAATTATTTGAAGTATTTTATAACGTTAAATATTATTATGTTTAACGGTTTAAGTTGAAACCGATATTAAATATTTTATTTTACTATTTTGACGAGCAACGAGGACTACTAGTGATCGCGATACCGACGGATGCCCCCAAATTTATATTTTATTATCAATCGTTTTGATATTTAATATTTTCGACGATGTCGTTTTAATTACGTATCGAGTCATTATATTATTATTTTTCGTGTGCGTTTAAACTTTTAAGTATTTTTACGAAACCCGAGTCCCATAAATATTTTTAAAATTGACTTTTAGTCATTTCCCGCTTTTTAACTAATATTTACATTTTGGACCAAAACTATCACAAATTGGCAAAAATTACCCTAACTCCACACTATACCTAACATCTCCAATACCACATTCCATTTAATAAATTCATTTAACAAAAAACACAACCAACTTTCTCTTCACCCTTGTTTTTAGCCATCCACCATTAACAACACAAACACCATGATCAAATTTTTTCTAGCTTGATCCAAGAGAAACCAAGCAAAGTCCCATCCTCCATTTTCAAAGGGCTACAATTTGGTATAAAATTTTCATACATGCAACCATATAAATTTTTCAAGAAAAGTTGGTTATGTTTGATCCAAATTTGTTGTATGCATGTGTTAGTAGTGATGATCAAAAGATTTTCATGCTATGTTTTTGTTAAAAAGTTGATTTTTAATTTTTGGGTTTTTGTTTTTGATGATGATGCGAGTGTTAGGAATGGTTTATGATGATATTAGGGGTGTAGGATGATGAGAAAAGTTGTTGGAATTGATCAAAAACATGATTTTGTAAGAGGTTTTAATGGTCAATTTTGGGCAGTAGGTAAACTGAAAAATCCGAATTCGTATGTTTTGAAAATGACTTAACTTATAGCCTCGGGTTGTAGATAATTTCCTTAGCTTTGATTTGATATAAGGTAGAGCTTCTAGCTCAAAACGAGCGCGAAGTTATGATGTTTTGAATGATCGTGTACCGGGAGACGAGTGTCGACACAATCCGAAAATTGTTGTCGATATTTGGATCGAATCTCGGGGACTATAAAATGAGTTTCAAAATGATTCAAGGGCTGTTCTCAGGCTCCAAGTTGAGAATTTTGAGTCTATTTTTAGAATCAAGTGGCGGTTTTACAAATGGAGTTGTTTAGAATGGTCAAAATGGTTTCGTAAGTCAAGGTCGCTAAACTGTCCGGATTTTGTGATTCAAAGATGAGTCGGGCAGGGAACTTTAGAAGTAAAATCTTTTAATGGGCTTTTGGGAGGACTTTCTATATATAGTAAGTAAGTTCTCTAAGTAGTATCATAAAAATTTGATATGTTTAAGTATGGGAAAACGGCTTGGACATTCGGTATGTTCCGGCAGATTTTTATTAAAGGCATATAATAATAAAATGAATATATAGGAGTCTAAAATAGAACCACTTGCATCGTTTTCTCTCGAGTTGTCGCGATTTTATACTTGAGTTTGATTTTATTAAGTATCATTTATTTCTCGAGTCTATTATTAATGTACGCACCTTATTTGCTAGGTTGCGGTTGTCGTGTTTTTCGGGCATCTACTATCGTCGGCAATCGTCTTCAACTACTATAAGTACTAAGGTGAGTCTATAGCCTCGTTTGCGCAATTATATGTTTTTAAAACCCGCGAGGGGGAATACATGTTTTTTTTTTTTAACTTAGAACACAAGATTTTTATGGTATGCTTGTCCCTCTATGAATGGACCCGTGGTTGCCTTTAAATTGCATTAAGTGATTGCCTTAGTTAAAGCCTCAATTACGAACCGTTAATTAACCTATGATGGGTTAACCGCTAGTACAATTAATAGATCTATGGGGGAAGCCGCCCCGGTTCAGTTTTTGTGGACTTGTCATAGAAGCTTAGGCCCGACCTCCACACTGTTTGAACATATTGTATTGAGAAGTTAGGTATACGGCAATGTACCAATAATCTGGAGGTAACCGACAATTAATAAATCTCTCGTCTTATTAGACTGATATGGGAGTGTCTAAGGGCTCGGTTCCATGAGCTTATTGCAATTTATGCTATATACAATTATCATTGTTGATGCAAATTATTATTTGATGCTTATAAGCATGCCACAAACTTATAATCTTTGCTTGTGTTCAAATTGATTTCATAAACCTATAGATTCACTGGGCATTTTTGCTGATTGTTTTACTCACATGTATTTCAGGTAATCAAGAAGTGGAAGCTTGGAGGTCACGGGAATGAAGTTGTGCACTGCTGTCGTTGTTCAAACTCTTTGATTTATTTATCGTTCCATTTTTAAAACAAACCAATATGTTGTTTTAACTTATCTTTTGGTAACGATTACTTGGGACTACGCTACTCTGACAAATGTTTTAGGAACGATAAATCTAAAACGTCTCTTTTTGAGTCGTTCTTTATAAATTATGTGTTGTAGTATCATTGTTTAGCACCCAAAGATGTATTCCGCTGCGTGTAAATTTGGGGGTGTTAAAGAAAGTTTTATAAGTTATAAAAACTATATACTAAGTTTTACGTCTTTTTGGCTAAAACCGAAAGATTAACGTTTTTGTTAAATAAAACTTAGACGGTTGGACCCGTCTAATGTAAACTTTTATAAACTCACATACTGATATTGATGTAGTGTTTTTACTACCCTTTAGGAAAAGAGCAATAAAATAGGGTAAGCGTGCACGACGATTTAGGAAAACCGTGTGTGAATGACCCTAAAAGTGAGTTCGTTCTCTCGAGGAGGCACGTGTGTTGTGTAATGAATTGATTGATTATGTTTTTGATTATTAATGAGAAGAAGAGAAAAGAAAATGACGAAGACGAAAAAAAATATAAAAATAAGGCGAAAACACTACTAGAAAGTTACGACGTAGAAACGTAGAAAGTGCAAAATTTAAAATTTTAACCTAAAAATTCCTAAAAATTACTAAAAATCCACAATAAAATTCTAAGAGTTTACAAAAAATCCAAACTTGCCAAAACCTTTTAATTAATTTAATAATGACTTTTTAATGCTAATTAAAGCCCTAAAAATCTCTTTTAAATATTAAAAAGCCCTAAACAAGATTTAATAGTTTGTAAACCACAAAAATGACCTAATTAAACTAAAAACTATTTTTACAAATTTTAAAACCAATTTAAACTATTTTTAAACACTAAAAAACTATTAAAAACTATTAAATCTTAAATTAATTCTAAAAATTAATTGAAAAGCCTAAAAATTAATTGGAAAATGAAAAAGGTCCTATTTTAATGTCTATAATCTAGGAAAAATGAAAAAAAGTTAAAAATAAAACTTTTTATTTTTATGAATAAAATAATATTAAAATAATCTAAAATATTAAAAGTTCTTAAATAAATTCTAAAAAATTCTCAAAAATCCTAAATATTCTAACTAAGAAGAAAATGTAAATTAAAGTTCCTAAAACCTTTTAGTTAATTTTATATTAATTTTTAAAGTTGTCTAAAAACCCTAAAATTAAATAAAATTAAAAATTAAAGATTTTGAAAACTTTTTGATATGTAAACCTCAAAAATATAAATTAAAACCTAAAAACTATTTTTTTGTATTTTTTATTACTGTTTACTATTTTTTAATGACTTTCTAAATTTAAAACTAAAAATAATCCTAAAAATTAATTAAATAATAGGAAAAATAAAACTTTTAGCCAGAAAATTACTATATACTAATTCTAATCTATGAAAAATAAAATAGTGCCAAATGGCTTAATAAATAAGCTGGAATAAAAGAAATAAGCTACGGCTAGCTTATGAAAAGTCAAAAGAAGAAAGGGTTAAATACCCTTTGTTTTCAACCTATAACAGAAAAACACATCTAGATCAACGGTAGAGCCCTTTACTCCTCCTTCGAGAGGTCGAGGGTTCGAGCCCGTTGCGGGTGATGTTTTGCAATTTTTTTCTTTTTTTATTTTTTTAACTTTCCAAATCAAACTGTGACCCTTGTATAACTTTTAACACAATCCAATACTTTTTTTTTATGAAGATTGAACCAAGTTTGAAGATCAAAACGTGGCCAGGTTCCAATTGAACAAAAGCAGTTGCTTGTGTTCTTGTGTGAGGATTAAGCCAAGAGGTCTTGACTGTGGATTGCTTTGGTGTTGTTTTCTTGGGACAAAGGCACCCTTGTGCTCTTTGAAGCACAAGGAGTCAAGAACTAGTAGCAAATAAACACTTAACACACAAGGATGTTCAAAACCAAGCACACAAGGGCAAATCAAGTTGCTGTGATAATTTCTAAGGTCTGGTGGTTTTATATGCAGATTACTTGCACCCTAGTGACTTTTAAATGCTCAAATTTAGCATACAAACTTACCAAGCAATACTCAAGCAATCTCAACTCTTAGAACACCTTATCACTTAGAAGAATTACAAGATCAAGCACAAAAATCCCATAAAAATGAGCAGAAAGTGACTTATGCAGATTTTCAACTTCTTTTCTTTTTTAAACACACAAATAGGCTACAAACTTGTTTCAAACTTACTACCTACTGACACCCTGACTATACCAACCTTATTCAACTGCTCTAACACCTATTTAAAACACAAATCAAATCCTTTACCCTGCTAAAACATGTATCCAAACACCCCTTTATATTTTGTTTTCCAATTTTTTCAAACAAAAACCTTTTAAAATACAATCAAACTGATTCACAAGGCTTTTAACATGCATACAATCATAAAAGAACTCAACTTCAACAGATTAAACACTTTATAACAACTTAGCATTCAAAATCACAAATCTCATTCAAATCACTTTTTCTGAAAATAAAAAGTTAAAGACTTCTTACCCAAGGGATTTACATCCAAATCCCTTGTGGATAGTTAATCCACCTCCCAATACACCCGGGTGTATGCTGAACTAAATCAACCAAGTACTTAAACTTGCCAAAGAAAAATCAAAAGGAAAGCACAAGTGTAATATCCAATATTCTGTTTATACTTTCTTTCTTAAAACCTTTCACAAAAATCTTCCAAACCTTAAAACAAACGTTTAGAAAAAACTTCTAATCTCCAAAATTCCAAAACCTCAGTCCACTTTCACTTCTTGAAAGTTTGGAATCATGAAAATTAAAAACACCTTTTTGAAAACTTGAAAACTCAAAATCTTTCACAATTTAAATGGAACTCAGTTTTTAGCATTTAACACAATACACAACTTTTTAACTCAATAAAAGGAATTATAATTGTAAAAACAAATACCAAACTTTATTAATTAAAAAAGGAATTACAAGGTTTTTGGCTAAAAACTGGAACAAGGGCTCAAGCACATTCTGCTGGCTCCTTAAATACTAGTGGATAGAACATTCTAGTCTAGGAATAAAAAATTAATAAACTTAAAACCCTAATAGATGGATTTCCAGAAAAGCCCCTTTGAAGTCTTGTGATTCTTGGTCAAAACTGAATACATGTGATGCCAGTGATGTTTGAACGAATCCTGGACGTTAAAAACTCCTTGGGGACCAAGGGGAGTGATCCTAGTTGCTAAATTGGTCGGGTGTGGGTTTTGGTGCGAAAGAGATGTTGCAGGGGAAGCTTGGGGAGGGGTCCACAATGCATGTGGGCTTGTTGAGTGAGGTGGGATAGGTTTAGGGGATGGTTAATACGTGAACTGGAGGTATTTAGCCAAAACCCCCCTAAATTGAGGTTGATTTGAGCTGGGGATTTTTAGGGTTCTAGGGGATGATTAGCCCTGTTTAATCCAAATTGGGTTTAAATGTTTTTTAAAAAACTGTTAAGGAGGGAAAGGGTGGGATTAAGTGGGTTTAGTTGACTGTTTGACCACGTTTAATAGTAAACCGGGTATAGGGATATTGGGCTAATGGGTAGGGTCGGTTTTGTGGGTGGGTGGTGGGTAAATGGGTGGGTAGGGCTGAGGTGTCACAAGCTGAGTGGGTGGGTTTGTTTGGGCAGTTGGCAAATTTGGTCCCCAAGTTTTTCTTTTCTCTTCACTTTGTAAATAAAGGTTATCAGCTCCCAAATTGCCTTTGTCAACTTTGCACAAGTTGTCAAAAATGGCACAATCAATTCCAAAACTTTTCCAAGGGTCTCTTTTGTATTTTCTTCAAACTTAAGGGACTGGTCTTGTAATATCTTCAAATATAAAGGATTATACTTGTACAATTGACATTTGGAGGGTCAAATGTGACAAGTTCTTCAAATATGAGGGGCCATTCTTGCCAATCTTCAATTCTTCAAGGGTCATTTTGCAAAATCCAAACTTGGGCCCGGTTCATTGTGCGACTTCGTTTCCCATGTTCGTTTTTGATTGATTCTTGTGTTCTTTTGCCAATTCCTCAATATCCGTACCTAAAAATACACAAGTAACAAACACGAGCATATTTGGTCTATTTTATGATATTTTATGCAATTTAAGGTCGTTTTGGACGATGAGACCATGTATAAAAGCAGTCTCATCACTCCCCCATACTAAACCATTGCCGTGCCCTCACGCAATGCTAGAATAAAGTATCAAAGCATCTCCAAAATTTAATTTTATTCACTTTATTGAAATGATAACTAGCTACACTACACTATTACTACTAATTGTGTTATAGACATAATGTATGATTTTCATCGCAAAATGGGACGTTCAGGTTCATAGAATAAGAACACGTGAATGCTTCGTTAGAAATAATTTCGTCGTCCTCGATTTTCACCTTAATTCCATGCCAAGCGTGCAACGAGATCATTGTCATTATAAGTTAGTAATGCTAACACTACTCATATGCCCTAATCACGTACTTATTCTCCCATTATTCCTAAGTTGTATCTCTTATATTTTATTATGTCTTAATGATCACGAGGATGCATCATTGACTTATGCGATAATAGAGATTTAGGTCTAAAAATAGAGTCCTAACGGTGTAACTAAGACCATCAAATCAATAACCCCTCCTAATAGACGACGATGTCAAAAAATTAAGTTGACAAGAAGGATCGATAAACACGGTTTTATAACGGTTTTGAACATGAGACTTATTACCAAGACTTTTATACGCCCCCTAACGGAAGGGCCTTATTATCTTTGGTTTACCTCCATCTTTTATTCAACTTCGCCATGAAGCTTTTATTATGACTTCGGTCTTGCCTTGCCTTTTATTATCCGCCATCATCGGTGGTTTTATTAGCCAAAGACGTATATCCTCACGCTAAAGCGAATTTTGGATCTTTAAAGCTTCGAAGATTAAGGCTTGATTCACTTTCAGTTTTGCATAGATTTTAGGCCTTGTGGGGCTTCAAATTGTTTGCTTGATTTAGGTGAGCAATTGGAATCTTATTATTGGGTGAAGCTTTCGATTATTAGGGTGCCAATACTTCAAAACCGTGACGCTGGCGATACCTTAATGTCTTCCCAATTTAATTACACGGAAGCTACTAGAAAAGACTAGAAACCCAACAATCAAAACTAAACCGCTAAGTCAATATTTATTAAGCAAAAAATATTTACAAGCGAAGGGAGAATAAGCAAACAACGAGAACACATGAGTTTTTGAAAGAATACGAGTACTCTACGTTTAGCATAGTAACTTATAATTAACTTTATCATTTCTCGTCCTCATTTAAGAGACTTAGCCTAATATAAGTTAAGGAATCAAAGCTAAGTGCTCAACACGCACGGTCAAGTCAAAAATTACTCTTATTCTCGCCATCGGAAAATCTACATTCGTGTCTTCAAACACTTATAAAACATGAGAAAAATTTTAAAATTTGGCCATTTTTAGCCTTATTTTGCAACAAAAACGATGAACAAAACGATAAACTTTGGAAAGCGTGAAGGTTTGGCAAGGCAAGTATCTATTCACTCCCCCATACTAAAGTTAAACATTGTCCTCAATGTTTCGAGTCTAGGGGTGCAAACACCCCCATACTAGAGACGTAGTCGAATTCCTAATCTAGCATGGAAAGGGTGTAACCAATAAGTTATAGCCGTTTTATGAAGTGTGCTAAAAACCTAAGGTTAGAACATAAAAGGATATATCATATGTGGATATTGGGAAAGGCCTCCAAAGCAAACGATCGAGTGCTCCCATGAAACGAACATGAGAGGATCCAATCGTGAAGATGATAATCTAAAAACCACAATTCACAAACAACCACGAAACAAAGGTTGGAAGGGCACAAATCCCCTCACATTAACTACATTAGAAAGCAATAATATGTACATGGATAAGCATGGGTCTCCCCCACGAGGCACCTTGTTTTTGATAACCGAGTCAAAAGCTCGACTCGAATCCCCATAAATATGATCATTTAGGGATAATCAAGGTTCGGTCATATTTTTGGTGGGGCTTACATGATAAACAAGGCCCAAAAGCACGTGAAGTACTTTAAAAATCCGATAAACGTATACCGGGGTCAAAGATAGCGTCTTCGTTTTCGGATGAAAGACGAGACAACACAACTCCAACACAAATCCCAATGGGATAGAAGAAAATAGGAGAGAAGAAATAGAAGGGTGGGACAATGGGTAAGGCAAAACATTGAGCTACTCGAGGTAGACTCGCACCAATCAAATGAAAAGATTTTCCATTTATTGCATCGGTAGAAGACCGAGATTTCCCTATATAAGCAATTCCAGGATCAAATATCTCGTCCTTGGTGGAGAAAGGGGAGGGAACATAAGGGGATTCCCCCATACTAAGTCCACACAAAGCATCGTCAAAAGGAGAAGACGAGCTTGTAGTACTCAATACACGCGGTGATGACGGAGTTAGAATTGTAGAAAAATCTTTTAAATTAAATTCAAAATCTTTTCCTTTTTCATCTTTTAAACTCTCCTTGTGAAAACCCGATTTAATTATGTCAAAAATATTTGGTGTATCTAAAACAATGTTAGTCACACTAAAAATTCTCACATTTTGAAATCTTTTTGGCTTAGGTGGTGGCAAGTTTTCAAATCTTTTGTCAACAAAGAAAACCTCCCCATCGGGATCAACGTATTCATCATCCGAAGAATCACTCGAGATTGGAATCATAGGCTTAACACTCTTAACCTCCATCGGCGGAGGGGACGGAACTTCATTTTTATCAACAACTCCTAATACTTTATTTGAAATCTTTTGACAAATGTTTTTGATAGGATTGACATTGTACAAAGATGTGATCGAATAAACATGAGAAAGAGTGGAGTTTTGGGTTGCATTAATGACGAGTTCTTCCTCATTGAAACGAAGAGTGATTTTTCTTGCATGCACATCGATAAGTGCTCTCGAGGTATCCAAAAAAGATCGACCTAAAATTAACGGAACATTAGGATCGATGGGAATATCAACAACAATGAAGTCTACAGGGTAGTAGAATTTCCCAACTTTCACGAAGACGTCCTCGGCAACTCCACAAGCTAGAATCGTAGAATGATCGGCCATTTCGATTGACATTCTTGAAGGAGTGAGATTTGGAAGATTGAGCGATTTAAAAATCTCAAGAGGCATCAAATTAATACTAGCACCAAGATCGGCCAAGGCGTAGCATTCTTCCATGTCTTGGATAGCACATGGGATTAAAAACTTTCCAGGATCACCGACTTTTTGAGGTATGCGGCTTAGAAAAACCGATGAACAACTAGATGATTTTTGCAATTTCTCTTTGTTATTCAACATACTTTTGAAGTTCGCGGCAAATCGAGGCATCATGACTAAGGCGTCGGCAAAACTTATATTAAAATGCAAGTCACGAAACATCTTCATAAAGAGTTCAAATTGATAATTATTTCGTTCTTGTGCCTTTTCCTTGTCTCGTCTTGATGGGTAGGGTAAAGGTGGTGTGGGTTGGGGCAAATTAGGCATAGGCATCGGCCTTGGAATCTCGGGTTCCATGATGGGTATTGGTTCAACCGTAGGTATGGTTTGAGCGGTACTTCATGGGCTTGTAATGTGCTCCTTTTCAACCACAACCTCGGGTTCTTTCTCTTTTTCCTTCTCCATAGAAGTACTTGGACGAGAAGTGGGTTCTTTGAAAGTTTTACCACTACGAGTAGTAATAACCTTCAATTCTCCTTTCGGGTTCACGATGGTATCACTAGGAAGACCACCCGAAGAAGAGGGCTTACACATGATAGCTTCAAACATTTTAGCCATACGGTCTTCAAACTTAGATTGCCTAGCATCTGCTTTTAACAACTCTTGCTTAATCTCATGTTGTCCTTGCTCCATTTTTTGTTGATTTTGTTGGAGTCGTGTGACATTTCCTTCCATTTTGTTAGCATGAGTTTTAAGTTCATTAGCAAGTTCGTTTTTAAGCTCGTTTTTCAACTCGGATCTTAAGCTAACCATTTCACGTTGCATATTATCAAACTTAGCATCATTAGCCTTAGCATAATTCAAAAATTCTCCTTGAAGATTTTTGGTGTGATCGTTTTGAAAACCTTGGGCATTGTTTTGAAAATCACGGTTTTGGTTTTGGTTTGAAATTTGCCCAGTTCCACTTTGGTAATTACCTTTGTTATAATTTCTTTGATTTCCTTGGTAATTTCCACCTTGGTTGTTGTTGCGATAATTATTAGCATTTTGATTGGGTGGAGCTTGATTTGAACGAGAACCTTGACCGATTTGGTTATAAGTTCCCGTGGCTACAAAAGCATTCGAAGTGTTACCATCCGCGGTAATGCACTCGGAAAGATCATGAGCTCCCCCACACGACAAACAACTTTTAGAAACCGCTTTAACCGAAGCGGTGTTGGAAGCTTCTTGAGCCTTCCAATGGGACATAAGGTTAGCAAATCTATCGAAAAATCGGTTTTCTTCATTTGCTTCATCATGTAATGCATTGATACTTTGAGACGATGATGAGCCCCTTTTGGCAACACTCGGTGTGTGACGAGGGCTATAAACCTTAGACCTATTCTCGATTATGACCAAAGCTTCTTCAACCGTTTTACACAAAAAATTACCACCCGCGGCGGCATTTAAATAATCTCTTTCATGATCGTTAAGTCCATTGTAAAACGTGTCGATTTGGTGCAAATCGGAAAAACCATGATGAGGACATTCATGTAACATCTCCTTAAACCTATTCCAAGCCGTAGAAAAACTTTCATTTGATTCTTGTGAAAATTTAGAAATCTCATTCTTCAAATGCGTAGTCTTAGAGGGCGGAAAAAATTGGTTCACGAACTTCGAAACGAGATCCTTCCACGTCAATATAGAATTGGGTAGCTCTTTCTCTAACCAAATTTTAGCGGGCCCCGGTAAGGAATACGGAAAAAGCATCATCTTAATTGAGTCATTCGAGACATCCTTGAATTTGCACGTGGCGGTAAGACGATTAAATTGGCGGATATGGTTGTGGGGATTGTCCTTCTCATCACCACGGAATTTGTTGTTTTGGATCATCGACAACAAACCCGTTTTCACCTCAAAATTCTCCGCAAGGATTGCAGGAATCACAATAGCTTCTCCATAACCCTCGGTGGGTGCTTGAAGTAACTCCATCATAGTTCGATTCGCCATGGTTGGTTCTTCTCGTACAATGGGTTCGTCAATAGGAGACTCCTCACTAGAATGAGTTGGAGTGGGAGTTTTGTTCTTTCGTTTACGTGCACGTTTTGCTTTGTTACAAGTGAGCATAAACGTCACGTACAACGTGGAGATGAGCAAAGAAGATTCTTTTTGGTATTTTGTGTTTTTTCAATTTTTTTGTGGTTTTTGATTGTATTAACCTTTTGGAAATTGGTGAATATATTAAGTAGACAAAAAGTCCACAAATCTCCTCACTAATCAAATCTCTTGATTAAAAAGGTCTCAAGGAATGAAAACGATCACGTGGAGTGAACGCCTTCGATGACTTTAGAACGATGGTGGAACACCAAATCGTTCAAGAGGGTTTAATCAATATGAAACCAAGAAAATATATATGATATGTAATAATACTTTGGGCGGCAAAACCCTCGATTCACTCTCAAAATCAAATACGCACAAGCAAGCGGAGGAAACGAGGCGGCGCGAAGCACTTAAGAGCCTTTTTCCTTTAGGTCGTGAAATACAACCGCCTTATACCCACCTTATAGTTTGTATTATCAAAATCAAGCTTCACGAAAGTATTTATCTATTTTTGCCTTTTTCTTTGGTTTGAGATTCGAATACAATGATCGAGTGATGAAATCCCGAATCAAGATTGTGATTGCTCACGTATTTGGAGTACTTGTGTATTTATTGTTCTACGTATACAATATAGTAATAATATTCACACAAAAACCGAAAAACGATAATACGTATTAATAGAGTGCTATTAATACAATTACTATTATGGCTAATATAGAAAAACAACAATGGTTCAATCAAAACACAACACGCCTCCCCGGCAGCGGCGCCAAAAATTGATGTAGTGTTTTTACTACCCTTTAGGAAAAGAGAAATAAAATAGGGTAAGCGTGCACGACGATTTAGGAAAACCGTGTGTGAATGACCCTAAAAGTGAGTTCGTTCTCTCGAGGAGGCACGTGTGTTGTGTAATGAATTGATTGATTATGTTTTTGATTATTAATGAGAAGAAGAGAAAAGAAAATGACGAAGATGAAAAAAAATAGAAAAAATGGCGAAAACACTACTAGAAAGTTACGACGTAGAAACGTAGAAAGTGCAAAATTTAAAATTTTAACCTAAAAATTCCTAAAAATTACTAAAAATCCACAATAAAATTCTAAGAGTTTACAAAAAATCCAAACTTGCCAAAACCTTTTAATTAATTTAATAATGACTTTTTAATGCTAATTAAAGCCCTAAACAAGATTTAATAGTTTGTAAACCTCAAAAATGACCTAATTAAACTAAAAACTATTTTTACAAATTTTAAAACCAATTTAAACTATTTTTAAACACTAAAAAACTATTAAAAACTATTAAATCTTAAATTAATTCTAAAAATTAATTGAAAAGCCTAAAAATTAATTGGAAAATGAAAAAGGTCCTATTTTAATGTCTAGAATCTAGGAAAAATGAAAAAAAGTTAAAAATAAAACTTTTTATTTTTATGAATAAAATAATATTAAAATAATCTAAAAAATTAAAAGTTCTTAAATAAATTCTAAAAAAATATCAAAAATCCTAAATATTCTAACTAAGAAGAAAATGTAAATTAAAGTTCCTAAAACCTTTTAGTTAATTTTATATTAATTTTTAAAGTTGTCTAAAAACCCTAAAATTAAATAAAATTAAAAATTAAAGATTTTGAAAACTTTTTGATATGTAAACCTCAAAAATATAAATTAAAACCTAAAAACTATTTTTTTGTATTTTTTTATTACTGTTTACTATTTTTTAATGACTTTCTAAATTTAAAACTAAAAATAATCCTAAAAATTAATTAAATAATAGGAAAAATAAAACTTTTAGCCAGAAAATTACTATATACTAATTCTAATCTAGGAAAAATAAAATAGTGCCAAATGGCTTAATAAATAAGCTGGAATAAAAGAAATAAGCTACGGCTAGCTTATGAAAAGTCAAAAGAAGAAAGGGTTAAATACCCTTTGTTTTCAACCTATAACAGAAAAACACATCTAGATCAACGGTAGAGCCCTTTACTCCTCCTTCGAGAGGTCGAGGGTTCGAGCCCGTTGCGGGTGATGTTTTGCAATTTTTTTCTTTTTTTATTTTTTTAACTTTCCAAATCAAACTGTGACCCTTGTATAACTTTTAACACAATCCAATACTTTTTTTTTATGAAGATTGAACCAAGTTTGAAGATCAAAACGTGGCCAGGTTCCAATTGAACACAAGCAGTTGCTTGTGTTCTTGTGTGAGGATTAAGCCAAGAGGTCTTGACTGTGGATTGCTTTGGTGTTGTTTTCTTGGGACAAAGGCACCCTTGTGCTCTTTGAAGCACAAGGAGTCAAGAACTAGTAGCAAATAAACACTTAACACACAAGGATGTTCAAAACCAAGCACACAAGGGCAAATCAAGTTGCTGTGATAATTTCTAAGGTCTGGTGGTTTTATATGCAGATTACTTGCACCCTAGTGACTTTTAAATGCTCAAATTTAGCATACAAACTTACCAAGCAATACTCAAGCAATCTCAACTCTTAGAACACCTTATCACTTAGCAGAATTACAAGATCAAGCACAAAAATCCCATAAAAATGAGCAGAAAGTGACTTATGCAGATTTTCAACTTCTTTTCTTTTTTAAACACACAAATAGGCTACAAACTTGTTTCAAACTTACTACCTACTGACACCCTGACTATACCAACCTTATTCAACTGCTCTAACACCTATTTAAAACACAAATCAAATCATTTACCCTGCTAAAACATGTATCCAAACACCCCTTTATATTTTGTTTTCCAATTTTTTCAAACAAAAACCTTTTAAAATACAATCAAACTGATTCACAAGGTTTTTAACATGCATACAATCATAAAAGAACTCAACTTCAACAGATTAAACACTTTATAACAACTTAGCATTCAAAATCACAAATCTCATTCAAATCACTTTTTCTGAAAATAAAAAGTTAAAGACTTCTTACCCAAGGGATTTACATCCAAATCCCTTGTGGATAGTTAATCAACCTCCCAATACACCCGGGTGTATGCTGAACTAAATCAACCAAGTACTTAAACCTGCCAAAGAAAAATCAAAAGGAAAGCACAAGTGTAATATCCAATATTCTGTTTATACTTTCTTTCTTAAAACCTTTCACAAAAATCTTCCAAACCTTAAAACAAACGTTTAGAAAAAACTTCTAATCTCTAAAATTCCAAAACCTCAGTCCACTTTCACTTCTTGAAAGTTTGGAATCATGAAAATTAAAAACACCTTTTTGAAAACTTGAAAACTCAAAATCTTTCACAATTTAAATGGAACTCAGTTTTTAGCATTTAACACAATACACAACTTTTTAACTCAATAAAAGGAATTATAATTGTAAAAACAAATACCAAACTTTATTAATTAAAAAAGGAATTACAAGGTTTTTGGCTAAAAACTGGAACAAGGGCTCAAGCACATTCTGCTGGCTCCTTAAATACTAGTGGATAGAACATTCTAGTCTAGGAATAAAAAATTAATAAACTTAAAACCCTAATAGATGGATTTCCAGAAAAGCCCCTTTGAAGTCTTGTGATTCTTGGTCAAAACTGAATACATGTGATGCCAGTGATGTTTGAACGAATCCTGGACGTTAAAAACTCCTTGGGGACCAAGGGGAGTGATCCTAGTTGCTAAATTGGTCGGGTGTGGGTTTTGGTGCGAAAGAGACGTTGCAGGGGAAGCTTGGGGAGGGGTCCACAATGCATGTGGGCTTGTTGAGTGAGGTGGGATAGGTTTAGGGGATGGTTAATTGGTGAACTGGAGGTATTTAGCCAAAACCCCCCTAAATTGAGGTTGATTTGAGCTGGGGATTTTTAGGGTTCTAGGGGATGATTAGCCCGGTTTAATCCAAATTGGGTTTAAATGTTTTTTAAAAAATTGTTAAGGAGGGAAAGGGTGGGATTAAGTGGGTTTAGTTGACTGTTTGACCACGTTTAATAGTAAACCGGGTATAGGGATATTGGGCTAATGGGTAGGGTCGGTTTTGTGGGTGGGTGGTGGGTAAATGGGTGGGTAGGGCTGAGGTGTCACAAGCTGAGTGGGTGGGTTTGTTTGGGCAGTTGGCAAATTTGGTCCCCAAGTTTTTCTTTTCTCTTCACTTTGTAAATAAAGGTTATCAGCGCCCAAATTGCCTTTGTCAACTTTGCACAAGTTGTCAAAAATGGCACAATCAATTCCAAAACTTTTCCAAGGGTCTCTTTTGTATTTTCTTCAAACTTAAGGGACTGGTCTTGTAATATCTTCAAATATAAAGGATTATACTTGTACAATTGACATTTGGAGGGTCAAATGTGACAAGTTCTTCAAAGATGAGGGGCCATTCTTGCCAATCTTCAATTCCTCAAGGGTCATTTTGCAAAATCCAAACTTGGGCCCGGTTCATTGTGCGACTTCGTTTCCCATGTTAGTTTTTGATTGATTCTTGTGTTCTTTTGCCAATTCCTCAATATCCGTACCTAAAAATACACAAGTAACAAACACGAGCATATATTTAGTCTATTTTATGATATTTTATGCAATTTAAGGCCGTTTTGGACGATGAGACCATGTATAAAAGCAGTCTCATCAGATATATAAACATATATAACAAGTAAAAACCGATAAAACCCAAACTATATAACATACGGACATTAACAGGCTAAGTTAGCATTATTGGACTAATAATACAACAAAATGGGCTAAACACTTATAAACTTACTCATTGGGCTTAACCCACTTGGGCCCAACATATAAAATATAATACTGATAATAAAAGTATAATTGGGCTAATATAATATATTGGGCTTGTAATGGGCTCATTGGGCCTCAAAATGTAATTAAATTGAACTAGTATAACTAGTATAAAAATGTTACCAACACATAAACACTATAATAAATAAGTAAAGATGTATAAAAACACTTGATCATCATCATATGTATAAAGTCATCACATATATACATAATTGTTATTTTGATAAAGTCATTGGACAAAAGTCTAAGACGAGTATTATTTGTCTAGGTTTCCGTGATTGAAGCATGTACCCTACATCCGAATTGCCAATAACCCGATTTCCCAGATCAACGTGAGTTCATAGCCTCACACTCTTTTAAATATTTTTATGAAATGTTTTATAAACCCGCGAGGGAGATAACATGTAGTTTTACTAAAATAGGACACCATTTGTCCCGATTGTTTGTTTATTGATTTGGACCCGAATGATTGTATGACCCGATGTATGATTATATGACCCGATAGATGAAATGAAATGGATTATCAAAGTTAGGTTATGTCACTAAAAGTCCCATTAGCATGAATTGTGAACTACCGGGATTTGGTAGACGTTTATGTATATAATAGTACTATTTGGGGACGATCACCCCAGTTCGCGCCTTGACGGTTGATCCCCGTCGTGCCACATTGATTGGTAAGCGAATTTATGTATGAGAAGATTTACACAAGCGTGATTATTGTGACGACACACTAATTTAGATGGACAAATGATTTTTGGGCTAGCTACCCGTTGTTTGATTTAGTAAGGTAACAATGTCATGCGGCTTGTAATAATCCAACTAACGAAATACTGCTTTATGCATTGAATTATGATATATTGCCTGACTAGCAATACAGGGTCTTATTATTGATATTATGTTCGTGTTTTGGTTTTATATAACCATATTCATATAACGGTTTTTATTTAATCGATACAACGTTATAAAACGTATCGTATGATGTTTTTAACGAAAATTGTTCGTATAATGGTTTTGAAGGCGAAAGCTTATATTATGATTGTTGATAAGGATTTGTATAAAATGACTTTGGCTATTTTATGGCCTATTACAATGATTTGTACAAAATGATTTTCGGTAATAATTTTATACCGATGTTATATTGATGGATTTTATTAAACTCTATGAATTCACTGGGCGTTATCGGTGACCTTTTCTTTTAACATGTTTTATCTCAGGTACTTGAAGGTAATTCTCGGGAAGACAACAAGACTTCATGGCATGCACCTAAATAATAATTTCCATTCAAATTCTTTGTAAAAATTGTAGGAAATACGATGACTTGGGACCTATGTAAATTTGATATTTATGAATGGAAATGCTTTATTATTAAACGACGCGATTTTCAAGTGTTGTCTATGATGTGAGTAATGTGCTATCCCGTAACACCAACGAGTCTTCTGCTGTATTGAATTGTATAAATTTGGGGGTGTTACAAGTTTAAGTTTTCTCTTTTATTTAGTGCCCGCTTTAGCTTTTGCCTCGTTCAGTTTTAAAGTAGCCACTTAGTTTTATTTCCTCCTTTTTCATTAGGTAAACTTTATTTTCAAGCCGAAAGTTAATTTCTTCTTTTAGTTTTATTTTTATTAATTGATTTGTTTAAATTTTGTTTTATTATTTGTTTCGCTCCTTTATTATTAGTTATTTGTTTTTGGATTATTTTTATTGCTTTTCGCATTTACCTTTCAAATAGAAATAGATAACCAAAACCTTCCTTTTCTTAACCAAAAACGATTGAGTCACACTTTTAACCGGAGATCAATTCGATTAGACACCGAGAAAAACGAACTTTTTGAACTAATAAAATTAGCATATTAAAATGTCGCCGCTGCCTGGGATTTTCGTGAAGATTAACGGTTTTTGTGAGAGACGCATTGGATTTTGGGATCCGTTCCCTCGGGAACGTTATTTTTCTTGCACATTTTTCGAAAAACCATAAAAAAAATACAAAAAATACAAAAAGTACAAAAACATTTAAAAAATCATAAAAAGCATTTCTTTTTCAAAGTTTTGCACCAAAAGTATTCCTCTTAACCCTCTATTGTGTTTAATTCTTTTTCTCAACCCCTCTTATTTTTAATTCTTCATGGATTCGTATTGCGTAAGGAGCATGAGACGATTATATGGTTTCGAATCATGTGAATGGTGTTATTGCGAGCAATGCAGAAAAGATCTTCCAACCGTTTCCGATTCACAATTTTCACATTTTGGATTTTGTCCATCGTGCAATTCGACTAATTCATCCTTTGCTTCTAATGCACCTACTCCCCCCTCTTGCATATATTGTGGAAGCGATTCTCATTGGTATATTTCATGTCCGATTCGATACCCGTCTCATAACGGGCAAGAACCGGGTTACAATTATGACAATGGTAATAGCTATCCACAAGAGGCACCGGGTTTTTCTCAATACCCGTGTTGCCATCATTGTGAGGGCCCTCACGATACTTCTTATTGTCAACCGATGAATTATTATGAACCACATCCGTGTTCTAATTCTTCTCAACCGATGAATTATGAGCCACATCCGTGCTAGAATTCCAGTTTTCAAAATTTCGAGCCCCCACGTCACACCGTCGATCATCAACCTTCCTTCAAACATTTGAGCTCCCACGAACAATGGGCCACTCTTGTTAAGAAAGGTCAACAACTTCAAGAAGCTTTCAACAAGATCATCGAAAAATGTCAAGAGGATCAACGACAAGAGCAAATATCGAATATCGAGACTTATACTCCTCCTCCTGTGTATCCATACTATTATGATGATAATGACGATGAGAATACTATTTCTTAGAATGATCTTGTTGCTCAATGTCCTAGTGCAATTGTACCTCCTTCTCTCGATCTCCCTAATGTGTCTAAGGATTGTGATACATCGAGTGATATTAGTGAATTTGGTCTCGACAATTTATTTGAGGAGGTTTGTGATTTACCGACTTGTGCTGAGCTTACGGACGAGGTCGCTCTTAATAATAATGATTTTTCTCCATGCTATGAGAATTTCACTTTTGAAATTTCTCAATCTCCACCGGGCGATGAGGGCGATGTTGATTTAGTCTCTCCGACTTACGAGAAGTACACCACTGAACTTGGTCTTGTAGATGAGGTCGAAGACGTTATTCTTCGCGACAAATTACTGAAAGTTCATCTTCTTATTGCTAAAATTTAAGCATTGAATTCTGCTCTTATTTCCGAGTCTTTACCTCCATCTATTACTCCCGTTGAGAATAATGACACATTTATGGAAGAAATAGACAATCTCTCAATACCTCCGGGTATTGATGATTATGACACGGAGGGGGATATTCTTTTTGATAATTTGCTGCATGAAGATATTATCCTAAGTCCCCCTCCCGAACACCTTTTATCCCATACTTTGGAGACCATTACTGAGTATGAGTGCTTTGACCCGGGAGGTGACATTGACTCTTTTATGATTGATAACCTTACGGCTTTGCCGCTTTCTGAGCATCAATTGTCTTTGGGGGATGACAATTTGCTTACTTTACCCACCCCACCTCCCGTGGATCATGATTTCACATACTTTTCGTATGTTGAGAGGACTTTTCTACCCTTTAAGACTTATCCTCCGTCCTCTCCTTCATTAATGTCCTCCGGGAACGAGGACAAGGTCTTTGATCCCGGTATTACATTTGAGACTTCCCCATGGACCATTTAATTCAGGGATGAGTCAGGCTCTTGACTCGGTTAACAAAAACAAGCACTTTTTAGGAGGCAACCCGATTATCTATCTATCTTTGTCTGTTTTTATAATAAGTGTAGGGGAGACCCTAGTATGTGTTTGTTGTTTTCTTTCTTATCATGTGCAGGGATTCGAGCTTTCAAAAATCCATTCTTGATGACTTGACGACCCGTGATTTCGTGTTCCCGTCTTCCCGGTTCTATCCTAAACTCTTTTGATTCATTATTTTTTCATTTATGATTGAAATAGGAATCATTTTAGTTTTCTCTTCCTTAGCAAGATTTAAACAACGTGCACAATGTCCTAAGTGTAGGGGAGTTTACTCCCACATGCTTAAACATTGAGGACAATGTTTATATCAAGTGTAGGGGGGACTTCTATCGAAGTAAGTGGGCTTTTCCATTAATTTGTCCTTATTTTAACCGAAAATTTGATTTTTCAACATTTTTTCAAAATTTTTGATCTGCTTTGGCCTTGTAGTTTTTCCTTTGTTATAATTATTTTCTTTCTTTGCTAGAATAAATTTTAATAAAGTGGTTTTAATTTTTAACCGTCATGAATCTTTTGACTGAACCTGAGTTTACTTAACTAAGTTTACTCTAGCTAGTATCCTTAACGTGTTTAAGTCAAGTTTTGCTAGGCTTTTATATAGGGAACTTTAAAACGCGAAAGTCTTAACTCTTACGGGTTAAGAACAAGAACTTTTCGCAAGTTCCTATAATTGATCCTAGAAATTCGTTTATCAAGGGAACTTTAAAATGCGAATTCTAAACTTGAAAAAGCATAAGAAGATGGAAGATCCTATAGATGACTTGAAAACCCGAAACTTTGATTTAATTGGCTAAGCATCCACGAGTCTCATTCCTTTAGATTTTAAATTGTGGAGAACGAGAGAGGATAGAGTCAATTATAAGTTTGGTATTCTTTCATGAATTTATGTGAGTTAATTGTGAGCTTTTTCTCCCATCGCTTGCTAATAAATTTAATTGCAATAAATAAGGTTGTACGATTTGAAAAGTTACTTAGCTTCTAGCCCAAGATCGTTTAAAAGTTGCTCGGTATTAATTAGAGTTCATAGCCAAGGCATAACTTATTGAAGCGGGATGCGAAGATTGGCGAGTCCGAAAAGGCCTAACAAGGCATGAGGGCTACATTTTGTTGCTAAAGATCCAAAGTGATGTGAAGAATCATTTATCAAAAATCAATATGAAGGATCAAGACACACGACGAAAAGCAAACACTCCCCAAAAGATCATGGAGAAGTCTATCCAAAAAGACCCTAGCAAGGTATGAGGATAAATAGATCCAAGTCATAAAAGGAGGTGGATCGTTGTATATCAAAATCCCAAATAAAGATTGGATAAAAATGAAGAAATCGTGGTCCAAGTATGAAGAATCTCTCAAAAAGTTCAAGTGAAGAAATTCCTATTATGAAGAGAAGACTATTATTTCATGAACGTCTCTCAATATTCGAAGTATGAAGTCACTGCGAAATATCGGTCCGAGAAAGGTCTCAAATCGTGAAGCGAGTTATGCCAAGATGTGAACTTTATGAGGTCCCGAGAAGCAGTTTTAAAAGATTTTTTCCTTTAGCTAACTATTGATTAAATCGTCCTACTTTATTTTCAGCCTAAATAACTATCAAAATAAGTCAACAATTCATCCTCGTGATCATTTAAGACAACAATAAAATATAAGAGATACACCTAGGAATAATGGAGTCTAAGTAAATAATTGGGTCACATGAGTTTGTGTTAGTTTGCTAACTTATAATAACAATGATCTCGTTTTTAAGCTTGGTATGGGGAACGTGAAACTTGAGGGTGATAAATATTCATGATATTCCAAAAACCTAATGTAAGTCTTTTATCTCTTTACTTGTTTTCTTCCTTTGAATATTTTATAATTTTCTATCTCTTTAATGTCTTGTGTTTAATAAAGGCCAAGGGGGATTGATTATGATGGAAAATGTAAAACTTGCTTTGTAATTAATGCATTGCATGAGGAATTGCAATGGTCAAGTGTAGGGGATTTAAAGTGTGAAAACACTTATCCTTTTGCCACTTAATTATAATAATAACCAAGCCAAAACGTGTATTTTATGTCGTAAATGTCGGAATTATGCGTGGTTTGTGTTTTTGTTGTGATTTAGGACCAAAATGTGAAAAGGGAAGAAAATATGGGCTTTCACAGACTTTTATGGAAGAAAAAGACAAGAGACGAAGTCAAAAGATCAAGAGTGCAAAAAGAACGGATTTCCAAGGCCTATTCTGAAGATTTATCGAAGAAAAAGTCTATAGACGGAAGTTTAATGAAGTCGAAGAACTCAAGTCTAATAAATGAAGAAATTATAAGACGAGTTCAAATAATCCCGAGACAAAGTCGAAAAAGTCGAAGAATTTAGTAAGACGAAAAGACGAGAAAAGGAAGAAAAGATCAAAACATGTTAATCCTCTCTATAAATACCCTCCTAATGTGTCATTAAGAGGTGTTAGCTAAATTGACAACTTAGCTCTCCACTTAATTTTATGCACTTTCATATTGTCAATTTACATTATTGTCTTTAAATTCTTGTCTTTAATTTCAAGTAAGTTTTAATTTTGTTGTTGAATCTTTATTTTTAATCAAGTTTTTAATTAATCTCTCATTCTACCTTTCTTTTTTGCTTAATCTTTATGCTTATTTGCTTATTGTCATGCTTATTTGATTATTTGTTATGTTTTTATGTGTTTGATTGTGTTGGCTTATTGATTTTATAGCTTATTGTGTGTTTGATTTAAATTTAATTAAGTGTTTTTAAAAGTTATTTTATAAAAAGTTGATTTTAAATATTTTTATTATTTAGTGTTTTTAAAAGTTTTAAAGTTTTGGCTTATTTAGTTTTTATTAAAATTTATTTGGTTTAAGTTTTGGTTAGGTGCTTATTAGTTTTTAGCTTATTTTTAGATATTAGCTTATTTTCATTTTTTATTTTATCCGGGTTTATAAACCCAAGTATCCCGGATAAGGATTTTTTTTAGTTATTCCGGATAGTGTCTAATTGGTATTCCGGATAGAAAGTATTAGTGGAACCCGGATAAGCTTAAGAACAAAAACCCGGATAGAGCAAAAAAAACTTGGATCCCGGATATGCACCAAAATGCATAACCCGGATAGTGGAAAAATTCATTTCCCGGATAAGGAAAAACAAAACCCGGATAACGAAAGGAACACATTCCATATAAGTATAAAGAATGACATGCATGCTAGCTAACTAGCTTGCATATTTTCCCGCCACTTTTAGAAGCTAGGTTACTTGCTTAAGCAGGGTGTATTCTGAAAGTCACGTATTTTTAGTTGTATTTTTCGTCAAATTTTAGTATTAGTATTTTTTCGAAAAGTTTAATTTTTATCTTTTATTTAGTGTCCGCTTTAGCTTTTGCCTTGTTCAGTTTTATAGTAGCCACTTAGTTTTATTTCCTCCTTTTTCATTAGGTAAACTTTATTTACAAGTCGAAAGTTAATTTCATCTTTTAGTTTTATTTTTATTAATTGTTTTGTTTTAAATTTCGTTTTATTATTTGTTTTGCTCTTTAATTATTAGTTATTTGTTTTTGGATTATTTTTATTACTTTTCGCATTTACCTTTCAAATAGAAATAGATAACCAAAACCTTCTTTTTCTTAACCAAAAATGATTGAGTCATACTTTTAACCGGAGATCAATTCGATTAGACACCGAGAAAAACAAACTTTTTGAACTAATAAAATTAGCATATTAGTTATGTCACTAAACGTCCCATTAGCATGAATTGTGAACTACCGGGATTTAGTAGACGCTTATGCATATAATAGTACTATTTGGGGAAGATCACCCCAGTTCACGCCTTGACGGTTGATCCCCGTCGTGCCACATTGATTGGTAAGAGAATTTATGTATGCGAAGATTTATATAAGCGTGATTATTGTGACGACACGCTGTTTTAGATGGGCAAAGGAATTTCGGGTTAGCTACCCGTTGTTTGTTATAGTAAGGTAGCAATGTTATGCGGCTTATAATAATCCAATAACGAAAATACTTATATACGCATTGAATTACAATATATTGCTTGACTAGCAATATGGGGTCTTATTACTGATATTATGTTCGTGTTTTGGTTTTATATAACGGTTTTTATTTAACTCTATACAACGTTATAAAACGTATTGTATGATGTTTTTGCGACATTTGTTCGTATAATGGTTTTTAATGCAAAAGCCTATATTATGATTTACATCAAAGATTTGTATAAAATGTTTGTGGCCTATTTTATAGCCTACGACAAAGATTTGTACAAAATGATTTTTCGGTAGTAATTATATACCGGCGATATATTAATGGTTTTTATTAAACTCTATGAATTCACTCGGCGTTTTCGCTGACCTTTTCTTTTAACATGTTTTATCTCAGGTACTTGAAGGTAATTCTCGGGAAGACGACAAGAATTTATGGCCTGCACTTAAATAAAAATTTCCATTCAAATGTTTTGTAAAATTGTATGAAATATTATTACTGTTGGGTCAAAAAGTTGATGTGGCAAAAACTCAAAAACGAAGAAAACATGAAGATATTGTCTAAGCGTTGTCAAGAGCAATCCAAGCGTTGACAAGAGCAAACTAAGCGTTGTTGGCTCAAGAGTTGTCGTGTGCAATCCAAGCATTGTCACATGCAATTTAAGAGTTGATAGAAACGTAGACAAGAAGCTTATGGAAGCTTCTATTTAGATAAACATGCAAGATATATTCTGCATAAGTTTATTTAAATAGAAGATTTATTTGTTTATTTGTTATTATCTCTTGTAAACCCTAATCCTTGCACTATAAAAGGAACCAACGGTCTTAGGTTTTATTCATCATTCATATTCACAATGTAAACGTAAAGCGTGTCGGCAATAGACGTGGGATTCAATGTATACACGTCTAGTGGTTGTTGATTATTAATATAATTAGCAATCCATTTGTTTTTAATTCATGTTCTTATGCCCCAAACACCTTGTTAATGGTTATTGTTCTAATTCCGCTTTGATTATGTTAATCATATGAACAATGATCATTCCTAGTAGCTTCAAAGATCCGGAAACCAAGGTTTCCACAATTGGTATCAGAGCCTCGTGGCTCGTGATGCTAGGACCAACAAGATGTTCGTGTATGGTGAAAAGAAGAAAAATCCGTCTAGGGTTTTTCTGGACGTTTTTGTGTGCGCAGCAGTATTGAGAAGGTCATAACTTTTGATTGAACCGTTGGATCGTCACGAAATTTTTTATGTGTGATCTTCATACATATATCTAAACATCCACCGGAGGGATTGTCCAGATTAGCCGTCAATCAAAAGTTATTAAGCGTCGAATTTGGCTGTAGAGATGATTTTCAGTTTTTTAGATTTGCATAAAATCATGATTTAGGGTTTCTCCGAACCCTAGATCATTCTTCTACAGAAAAGGGAGACATGTTGCTGTCATTTGTGATAGATCATACTATCTTTGGTGAGTGGATTCATGAATCCATGATGAACCCTAGTATGATCACTGATCCTCGTTGCTATGTTGATTTTTGTTTTTAGGGTTCACATAAACCCTAGAATCATCTCTTGAAACATAGTTGCAGCCCTGTTGTGATCGGTTAGTATTAATGATGGTGATTATATTCTTGGTTATTAGAGTTTGTTTAGCACCCTAGAAGCTGTGCAAGGATCAAACACCAAGCTGCTGCTGTAAGTTCATATTACGTTTTAGGGTTTTTATAAACCCTAGATCTATTCTTCGTGTAAGAGCAGCAGGTTGGTATATTTATGAAATCATTAATACGGTATCAAAGGAAGATGATGACATGATATGGCTGTTGTGATTTGGACGTAGCATGGTTAAAGCGTCTGACTTTCACAAGGTACGATGTTGTATATTCACGTGGGAACTATGATGACATTCGTATATTGCCAAAGTGAGTACAGTTTTTTTGTATCGTTCACATGGCCATGTAGTGTGTTCACAGGATGCTAGCTTTCTAATTGGTGGAAAATTATGTGTTCACACGATCATAGTTGCAAGAACAAAGCCCATGACATATTTAACGCAAGACGTTGATACTTATTAGTTTGGCGTTGATAAGGAAAGAAAAAGTCGTGGGATGCACACAGTTGCTGATAGATTGATAAAGTCAACAAGAGACGTGGATTATGATTTGTACAAGGATGTGATATTTGCTTGCTAAAATTAAGGGATTTATCTCAACAAGTAAATTCATCTTTATTTTTGGATGTGATCTATGCTGCGAAGATTATGGAATTGACTGTTGAAGATTGACGTGTAATCATTTTTGGAAACAAAGTTAGTCCATGATTTGTAGGGATTGACTTGGTTATATACACGTTACAAAACATTTTGTGGCTGCCTTACGAAAAATATGGAATAAAATGTGAATCCTATTTTATAGGGATTACATTTATATTGCATATAATTGAGATACAATTTATTTTATTTGGACTGGATAGTTTGGGTTTTCTAAAAGTGATTTATTACTTTTAGATAAAGCCATTGCTAAAGATCGTAGCCACAAGTGATATTAGAACAAGATAAAACAGTCGACGCTGACAAGGTATAGATTGACGCTGACAAGAAATAAGTTAACGTTGACAGGACAACGTTGACAGTGTTGTCCGAGAAATGGATAATCTAAACGTTGATCAGTATTGTCCGATATTGGACAATACACATTCCAGATATATTGGATAAAGGAGGATCTCGGATAACACAAGGATTGCTGCTGTTGAGAAAATTGGTACGTTTTTAGCACACAAAAAGGAGTTATTTACACACGAAGGTACATGGAATCTCCGTTTTTATTCAGAATATCATGGTGATATTTATGGCTCGGATATTTTTAAATGGATTAATGATTTTAATGCGAGTTAGCAACAATTCATGAAGTAATTTATTGGAGTATGTAATCGGGATAGCCTTGTGAAAGAGTTATCCATGTCTGCTTTTACATACAAAGATATTGGTTCATCATGAAGAGGTGTTGGCTTAAGGGGAAGAATTCTTATGGTAAGTTTGATGATTGAAGAAGATTTTCGCGAGTTTGTGTTCTATCATATCTTAAAAAGTCGTGTCTCGTCAACATTACTTTTGAAGATAACTTGTTTGTGCTTTACATTGTTGGTGACGAAGACTTGTCATAACACTTGAAGGAGTTACATTATCGTGCTCAATGTCTCACAAAGGATGAGAATATTGACAAGGGATTGAGGTCTGCTTATACTTTAACGTTCTCATATAAGTTCGATGTCACGTGGATAGTACGAGACATGGAACACAAGGTTGGGTTATTCAACTTCTACATAAAAAATATTATCATTATTTTTCTTCAAGATCATTACACAGAGCCTACATTTGGAGAATCTTCAAAGATTGCATACATTGTTTACTTCCCTGTTGATGTGACAAAAAGGGGAAGACATACATGCTACACTTGAGGGGAAGCAATTTGGCTAATACATGCTACACTTGTTGGGTCAAAAAGTTGATGTGACAGAAACTCAAAAACGAAGAAAACATGAAGATATTGTCTAAGCGTTGTCAAGAGCAATCCAAGCGTTGACAAAAGCAAACTAACCATTGTTGGCTCAAGAGTTGTCATGTGCAATCTAAGCATTGTCACATGCAATTTAAGAGTTGATAGAAACGTAGACAAGAAGCTTATGGAAGCTTCTATTTAGATAAACATGCAAGATTATATTCTGCATAAGTTTATTTAAATAGAAGATTTAAATCGATTTAGCTTTATGTATACGAGATTTGATCAAGTAATACACTTAGAGAAACCTTTGTATATGTATATGACAATATAAGTGCTATGCGGAATTAACACTTAATAAAGAACACACAAGATGTAAACAAACTTTCACTTTGATTAATGATATCAAACTTGCTTACAATGAAAGTAGTTTACGTATGAAAACTTATATTGAACAATAACCTAAAGGTCTTCTTTTATAGACATAAGAAGCCTTGTACAATAATCTACGTATCAACTATTCTAGGTAAAGATAAATATAGAAAATACATTGTTGTTCCTATCTTTACTAGAAGTAATCTAGAATACAATAAACGCGTACAGTATATCCTTCCATCAGTGCTTGTCTTTAATGTATCAACGCTTGACTTTGTCTTGTCAACGCTTGAGCTGTCAGCGTTTGTATTACTCATGTCAACGCTTGTTTTACTCTTGTCGGCGCTCAAGTAGACTGGCTATAATTTATTCCCAACAATCCTCCCCTAAACTTGATATCTACTCTAGTGATCAAGTTTCTGAATAAACATTAAGAACTAGGAGGAATCTTACAAACCTTCTCATATTGGTAATAAATAAAACTGATCAAGTCTTTTGCCAAGTCACTTGAATAATCAATTTCCAACTGAGTGTTCTTCATCTTCTCCAAGACTTCCTTGGACATGAAGTACTGACCATCCACAAGTAGATACTCAACAAACTTTGTAGAACTCAAATAATAGACACCAGCAGCTGAATACAACCTCCATTGAAGACCACTGAGATCATCTTCAAGATCCTTCCAAATAGCAGGATCTTCATCATTTGGTCCACACATTCTCTTGAATGTTGACCACAGTTTTATTCCATTGACTGAAGTTGGTGCTTCAGTCACATACTTGGCTTCTAATAACCTCCATAGGTCCACCAAGTCTTCTCTGTCAAAACTTGCAAACAAAGATATAAGGGTGGTAAAAGTGTGAACCTCTTTTCCATACCTGCCAATCTTCCAAAACCCACATTCATCTTCTTCATAGCTTACAATTGGGTTTCTGGAATCAAGTGGTAACACTTGTACCATATCTGAAGCTTCTAATGGTGAGAGCTTGAGGCTCTTTCTTATGACAGCTTCACTTGGATGTAATGGATCCATATCTTTGGGAAACTCAAGAGAAACTCCCTTTTTCACTGGTCTGGGAACAAACATTGCCTTCTTGAGCTCCATTTCCTCTGCAAGTTCTTCTTTTCTTTCATCAGAAAGAAGTATTAGAGTGTTCTCTTCCTGCACTCTAACCCAAATGGGATAAGCTCTACATTCCAACTCATCAAATGTCAACCCAGTCAATTTCTTATAAGTCCATCCTGTTCCATGACATTTGAGCAGCATGAAATACAACTCCTTTCTATCCCTTTTCAAATTTGAGAGAACATTGCTTGCTTTGTGTTTCAGTATGACCTTGCAATCCTTTTGTACTCTGAGAAGAATCTCCAAACCCCATATCTGATCTGAAATGGTCAAATGTGGATTCTCTATACACCTTTCTTCCCAAGCATGGTACATCTGAACCACCTCTGGCATATCAAAATCAACCTGCAATTTCAACTCATTCAATTTCTCCTTGGCCAGCTGATGAGACTGCTTTTATACATGGTCTCATCGTCCAAATCGGGCTTAAAATGCATAAAATATCATTAAATATACCAAATATATGCTCGTTTGTTACTTGTGTATTTTTAGGTACGGATATTGAGGAAATGGCAAAAGGTCACAAGAATCATTCAAAAACGAACACGGGAAACGAAGCCGCACAATGAACCGGGCCCAAGTTTGGATTTTACAAAAATGCCCTTGAAGAATTGAAGATTGTCAAGTTTGGTCCCTCAACTTTTGAAGATTTACACTTTATACCCCTCAAATATTAAAAATTATGAATAGGGTCCCTAAAGTTTGAAGACTATACAAGTTCAGTCCTTAAAGAATCCAAGAAGTGCATTTTAAAACCCTTGGAAAAAGTTTTGGAAGTATTTGTGCCATAAATGACAAGTTGCCAAAAGTTGATAAAGGCAAAATGGGCGTTGATGCTGATTTATTACAAAGTGGAAGAAGTAAAAGAGTTTGGGGGCCATATTTGCCAATTAACTAAACCCTCACACCCAACCAAAAGCTGCCACGTCACAACAACCCACCCACTTACCCAATACCCTACCTTTACCCGACCTCCCCACCCATTAACCCAACCGGTTTATTAATTAAACCAGTCAAAGTCAAACCCTCCCACTAACACTTTCCCTCCTTAACATTTATTTGAAATGTTTAATTACCCAAAACGAATCAAACCCCCCTTAATCCCCCACTTAAACCCTAATAATCCCCAGTCACAATCAAGAGCAAAACAAAGGGTTTCTAACTGATTTTGTCCAGATCCTTGATTGCACTCTTTCTCACCAAAACCCACATTCCACCTCACCACAAGACACACCTATGTGTCTTGTGGGACCCTCCCCTGCCCCGTCTCTTTCCCCCCCAAACCCTAAACCCGACAAATTAAACGGCTGGATGGAATTCCTTTGACCCCAAGCACTTTTTAACGTGCAAGATCATTTTAAGTAGCTGGCTTCTTCACATGATTCTCAAAAGATCACATGAGGCGATTTTTGACCAAAATTTCAGTCAAATTCCAAGGGCATGTTAGGGATTTCAAGAACTAGGGTTTAGTTATTCTAGATAGTTCTCTAGGGTTGTATAAATAGAGACGCCTGTGTCTTTATTTACTTTGTTCCAGATTTTACTCAAAATTGTAATCTTTTTAAATATTTATAAAGTTTGGTATTTGTGGTGAAACAAGTGTAATTCCTTTTATGAGTTTTAAAATTGATATATGTTTGTGAGTAATTAATCTGAGTTCCATTTTTCTTGTGTTAACACTTGGTGTGTTTAAGGTTTTTCAAAAGTCTTCCAAGGGTTTTAAATTTGGTTCAAATTTCATAAATCAAACTCCTTTGAAGTGAAAGTGGAAAAGGAGGTTTTTATTTGTCAGTTTGAACTTGTTTAAAACTTATTAAGTTTCAGGATTCATTGGTTCAAAGGTTTTAAAAAGCTTTCAGAAAATCAGAAAGTTAGTATAGTTGCTTGTTTTCATTTGATCTTAGCAGGTTTTTGGAATTTGATTAAGTCCAAGGTTCTGCATAGACCCGGGTCTATTGGAGGTGGTTTTTCAACCACAAAGGGTCCTGGATGTAGGACCCTTAAGGTAGTTTATTGTTCCCTTTTTCATTTTTTTTAGTTTCTGAAAATTTATGTGATTTTTGTGGAAATTGCATGAAAGGTGTTTATGTGCTTATTTATCTATTTGATTTTGCTTATTTTGGTATAATATGCATGTCTAGTTAGTTTAGAATCAGTTTGAGTGTGTTTTGAAGATATTTGGTGTGTTAAATTTGATTTCAGAATCCTAAAGGGGTGTTTAGATTTGAGTTTTAAGCTAAGGATATTGAGTGCTTTTGGTTTAAAAATCATCTAGACACACTATTTAGGTTGCTAACATATGTTATGTGTATTTGAGTATCTTTTTGTTGAAGTTTTAACCAAAGTTGCATGATAAAAGTTCAAAAAGATAGCATAAATCTGGTATGCCATTTTTCTGCTTGTTTTAGGTATAATTGAGCCATCAAATCTTGAATACTGCTAGATATCAGGCTTGTTTAGGACTGTGTAGGGATTTATTATCATTTGGTATGCTTGTGTGCTAATCTTGCAGGTTTGAAATCCAGTTGTGTGTCAAGTGCATCAGTAAAAACTCTCAGACTTACATTAAGCCTATTCAGTGACTGATTTTTGATCTTTTTGTGCTTGATGGTGTGTTAGTTCTTGCTTATTTGTGTTTGTATTGACTCCTTGTACTCAACAGAGTACAAGGGTGCCTTCTTGTCCACAAAACATCCAAGAAATCTCATGATCAAGCCCTCTTGATCCTTATTTTCACAAGTGAAAATATCACTTTGCTTGTGTTCTTGAAAAGTAGAACCCGTTTTTCATTTCTTTTTGTCTTAATCTTTGACAAATTGGATTGAAGTTTGTGTTTTTGAGAGTAATTAAGTTACCAAGTTTGAGTTTTAAGCTTAAAAAGAAAAAAAAAATATAAACAAAAAGGACGTGGCCAGGACTCGAACGTGCGCCACTCCTCTCACAACACACACTCCTTACCGTTGCCCTAGGGTCTTTGACTGGTAGGAGTGTGCAAAGTTGAAATACTTAAGGTAGTTTTGTTCTGGCTTTTCAAATATAAGCCATAGCTTATTTTGGCTGTTTCAGCTTATTTAATAAGCTTATTTGGGTTAGATCATTTTTCCTAGGTCCTTATTAGTATTTTAGACTTTTCTGTTCAAAAAGTATTTTTTTTCCCTTTATTTATTTATTTACTAGGATTATTGTTAGTTTAATTTTTAGAAAGTAAATTAAAAATAGTGAAAAGCATTTTAAAAATCCAGAAAAATAGTTTTTAGTTTTTATTTAAGTTACTTGAGGTTTACATTCAATAAAGTTTTCAAAAAGTCTAATTTTTAATTTTATAAGATTTTAGGGTTATTTAACAACTTTAAAATTTAATATAAAATTAATAAAAAGGTTTTAGGAACTTTAATTTGCATTTTTGTTCTAGTTACATTATTTAGGATTATTGGTAATTTTTTAGAATTATTTTATAAACGTTTTATTTTTTTGATTATTTTAATATTATTACTAAAAATAGAAAGTTTGTTTTTTCTACTTTTTTCTTTTTTCTTAGATCACTTAGCAATATTTAGGAACTTTGTAACTTTCCAAATCTTTTTAGGGCTTTTCATTTATTTTTTAGAATTAATATAAGTTTTAATAGATTTTAATAGTTTTTAGGAGTTTAAAAATAGTTTAATTTGGTTTTAAAATTTTTAAAAATAGTTTTTAGCTTAATTAGGTCATTTTTTAGGTTTACAAACTTGAAAATCTTGTTTGGGGCTTTTTAATAATTAATTGTGATTTTTAGGGCTTTAATTAGCATTAAAAAGTCATTATTTAATTAATTAAAAGGTTTTAGAAAGTTTGGTTTTTTTGTAAACTCTTAGAATATTATTGGGGATTTTTAGTAATTTTTAGGAATTTTTAGGTTAAAATTTTAATTTTGACACTATTTACGGTTTTACGTGTTCGCCTTTTTCGTCGTAGTTTAATCCGTTCTCGTAACCGTCTTTTCTTTCCTTTCGCATTTCTATTCTATTCTTTTCTTCTTGTTAATAATCACAAACATCATTAATCAATTCATTACACAACACACGTGCCTCCTCGAGAGAACGAACTCACTTCATTGGGTCATAACTTGTGGTTTTCCTAAATCACTCGTTAATACTTGCCATATTTACGCTCTTTTTCCTAAAAGACGTATTTCTATGACCATCATTTTGGCGCCGCTGCCGGGGAGGCGTGTTGTGTTTTGATTGAACATTGTTGTTTTTTTATATATAGCCATACATAGTATTTGTATTAGTAGCACTCTACTAATACGTATTATCGTTTTTCGGTTTTTGTGTGAATATTATTAATATATTGTATACGTAGAACAATAAAAATACAAGTACTCCAAATACGTGAGCAATCACAACCTTGACTTGGGAGGTCATTACCCAATCATTGTATTCGAATCTCAAACCAAAGGAAAACAGGCAAAAATAGATAAATACTTTCGTGAAGCTTAATCTTGATAATACAAACTATAAGGTGGGTATAAGGGGGTTGTATTTCACGACCTAAAGGAAAAAGGCTATTAAGTGCTTCGCGCCGCCTCGTTTCCTCCGCTTGCTTGTGCGTATTTGATTTTGAGAGTGAATCGAGGGTTTTGCCGCCCAAAGTATTATTACATATCATATATATTTTCTTGGTTTCTATTGATTAAACCCTCTTGAACGATTTGGTGTTCCACCATCGTTCTAAAGTCATCGAAGGCGTTCACTTCACGTGATCGTTTTCATTCCTTGAGGCTTCTTTAATCAAGAGATTTGATTAAGGAGGAGATTTGTGGACTTTTTGTCTACTTAATACATTTCACCAATTTCCAAAAAAGTTAATACCATCAAAAACAAAAAAAAAAACCAAAAAGAATCTTCTTTGCTCGCCTTCTCGTTGTACGAGACGTTTATGCAAACTCGCTTTAAAGCAAGACGTGCACGTAAACGAAGAAACAAATCGACCACTCCTTCTAGTGAGGAGTCTCCTATTCACGAACCCGTTTTAGTAAAAGAAGCTACCATGGCTAATCGAACTATGATGGAGTTTCTTCAAGCACCCACCAAGGGTTATGGAGAAGCTATTGTGATTCCCACAATCCTTGCGGAGAATTTTGAGGTGAAAACGGGTTTGTTGTCGATGATCCAAAACAACAAATTCCGTGGTGATGAGAAGGACAATCCTCATAACCATATCCGCCAATTCAATCGTCTTACCGCCACGTGCAAATTTAAGGATGTCTCGAATGACTCGATTAAGATGATGCTTTTTCCGTATTCCTTAGCGGGGCCCGCTAAAATTTGGTTAGAGAAAGAGCCACCCAATTCTATATTGACGTGGAAGGATCTCGTTTCAAAATTCGTGAACCAATTTTTTCCGCCCTCTAAGACTACGCATTTGAAAAATGAGATTTCTAAATTTTCACAAGAATCAAATGAAAGTTTTTCTACGGCTTGTAATAGGTTTAAGGAGATGTTACATGAATGTCCTCATCACGGTTTTTCCGACTTGCATCAAATAGACACGTTTTACAATGGACTTAATGATCATGAAAGAGATTATTTGAATGCCGCCGCGGGTGGTAATTTTTTGTGTAAAACGGTTGAAGAAGCTTTGGTCATAATCGAGAATAGGTCTAAGGTCTATAGCCCTCGTCACACACCGAGTGTTGCCAAAATGGGCTCATCATCGTCTCGTAGTATCAATGCCTTACAAGACGAAGCAAATGAAGAAAATCGATTTTTTGATAGATTTGCTAGCCTTATGACCCATTGGAAAGCTCAAGAAGCTTCAAATTCCGCTTCGGTTAAAGCGGTTTCTAAGAGTTGTTTGTCGTGTGGTGGAGCTCATGATCTTTCCGAGTGCATTACCGCGGATGGTAACACTTCGAATGCTTTTGTAGCCACGGGAACTTATAACCAAATCGGTCAAGGTTCCCGCCAAAATCAAGCTCCACCAAATCAAAATGCTAATAATTATCGAAACAACAACCAAGGTGGAAATTACCAAGGATATCAAAGAAATTATAACAAGGGTAATTATCAAAGTGGAAATGGGCAAATTTCAAATCAAAACCAAAACCGTGATTTTCAAAACAATGCCCAAGGTTTTCAAAACGATCACACAAAAAATCTTCAAGGAGAATTTTTGAATTATGCTAAGGCTAATGATGCTAAGTTTGATAATATGCAACGTGAAATGGTTAGCTTAAGATCCGAGTTGAAAAACGAGCTTAAAATGAACTTGCTAATGAACTTAAGACTCATGCTAATAAAATGGAAGGAAATGTCACACGTCTCCAACAAAATCAACAAAAAATGGAGCAAGGTCAACATGAGATTAAGCAAGAGTTGTTAAAAGCGGATGCTAGGCAATCTAAGTTTGAAGACCGAATGGCTAAAATGTTTGAAGCTATCATGTGTAAGCCCTCTTCTTCGGGTGGTCTTCCTAGTGATACCATCGTGAACCCGAAAGGAGAATTGAAGGTTATTACTACTCGTAGTGGTAAAACTTTCAAAGAACCCATTTCTCGTCCAAGTACTTATATGGAGAAGGAAAAAGAGAAAGAACCTGAGGTTGTGGTAGAAAAGGAGCAAATTACAAGCCCACGAAGTACCGCTCAAACCACACCTACGGTTGAACCCAAACCAACCATGGAACCCGAGATTCCAAGGCCGATGCCTTTGCCTACCATGCCACAACCCACACCACCTTTACCCTACCCTTCAAGACGATACAAGGAAAAGGCACAAGAACAAAATAATTATCAATTTGAACTCTTTATGAAAATGTTTCGTGACTTGCATTTTAATATAAGTTTTGCCGACGCCTTAGTCATGATGCCTCGATTTGCCGCGAACTTCAAAAGTATGTCGAATAACAAAGAGAAATTGCAAAAATCGTCTAGTTGTTCATCGGTTTTTCTAAGCCGCATACCTCAAAAAGTCGGTGATCCTGGAAAGTTTTTAATCCCATGTGCTATCCAAGACATGGAAGAATGCTACGCCTTGGCCGATCTTGGTGCTAGTGTTAAATTGATGCCTCTTGAGATTTTTAAATCGCTCAATCTTCCAAATCTCAATCCTTCAAGAATGTCAATAGAGATGGCCGATCATTCTACGATTCTAGCTTGTGGAGTTGCCGAGGACGTCTTTGTAAAAGTTGGAAAGTTCTACTATCCTGTAGACTTTATTGTTGTTGATATTCCTATCGATCCTAAAGTTCCGTTAATTTTAGGTCGATCTTTTTTGGATACCTCGAGAGCACTTATCGATGTGGATGCAAGAAAAATCACTCTTCGTTTCAATGAGGAAGAACTCGTCATTAATGTAACCCAAAACTACACTCTTTCTCATGTGTATTCTATCACATCTTTGTACAATGTCAATTCTACCAAAAACATTTGCAAAAAGATTTCCAATAGATTTTTAGGAGTTGTTGAGAAAAATGAAGTTTCGTCCCCTCCGACGGTGGAGGTAAGAGTGTAAAGCCTACGATTCCAATCTCGAGTGATTCTTCGGATGATGAATACGTTGATCCCGATGGGGAGGTTTTCTTTGTTGACAAAAGATTTGAAAACTTACCACCTAAGCCAAAAAGATTTCAAAATGTGAGAATTTTTAGTGTGACTAACATTGCTTTAGAAACACCAAATATTTTGACATAATCAAATCGGGTTTTCACAAGGAGAGTTTAAAAGATGAAAAAGGAAAAGATTTTGAATTTAATTTAAAAGATTTTTCTACAATTCTAACTCCGTCATCACCACGTTTGTTGAGTACTACAAGCTCGTCTTCTCCTTTTGACAATGCTTTGTGTGGACTTAGTGTGGGGGAATCCCCTTATGTTCCCTCCCCTTTCTCCACCGAGGACGAGATATTTGATCCTGGAATTGCTTATATAGGGAAATCTCGGTCTTCCACCGATGCAATAAATGGAAAATCTTTTCATTTGATTGGTGCGAGTCTACCTCGAGTAGCTCATGTTTTAGAGACTTACCCATTGTCCCACCCTTCTATTTCTCATTACTTTTCTTGAAACTCTTTGAGTTTTTGTTGGCACACCTTGAAGTGGCGTTGATTTGTTTTTCCAATGAAAACGAGAACGCCATCTTCGATCCCGGTATTTTGCACCATCAAAGGACTTAGTCCTTTATACCAGTTGTTTTTGGGCCTTGTTTATCATGTAAGCCCCATCAAAAATTGACCACACCATGATTATCCCTAAATGATCACATTTATGGGGATTCGAGTCGAGCTTTTGACTCGGTTATCAAAAACAAGGTGCCTCGTGGGGGAGACCCATGCTTACCCATGTACATATTATTGCTTTTTAGTTAACCTAATGAGGGGATTTGTGCCCTTCCAACCTTTGTTCCGTGGTTGCTTGTGAATTGTGGTTTTTAGATCATGATCTTCACGATTGGAGCCTCTCGTGTTCGTTTTATGGGAGCACTCGATCGTTTGCTTTGGAGACATTTCTCAATATCCAAATGATATATCCTTTGATGTTCTAACCTTAGGTTTTTAGCACACTTCATAAACGGCTATTACTTATTGGTTACACCCTTTCCATGCTAGATTAGGCATTCGACTACGTCTCTAGTATTGGGGTGTTTGCACCCCTAGACTCGAAACATTGAGGACAATGTTTAACTTTAGTATGGGGGGGTGAATAGATACTTGCCTTGCCAAACCTTCACGCTTTCCAAAGTTTATCGTTTTGTTTATCGTTTTGTTGCAAAATAAGGCTAAAAATGGCCAAATTTTAAAAAAATTTCTCATGTTTTATAAGTGTTTGAAGACACGAATGTAGATTTTCCGATGGCGAGAATAAGAGTAATTTTTGACTCGACCGTGCGTGTTGAGCACTTGGCTTTGATTCCTTAACTTCACATTAGGCTAAGTCTCTTAAATGAGGACGAGAAATGATAGAGTTAATTATAAGTTACTATGCTAAACGTAGAGTACTCGTATTCTTTCAAAAACTCATGTGTTCTCGTTATTTGCTTATTCTCCCTTCGCATGTAAATATTTTCTGCTTAATAAATATTGACTTAGCGGTTTAGTTAGGATTGTTGGGTTTCTAGTCTTTTCTAGTAGCTTCCGTGTAATTAAATTGGGAAGACATTAAGGTATCACCAGCGTCACGGTTTTGAAGTATTGGCACCCTAATAATCGAAAGCTTCACCCAATAATAAGATTTCAAGTGCTCACCTAAATCTAGAAAACAATTTGAAGCCCCACAAGGCCTAAAATCTATGCAAAATTGAAAGTGAATCAAGCCTTAATCTTCGAAGCTTTAAAGATCCAAAATTCGCTTTAGCGTGAGGATATACGTCTTTGGCTAATAAAACCACCGATGAGGCGGATAATAAAAGGCAAGGCAAGACCGAAGTCATAATAAAAGCTTCATGGTGAAGTTGAATAAAAGATGGAGGTAAACCAAAGATAATAAGGCCCTTCCGTTAGGGGGCGTATAAAATTCTTGGTAATAAGTCTCATGTTCAAAACCGTTATAAAACCGTGTTTATCGATTCTTCTTGTCAACTTAATTTTTTGACATCGTTGTCTATTAGGAGGGGTTATTGATTTGATGGTCTTAGTTACACCGTTAGGACTCTATTTTTAGACCTAAATCTCTATTATCGCATAAGTCAAAAATGTATCCTCGTGATCATTAAGACATAATAAAATATAAGAGATACAACTTAGGAATAATGGGAGGATAAGTATGTGATTAGGGCATATGAGTAGTGTTAGCATTACTAACTTATAATGACAATGATCTCGTTGCACGCTTGGAATGGAATTAAAGTGAAAATCGAGGACGATGAAATTATTTCTAACGAAGCATTCACGTGTTCTTAATCTATGAACCTAAACGTCCCATTCTGCGATGAAAATCATACATTATGTCTAAAACACAAGTAGTAGTAATAGTAGTAGTATAGCTAGTTTATCATTTCAATAAAAGTGAATAAAATGAATTTTGGAGGTTCTTTGATACTTTATTCTAGCATTGCGTGAGGGCACGGAAATGGTTTAGTATGGGGGAGTGATGAGACTGCTTTTATACATGGTCTCATCGTCCAAATCGGGCTTAAAATGCATAAAATATCATTAAATATACCAAATATATGCTCGTGTTTGTTACTTGTGTATTTTTAGGTACGGATATTGAGGAAATGGCAAAAGATCACAAGAATCATTCAATAACGAACACGGGAAACGAAGCCGCACAATGAACCGGGCCCAAGTTTGGATTTTACAAAAATGCCCTTGAAGAATAGAAGATTGCCATGTTTGGTCCCTCAACTTTTGAAGATTTACACTTTATACCCCTCAAATATTCAAAATTATGAATAGGGTCCCTAAAGTTTGAAGACTATACAAGTTCAGTCCTTGAAGAATCCAGGAAGTGCATTTTAAAACCCTTGGAAAAAGTTTTGGAAGTATTTGTGCCATAAATGACAAGTTGCCAAAAGTTGATAAAGGCAAAATGGGCGTTGATGCTGATTTATTACAAAGTGGAAGAAGTAAAAGAGCTTGGGGGCCATATTTGCCAATTAACTAAACCCTCACACCCAACCAAAAGCTGCCACGTCACAACAACCCACCCACTTACCCAATACCCTACCTTTACCCGACCTGCCCACCCATTAACCCAACCGGTTTATTAATTAAACCAGTCAAAGTCAAACCCTCCCATTAACACTTTCCCTCCTTAACATTTATTTGAAATGTTTAATTACCCAAAACGAATCAAACCCCCCTTAATCCCCCACTTAAACCCTAATAATCCCCAGTCACAATCAAGAGCAAAACAACGGGTTTCTAGCTGATTTTGTCCAGATCCTTGATTGCACTCTTTCTCACCAAAACCCACATTCCACCTCACCACAAGACACACCCATGTGTCTTGTGGGACCCTCCCCTGCCCGTCTCTTTCCCCCCAAACCCTAAACCCGACAAATTAAACGGCTGGATGGAATTCCTTTGACCCCAAGCACTTTTTAACGTCCAAGATCATTTTAAGTAGCTGGCTTCTTCACATGATTCTCAAAAGATCACATGAGGCGATTTTTGACCAAAATTTCAGTCAAATTCCAAGGGCATGTTAGGGATTTCAAGAACTAGGGTTTAGTTATTCTAGATAGTTCTCTAGGGTTGTATAAATAGAGACGCCTGTGTCTTTATTTACTTTGTTCCAGATTTTACTCAAAATTGTAATCTTTTTAAATATTTATAAAGTTTGGTATTTGTGGTGAAACAAGTGTAATTCCTTTTATGAGTTTTAAAATTGATATATGTTTGTGAGTAATTAATCTGAGTTCCATTTTTCTTGTGTTAACACTTGGTGTGTTTAAGGTTTTTCAAAAGTCTTCCAAGGGTTTTAAATTTGGTTCAAATTTCATAAATCAAACTCCTTTGAAGTGAAAGTGGAAAAGGAGGTTTTGATTTGTCAGTTTGAACTTGTTTAAAACTTATTAAGTTTCAGGATTCATTGGTTCAAAGGTTTTAAAAAGTTTTCAGAAAATCAGAAAGTTAGTATAGTTGCTTGTTTTCATTTGATCTTAGCAGGTTTTTGGAATTTGATTAAGTCCAAGGTTCTGCATAGACCCGGGTCTATTGGAGGTGGTTTTTCAACAACAAAGGGTCCTGGATGTAGGACCCTTAAGGTAGTTTATTGTTCCCTTTTTCATTTTTTTTTAGTTTCTGAAAATTTATGTGATTTTTGTGGAAATTGCATGAAAGGTGTTTATGTGCTTATTTATCTGTTTGATTTTGCTTATTTTGGTATAATATGCATGTCTAGTTAGTTTAGAATCAGTTTGAGTGTTTTGAAGTTATTTGGTGTGTTAAATTTGATTTCAGAATCCTAAAGAGGTGTTTGGATTTGAGTTTTAAGCTAAGGATATTGAGTGCTTTTGGTTTAAAAATCATCTAGACACACTATTTAGGTTGCTAACATATGTTATGTGTATTTGAGTATCTTTTTGTTGAAGTTTTAACCAAAGTTGCATGATAAAAGTTCAAAAAGATAGCATAAATATGGTATGCCATTTTTATGCTTGTTTTAGGTATAATTGAGCCATCAAATCTTGAATACTGCTAGATATCAGGCTTGTTTAGGACTGTGTATGGATTTATTGTCATTTGGTATGCTTGTGTGCTAATCTTGTAGGTTTGAAATCCAGTTGTGTGTCAAGTGCATCAGTAAAAACTCTCAGACTTACATTAAGCCTATTCAGTGACTGATTTTTGATCTTTTTGTGCTTGATGGTGTGTTAGTTCTTGCTTATTTGTGTTTGTATTGACTCCTTGTACTCAACAGAGTACAAGGGTGCCTTCTTGTCCACAAAACATCCAAGAAATCTCATGATCAAGCCCCCTTGATCCCTATTTTCACAAGTGAAAATATCACTTTGCTTGTGTTCTTGAAAAGTTGTAACTGAACCCGTTTTTCATTTCTTTTTGTCTTAATCTTTGACAAATTGGATTGAAGTTTGTGTTTTTGAGAGTAATTAAGTTACCAAGTTTGAGTTTTAAGCTTAAAAAGAAAAAGAAATAGAAACAAAAAGGACGTGGCCAGGACTCGAACCTGCGCCACTCCTCTCACAACAAACACTCCTTACCGTTGCCCTAGGGTCTTTGATTGCTAGGAGTGTGCAAAGTTTAAATACTTAAGGTAGTTTTGTTCTGGCTTTTCAAATATAAGCCGTAGCTTATTTTGGCTGTTTCAGCTTATTTAATAAGATTATTTGGGTTAGATCATTTTTCCTAGGTCCTTATTAGTATTTTAGACTTTTCTGTTCAAAAAGTATTTTTTTTCCCTTTATTTATTTATTTACTAGGGTTATTTTTAGTTTAATTTTTAGAAAGTAAATTAAAAATAGTAAAAATCATTTTAAAAATCCAGAAAAATAGTTTTTAGTTTTTATTTAAGTTACTTGAGGTTTACATTCAATATAGTTTTCAAAAAGTCTAATTTTTAATTTTATAAGATCTTAGGGTTATTTAACAACTTTAAAATTTAATATAAAATTAATAAAAAGGTTTTAGGAACTTTAATTTGCATTTTTGTTCTAGTTACATTATTTACGATTTTTGGTAATTTTTTAGAATTATTTTATAAACTTTTTATTTTTTTGATTATTTTAATATTATTACTAAAAATAGAAAGTTTGTTTTTTCTAATTTTTTCATTTTTCTTAGATCACTTAGCAATATTTAGGAACTTTGTAACTTTCCAAATCTTTTTAGGGCTTTTCATTTATTTTTTAGAATTAATTTAAGTTTTAATAGATTTTAATAGTTTTTAGGAGTTTAAAAATAGTTTAATTTGGTTTTAAAATTTTTAAAAATAGTTTTTAGCTTAATTAGGTCATTTTTGAGGTTTACAAAGTTGAAAATCTTGTTTGGGGCTTTTTAATAATCAATTGTGATTTTAGGGCTTTAATTAGCATTAAAAAGTCATTATTTAATTAATTAAAAGGTTTTAGCAAGTTTGGATTTTTTGTAAACTCTTAGAATATTATTGGGGATTTTTAGTAATTTTTAGAAATTTTTAGGTTAAAATTTTAATTTTGACACTATTTATAGTTTTACGTGTTCGCCTTTTTCGTCGTAGTTTAATCCGTTTTCGTAATCGTCTTTTCTTTCCTTTCCCATTTCTATTCTATCCTTTTCTTCTTGTTAATAATCACAAACATCATTAATCAATTCATTACACAACACACGTGCCTCCTCGAGAGAACGAACTCACTTCATTGGGTCATAACTTGTGGTTTTCCTAAATCACTCGTTAATACTTGCCCTATTTACGCTCTTTTTCCTAAAAGACGTATTTCTATGACCATCACCAGCTCATCACCATACTCAAGTCTTTCTGGTTGTTCTATGATCATAACACTTGAGTCTGAACTGGCTTCATCACTTCCTTCTTGCTCTTCTAAAGTGACAACAAAAGGTGATTCACCCACCTGCTTTCTTTCTTGTTCCACAATTTGTGCAGCCAACCTTCTATCAAATTCAATTTGTGCTGCATTCTTTGGAACAACTTCTTCTACCATAATACCCTTACCCTTATCTAATGGATCAACTGTTGGTAAGGTAGATGGTAATACCTGTGAAGAAACCTCTTTGATGATGGATGATGACTGGAATACATCAACCTCATTTGCAGATCTGTCAACGTCTAATTCTGCTTTGTCAGCGCCCAAGATACTCATGTCAGCGTTCAAATTCTCCTTGTCAACGCTCAAATTTCCTGCCTCAGCGCCTTTTGCAATTTCCTCCAACATGGCTGTAAATGATAAATTTAAGTTTGTAGGAGAGACTAGAGAGTATCAAAACCTGTCTATTTCTTCAAACTTGTTAGAGCCTCAGCAACATCCAAAGATTGACCATCATGAGAGCCCTTATCACTCACATTTATTTGTTCATCCTCCCCTTTGGAAGATTCCTCCATCCCTCTCCTTGTACTAGAAGTCTCCAAGATAACAATCCTCTCCCTCAATTGCTTGAGTTCAAGGCCTTGTGTGCTGACAACTTGTACCAAGTCTGCATTTTGCTTTTGCAAGCTCATGTAGACAGCCGTCAATTCCATTAGGGTCATTGGTTCCAATCCGCCCTCTTCTAAAATGGGTATTTGACCTCCCAAGTAAGATTCATTGGGCATGGATGAGGTCTTAATGATAATAGGACTGTCTTGGCCAGCTTCTAAGCCAGAACCAATAGTCCCAGCCTCATCCATAACACCAACCACACTTGTGGTGGTGGTTCTCTCTGCTACATGGCTAGGACCACTAGAGGAGAACACTCCAGTAGTCCTTTGGCGTTTTTGTAACCTATATTGTGTTGGGGGAGAAGAGGATGTGGATTGGGTGGATGTGGGTTGGTTAAGGGGTGTTTGGGTCTGTGAAGGTTGTGTGTCAATGTTTGAAATAGGAACATCAACGCCAACATTTAACGTGTCAACGTCGAAGGGTTCTTGGTCAATTTGCATATGTTGTGGTGAAGGTAAAGGTTCAGGTATTGGGTCAATTTATGGTTGAGGGTCTGGTTGGGGTTGAGTTGCGTCAATGACAGCAATCATAGCTAGGGTTAGGGGTAGGTCACGATGTGGGGGTGAGTTCATCTTCATAAAAATTGCTTTCTTTTGCACAGGGATCTCATAAAAATCATCATGATCCCTTGTGCAATATCCTTGGACATCAAAAACCATTTGTAAAAATATGGGATAAGCTAAAGTCATTTTGTTCCCTTTATTTTTACACATGCCCTCAAAAATCATTTTGGAATAATTAAATTTTTTCCCAGTAGCAATACACACAATAGCACTAGCTATAGATCTATTGATCTCATTGTGTGCAGTGCACTTGGGACTCAAACATTGTAAGAGGACATGTATTAGGTACTTCCAGGCTGGGGGAAACTCCTGTTTATGATATTTATTTAAAGTTCCTTGAGCAGGAAAAGGATAACCCAAAGCCCTTAGTCCTTGTTCTATTTCACTAATGGGAAGGGTGGTTATACCATCAACATCATCAAGATGCAAAGCTTGGCGTACCAAAGCTTCAGTAACCACCCATGTTCTCCCATGAACAATAGAAGATAATGTAGTCACTCTATTAACTGTTGAGGAACTAACATTGTTCCAAAACTGTTTAATATGTGTGACAGGAATGAGTGGTTCATGAGAAAGAGCATACCTAAAAGGGGATGCGTTCAAATACGCCACCATTTGTGTGTATTGAGGAAACAGAGTATCATCAGCTTCAAGATACGCGATCATGTTGTGTTGACTTCTGAATCCTAATTCCAAATCACTTGGTTTGAATTTTGGTGCCATTGTTGAAAGCTGTTTGAAGGATTGATAAAGATGAAGTTGATAAGAGAAAATTGTGTTAAACAAGAATAATAGGTACCCTGTTTAAAAATAGGAGCCAAATATATAGGAGAAGAAAATGCATGTGATTGGCCCAAAAATAGGCAAGTATTTTCAAAATCTAATCATGAAAATATTGAAAAAGAATAAGTTTATCTCATGCATTAAATGAAAGTTATCAGCTCCCAAAATTACGGCCTAAAAATATGTCAAAAAGTAACAACTGGGTAGGTCCCATTGAGTTTCAACGGTCAAAAATAACCCATCAACGCCTGACGGCTATTTTCTTGTCAACGTTTGCCTAAGCCATGTCAGCGTCTAAATTGGTCACAACAACGCTTGGAAAAATACTTGTCAGCGTCCAAAAATAAAAATGTTTAAAAATGAAAAATGACCTTAACAAAGTAATTTATCCTAGAGAAGATAACCAAAAAGTTGATAATTATTATAGGGCGGCAAGCACTGTCCAGTTATGCACACTTGCTTATGCAAGATAGACATAACAGTCCTCTAGTGTCCCTTGCTAACCAAAACTCTTAACAACTAAGTTACCTTTTAAAATTCCTTGTTACTCCCAGGTAAAACCCATGACAAAATCATTTCCATGTCTCCCAACAGACCACAACCAATTCTAGGCCAAAAATGTCTTGGCAGCATGCATAGTATATCAACTTTTCATGCTACAGTGCCTCATGATTTAGTAAAACTAACTCATACTCACTTGTGGCACAATCTAGAATTGTGATAAGAGTATCATATGGATACCCAAACATCCTAAAGGTTCCTAAAACCTCCCCTTAAACTATGATACATATGTTGCTAAAAAATGCATGAACATAAAAAGTTTATGTCAAGATAGGAATTACAAATTCCAACCATCATCCATAAATAAAAACATGTCCAAATGCTTCTCCAATGATCCATAAGCAACTCTGTATCCATTGGTATACTGCTAACACCACCTGCACATTTAGATTGAAAACCACAAAACTAACATTGTTGCTGACAACGCCCCGATAACACATGACAGCGTTGAGGGAATCTTTGTCAGCGTTAGACAAAGATATTGCTGACAACGTTACAAAAACACTTATCAGCGTTCAAGCAACCTTTGTCTGTGTTAGAAAAATATAGTGGAAAATCTAAATACTCAAAAAGACCAATAACAATGCATTATCATGTACATACTTTTACAAAAAGACTCCAAAACACATATTATGTGAGATTGATCATTCCAATACTTGTTACCAAGTATTGAAACGTCCCAACATCAAAAGGTTTAGTTAGTAAATCTGACACATTCTCTTCTGTGGATTAATTAGTAAATCTGACACGATCAAAGAAAGGCAATCTAAGGTATTTGTCTTTGTGTTCACACGGTGCTTCAAATATGATTGGTCACAATCATATGTTCACACAGAATAGTATATTGGTCTTTACTGTATGTTCACACGATACATTCTTATTGGTGGACGGTAACATGAGGTGGGAATTTAAGGTGAACATTGTGTTCACACGAAGCAGCCAATGAAACAAAAGCAACGTTGATGGTTAGTCATTTTACGTTGATAAAGATTTAAAGGTCATGGGATACACAGTTACTGCGTGATTATATTCAACAAATATGGAAGCTGAAAATAAAAACCTTATTTATAGGGATTTTGTTTAACTTTCTATTGAATGCAGTTTTTGAAAGAAAAGACGTGTGGAAAAAGAGACGTAGGTTGTGTGAAATATTCACTACCTGACTTTTATGGATTTGGTTTTCCAAGTATTTAGAAAGTTACTGTTCGTCTATTTGCTGATATCCTTGGCGCACGCATTCTACATGGGCTGATCTTTCAATGGGCCTTCATTCGTGGATTAATTGTGGGATGGATATTCTAGCTACGTTTATATGTTGCTAGCCACAAAAGTTGTCAGTATTTAAAAAGGCGCTGACAAGAATGAAGTAAACGCTGACGTGTGTACTTTTGACGCTGACAGAATAAGTCAACGCTGACAGCGTTGACAATGTTTTCCGATATATGTTCATTCAAACGCTGACATGTATTATCCGATATCAGACAATACATCTGATGAAGATCTTGGATAAGAGAGGATGTTGGACAACACAAGGATTACTGCTGTTTGAGAAAATTGGTACGTTTTAAGCACACAAAAAGGTGGTATTTACACACGAAGGTACATGGAATCTCCGTTTTAATTTAGAATATCATGTTGATATTTATGGCTCGGATATTTTTAAACGGAATTAATGATTTTAAAGCGAGTTAGCAACAATTCGTGAGGTAATGAGAGTCTTCATGAAGAGGTGTTAGCTTAAGGGGAAGAATTCTTATGGTAAGTTTGATGATTGAAGAAGATTTTCGCGAGTTTGTGTTCTATCATATCTTAAAAAGTCGTGTCTGGTCAACATTACTTTTGAAGATAACTTGTCCGTGCTTACTTGGTTGGTGACGACGACTTGTCATAACACTTGAAGGAGTTACATTATCGTGCTCAGTGTCTCACAAAGGATGAGAATATTGACAAGGGATTGAGGTCTGCTTATACTTTAACGTTCTCATATAAGTTCGACGTCACATGGATAGTGCAAGACATGGAACACAAGGTTGGGTTATTCTACTTCTACATCAAGAATACTTTATTTATTTTTCTTCAAGATCATTACATAGAGCTACATTTGGAGAATCTCCAAAGATTGCATACATTGTTTACTTCCCTGTTGATGTGACAAAAAGGGGAAGAAATACATGCTACACTTGATCTAATCTCGTACTCATGCATGATTATGCTGTTTTCAAGGCTCAACCCAATGAGAAACTCAGCAGTGTGAGAAGCAGAATGCTTGACATTACAAACAAATTGTCCTTTATGGAGACACAACTTGGTGATGTTGACATAAATGCCAGTTTTCTTAATAGTCTTGGTGAAGCGTGGAAGATTGAGGCAAGATCTATACTTGCCAACAACACTCACAATAGTTCTACTTTTGATGATATATACAACAAACTAAGGCTGTTGGAAAATGAAACCCTTCTGGAGCATGGAAGTAAGTCTACTAATAGTAACATGGCTTTCTTCTCACATAGTGAAGGCCAATTTGATCAGAAGGACTCTTACATGCATCCAGTTACTGGATCATCATGTGTCAACGCTGGAACATGTCCTGTCAACGCCTCCTACTCAGACGCTGACACTTACAAAAGTGACTCACCAAGAGTTAAACCTGCTGGTTTGGACCTAGATACTGTATGTGCCTATATTGCTTCTTTGCCCAATGGTTCAGTGATTACATATGAGGACCTTGAGCAGATAAGTGATGAGCACTTGGAAGAAATGGATATCAAGTGGAACATGGCTCTTGCTAGTATAAGAGCAAACAGGTGAAATAGAAGGTTTAAGAAAAAGATGACCTTCAATGCAAAGGACACAGCTAGATTTGATAAATCCAAGGTTTAATGCTACAATTGTCATCGTATGGGGCACTTAATGAGGGAATGCAGATCTCCTAGAAGATCTGATGCTGGTAAACCCTTAAGCCAAATTGTTAAAGCTCAGGATTCTAAGGCCATGGTTGCAGTTCAAGGAATTGATGGTATGGGATGGGATTGGAGCTATTTGGCTAAAGATGTAGAAGAGGATAAAGCTTTGGTTGCTGAAATTAAAGAAGAAGAGCATGTTCAATATGCTCTCATGGCACACTCCTCCTCTTCATCAAATAATGAGGTATACGATGATGCTTTTTGTAGTAAGGGCTGTAGGTTAAATACTGAGAAACATAACAAAGAGGTGTTAAGGTTATTAGATGATGTGAGCACTAAGAGATGCAAACTGTCTAACTATCAATTAGCTCTCACTCAAACTGAGAAAACAGTCTCTGAATACAAGAAAATTGAATTTGATTTAAAAGATAAAATAAATATCTTAAAACATGAGTTAGATGCTAGTAATGATGTTAGGAACATCATGGAAAGGGTTAATAGTGATTTACAGGCTATGTTAGATGAGGCCATTAAAAATAAAGATAATGTTGGCCTTAAAATTCAGAGATTTGATAGAGCCACACAAACCCTAGGAGAATGTGTGAATAAACAAAGGGATCCTAAGGACATGACTGGGATTGGGATGAAAGACTACTCTGTGGTTCCACCACCAACTGGTGACTTCTATGGTGTCCAACAAAAGGACCTATCTTGGACTGGTTTGCTAGAACTCCAAGAGGAGGAATTTATTCCTCCACCAAGAGTTGTCACCCCAGTTGAAGAGTATCAACAAAAGTTGACTGACTTAAATGAATGGAAGAAAGCTAATCCTACCTTATTTGTTAAGGGTGGCTTGCTATGTGAAAGTCCTAATGAGTCAACTCCCATTAAGGTTACAAACCCAATCACTGGTAAAGCTGTTGACCTTGGCTCAAACACTGTTAGAAAACCTAGCATTAAGTATGCAGAGATGTATAAGAATACTAGGTCACCTAAGAGCCAAGTTAGCAATGATGGAACAGGCTTCTTCTCTTCTAGACCTAGGGTTGTGTCTAGAAAAGCCTGTTACACTTGTGGTAGCTTTTCACATTTAGCATATAAGTGTGTCAACTCTCCCAAAGTCAACGCTGTTAGAAAGTCAAACATTGTCCGACCCAACCCTTGTGTGCAGCAAAGTCCACAAGTTGTTAGACCTGCCCCATTCTTCACTAGAGGGTCTAACACTCATGGACAAAGACCATTTCAAAAGACAAATACTTGGTCTAACAGGCAATGGTTTCTGTAGCAAACCCTAGGTTCAACGCTGACAAGGGAAATTTCAGCGTTGACAAGACCAAATCCAACGCTGACAAAAACGTGACCAGGCCTAAATATTTGCAACCACAGGGTAAGGGGTCTAAATCTTTTTCAAGATTAACATGGAGACCAAAGAAAAATCAAAACCCTAATGATAATGGGATTTCAATGACCTGCAACATATTTAATTACATTTCAAAGGTCATTACAAAACCTATTCGAGTTAACTGGGTATTTCATCCTAAGAAGGATGAAAATGGGTTGTTGTGAGAACTAAGTCTGTTCTTATTGAACAACTAGATGAATCCAAGTCTGCTAAGGCTTAGGTTCCCAAAGAAAACTAACTTGTTTTCTTTATGTGCAGGGCATTCAAAGACAGGTCAATGATTTTGGATATTGAGATAGTGGATGCTCAAGGCACATGACAGGGAAGGAAGATTATTTGACCAACTTCACTCCCATTAAGGATGGTGATAAGATTTACTTTGGAGGCGGATATGGTACTATCACATGCAAAGGAACACTTCTCACTAAGAACTTTTGTTTTGAGAACGTATTTCTGGTAAAGGAACTTGATTACAATCTTTTTAGTGTATCACAAGTTTGTGATAACAAAAATAAAGTTCTGTTTACTGATACTGAATGTTTGGTGTTAAGCAAGGATTATAAGATTCATGATGAGAAATATATTGATTATAAAACACCTAGGCATAAAGACATATACAATGTGAATCTGAATGGGATTAGAATGAATAACAATATGTCTTGTTTTTATGCTAAAGCTTTAGTAGATGAAAGTAATTTATGGCACAGGAGATTAGGGCACATAAACTTTAAAAACATAAACAGGCTTGTGAGACTTGGCTTGGTTGATGGTTTGCCTGAGAAGGCCTTCCACAATGACCCTTGTGTTGAATGTCTTAAAGGCAAGTAGCACAAGGTCTCATTCAAGTCCAAACAGGTGGACTCTAGTACTAGACCTCTTCACTTGCTTCATATGGACCTCTTTGGTCCAACCAATATAAATGTAGAAATGTAAATCTTGCTTATGTTTTTAGAGAGAGAAAGAGATAGAGAGATGGTGGATTTCACACAAAGCTAGAGAGAGAAAATAAGAAGAACTATGTGTAAATTATGAAACCACACACCCTCTCCATCAAAGGAGAGGGTTTATATACCAAAGCCTTGTGATGGGCTTGGGCTTACAATGTTGGGTTGGCCTACACATGTTGTAGGCTAGGCTTGACTTTGTTTGTTTAATAAATATATCTAGCCTACGAGCTACTACTTAATATATTGTCGGAGTGACCGAATCTTCCTAAATACGTAAAAACGTATTTCCAACAATCTCCCACTAAGGGAGGTCACTCCAAACAAGGGCGTTATCCGAGTTACAATAATGAAATAAACCTAGCATACTATTCTTGTCTTGAGCTCGTAGTCTTCTTCTTTCTTTTCCTTTTCTTTTTCTGGTGAACATGCTGATGTGATCTTTGATATCAATCTTGAGAATTAATCTCTTGCCTTGATATCGTGCATCCATCACTTGTGATCTTCGCCTCTTCGTGACGCCATGTCCCACATACTTATACCTTCGTAATTATTGAAAGCTTCAGAGTTCGATTCAGCAGAATACTTAACTTTTAGGCTTTCTTGAATTAGATGAGATATTAAGTGCATAAAGTATAAGCATGTGGGGACGACCTCTTCTTGGATTCCGCAACGCCACCGTCTTCAAATGCCGCAACATAAGTAGACACGAACAAAATGGCTTTGAACATTTCATTCTAAACCGGTAGCATTTTACCACCGGTCGGTGAGGACCGTTGGACGATATTAGATATCGTACCCGTGACGGATAATTTCAATTAAGAAACTTCCTGACAGGATTTCGCGGGTAAACCCGTTCTCTTTATTCGACCGTCCAAAGCTGACTGCGAACATAAAGAGTGAATCATTTGGATAATAATATCTGCATGATTTGAAGACGTCAATTCATGTTCCTGGAACAAGTGAAATTCAATTAAGAACCGCACCATCGTTGCTTTCCAGTTGTCACAAGCTTGATTCGTATAGAATCTTCTAGGTTACCTACCAAGTGCTGTTTGAGGTTAACACTAGAAGGATTTCCACTCATCACTGTGAACACTAAGGTATCACTCTGAGTGTTCTGGCAAGATCACTAAGATATTGCGTAGAGGCCTGGAACGTGTTTAAATTCAGTTAAGAATTAAACAGCTATTGCTTTCCAATTATCACAATTTTGATTCATAAAGAATCGCACAAGTCACCTACAATGAGCTTTTTGATATTCGCTCAAGAAGGATTTCCATCTTCATTGTAAATACTTTCGTATTACTCGGATGTTCAGGCAAGATCATGAAGATTTTGCGTAGGACTCTTAAAATCTTTCTTACTTTTCACAGTGTGTGAAGAAGCAAGGAAATATGAAAGTGTGTCCTAATGAGATATTTGATGATCTCAAATGGCTCTAGACTCGATCGTGCATTTTGGATTTTAGTTATCGGAGGCTGGAGAGGAGTGCCACCTTTTCAATACCAATTTATTCGGAGTGAATAAATCAATAGATAACGTGTTGATCTCCGTGTGATTAAAACAAATATCTTTTGAGAGATATCTGAGTCAGCTGGGATGGGTTGTGCATTGCATCACTGGGTCCATGATGTCTGCCTTCAATATCAAGAATCATTAAACAATGATCTTAATAGCATATGTATTGACCCGGTTTCTTCCTAAGTTGTAAGGAGGGCTTCTTTCTTTACACCCTTTATCTTTACAATTCTTTTTCATTCTTCAACCCCTTCAATGCTTACCAATACGTCATCACTAGCACCTTGTTGTGATTGTTCCAGTGCTAACTTAAGTACTTGGTCGGCATTCAGCTACGTTCACAATCTTTCTCCATCTTTCCTAAGGACTACTATTCCTAGCTATGGAATGTCCTTGGGAAGATTCCTCCGGTTCTAGAAGAATCATTGGACTTAACCTATCCTACCATCCTTATGTCACCACAATCTTCGTCGTCGTGAAATAAATGGGTTTTGGGTAAGTATATGTCACCATGAAAATCCATTTTGCTCCCCCTTAACATATGCCACGATATTCGGAAACATTTCACACATGTCGGGATGAGCCATCACATTAAGTCAAACCATTTGTGATAATATCCCATATTAAATCACATTTTCTCCCCCATATTAAAAATATTAACCCAATCGATGTTTTTAATATCAATTGATTTAATGAAGTTTTAACAAAGGTTTTGGGAAGAAAAATGCAAGTCCATTTCATCTTCATGATATCAAATGTATGAGATATGATATAATTTGTAGCAAGATCACATATTCACCATATTAAAAAAGAATTAACAAGGTTGGACCTGATAGATGAGAACTTCATATGATAAGATCAAATGGTTCTTGTCAGCATATGTTGGTCGCCTCGTCACGTCTGAAGTCATCTCTTGGCACCACATGTACGATTGATATTGTTGTCTTGACACCAACTTGTGAACTTGGCACGTTCGGTATCGAAGATTCTGAATGCTTGACAATTGCTCCCCCTCAATTGTTGACCCGTGTTCTATCGAAAGAGCTATATTCGTCGGTTGAGTAGTATCATCGTCGAGTATGTAGATACCAATTGTAGATAGCATGGTTGTAGAGATGATAGCTTCATAAAATCTCTTGTTTTGACAAATAAATGCACTGAAACGTACATAGATTTGTGTTAGACCAAGTTATAAAGTAAACTTGGTCCCTTACAAGGTTTTAAAGTAAACCTTGCCCGAGAAAATTAATTCCCGTTGTGAGCCAAAGCTTTCATAAAAAATACTTGATTTTAATATGAAAACCGGGTTGCAGTCAGAAATAACTACAAGCCATATAGGCATGTTTTATGAAATATTTACAACTTTTGTACGAACTCTATTTATGGCGCCGTGTCGATATTAATCAACATTTCTAAGGCCGTAAATATTATCGTACCAAAAGACATGCCTTTGAAAAATAAAGTAAAAATGTTTTTCGATTTTTATGATTTTTCAATTTTTATGGTTTTTATATGGTTTTATATTTTTGTATTTTGCTTTTGTGGATAAAAATATAAACAATTTATACAAATGATCACCAAGGATACGGAGAATAGTTTTACCACCACTATTCTTCCGCTTCATCTGCTAGTTCCTTTAGAGTCTCAGGCGAGAAAGTTCTCATTCCTAGCTTGTCGGCCAAAAATTCAATTCGAGCGCGATCTAAAGCCTTCGTGAAGATATCCGCCAATTGATACTCAGATCGGACAAAGTAAAGCTCGATTACTCCATTTCCACTTGCTCCTTGATGAAGTGGTAGCGGATGTCAATATGCTTCGACCGGGAGAATTGAACATTGTTGCAGCATAAGGCAATTGCACTTTTGTTGTTGCAGTACATCAGAATCTTGTTGAAACCTAGACCATAGTCTGTTAATTGCGATCTCATCCAAAGAATTTGAGCACAACAACCGGACATAGCTATGTATTCTGCTTCCGTACTTGAAATTGCAGCGCTTTTCTGCCTTTTCGATGCCCAACTGATTAATCGATCTCCTAGTAGTTGCAATGTTCCACTCGTGCTACGCCTTGTATCTTGATAACCCGCGTGATCCGCATCTGCATATGCCATTAGTGCAATAGAAGAGTCCTTCGAATACCAAAGTCCCCGATTAATGGTTCCTTTAAGATATCGAAAGATCCTTTTAACAGTAGCTAAGTGTAACTCAGTAGGCCGAGTTTGATACCTGGCACACATACATATAGCAAACTGAAGATCAGGTCGACTTGTTGTGATATACAGAAGAGTACCGATCATTCCACGATAAAGTGTCGGATCAACGGCAACTCCATGTGGATCTGCATCAAGCTTAGATTTTTCCACCATTGGAGTATCCACAGGGTCGCAAGATTCCATCTTATACTTCTTTAGCGATTCAAGGGCATACTTGGATTGATTGATAAAGATGCCTCTGGGAATCTGAGATATCTGAAGACCTAAGAAGAATGATACATTGCCCATCATTGACATCTTAAACTTGGAAGATATGAGTGTCCCAAACTCATCCGATAAGGTTTGGGTCGAGGCTGCAAATATAATATCATCAACATATATTTGTACCATAATCATATCTTTACCTCGTTTCTGAATGAACAGCGTAGGATCCACATTGCCTTTAGCGAAGCCTTGCGTAATGAGGAATTGTGATAATAGATCATACCATGCGTGTGGAGCTTGCTTCAACCCATAGAGAGCCTTCTTAAGCTTGTACACATGATTAGGATAATTAGGATTCACAAAACCATCCGGTTGTTGAACATAAACCTCTTCCTTGATTTCACCATTAAGAAATGCCGTCTTCACATCCATCTGATAGACGATCATATTCATGTGGGCTGCATAAGCGAGGAATAGTCTAATAGCTTCCAAACGGGCAACAGGTGCAAAGGATTCCATAAAGTCGATGCCCAATAATTGCTTGTATCCACGAGCTACTAGTCGAGCTTTGTTCTTTAGTATTCCGCCTAACTCATCGAGTTTCACCTTGTAAACCCATTTCCAAGTGAGTAACTGCACTTGATCCGGGCATGGGACAAGTTCCCAAACTTCAAGACGTATGAATTCGTTAAGTTCTTCTTGTATAGATTCTATCCAACAGGATTGAGTAAAAGCTTGTTGCCATGTCTTAGGTTCAACTTCAGTGAGAAACGCATCAAAATGACAAAACATTGCATTTTCTTATAGCTGACTTCGTGTGGATACCGGGCGATTAGGGTCACCAATAATAGAATCTATAGGATGATCCTTTGTCAACTTGCTGTCATGTTCACGAATCCGTGGATTGGAGTAAACCGTAGTTGGAGCTTCTTCTGAGGTGGACGACCCGGCTTGATTAGAGGCGGGAATTGGTACACCAAAGAATGGAAGTTCACGCATTTGAGCGAATTCCAAATCGTGATCATCATCATCCTATTCATCATCAATAGGCATGACATGGGTAGTTGAAACATGTGTTGGTTGAGAATTACTTGTTGATGGTATATCTTGACCAATTGTAGGTGCAGATGTGTCTGATTGTGCTTCGGTTGCTGGAGCGACAACTTCGGTTACCGGAGCTATTACCTCAGGTTCTGGAGCAACAATAGTTTGAGGAGTAAAGAATTCATCAAAGTACGGTTGAAACAACGTATCCCATTCAGTCCTAGAAGGTGGTGTAAATGATGATGAAGTAGGGTTGTTTGGGACAAGACCATAACTAATGTTACTGGGTCCCATTTCATGAAGTGCGGGTTTAGAGCTGCTTTGCTCAGAAGCCATTGCTGTCAGCTCATCAAAATCAACATTCATAGTTTCGAGGATCTTGCGAGAGTTACGGTTGTAGATTCGGTATGCCTTCTTTGCGGGTGCGTAACCAATGAAAATACCAATATCAGCCTTTGGTTGAAGTTTTCCCAAATTGTCACCATCATTATTTGGATAGCAAAGAGAACCAAATACATGAAGATATGATAAATCTGGTACTTTTCCATGGAGAATCTCATACGGTGTTTTACCATGGTGTTTACGAATTAGTGACCAGTTTTGGGTGTACACTGCTGTAGATACTGCTTCTGCCCATAAAAACAATGGAGCCTTTGCGTAAATTAACATCGTTCGAGCGGCTTCCATAAGTGTGCGATTTAGCCTTTCAACGACACCGTTTTGTTGTGGAGTGCGAGCAACGGATGTTTCATGAGATATGCCAATTTCTTCATAATAATCACGCAAGATTTGATTCACAAATTTGGTTCCATTATCTATACGAATGCGTCGGACAGTAGTGTTGAGACGCACTTGAATCATCTTGAGAAATCCGATGATGAATTTAGGTGCCTCATTTTTTTCTTTAAGAAATTTCACCCATGTAAACCGAGAGTAATCATCGACAATGACGAGGATGTACTTTTTGCCACTAAGACTTTCAACACGCATTGGCCCACAAAGATCCATATGCAAAAGATAAAGTTTCTCTTGGTTGGTCTCTTCCGTCTTGGGTTTGTATGATTTCTTAGTGCTTTTCCCCATTGTACACGCGGAACACAAATGATCTTTGTGAAATGATAGTTTAGGAAGACCACGAACAAGTTCGTTTTTCGCCAAGTGATTAATAGCGTCAAAGTTAAGATGAGATAACCGTCGATGCCATCACCATGACTTAGTCTTCGATGCTTTGGAGAGAAGACATACGGGAGAGGCGGCCATCATATCTTGTAGAGACAAAGTATACAAATTATTCCCTCGAGTACCTTTCAATAAATCAACCCCTTCTAAATTACGAATGAAGCAGGTATGCTCTCGAAAAGCAACTTCTAGGTTTTCATCACAAAATTGTCCCACATAAAATAAGTTGTGACCAAGACCTTCCACGTAATACACTCTTGAAATTATAACATTCCCAATATGATATTCACCGTAACCCATTATCTTTGCAATATGATCATTTCCAAATCTAACCGTACCGAGAAACTTGCTGACGAAATTTCTGAGCTGAGAGCGATCTCCGGTCATATGTTTGGAGCAACCAGAGTCCAAATACCAGAGAACAATTTGGACCACCTGTTTTCAATAACAACAGTAGACAATGCATTGGAAACTATTGGTTCCGGAGTGTTAGCAGATACATATATAGAATTATCAGAATTGCTAACATTTTTGAGACCCTTAGATTTCCTGCGTTTTCTAATTTGAGTTTTAGCACTAACAGGTTTTATGGTTCCAACTTTCTTAGGTTTTGGATTATCCACGGGCACTATAGTGGGACTAGACCTAGTTAAAGGGCACTTTGTTCCTACAGTAGTGTTGGTGTTCCTAGTTAAAGGACACACTTGTGTTTTGGTAGCCTTGGTACTCCTAGTTAAAGGGCACGCTTTCTTCGCTTTAGTGGGAGTGATCCTAGTCAAAGGGCACGTATTTCCTACTATAGTGAAAGTTCTACCAGTGGGGCGCCACATCCAACCAACTTGGGTTAACACTTTCCCAGTCGGTTTCCATTCTAATCCATTTTTCCGGGCATACATCTCATTCACATGGTCAATAAGGCAAGAATCATGACGACTAGAAAACATACATTCATTGCAATTCCAACATTTCAAACTAGAATTCACAGTAGGCTTAGAACGCTGCACAACCGCAGAGCCTTTAGGTTTAGCTACATGATTCTTTTTATTCAAAACAGAAATAACATTCCTAGGATGGGCTTCTACTTTCTTCTTCACTTGACTACTAGATGGGGGCAAGATCCTATCATTCTTCTTGTTTCTCTTAAGCTTAGATCTTTGAGCCTTAATAGTGGTGCTTACTCCTGTAGAAGGCAACACGGGAATATTAGAAGCTGGTTTTGATTCAGCCTTATCTTTAGTGACCAAAGTTTGAGATGGTTTAGTCCTAGGGCCCTTGTTAAGTGGTGTGACGGCTATAAGGTTCCTTTGGATTGCACTAGAGGACGATGCTGAGACAGTGGCTGCGTTATCCACAACATTCTTACCTTTTAGAGTACCAAGTGTTTCCTTTAACTCAGCCAAGACCAGATTCTTATCACAAATTTGTTCCCTCAAATCTGATATTTCCATCGACTTTTGATTCAATTGTTCAATCAATGGTTGATTCTGTGCAGTGGTATCAACACATGCGGGCTGTATTGAATCGAAGAGTCGTGTATTTTTCTGTTTTAAGTTATCAACTTTGGACAAAATCTTGGAAACATGATTATCTAGATCAAGTCTAAAATTCTCAGCGGCCTCAAGTACGTTCACACAGTTAAGCTCCTTAAATTTCTCTATTTCTATCGGCAAAGATTGAGCAACCTTGTCACTTGGCTGACGCTGTTTTGATTGTAAATTCAATCGAAAATTCTTTTCAAAATTTGCATCATCGATATTAACACCTTCGAATGACGTTTAAAAGATTTCTTGAATAAATTTTTGCTTGCATTCAAGCGAAATACAATGTGTTTGAATCTCATCAAAACGTTTTGAAAGCGATGAATATGAATCTTGAAGCTTTAAAAGTTCAGCGTCAGATTCGTGACAAGTACTATCTACCACAGTATCCACAGATTCAACATTATGCACAATAGAATCATTATCAACACTTGTATTCACACAGACATAAACTATATCATGAGACATCACTTGATTAAGAAGCAGATCATTATGGCATGAAACCCGTTCTATTTCAAGTAAACTGTTTTCATAAGCATTATCCATTTCAATAAGTTAAGATTTACAAAGTTGATCGAACAATGAAATAAGGTTAAGTATTTTTGTTTTGTTGTGAGTTAAAATCACGAAATAATGTTAAAATCCCCTAAGGTTAAGTATTTTTTTAAGGAATAATTTTTAGATTGTCGGAATGTCAGATCGGAATGCCAGATCGGAATGTCACTATCGAAAAGTCCAGATCGGAATGTCACACTATCTTAATGTCCAGATCGGAATGACCAGATCGGAATATCCAGATCGAAATGTCCAGATCGCAATGTAACCTTGTCGGAATGATTCAGATCGCAATTACCTATCGGAAAGATTCAGATCGGAATATAGCTGACAAAATTTTGGCAGAGTAACGATTTAACAACTTCCTTATATCCGTCGGAATCCCAGATCGCAAAGAACGATCAAAATGTTCAGATCGGAATAAGTATCGAAATCCTCAGTATCGCAATGTGGAACCAAACACTTTTCGATGGTAATGGTTATTGCGATGGAAGCCCCTTTTACTTGTACTTTCCGATGGAAGTGTTTGCTTGAATTTCGGAAAGAAGAACACAATACCTTTTTGCACTTTTAATCCAAGAAAGATTGTGTTTTAACCAAAATCAAGACACCAAAAACACTATAATACTACTGAATACGTTATGCTTCTTGAAATCACGATCAAACACAAAATTTTTTTTTGATGATTCGGCAATATGAACTCAAAAAGCCACGAAATGCTTATAAGAACATACGCAACACTAAAACAAACCTATATTTCATCCCAAGCTCTTGATACCATTTGTAGAAATGTAAATCTTGCTTATGTTTTTAGAGAGAGAAAGAGATGGAAAGATGGTGGATTTCATACAAAGCTAGAGAGAGAAAATAAGAAGAACTATGTGTAAATTATGAAACCACACACCCTCTCCATCAAAGGAGAGGGTTTATATACCCAAGCCTTGTGATGGGCTTGGGCTTACAATGTTGGGCCGGCCTACGCTTGTTGTAGGCTAGGCTTGACTTTGTTTGTTTAATAAATATATCTAGACTACGAGCTACTACTTAATATATTGTCGGAGTGACCGAATCTTCCTAAATACGTAAAAACGTATTTCCAACAATAAAAAGTTTGAATGGTAAGTCCTACTGCTTTGTCATCACAGATGACTTTTCTAGGTTTACCTGGACTTTCTTTTTAGCTATGAAGAGTGACACAGCTGACACTTTAATTGATTTTATCACTCAGATTGAGAAGAAAACAGGCAATGAAGTTAAAATGCTTAGGAGTGATAATGGTGGTGAATTTAGGAATAAAGTGTTAGATGACTTTTGTGCCAGGAAAGGAATTACTAGGCAATTTAGTGTTGCCAGAACCCCTCAGCAAAATGGGGTTGCAGAAAGGAAAATAGAACCCTAATTGAAGCAGCCAGAACCATGTTGGCTGATGCTCAGTTTCCTATAGCCTTTTGGGCTGAGGCTGTTAATACAGCTTGCTATGTTCAAAATAGAGCATTGGTCAACAAAATACAGAACAAAACACCTTATGAGTTACTTTGGGGAAGAAAACCTAATATTGGTTTTCTCAGACCTTTTGGTTGTCATGCAGTAGTTTTAGATACTTGTGATGCCTTAGGTAAATTTAGTGCAAAAGGTGATGAAGGCTACTTCATGGGGTATTCAGTGCAGAGCAAGGGATATAGGGTTTATCTTAAAAAGGAAAAACGCATTCTTGAAAGAGTACATGTTAGGTTTTTAGAGAATAAACCTAGTGATCCTGAAAGTGGTCCAAATTGGTTGTTTGACTTGGAACCTTTATCTAGGACTTTAAATTATATGCCTGTCACTAATCCAGACATTGTGAAGGTAACTTCAAATGTTGTGGAAGAAAATGTTGTTGATGTTTCAGGTACACAGGTTCATGAAAAGGTTGGATCACAAGCAGAAAAGTCATCTCCTATACTAGAGTATGTCACAATTCCCATATGGACAGATGCTTTTGCTGCTGCTGCTGCTGGAAAAGATAATGGTGGTCCCCAAGTACCACCAGTTAACAACATGCATGGTCCTTCAGGCGCTGACAAAGGTAAATCTAGCGCTGACAAGACCAATTCAGACGTTGATGGCTCAGACGTTGACAACAACAATTCAAGCGTTGTTAGCCCAGACGCTGACAACCAAGGTTCCGACGTTGACAACACTTTTGCACATCTTTTCTCTTCTACTTTTGAACAAGGTGAACCTTCTAATTTATATGAATAGGTTCATCCTCATGTTGATGAAAGAGAGTCTGATGAAGAAGATATTGGCAACTTGGAGGATGATATTGAAGACATCAGACTTTTTGAAAGAGGAGTTCTCACAGCTACTATGAAGAATCACCCCACTTCTCAAATCATTGGTGATATTATGACTCCTGTTCGGACTAGAAGATCTCATCAAGGTCTTGGTGGATTTATTGCCAATATTCACAAGAAGGTTGATACCCCTCTTGTGCAAGCATGTTTGTTTGCCTGTTTTCTGTCACAACAGGAACCCAAGAAGATATTTGATGCTCTCAAAGAACCAAGTTGGGTGGAAGCAATGCAGGATGAGCTTCACCAATTTGCAATTCAGGATGTTTGGGAGCTGGTTGATTGTCCCAGATATGTCAGACCTATAGGGACAAGATGGGTTCTAAGAAACAAGAGAGATGAAAGAGGTATTATGGTCAGAAACAAGGCAAGATTAGTGGCTCGGGGATATACACAAGAGGAGGGGATATACTATGAGGAGGTCTTTGCACCAGTTGCAAGGATTGAAGCTATTAGGATCTTTTTAGCCTATGCATCCTGCATGGGCTTCACTGTCTATCAAATGGATGTCAAGAGTGCCTTCCTCTATGGAACAATTGTTGAGGAGGTATATGTGATGCAGCCTCCTGGTTTTGAGGATCCAGAGAATCCAGACAAGGTGTATAGAGTCAAGAAGGCTATGTATGGACTTCATCAAGTCCCAAGAGCATGGTCTGGTACTTTGTCTACTTATTTAGTGGAAAATGGATTCAAGAGGGCACCATAGATCAGACACTATTTACAAAGAAGAAAAGTAAGGATATGTTGCTTGTTCAGGTCTATGTTGATGACATCATTTTTGGGTCTACTGATCCAAAGATGAGTGAGGATTTCTCCAAGCTTATGACAGACAAATTTAAGATGAGTGCTATGGGGGAGATGAACTTCTTTCTTGGTTTACAAGTTCAGCAGAAAGAAGATGGTATCTTCATCTCCCAAGATAAATATGTGGCAGAGATCTTGAAGAATTTTGGCTTTTCTCCACATGACAAGAGGGCTACTACTCCTATGGATAGAGAACACCCTTGGGGAAAGATTGGAGATGGAAAGGATGTTAATGTCAGACACTATAGATCAATGATTGGTTCATTGATGTATCTCACATCCTCCAAACCTGACATCATGTTTGTTGTGTGTGCTTGTGCACGCCATCAAGTGACTCCCAAAGAATGTCACCTTTATGTTGTCAAGAGGATCTTTAGGTACCTAAGATGCTATCCTAGTCTTGGTTTGTGGTACCCAAAGGATTCACCATTGGAGCTGATTGCATATTCAGACAGTGACTATGGAGGTGATAAGTTTGATAGAAAATCCACAACTGGTGGATGTCAGTTTCTTGGGAGCAGGTTGATATCTTGGAAATGCAAGTAACAAACAGTGGTGGCTAATTCTACAACTGAAGCTGAGTATGTGGCTGCAACTGCTTGTTGTGGACAAGTTTTGTGGATTCAGAACCAGCTGTTGGACTATGGGTATAATTTCATGCATACCAAGATATTTGTTGACAATAACAGTACTTTATGCATTATTAAGAATCCTGTACATCATTCTAAAACTAAAACACATAGAAATTAGACACCATTTATAAGAGATTGTTTTGAAAAAGGTTTAATACAGCCAGATAGGGTTGACACAGAGTAGAATGTGTCAGATTTACTAACTAAACCTTTTGATGCTGGGAGGTTTCTATACTTGGTAACAAGTATTGGAATGATCAATCTCACATAATATGTGTTTTGGAATCTTTTTGTAAAAGTATGGACAGGATAATGCATTATTATTGGTCTTTTTGAGTTTTTAGATTTTCCACTATATTTTTCTAACACTGACAAAGGTTGCTTGAACGCTGATAAGTGTTTTTGTAACGTTGTCAGCAATATCTTTGTCTAACGCTGACAAAGCTTCCCTCAACGTTGTCATGTGTTATCGGGGCGTTGTCAGCAACAATGTTAGTTTTGTGGTTTTCAATCTAAATGTGCAGGTGGTGTTAGCAGTATACCAATGGATACAGAGTTGCTTATGGATCATTGGAGAAGCATTTGGACATGTTTTTATTTATGGATGATGGTTGGAATTTTTAATTCCTATCTTGACATAAATTTTTTATGTTCATGCCTTTTTTAGCAACATATGTATCATAGTTTAAGGGGAGGTTTTAGGAACCTTTAGGATGTTTGGGTATCCATATGATACTCTTATCACAATTCTAGATTGTGTCCACAGGTGAGTATGAGTTAGTTTTACTAAATCATGAGGCACTGTAGCATGCAAAGTTGATATACTATGCATGCTACCAAGACATTTTTGGCCTAGAATTGGTTGTGGTCTGTTGGGAGACTTGGGAATGATTTTGTCATGGGTTTTACCTGGGAGTAACAAGGAATTTTAAAAGGTAACTTAGTTGTTAAGAGTTTTGGTTAGCAAGGGACACTAGAGGACTGTTATGTCTATCTTGCATAAGCAAGTGTGCATAACTGGACAGTGCTTGCCGCCCTATAATAATTATCAACTTTTTGGTTATCTTCTCTAGGATAAATTACTTTGTTTAGGTCATTTTTCATTTTTAAACATTTTTATTTTTGGACGCTGACAAGTATTTTTCCAAGCGTTGTTGTGACCAATTTAGAAACAACAAGAATGGACGTTGACAAGGAGAATTTGAACGCTGACATGAGTATCTTGGGCGCTGACAAAGCAGAAGTGGACGTCGACAGATCTGCAAATGAGGTTGATGTATTCCAGTCATCATCCATCATCAAAGAGGTTTCTTCATAGGTATTACCATCTACCTTACCAACAGTTGATCCATTAGATAAGGGTAAGGGTATTATGGTTGAAGAAGTTGTTCCAAAGAATGCAGCACAAATTGAATTTGATAGAAGGTTGGTTGCACAAATTGTGGAACAAGAAAGAAAGCAGGTGGGTGAATCACCTTTTGTTGTCACTTCAGAAGAGCAAGAAGGAAGTGATGAAGCCAGTTCAGACTCAAGTGTTATGATCATAGAACAACCAGAAAGACTTGAGTATGGTGATGAGCTGGCCATGGAGAAATTGAATGAGTTGAAATTGCAGGTTGATTTTGATATGCCAGAGGTGGTTCAGATGTACCATGCTTGGGAAGAAAGGTGTATAGAGAATCCACATTTGACCATTTCAGATTAGATATGGGGTTTGGAGATTCTTCTCAGAGTACAAAAGGATTGCAAGGTCATACTGAAACACAAAGCAAGCAATGTTCTCTCAAATTTGAAAAGGGATAGAAAGGAGTTGTATTTCATGCTGCTCAGATGTCATGGAACAGGATGGACTTATAAGAAATTGACTGGGTTGACATTTGATGATTGAAGAATATTTTCACGAGTTTGTGTTCTATCATATCTTAAAAAGTCGTGTCTTGTCAACATTACTTTTGAAGATAACTTGTTCGTGCTTACTTGGTTGGTGACGAAGACTTGTCATAACACATGAAGGAGTTACATTATCGTGCTCAGTGTCTCACAAAGGATGAGAATATTGACAAGGGATTGAGGTCTGCTTATACTTTAACGTTCTCATATAAGTTCCACGTCACATGGATAGTGCAAGACATGGAACACAAGGTTGGGTTATTCTACTTCTACATCAAGAATACTTTATTTATTTTTCTTCAAAATCATTGCATAGAGCTACATTTGGAGAATCTTTAAAGATTGCATACATTGTTTACTTCCCTGTTGATGTGACAAAAGGGGAAGAAATACATGCTACACTTGAGGGGAAGCAATTTGAAGAGCATGTACAACTTACAAAAGATACACATAGAGTTTTGCCGACATCAACTAGGGGAAGATTGTTGGGTCAAAAAGTTGATGTGGCAGAAACTCAAAAACGAAGAAAACATGAAGATATTGTCTAAGCGTTGTCAAGAGCAATCCAAGCGTTGACAAGAGCAAACTAAGCGTTGTTGTCTCAAGAGTTGTCGTGTGCAATCCAAGCATTGTCACATGCAATTTAAGAGTTGATAGAAACGTAGACAAGAAGCTTATGGAAGCTTCTATTTAGATTAACATGCAAGATATATTTTGCATAAGTTTATTTAAATAGAAGATTTACTTGTTTATTTGTTATTATCTTTTGTAAACGCTAATCCTTACACTATAAAAGGAACCATGGGTCTTAGGTTTTATTCATCATTCATATTCACAATGTAAACCTAAAGCGTGTGTGCACTAGACGTGGGATTCAATGTATACACGTCTAGTGGTTGTTGATTATTAATATAATTAGCAATCCATTTGTTTTTAATTCATGTTGTTGTGCCCCAAACACCTTGTTAATGGTTATTGTTCTAATTCCGCTTTGATTATGTTAATCATATGAACAATGATCATTCCTAGTAGCTTCAAAGATCCGGAAACCAAAGTTTCCACAATGACTTGGGACCTATGTAAATTTGATATTCATGAATGGAGAATGCTTTATTATTAAACGACGCTATTTTAAGCGTTGTCTATGATTTGAGTAATGTGCTATCCCGTAACACCAACGACTCTTCCGCTGAACTAAAGTATGAATATTTTGTGGGGTGTTACAGTTTGGTACCAGAGCTCTCGTTATAGAGAACGAAAGATTTTTAAAACCAAGGTTTTGAATAAAACATTTCAAAATATTTTAACTATATACATTTTTCTCAAAATGTCTAAAAATCTTTTGACTATAACGGTGCCGAAGAATTCCTGAGTTACCGACAAGGCCAGACTGAGAAGTGTTATTTTAATGTATATATAACTTGGATTATATATATATATATATATATATATATATATATATTGTAATTTGATTACATGATTGTTTGATGATTATTTTAAATAGTTATACGAGGTATTCATACGACGTAAATTGTCACAAGGAACCCTAACTCCCCTAGCAAGTTAATCGAAGCTATTCCCGTAGGAATTCTAGCTATTCAAGATCTAAACCAAGTTGTGGATATTTATGATCCCAACAAAATAGTTGATATTCGTAGAAATGTTGATATTAGTTGATTATGATCTTGAAGAAGAATTGGCGAGATTAAATCTGATATCGATGGCATGACGATCTTTCCTTATAGAGTGGAGTTTGACAAAACCTTACCATCTAGAAAGGTGTCATCTGATTCGGTGTCACCCAATTCTTAAATTTGAAATCGAAAGGTTGAATGTTGCACTTGAGGCTGTCATTGGAGCCTTTTCCCAAAAGCCTCATGCCTCTAGTACCTTTCCGAGAAGTCTAATTGAATGTGTGACTCATTTCATACTAGTGACTCATTTGATAACTATTGATGAAGGATCTATAGGATTGGAAATTAATTGTTGTTCATATTGAACTTTTATTTCCCTTTCAAGGTCTAAGAATAAGGTTGAAAGTATTGAAGAATGAGGTAGAATATCGCATTGAGTATGATTTGGTTGAAACTTGAATGAAGTAAAAATTAACCCATATGGATGATGAGATTGTTAAGAGGAAGTCGTTAAGTTCTGTGATTGAATTATAAGGTTTTAATTGATTATTGGTTCATGTTAAGGGTTGTTCCTAGACCATTGTCCAATGACGAGGATGCCCAGTGTCCAAGAAATAAGTCGAAGAAATCTTCTTCTGAAATTAGGACCGATGGATCTTTCGGGACATGTGGAACACCTAATGACTCATGTAGATTATTATTCATTGTAGTATCTTTTAAAAATCCCTAACTTAACTAAGATTTCAGTTGGTAGGATGAGTCCTTGGAATTGTATGACATGGCGACACGTAATGTGTTACGGTACAATTTTTGACTTGTTTGTGATTAATGAAAGGACTATCTTTGATTGCTAAATTTCTACAAGTATCGAAGTTATCTATCTTTTATTGCTTCATCCTAATGTCCGCATTAGTGATGCAACCTTTGAGCAAGTACTCATTTCTGATAGAGTTGTGTTGTAGATTCTTCTCTTTATATTCCTAAGTGCCATTGAGGTCATGAACCTCATGAATATTTGGCTAAGCTCGTTTTCTATCATATTGTAGTTAGTTCTTGGTGAACAACGTTTCATCACTCTTTTGCAGATCACTCATTGTTTTATAAGCTAAAACAGTATCCCTTGAGAAAATTGAATTTTCATCACCATAAGGATTATTCAAAGTGAGATTTATAAGTAATCGTTATTGGAATAAAGTTGTTTATGAAAAACCTTGGAAAACTTAATTGTTTTCACAACAAAACAAATCTCTGTAAATTCATTTTGATTCTTATTCCAGAATTAAGCATGAAATTAGTTTTTATTTTAAACATAATAACAAAATTTTGACGAAGTGAGTATTGCATCGTTAATCCTAAAATTGTATATAGTTACGCGCCTACGTACAATTTGGAAAGGACCATGCAAGGCTGATTAGTAGTCACCATGAAATTGTTAATAAACATTACATTTTCCTTGAAATTGTGAAAGATTGAAATTTTTTTTATGAGATCTGCAAGAAGTGCAAAATAGGGACATATTGTTAGGGATACCTACATATGTGCCCGTACCATTTATTTTTCTAAATCGAATTTACTCATCTGTTGATATTGTCTTTATTGACAATTGATATCCCCTTCTTGTCCACTTCTTTCATGGCAAGATTCTTTGGAAACTTTACTAATTATTGAGTATTGATACCCGACTGGATGTATCGACGTTCCTATCATTTCTTTTGGTTAGATTCCATATGAATGACCTGGGTAACGATCCGAGGTGATTTCGAATGCGTACTCAATTCATGAAAACATGGGATATATTAATATTCGTTAATGTTTTTGTCTTTATCTGATTTGAAATTCTCTCGCGTAAATCATGCGTTGACCTTATTCTTTTGATGTTAGTTATGTCTCCAGATATCCTCGAATTTGTGACAGAATTATGAGTTATTATTTGTCTTTTGAGAAGTTCACATCTTATCAACGGTAATAAAACTAGAAAGTTGGTAGTGCCATTAAAATGGATTGATTGATTATGACATAATGTCATTGTCTTAATTGATGGGAACCCGTGTAGAATTCCCCTAAAAGATAAGATGTTGATTATCAAAAGTGATCTAAATAATTCTTGATGGATGACCATATCCTGCTTTTAGACTTGAAATTTTACCATGAATGGTTATAAACTAGCCATAGACCTTGTAATCTAGAAAGAACCTAAGGTGGATTTATTAAAAGATGTTTCTGTTATCTGAAATTTTAGGAGGTATTTGCTGGTAAATTACCTAGACTTTCGCTATTAAGGCAAGTTGAATTTGGTATTGATTATATTCCCAGTGCTGCACATGTGGCGTGTGCACTGTATGTCAGCACCATCTGAATTAAAAGAATTACCGTGCAACTGAGAGAGTTGTCGGAAAAAGCTTTTATTCTACCGAGCTCGTCATCATGGAGGGCAATGGTGTTATTATTCCTAATATTTATTGATTACTGTGAACTGAATAAATTGACGATCAAAATTTATATCCATTACTCAAGATGGAAGATTTGTTCGATCATTTACAAGGTTCTAGCGTATGTTCTAAAGATTTGATCCACAGCATGGTTATCATCAACTTCGTGTCCACGAAAAAGATTATCTATTCCAATCACTACATCCAGAACTTGTAATGAACATTATGAGTTTCATGTTATGTCGTTTGGATTGACCAATGCACATGTAGCATCCATAAATTTGGTGAATCACGTGTGTAGGCTGTAATTTGATAAATTTATGCTTGTGATCATTAAGGACCATCTGTTTGTTCCTAAGAATAAGAAGGAATTAGTAATCATTTGTAGACTGTCCAGAGATGGCCGAGCAAAGAAAACTTGTACCTTGAATATCTAAAATGTGATTTAAGGCTTAATCCTTTACATTATTTGAATGTGTGATTGATAGATAATGGAATCTATATTGACTCTTCAAAGATTAGAGCCATTAAGGCTTTGGGTTATACCAAAAAGAAAGTGCAAAAAAAAAATGTTTTAACAAATATTTATCAAAGGATTTTTAAGGAATCATTCCCTTATAGCTAGATCATTTAACTAAACTCCCTTAGGAGTAAATGTTTGTGTATAACTCAAGACAACCTAAGAGGAATTGAGGAAACCATTTAAACCATGACTTAGAATTTGAAACGACAATTTTTGCTTTTCAACTAAGAAAATTCTGACTAAAGTATAAACAAAGATTTTTCGAACATTTACAGATCATATTAATTATTTTTGAAAAAAAAATCAACAAAGATCGTGTTAACTAAAGTCAATTTTTTTGAACATTTTTTTCTATAATTGGACGAACTAAGAAAATTTAAAACTTTTTACGTTTACGTTCCATAAAATTAAATATTTATTATTTAATTACTTGCAATATTTATCGATGTTTTAAACGTCAGACTGGGCAAAATTGATAAAAAATAATAACTGAGATGAAACTAAAACTTAGAAAATATGAAGAAAGAATTTCTGAGTGAATTGTGGTGACGATAATTATTTCATCAGGGAAAGTGAATGTAGATACTGACACATTATGTAGAAAGGATAATATAGATAATAAAGAGTTTCGCGGCTAATGAGAACCATTAGAAATGAGAGCCTATGGCGTTAAATGTTTAAAAGGTTGTTTGTGGTGGCCTGAATATGGAGGTTTGTGAGATTTAGTCATGTTGGAATCTCATAAGTTTAAGTATTCTACTCATGCCATTTCTGATTAAATGTATCTTATTTGAAGAAGTTGTACTGATGACCAGATATGAAAGCAGACATCGCAACATATGTTAGTAAATGTTTAACTTTTGCGAAGGCTGAGGCTAAACACCAAAATCCATAAGGATTGCTTCTACAGCTTATAATTCTTGTTTGGAAGTGAGATAGAACCACCATAGATTCTTATGATAAAACTTCCAAGGTCATCATATGGATTTGATTTGATTTGGTTCATCGTCGACAGACTGACAAAATCTGCTAATATCATTCCTGTTAATGATAGATTCTCGATGAAGAAATTGACACTTTTGTATTTAAAGGAGTTGTGTAAACATAGTGTGCCTATATTGATCATCTCTATCAAGATCCTCGCTTCGCATCGAATTTCTAGATATTTGCTCAGAAGTCATTGGGAACGAACCTTGATGAGAGTACTATTTACCACCCCAATCGAAGGGACAAGGTAAAGTAATGATACAAAACACTAGAAGTGTTGTTTTATGCTTTAATGATTGACCATTGGTAATAAACCGTATAATCACTTTCCTTTGGAGAGATTATCATTGATAATTATCGTATTAGGATCGAGATCGAATCTTGTTAAGATCTATATATAAGAGCATCTGTAGATCCATTGAAGATCTAATTTTATACATTTGTTGTTGTGTCATAGTTGTGAAGATCCAAGTAGTTGTGTCTATTTGGAAGTTGTGTATGTACTAAGTATAGTTGTGTAGATTGGTCCTAGCTACGATTAGGGCTCGACTTTTAGCTTAGAGTCGGAAATTGGTTAAGCGACGTGTACGGTTTTCTCCACCATAAGGAGCTTGTTGTGTAGTGGACTCTCGAGTAAGGAGTACTCGAGGAGTGGAGTAGGAACGAGGAGTGAGCTTCGTTGCCGAACCACTATAAATCCTTGGTGTTCGGTTTGATCTTTCTTTACCCTTAACTCTTTACATTCTTTATTATTTGTGCATATATTTTTGTTAGTATTAGTTTAGTTACACTATCATTGTTCATATTGTGCATAAGAAGATTTCACATATTTCCTCAAGCCTAAGTTTTTTGAAAAGGGATTTTTGAAAACCTCCTTTTAACAAGTAAATATAAGAAACTATTCAACCCCCCCCCCCCAATTTCTACAATTGGTATCAGAGCGAGGTTGCTCAAGAATTTTTAAAGTATATTGTATTTTAAAACTTGAATCGATCTATGGATTCCAACAAATACCTAAAAGGGCAATCTATGCAAAGACCACCACTTTTTGGAACCGATAGTTTTATTTATTTGAAAAATAGATTTGAAACTTATATGAAATCAAAAGATTTAGATATTTGGCATGTTATTACCAATGGTGATTTTTTACCTTATCAATTTAATAAAGTTTCTAAAACAAAAGAATTGGTCACTTTTGACAATGCTAATGATGATACTAAAAAGAAACTTTCAAAAAATAATGAGGCTAAAATGGTGATTTATAATGCTTTACCTAAGAAAGAGTATGAAAGGATTTTTATGTGTGAAACCGCTAAAGATATTTGGAACACTCTTTTAGTAACCCACCAAGGTAATAGCCAAGTCAAAGGAAGCAAAATCGATCTTCTTGTCCAACAATATGAACAATTTGTCATCTTAGAAGATGAAACTATTGATAGTGCATTTGCTAGGTTTAACACCATTATTACTAGTCTAAAAGAACTTGATGAAGGTTTTTCTAGCAAGAACAATGTTAGGAAGTTTCTAAGGGCGTTACATCCAAAGTGGAGAGCAAAAGTCACGGCGATTGAAGAATCGAAAGATCTCTCAACTTTATCACTCGATGAACTCATTGGCAACTTGAAGGTTCATGAGATGATAATTTTGAAGGACTCGGAATTAGTGAAAACCAAGAGTGAAAGAAAATCTCTTGCACTTAAAGCCAAGAAGGCATAAAGTGACCATGATAGTTCCTCGGATAGCGATGACGAGGAGTATGCATTGGCGGTGAGAGATTTCAAGAAGTTCTTCAAGAGATGAGGTCAACACGTTAGGCAACCCAACAATGACAAGAAACCATTCTCAAAGAATCGATTTGTCAAGAACGAAACAGGTGATAGGAATTGCTTTAGATGTGGTGATCCAAATCACATCATTGGTGATTTTCCAAAGCCCTCTCACGATAAGAATCACACGGCGTTCGTTAGTGGCTCTTGGAGCGATAGCGGTGAAGATGATGATGACAACCCCAAAGAGGAGAAATGTCTTATGGCTCACACTTCTAAAGAGGTTATAGCAATGATAGCTCCACCTTTGATGATATTGAATTTGAAGGCAAATATGATTGTTTACACAAACTTAGTCTTAAATTCATAGAAAATAACAAAACCTTAAAATCAACCATAACTAAGCTTGAAAATGAGATCAATGAACTTAGGGAAAAATTGGTAAAACTTGAGAAAAATAAAGAAGTTGATTTAGGTTGCTTAAGTTGTGAGAAACTTAGATTAGAGAATGAAGATCTCAAGAGCACCTTCATTAAATTGGAAAAGTTCATGAAAGGTACTAGTTCTCTTGATGATATTTTAAACAAACAAGTTCATTCAAAGGAAAGACTTGGTGTAGGTTTTAACTCAAATGAAGCCTCAACTAGTGAACCTAAACAAGTCAGATTTTCACAAAAATCACCCACTATACGCGGTCCCAGATTGTATGGGGTGGTTCCTTATCACTATGGAACCTCCGCCATAGATAAGGTACCGCAGCCAGAACAAGAGTTTTGTGAAAATCATGAACTTTATGAAAAGTCAAAGTCAGGTGAAAAACCAAAGCATCTTATTGTTAATAAGGTAAAATTACCCATAGTTGACGACAATGCCAGTGATAAGTTCCAAAAGCCATTAGGTAAACCTCTCATGGGAAATAGAAGTTTATCAAGACCATTTTCTACTCCACCTAGATTACGGAATGAGTCTAATCCTAGAAGTAGAACGACAACGCCTAGAAGAGATAATAAAAACAATTCACGATCTAGAAGTAAAACCCCAACACCTAGAAGGAATGATCATAACTCTAAACCTAGATCAAATACACCCAGGAGAAATAACGAACAACAAAATGGTTATATGAATTACTATCCTCCTGCATTTTGTTCTCCATGGGGAACCCCTCCTTCATTCATGCATCCCAACCAAATGCAAGGGATGTTTGGAACTAACAATTTTGGACCCATGAGATATTAGGGACCAAATGTTTGATCTTGTGTGTTGTTACCTAGATATGCTTGGGAATTGATTTGGAGCCCGACGAGTGGATTAAGGATAGTGGATGTTTTAAACACATGACGGGTAATCGAAGTTTGTTCTCGCACTACAAAGCATATGATGGAGGTAACGTCACATTCGCAAGTATTTTACGTGGTAATATCATTGGCAAAGGTACGGTTTCTCTTAACTCCATGACTATTGAAAATGTTGAACACGTAGATAACTTAGGGTTTAACCTTTTAAGTATAGGTCAAATTTGTGACAATAAGTGTAAGGTCATCTTTTCGGAACATGACAGTGAAATCATAAAAGATGGAAAAGTCATTGGAAAAGGTGTTAGAAAGCATGGGCTTTATGTCATGAAGGTCAATAAGAAGTCAAAAGACAACATATGTCTTGCGACTATAGATGATAGTTCTACTCTTTGGCATAGGAGATTAGGTCACGCTAATATGCGCTTAATTCAATCTTTAGTCTCTAAGGAGTTGGTAAGACACTTCCCCAAGATGAAGTTTGATAGTCACTTTTGTGATGCCTGCAAAGTTGGAAAGCAAGTTCACTCAAGTCACAAAGCCAAGAATTTGGTTTCGAACTCTCGGTGCTTAGAGCTCATACATATGGATCTTTTTGGACCTTCCGCCATACGGAGTTATGGAGGTAACCTTTATACCCTAGTTATAGTTGATGACTATTCTAGATTTACTTGGACTAGATTTTTGGCATCTAAGAATGAAGCTTTCGATCATTTCGAAATCTTTAGTCGAAGAATTCAAAATCAACTAGGATGTCCAATTGTCTCTATTAGGACGGATCATGGTAGGGAATTTGATAATGAAGTGCAATTTGGTGCCTTTTGTGAAGCTCATGGTATTACCCATAACTTCTCGGCTCCTCGCACTCCACAATCAAATGTGGTAGTTGAAAGGAAGAATAGGACACTCCAAGAGATGAGTAGGACGATGTTAAACGAGCAATCTTTGCCTCAAAAGTTTTGGTGCAATCCCGTGGACACATCGACTTATATTCTCAACTGAATTCTTATTCGACCTTTCATAGGAAAGACCCCCTATGAGATTCTTAAAGGAAAGAAACCCTCACTGGAATACTTTAGGGTGTTTGGAAGCAAGTGCTTTATCCTCAACACCAAAGACTGCCTAACCAAGTTTGACCCAAAGTCTTATGAAGGTATCCTTTTAGGTTATTCCCAAACTAGCAAAGCCAACATTGTCCTAAATAGAACCACGGGGGTTATTGAAGAATCACTCAACGTAACCTTTGATGAAACCCCTCCTTCACCCAAGACACCACCATTGGTTGATGATGACTTGGATGAATTAGAAGTAGTTAAAGCCAAAGAGGTTAGAAAAATAGGAGTTGAAGACCTTAATGTTGAAAAGGAAGTAAACATTAAGGAGTCTAGGGATCATACTCTCAATAATATCATTGGTGACTCAAATCAAAGGACCCTAATAAGTGTGTAAATACTTATCCTTTTACCGCTTATTTCCAATAATGACAAGACCAAAACGTGTAATTTATGTCGTAAAAGTCGGAATTATGCGTGGTTTGTGTTTTTATTGTGTTTTAGGGCAAAAAGATGAAAAAGGAAGAAAACACGGGCTTTCACGGGCTTTTATCGAAGAAAACGAGAAAAGACGAAGTCAAAAGATCAAGAGTGCTAAAAGAACGGATGTCCAAAACCTATTCAGAAGATTTATCAAAGAAAAAGTCTAAAAGACGGAAGTTTAATGAAGTCGAAGAACTCAAGTCTAAATTATAGAAGAAAAATTATTAAGACAAGTTCAAATCCCGAGACGACGTTGAGAAAAGACAAAGATTTAAATCGAGTCGAGAAGAAAAGAAAGAAGGAAGCACACCAAACATGCACTCCCCATTTTTCCCTATAAATACCCTCCTAATCACATTAGGAGGGTAGTGAGCTATTTTCATTATTAATTTTCCTTTCTAGTTTTTAGAGGGAGAAAGTTCCAAACTTTCTCTCACTAAGTTTTCCATCTTTTCTTTCTTTTAATATTTCAAGTTTAATCTTTTTGTATTAGGATTTCATTAATCAAAAATTCAAGTTTAAGTATTTTGTTCTTTAATCTCCTTCTACATTTCTTGATTTTGATTCACTTTTGATCTGAATTATTCATAATCCGTGATTGATTTTCTTGTTTATGTGAATAAGAAGTTCATCTTTTTTTTCATCTATAAGCTTTCATACGGTTTAAGCTTTAAGATCTGTGTGCTTATTGGCTTATTTGTATGTTTAGCTTATTTACTTTTTTAAAAGTTTTCTTAAAGTTTTAATCTTTTCAAAGTTTGATTTAAAAAGGTTGCTTATTTAAAGTTTGAAAGTCCTTATCTCATGCTTATTAGTTCTGCTTATTATTGAGTTAGTGAAGTCTTGGATTAAGATTATTGAAAATAGCTTATTTCCTAGCTTATTTCGGATTAACTCTTGTCGCAAAGTAAAACCCCATTGCGACGGGACTTGAGACACATATTGCGATCAGTTAATCGAAAAAGGGTTTTGTATTGCGATGCACATTGCGATTTGTGCATCGCATTAGGGTCTTGTATTCCGATTCATATTGCGATATGTTTAGTTTTGGTGATATTGCGATCGACTTCATTTTGATGATACTGCGACAGTTTACTTTTAGTGATATTGCGATACATTTGCTTTTGGTTACATTACGATTGGATTTCAGTTTGATATTGCGATTGGATATTTCGATCGGATTCCTTTGTGGGTTTATTGCGACAACATTTCCTTTGACATTGCGATTGGATATTTGCGATTGAACAACATTGAGATAGAATGTACTTTGATATTCCGATGGTTATTCACTTGTATTATTCCGACGACTTGTTTTAATCACATTCCGATAGATCATGTTTTTAAGTTTTAAAGTTTTACAAGTTTTACAAAGTTTTATGTTTTAAGTGTTTTTCTTAATAAATTTTAGTTTAAATTTTTAAAGCTTTCACTTTACTCAACGAACATTTCAATTATTTGCTCTAAGTTTAAAATAGAAATTCAACCAACCCATTTATCTTTCTACCAAGAACAATTGAGTTGCACTTTCTACTAGTAATCAATTCGGAAAGATTCAGATTATAATATTTTATACTTAGCCAAAAGCTATGTATTAAATGGCGCTGCTGCCGGCTCTTTTTGTTAAGATTAACGGTTTTTAGTGAGAGACGCGTTGGATTTTGGGATCCGTTCATCTTTGAACGTTATTTTCCTTCCTTTAAAATTTTCAAAAATACAAAAAAATTAAAAAACATAAAAAAAACAAAAATATTTCTGCTTTGTTAGTTCTTTTGCAGGTGTATGCGCACTCGATCAACGTCTTATCCCGAGCCTGAGACTCTCGATAACTTAGACATGGCTGGTGTACACAGCAATAATAATAATCCACCTCAAAACAACATGAATAATAACAACAATGAACCTCTACCGGACAATCGTCCTATGTTCGAACTTTTGCAAGCACATGTAGAGGGCAACCACGATGCTATTGTCATACCCGCGATTGGAGCCAACAACTTTGAGCTCAAATCCGGCTTTATTCAAATGGTCTATGCTCAACCATTCTTGGGGCGTACCATTGATGATCCTCATGACCACACCAAAAGGTTCCTTCAACTCACGAATACGGTCAAATTCAATGGGGTTTCACAAGAGGTAATTCGCTTGCAACTTTTTCCTTTCTCCTTAGAGGGACAAGCCCGACATTGGCTTGATAAGGATCCGTGATAGGTGTGAAAACACCCATCCTTTTTACCACTTAATTACAATAATAACCGAGCCAAAACGTGTACTTTATGCCATTTATGTCGGAGTTATGCGTGGTTTGTGTTTTTGTTGTGATTTAGGACGAAAAGGTGAAAAGTGGAGGAAACACGGCATTCACGGGCTTTTATCGAAGAAAAAGACGAAAGATGAAGTCGAAAGATCAAGAGTGGAAAAAGAACGGAAGTCCAAGACCAATTCTGAAGATTTATCGAAGAACAAGTCAAAGGATGGAAGTTTACTAAAAAGCCGAAGAACTCGAGTCTTATTTATGAAGGAAAATCAAGACGAGTTAAAGAAATCCCAAGACAAAGTCCAAGATTAACAAAAGATAAAGAAGAAAAGGACTTAAGTGTGCAATTAAGGCAAAGAGGAAAGAGGGAGGAAGCTTCCTAAGCTCCTCCCTAATCACCCCTATATATAGATTATGCTAGCTTTATTTTTATGTTGTTGGGTGGTTTGACAAACCACCACTTCCACCATTTTTATACTTGTTATTTCATTTCTTGCACTTTAATTTCTTGTTATGCACCTTTAATCATTTAATTTTCAAGTAAGTTTTCATTTATTGTTCTTGAATCTTTACTTTTCTTGTTTAAATCTCTCATCTTCCTTTCTTGATTCTAGTTTACTTTTGGTGCGAATTACATATGATCCGTGTTGTTCATTATTGTTTTCGTGCTTAAAAAGTTCATCTTTTTATGGTTTGATTTAAAAGTTAGTTTATTTTAAGTTTGGAAAAGTTGTAATTTGAGCTTATTTAGTCTTTTTCACATTAGATTCGTTTAAGTTTTGGTTTTAGCTTATCCTAGTAGCTTATTACCTTTTGCTTAAATTTCGGATCAAGAGAGTAATCGGAAAGTGTATTAAACCCTTTTCCGATTTGCTCATTCCGACCAGCACCATCACCATATTCCAATCACTTGATTGGAAAAGGGTTTTACATTCCTTTTATACATTCCTTTTACATTCCAATGATCTTGATTGGAAAAGGGTTTTACATTTCCTATCAGCATTCCTATCAGCATTCCTATTAGCATTCCTATCAGCATTCCTATCAGCATTCCTATTAGCATTCCTTTTACATTCCTATCAGCATTCCTATCAGCATTCCTCTCATCATTCCTTTTACATTCCTTTTAGCATTCCTATCAGCATTCCTTTTAGCATTCCTTTCAGCATTCCTTTTACATTCCTTTCGCATTCCTTTTGCATTCCTTTTACTTATCGCAATTTACATTTTCATTTTACTTAGTAATAGATAACCAAACCATTTTCATTTCCACCAAGAACAATTGAGTCGCACTTTGAACCGGAAATCAATTCGAGAAGATACCGAGAAAACGAAAATTTTCAACTAGCAATAAAGATATTAAACCGCCACAAAGTATTGTTACGTGGACGGACTTAGAGACCAAATTCATAAACTACTTTTTCCCACCCTCTCGTACTACCGCTTTGCGGAATGAAATCATTACTTTTGAACAAAAGTACGATGAGACTTTTAGTGAATCTTGGGACCGCTTTAAAGAACTTTTAAGAAAGTGCCCACAACATGGTTTTACCAAAGTGCACCAAATTAATACTTTTTACAATGGTTTAAGCATGAATGACCAAGATTCACTAAATAGTGCCTCGGGGGGGTAATCTTTTGGTTAAGTCCTCTAATGCCGCTTGGGATATTATTGAGAACAAGTCTATAGTGCAAACCAAGAGTGTTCGGACCAATGTGGCTAGTGCTAGCACTAATGAGAGCGACAGGAGACTTGATAAGCTTACTTCGCTTGTTGAATCACTTGCTCTCCAAGCCGCCAATAATACCAAAGCTATCACTGCCCAAGCTAGTGCTTTGACTCAATCTTGTGATATATGCGGGGGATCTCACTCATACACCGATTGTCCTTCGACTCACGACAATCCGGAAAGTGTGTATGCCGCCAACGGTACCTATTCTACGGGAGGCTATCAAGCACGTCCTCAAGGTGACCGCAACTTGCTCTGCTATCTCTCAAACAACTTTCTTTCACCACCCGGTTTTCCCCCACAAAACCCAAACAACCTCAATCGCAACAATCAAAACCAACCTCGTGCTCCAAATCAATATCCAAACCAAAGAAACCCATATCCACCTCAAAGAAACAACCAAGTTTACCAACAACCTGCTTATCAACCACCCGCCTACAATGCTCCTCCCAACCAACCCACTGCATTACACCAAGAGGTTGAAACCTACATTAGGACTAATGATGCGATAGTTCAAAACCTTCAGCGGGAAATGCTCAACTTGAAAGCAGATATGGTGAAGCAAGGGAATGATCTTCGAGCTGATATGCGAAACACTTTGGCAAGTCAAACAAATGACTTGAGGAATATGATGGATAGTTTCTTCCTTAGTAATCAAGCCTCTGGATCGGGTTCTCTTCCGAGTAACACCATTGCTAATCCAAGACGGGAGATGAAAGCAATCACCACTCACAGTGGAAAAGGTTTAAAGGAACCCGAGCTTCCTACACCTACACCGGTGATTGTGACAAAGGAAAACGAGTCTCCTTCTCCAAATCCTCCATCTTCTATTCCTCCGACTTCTACTTCTACCCCTCCACCACCTAAGGATGTGAGTGCGGATTCTATCCCAAATCCTTCATCTCAACCCAATATACCTTATCCTTCGAGGTTGCGGAAGGAGAAATTGAAGAACAAGGATGATATTCAGTTTTCGAACTTTCTTAAAATGTTTAAACAACTGAATTTCAATATCTCCTTTGCTGAGGCTCTCGCTCACATGCCCAAATACGCTAAAATGTTTAAAGATCTTCTCAGTGATAAGGAGAAACTTCTCGATATTGCTCAGACACAACTTAATGAGAATTGCTCCGTAGTGCTCTTAAGGAAATTACCAACCAAACTTGGTGATCTGGGTCGTTTCTTGATTCCTTGCAACTTCCCAGGGGTAGAGAATTGTATGTACCTAGCCGATCTAGGTGCTAGTATAAACTTAATGCCTTTAAGCGTTTGGAAACAATTATCTCTACCCGAGCTAGTCCCCACGAATGACTTTGGAATTAGCTAACCGTACGGTTGCTTATCCAGTGGGGATAGCCGAAGATGTCTTCGTTGGTGTCGACAAATTCACCTTCCCGGCGGATTTTGTCGTCATTGACTACGAGATGCACCCCCGTGTTCCATTAATCGTTGGACGTATGTTCTTGAGGACCGGTCGCACTCTCATCGATGTAGCCGCGGGTGAATTAATCATGAGAGTTGGTGACGAAAAAATCGTTTTCAGCATGGGTAAACTTTCTAAGCAGCCTTCTGAAAACGAGAGTGTTAATTTCATTGACGTTCTTGATGAGGCTTGTGAAGAACATTTCAAAGACGCTTGTAAAAGTGGTTCTTCTTCTCTACCCATTGTTGAGACCGTTGCCTCTATTGCTCCATCACTCACTCCATTTGGAGAAAGTGATTTCATTTTGAAAGAATTTGAAGCAACTCTGGGAGATGTGGATTTGCCATATGACGATTCTCCTTCCAATTGGGACGAAGACATTCGTACCATTGAGAAACTTCTCAATGAGGACCATATTTCTCCACAGTCTCCTAAGGCTATCTCTATCGATGATCCGAATTTGACTACGCCTTCCATCAAAAATCCTTCGGATTTAGAGCTTAAGGACCTACCGTCTCATCTCGAGTAAGTTTTCCTAGAAGACAACAAGAAGTCGCCCGTCATCATCGCTAAGGACTTGAAAGAAGACGAAAAATCCCGACTTATCGCCGTGCTAAAGAATCACAAGAAAGCGATTGCTTGGAAGATCTCCGATATTCGTGGAATTGATCCTCACTTTTGCACACATAAAATTCTCATGGAGGACGACTTTAAACCTACTATTCAAAGCCAAAGAAGGGTGAATCCTAAGATCCATGACGTAATCAAAAAAGAGGTTATCAAACTTCTTGATGCGGGAATGGTCTATCCTATCTCGGATTCACCATGGGTTAGTCCCGTCCATTGTGTGCCTAAGAAAGGCGGAATCACCGTTGTGCCCAATGAAAACAACGAGTTGATTCCTACTCGTCCCGTTACAGGGTGGAGAGTTTGTATAGACTATCGCAAACTCAATGATGCTACGAGAAAGGATCATTTTCCCATTCCTTTCATGGACCAAATGCTTGAACGTCTAGCGGGTAATGACTATTACTGCTTTTTAGACGGTTTCTCCGGGTATTTTCAAATTCCCGTCGATCCCAAAGACCAAGAGAAAACCACATTCACTTGTCCTTACGGAACATTTGCTTATAAAAGAATGCCTTTCGGCTTATGCAATGCTCCTGGGACATTTCAAAGGTGTATGATGGCTATCTTCCATGACATGGTTGAAGAAACTATGGAAGTCTTCATGGATGATTTCTCGGTTTATGGGGATTCTTTCTCTTCTTGCCTTGCCAATTTGGAACGCATGCTTAAGCGGTGTGAAGACACTCGCCTTGTTCTAAATTGGGAAAAATGTCATTTCATGGTAAAAGAAGGCATCGTGCTAGGACACAAAATCTCCAAAGCCGGTCTTGAAGTGGATCGTGCTGAAGTCGATGTTATTGCAAAATTGCCTCCACCTTCAACCGTGAAGGGTGTGAGAAGTTTCCTTGGTCATGCGGGCTTCTATCGTCGATTCATTCAAGATTTTTCTAAAATCGCTCGCCCGATGACCCACCTCTTGGAAAAAGATACTCCTTTCATCTTTTCCAAAGAGTGTCTTGAATCCTTCAATCTTCTTAAGGATAAGCTAACTAAGGCACCGGTCTTGGTTACCCCTAATTGGGAGCTACCTTTTGAGTTGATGTGTGATGCTAGCGACTTTGCTATTGGAGCGGTTTTGGGCCAAAGAGTGAACAAACACTTCAAACCAATCCATTACGCTAGCAAGACAATGACGGGGGCTCAATTGCATTATACCACTACCGAAAAAGAGCTTTTAGCTGTAGTGTATGCTTTTGAAAAGTTCCGCCCCTATCTGGTCCTTTCTACCACCATCGTGTATACAGATCATTCTGCGTTGAAGTACTTGATGACTAAGCAAGATTATAAGCCAAGACTTCTACGTTGGGTTTTGCTCCTTCAAGAATTCAACATTGAAATTCGTGACAAGAAGGGAGCCGAAAACCTAGCCGCGGATCATCTAAGAAGACTTGAGGATCCTTATAAAGGGGATCATCCGAACCAAGAGATCAATGACTTTTTTCCCCTTGAGGACTTAATGTCTATTAACTCCAATCTTGATGACACCCCGTGGTTTGCGGACATTACAAACTATTTAGCGGGTGGAATTCTCAAGGAAGGGTTAACGTCCCAACAAAAGAAAAAGTTCTTTAAAGACATTGACCAATATTTCTGGGATGACCCTTACCTTTTCAAACAATGTGCTGATCTGATTATTCGTCGATGTGTTGATGGGCCGGCAGCGGTACAAATCCTTGATGCTTGCCATAAAGGACCCACCGGTGGTCACTTTGGTCCCAATTACATCGCGAAGAAAGTATTCGACTCTGGATTTTATTGGCCTACCATTTATCGTGACGCTCACGAAATGGTTAAACATTGTGATGCTTGCCAAAGACAAGGCAAGATCACACATAAAGATGAGATGCCTCAAAATTTCATACAAGAATGTGAAATCTTTGATGCATGGGGCATCGACTTTATGGGGCCATTTCCATCATCTAAAGGGAACAAGTACATCCTTGTAGCCGTTGACTACGTTTCTAAATGGTTTGAAGCCAAGGCTCTCCCTACGAACGATGCGAGGGTGGTTTTGAACTTTTTGAAGCAACTCTTTGCTCGATTCGGTGTTCCTCGTGCTATAATCAGTGACCGCGGTACTCATTTTTGCAATGATCAATTCGCAAGAGTCATGGCTAAGTATGGTGTCAATCACCGTCTTTCCGCCGCTTATCATCCCCAAACCAATGGGCAAGCCGAGATATCTAAAAGTGGATTGAAGCGAATTCTGGAGCGTACTGTGGGAGAGCATCGTGCCGCGTGGGCCGATAAATTAGATGATGCTTTGTGGGCTTTCCGTACTGCTTATAAGACGCCGATCGGTTGTACACCTTATCATCTTGTGTACGAAAAAGCATGCCACCTCCCTATCGAGTTGGAACATAAGGCATACTGGGCCTTGAAGTGGGCTAACTTCGACATCAACAAAGCCGGTGATCTTTGCAAGATTCAACTCAACGAGCTTAATGAACTGAGGAATGAAGCTTACGAGAACTCATTGATCTACAAAGAGAAGACCAAGATCATCCATGATGCAAGAATTAAGAACCGAGAGTTCCACGTTCGTGATCAAGTCTTACTTTTTAACTCTCGGTTGAAGATCTTCTCGGGCAAGTTGAAGAGCCGCTGGTCTGGTCCATTCACCGTCGCCAAAGTCTTCCCATATGGCACCATTGAGCTTTCTCAGCCAAATGGGCCCAATTTTAAGGTGAATGGCCAGCGTGTGAAGTTGTACTTTGGTGAGGACATCTCACATGAGATGATTCCATCCCTCACCACGTTTCCCATGAACTAGTTTTGGGTCGAGTCAGGCTCGTGACTCGGTTATCAAAAACAAGCGCTTCTCGGGAGGCAACCCGTGATCTATCCTTTACCGTTTTCATAGTAAGTGTAGGGGGAGCCACGTATGTGTTTGTTGTCTTGTTTCTTCTTCTGTGCAGGGATTAAAGCTTCAAAGATCCATTCTCGATGACTTTTGACGAACCGTGCTCCCGTGTTCCCGTCTTCTCGGTTCTACCCTAAAACTGTCGTGATTCAATATTTCATATCTTATATGTTCACATTGAAATCACTATAGTTGTCCTTTCCTTAGCACGATTTAAACAAAGTGCACAATGTTATAAGTGTAGGGGAGTTTACTCCCACATGCTTAAACATTAAGGACAATGTTTATATCAAGTGTAGGGGGGACTTCTATCGAAGTAAGTGGTCTTTTCCATGAATTTGTCCTCATTTTAATCGGAAATTTTGATTTTTCGACATTTTTCAAAAAATTTTAATCTATTTTGGCCTAGTTGTATAGTTGTATTTTCCTTTGTTATGGTTATTTTCTTTCCATTACTAGAATAAATTTTCAATAAAGTGGTTTTAAAATTTTTCAAAGTCGTGAATATTTTGACTCAACCCGAGTTTACTTATCTAAGTTTACTCTAGCTAGTATCCTTAACGTGTTTAAGTCAAGTTTTGCTAGGCTTTTATATAGGGAACTTTAAAACGCGAAAGTCTTAACTCTCACGGGTTAAGAACAAGAACTTTTCGCAAGCTCCTATAATTGAACCTTGAGAGTCGTTTATCAAGGGAACTTTAAAATGCGATTTCTAAACTTGAAAAAGTCGAAGAATTTGCAAGATCCTATAGATGACTCGAAAACCCAAAACTTTGATTTAATTGGCTAAGCATCCACGAGTCTCATTCCTTGAGATTTTAAATTGTGGAGAACGAGAGTTGATAGAGTCAATTATAAGTTTGGTATTCTTTCGTGAATTTATGTGAGTTGATTATAAGCCTATTCTCCCATCGCTTGCTAATAAATTTATCTGCAATAAATAAGGTTAAACGATTTGAAAAGTTACTTAGCTTCTAGCCCAAGATCGTTTAAAAGTTGCTCGGTATTAATTGGAGTTAATCGCCAAGGCATAACTTATTGAAGCAGGATGCGAAGATTGGCGAGTCCGAAAAGGCCCTAACAAGGCATGAGGGCTACATTTTGTTGCTAAAGATCCAAAAGTGATGTGAAGAATCATTTATCGAAAATCAATATGAAGGATCGAGACACACGACGAAAAGCAAGTACTCCCGAAAAGATCATGGAGAAGTCTATCCGAAAAGACCCTAGCAAGGTATGAGGATAAATAGATCCAAGTCCTAAAAGGAGGCGAATCGTTGTATATCAAAGTCCAAAATAAAGATTGGAGAAAAATGAAGAAGTCGTGGTCCAAAGTTGAAGAATCTCTCAAAACTTCAAGTGAAGAAATTCCTATTATGAAGAGAAGACCATAATTTCAAGAACGTCTCTCAAAGATTTGAAGTATGAAGTCGCTGCCAAATATCGGTCCGAGAAAGGTCTCAAATTGTGAAGCGAGTTATGCCAAGATATGAACTTTATGAGGTCCCGAGAAGCAGTTTTAAAAGATTTTGTCCTTTAGCTAACTATTGATTAAATCGTCCTACTTTATTTTCAGCCTAAATAACTATCGAAATAAGTCAAACAATGCATCCTCGTGATCATTCAAGACAATCTTAAAATATAGAGACACACCTAGGAATAAGGGAGTCTAAGTGAATAATTGGCCCACATGAATTCGTGTTAGTCTGCTAACTTATAATAACAATGATCTCGTTTTTAAGCTTGGTATGGGGAACGTGAAACTTGAGGATGATAAACGTTCATGGCAGCCAAAACCCAATGTAAGTCTTTGATTTCTTTAATTGTTTTTATCTTTTTAAGTTTCCTTAAATGTTTAGTATTTAATAAAGGCCAAGGTGGGTTATTTATGATGGAAAATGTAAACCATATTTTGAAATTAGTGCATTGCATGAGGACATTGCAATGGTCAAGTGTAGGTTATTTAATAAATATGTAAACACTTCTCCTTTTACCGCTTATTTCCAATAATTACAAGACCAAAACGTGTAATTTATGTCGTAAAAGTCGGAATTATGCGTGGTTTGTGTTTTTATTGTGTTTTAGGACCAAAAGATGAAAAAGGAAGAAAACACGGGCTTTCACAGGCTTTTATCGAAGAAAACGAGAAAAGACGAAGTCAAAAGATCAAGAGTGCTAAAAGAACGGATGTCCAAAACCTATTCTGAAGATTTATCAAAGAAAAAGTCTAAAAGACGGAAGTTTAATGAAGTCGAAGAACTCAAGTCTAAATTATAGAAGAAAAATTATTAAGACAAGTTCAAATCCCGAGACGACATTGAGAAAAGACAAAAATTTAAATCGAGTCGAGAAGAAAAGAAAGAAGGAAGCACACCACACATGCACTCCCCATTTTTTCCTATAAATACCCTCCTAATCACATTAGGAGGGTAGTGAGCTATTTTCATTTTTAATATTCCTTTCTAGTTTTTAGAGAGAGAAAGTTCCAAACTTTCTCTCACTAAGTTTTCCATCTTTTCATTCTTTTAATCTTTCAAGTTTAAGCTTTCTGTATTAGGATTTCATTAATAAAAAATTCAAGTTTAAGTATTTTGTTCTTTAATCTCCGTCTACATTTCTTGATTTTGATTCACTTTTGATCCGAATTATTCCTAATCCGTGATTGATTTTCTTGTTTATGTGAATAAGAAGTTCATCTTTTTATTCATCTATAAGCTTTCATACGGTTTAAGCTTTAAGATCTTTGTGCTTATTTGCTTATTTGTATGTTTAGCTTATTTACTTTTTAAAAAGTTTTCTTAAAGTTTTAATCTTTTCAAAGTTTGATTTAAAAAGGTTGCTTTAAAGTTTGAAAGTCCTTATCTCATGCTTATTAGTTCTGCTTATTATTGAGTTAGTTAAGTCTTGGATTAAGCTTATTGAAAATAGCTTATTTCGGATTAACTTTTATCGCAAAGTAAAACCCCATTGCGACGGGACTTGAGACACATATTGCGATCAGTTAACCGAAAAAGGGTTTTTTATTGCGATGCACATTGCGATTTGTGCATCGCATTAGGGTCTTGTATTCCGATTCATATTACGATAGGTTTATTTTTGGTGATACTGCGATTGGCTTCATTTTAATGATATTGCGACAGTTTACTTTTAGTGATATTGCGATACATTTGCTTTTGGTTACATTACGATTGGATTTCAGTTTGATATAGCGATTAGATATTGCGATCGGATTCCTTTGTGGGTTTATTGCGACAACATTTCCTTTGACATTGCGATTGGATATTTGCGATTGAACAACATTGCGATAGAATGTACTTTGATATTCCGATGGTTATTCACTTGTATTATTCCGATGACTTGTTTTATTCACATTCCGATAGATCATGTTTTTAAGTTTTAAAGTTTTACAAGTTTTACAAAGTTTTATGTTTTAAGTGTTTTTCTTAATAAATTTTAGTTTAAATTTTTAAAGCTTTCACTTTACTCAACGAAAATTTCAATTATTTGCTCTAAGTTTAAAATAGAAATTCAACCAACCCATTTATCTTTATACCAAGAACAATTGAGTCTCACTTTCTACTAGTAATCAATTCGAAAAGATTCGGACGATAATATTTTATACTTAGCCAAAAGCTATGTATTAGACCCTAAGATCTCAAGTCCAAAACCAAAGCAACTTCTTTTGTTTCGTCTCCTTGATTGAACTAAAGAATGTTAAAGAAGCTTTTACGGATGAAAGTTGGGTCATTGCGATGCAAGAAGAATTGAATCAAGTCGTTGCCAATGATGTTTGGGAACTTGTTCCTCTACCTAGAAGTTCTACCATTATAGGAACCAAATGGGTCTTTAAGAATAAGTTAGATGAAAATGGTGTTGTGTCTCGTAACAAGGCTAGACTTGTAGCTCAAGGCTATAATCCACAAGAAGGGATTGATTATGACGAGACATATGCACCGGTAGCAAGATTAGAATCCATTAGAATCCTTATAGCCTACGCTTGTGCTTTAGACTTTAAGCTTCAACAAATGGATGTAAAGAGTGCGTTTCTTAACGGTTTGATCAATGAGGAGGTATATGTGGCTCAACCTCCCGACTTCATTGATTTTTGAGAAACCGGATCATGTTTACAAGCTTAAGAAGGCACTTTATGGTCTCAAACAAGCACCCAAATCTTGGTATGATAGACTTAAAGCGTTTCTTGTTAAACATGATTATACCATGGGGATGGTAGACAATATGCTCTTTACAAAGAAGAAAGGTCCTCACCTCATAATCGTACAAATATATGTTGATGACATTATATTGGCTCAACTTATCAAGAATTGTGTGATGACTTTGCTAAAATCATGCATGATGAGTTTGAAATGAGTGATGGGAGAACTTAATGTAACACCCCCAAATTTATACAAATCAATATAGCGGAAGACTCGTTGGTGTTACGGGATAGCACATTACTCACATCATAGAAAACGCATAAAAATCGCGTTGTTTAATAATAAAGAATTTCCATTCATAATTATCAAAGTTACATAGGTCCCAAGTCATATTATTTCTTACAAAGTTGTACAAAGAATTTGAATGGAAATTATTGTTAAATGCGGGCCATGAATTCTTGTTGTCTTCCCGAGAATTACCTTCAAGTACCTGAGATAAAACATGTTAAAAGAAAAGGTCAGCGATAACGCCGAGTGAATTCATAGAGTTTAATAAAATCCATCAATATAATATCAGTATAAAATTATTACTGAAAATCATTTTTGTACAAATCATTTTAATAGGCCATAAAATAGCCAAAGTCATTTTTATACAAATCCTTATCGAAAATCATAATATAGGCATTTGCCTTAAAAATCATTATACGAGCCAATGTCGTAAAAACATCATATAATACGTCTTATGACGTTGTATGAAAATAAAAACCGTTATATGAATATGGTAATGAAAACCGAAACACGAACATAATATCAATAGTATGACACCGTATTGCTAGTCAGGCAATACATCGTAATTCGGTGCGTCTAGTAGTATTTCGTTAGTTGGATTATTATAAGCCGCATGACATTGTTACCTTACTAAACCAAACAACGGGTAGCTAGCCCGATACTCAATTTCCCCATCTAAATTAGCGTGTCGTCACAAAGGTCACGCTATGGAAATCTTCTCATACATAAATTCGCTTACCAATCAATGTGGCACGACGGGGATCAACCGTCAAGGCGCGAACTAGGGTGATCGTCCCCAAATAGTACTATTATATGCATAAGCGTCTACCAAATCCCGGTAGTTCACAATTCATGCTAATGTGACTTTTAGTGACATAACCTAACTTTAATAATCCATTTAATTTCATCTATCGGGTCATTTAATCATTTATCGGGTCATATAATCGGGTCATACAATCATTCGGGTCCAACTAAATAAACAAACAATCGGGACAAATGGTGTCCTATTTTTTAAAAACTAACATGTTATCTCACTCGCGGGTTTATAAAACATTTCATAAAAACATTTAAAAGAGTGCGAGGCTATGAACTCACGTTGATGTGGGAAGGCGGGTTATCGGCAATTCGGACGTACGGTACGTGCTTCAATCACGGAAACCTAGACAAATAATACTCGTCTTAGACTCATGTCCAATGACTTTATAAAAATAACAATTATGTATACATATTATGATTTTATATATATGATGATCAAGTGGGTTTACATATTCTCGTTTACTCATTTTAGTGTTTATGTATTGGTAACTTCTTACTAGTTTACTAGTTTTACCTATTTACGTGTTTTTTGGTCCAATAAGCCTATTATAAGTTCATTAACTTGTATTAATCCATTTCATACTTATATTATCAGTAGTTATACTTTATATGTTGGGCCCAAATGGGTTAAGCCCAATAATAAGTTCATATGTGTCTTAGTCCATTTTGTTGTATTATTAGTCCAATAACGTTAACTTAGTCCGTTAATGTCTGTATGTTATATAGTTCGGGTTTGATCGGTTTTACTTGTTATATATGTTTATATATCAGTATATGAGTTTTAAAAACTTTACATTAGACGAGTTTGATCGTCTAAGTTTTAATTGGCGAAAAACGTTAATTTTACGGTAATAGCCGAAAAAGTCGTAAAAATCAAGTTTATAGTTTTATAACTTATAAAACTTAACAAGTTACCATTTTTATAAAATTTACACTTATTTATCCTTATACATATGTATATAAATGTATTATATAAGTTAGTGGGTTTTTAATTTACATTTTATACTATTTTTATTTGAGTGCTTATATAATACTATTATACTTTAATTTACAAAATCTGATTTTTATTTTCATGTTCACCAAAACTGCCATATCTAGAGTTCTATATGGAGATAGAAGCTCAAATTCTTATGACATAAACTACATGATATGTGCTCCATTTAACTCTCCTATAGCTTCTGTTGAATCATCCTCTAACTATTTTTTAAAAATTGTCCAAAACAGTGAACTCAGATTGGTACTCTAAACTTGTTTTGATCATATCTCACTCATTACAATGATTCCATTGCATGGCCAACTCTCACATGTGTACAAGACCCATAGCTTACTATAAATTGATTCTAATTCATCATTTTATCAGTCTAACATATGGTTAGTTACTGTTTTATACAGCCTACCATTTAAACAAGATTTACCCATTTTACATGTAGGTTGTCCATCTTTTTAAGCATGTTTATCAACATCAAATCCCCACACAATATTTTTAATCATCATTCATCATCATATACATATATATAAGTAAAAGAAATACAAGATTACATAATCAAAAATAACAAGAGGATGAGGAGGACAATCTTTATACCACCAAGTTGATGTAGGTTATGATTTGGACATGGATTTTGATGGAGAAACTTGTGAATAACCAAGACCATCTTCAAGACCACCATTCTTCATGAACACCTTGTGGAAAATCAGCCCCAAGACACCAAGGAAAATCCTTTGTAGATGTTATGATCACCTCCAATCAATAAGTCTTCAAAAGGACATCATCTTATGCAAGAATAACATAAGATTTATGGTGAAATTTAGATGAATACGGTGGTGGTGGTGGTGGTAGTATGGACGGCACACATAGAGAAGAAGAGATAAAATGGTGGTTTTTGCATGAGGGAAATGGGATAAGTGGTTTAGCAAATGGGTTTTGTTAGGCTAGTGGGAAGTGTAGCTTAACTTGTAAGCTTAGCTTACAAGTGTAAACTACATTGTTGCAAATTTGCCACATCAAGGGTGGTGGTGGCACTAGTTGGGCCGTCCCATGTGTGGGGTGAGACAAAACTTGTTTTTGTCTCATCCCACTAATTTACGGGTATTCCTCGATTCTAGTTTCCTCGATTTGCGTGCCCTCGGGTCGTTTTACGAAAAACGTTTTTATAAATTATGAATCAACGGCTCAAAACGAATCTAATAAAAATTGTCTCATCAAAAACGGAGTTCGAAAACGTAAATACGTAATCCTAGGGTTTCCGGTTTAGTCGTAAAGGACGTTAAAATAAAATCGTAAGTCCTAGTCTCTTCTCGTAAATTTATGAGTTTAAGAACCAACACAAATTTAAACTTCCAAAATAATTTTCACGGACAAATTTATTTTCTAAAATGTCGGACTGTCACCAAAGACGGTGTATGTAAACGTAAGCACGTAACGTAGAATCCTCCGGTTTAGACGTAATTGATGCTACTTCAAGACGTAAATCCAAATTTCTTCCCAAAAATAAGTGAGTTCATAATGTAACATTAAAATAATGTCTTTAAATAATATCTGAGAATAAAATATCAACCATAAACTGACGGATTGTCACAGCATTTACCCCTAAACAGGATCTTTGTCCTCAAAGATCATCTTACTACTCGCTTCTTATAGAGTTAAAGCCATGTGGGTATTTCCTCCACATTCAGTCTTTTCTCCCAAGTGTAATTCATTACAATACGCGAGTTTCATTAAACATAACTACGGGAATAAGATCAGGCTTAATGTTGACTTACTTTCTCTATCCATGATGTTCACGGGTTTCTGATGAATGCAACTTTTCGTTGATCTAAGCTTTATTAAGAAGAATTTAGAACTTTCACTTGATAGATATTCCATCAAGTTCGATATACGAATCCTAATTCACCCAACTCTTGAAGTCCTAGGGTAGATCCAGCTTATATGCCTTTCAAACCAACGGGGACTTATATCCCATGATTTGTCAGATCATTAATTCATTTCTCCGAGGCTAAAATTTTTGGCATAACTTCGCTACCCATATGGCACTTCAAGATCTACACTTTCATATTCACATAACCTTTTGCCCACTACCGGTAGTCCATAATCAGATCTTAATTTCAACAATCATTTCAGATCTCGCGGGTCGGGTATTTTGTAAGGTTAGGTTCGCCATCATAGGAAACCTTAAACCTAAAAGACATGTCCAAATCACAATGGGTGTTTGTCGGGTGTCTTCATCTCAACTCCTGCTTACAGATGCTCTAATATATATCCTTACAAGATTCGATCTCGATCCTAACACGATAGTTATCAATGATAATCTTTCCCAAGGAAAGCGATTATGCGGTTTATTACCAAAGGTCAATCATTCAAATACAAAACAACACTTATATTACTTTGTATCGTTACTTTACCTCGTCCCTTCGGTTGGGGTGGTACATAGTACTCTCATCAAGGTTCGTTCTCAATGATTTCTGAGCAAATCTCTAGAAATTCGATGCGAAGCGAGGATCTTGATAAAGATGTTCGATACATGCACACTATGTTTACATAACTCTTTTGCATTTATCATTAACGAGAATGATATTAGCAGATTTGGTCAGTATGTCGACGATGATCCAAATCGAATCAAATTCAGATGATGACCTTTGCAATAGCTAGTCGTTTACCAATGTATGAGGCGATGTCTGCCTTCATAATTCACATCAATACAACTTCTTCTGATAATGATACATTAAATCAGAAATGACAGGAATAGAATACTTATACTTACAAGTTTCCAATATAACTATATCTCAAAATCTCCATATTTAGGCAACCACAAGTGACCTTTTATACATTTTAACGCCATCGGCTTCTCAATTTTAATGGTTCACATTAGCCGCGAACCACTTTTATTATCTATTTTATCCTTTTTACAAACATCGTTTATTTTAAATTGTTCAACAATTTATTTTGCACAGTCATTACTAAAGAACGTGTCCTAATTGGTTCTTTATATTTTCTACATAATGTGTCAGTAATTACGTTCATCTTTCTAGATATTTTCTAAGTTTCAGTTTAGTTTCAGCTATCATTTTTATCCGTTTTACTCAATCCGACGTCTAAAGCGTCGATAATTATTACAACTAATTAAATAATAAATTTTCAATTTTTATGAAATGCAAACATAAAGATTTTAAATTTCTTAGTTCGACCAATTATATAATATGTTCAAAATAAATTTGAATTTAATTAACAAGATTTTTGTTGATTTATCGAAAATAATTAAAATAATTAATAAGATCTGAAAATGTTCGAGAAATCTTTGTTTATACTTTGGTCAAAGTTTTCTTAGTTGAAAAGCAAAAATTGTCGTTTCAAATTTCAAGTTATGGTTTAAATGGTGTCCTCAATCCATCTTAGGTTATCTTGAGGTATACACAAACATTTACCCCTAAACAGAAGTTTAGTTAAATGGTTTGTGTATAAGGGAATAATCCCTTAAAATCCTTTGTTAAAACATTTGTCAAAATATATTTGCACTTTCTTTTTAGTATAACTCAAAGTCTTAAATGACTTCTAAATTTTGAAGAGTCAATTTATATTCCATTATCTATTAATCACACGGTTAAATCATGTAAAGGATTAAGTCTTAAATCACATGTTTAAATATTCAAAGTACAAGTTTTCATTGTTCGGCCAATTTAGGGAATTATTAACTCCTTTCTATTCTTATAAATAAACAAATAGTTCTTAATGATCACACGCACGAATTTATCAAATTACAGCCTACACACGTGATTCACCCAAATTATGAATGCTACATGTATATTAGTCAATCCAAACGACATCACGTGAAACTCATAATGTCCATTACAAGTACCGGATGTAGTGATTGGAATACATAATCCTTTTTCGCATATGCAAAGTTGATGATAACCATGCCATGGATCAAATCTTTAGAACATACGCTAGAACCTTGTAAATGATCGAACAAATCTTCCATTTCGAGTTATGGATATCGTTTTCGATTATCAATTTACTTAGTTCACAGTAATCTATAAATATAAGGAATGATAACACCATAGCTCTTCATAATGACGAGCTTGGTAGAATAAAAGCTTTCTCCGATAACTCTCTCAGTTGTACGGTAATTCTTTTAATTCAGATGGTGTTGTCGTATAGTGCACACGCCACAGGTGCAGCACCGAGAATATAATCAAATACCAAATTCTACTTGCCTTAAGGGCAAAAGTCTAGGTAATTTACCAACAAATACTTCCTAAAGTTCAGATAACATAAACATGATTTAATAAATTCATATTAGGTTCTTTCTAGATTATAATATCTATGACTAATTCACAACCATTCACGTTATAATTTCAAGTCTAAATGCAGGATATGGTCATCCATCAAGAATTATTTAGGTCACTTTTGATAATCAACATCTTATCATTTAGGGGAATCCTACTCGAGTTCCCATCAATTAAGACAATGTCATCATGTCAAAATCAATCAATCCATTCTACTGCACTTATCAACTTTTCAGTTTTATTACCGTCGATAAGATGTGAACTTCTCAAAAGACTAATAATAACTCATAATCCTTCGCAAATTCAAGGATATCTGGAGACATAACTAACCTTAAAAGAGTAAGGTTAACGCATAATCTACACGAGAGAATTTCAAATCAGATACAGACGAAAACATTTAACGAATATGAATATATCCCATGTTTTCATAGTTTGAGTACGCATTCGAAAGCTCCTTGGATCGTTACCCAGGTCATTCAAATGAAATCAAATCAAAAGAAATGATAGGAACGTCGATACATCGAGTCGGGTATCAACACTCGGTAATCAGATACTTTTCCTAAGAATCTCACTACGGGAGAATTGGACAAGAAAGAATTGTCAATTGTCAAATAAGACAATTTCCATAGATGAGTAAATTCGACTCAGAAGAATAGATGCTACAGGCACATATGTAGGTGTCCCTAACATTATGTCCTTATTTTTCACTTCTTGCAGATCTCATACAATTTTAATCTTTCACAATCTTTAAAGAAAATGTAGTGTTTATTAATCAGTTTTATGGTGACTACTAATCAGCCTTGCATGGTCCATTCCAAATTGTATGTAGGCGCGCAACTATATACAATTTCAAGATTAACGATGCAATACTCAGTTTGTCAAAATTTTATCATCATGTTTATAAAGAAAACGTTTTCATGCTTAATTCTTAAATAAGAATCAAGAATAATTTTACAAAGATTTTCTTTGTTATGAAAACAATTAAGTTTTCCAAGGTACTTTATAAACAACCTCATTTCGATAACAATCACTTATAAATCTTATTTTGAATAATCCTTATAGTGATGAAAATTTAATTTTTCTCAATGGATGCGGTTTTATCTTATAAAAACAATGAGTGATCTACAAAAGAGTGATGAAGAGTTGTTCACCAAGAACTAACTACAATATGATAGGAAATGAGCTTTAGCCAAATAATCATGAGGTTCATGATCTCGATGGCACTCAGAAAGAATAATCCACAACGTAACTCAAATCGAGATGAGTACTTGTTCAATGGTTGCATCTCTAATGCGAACATTAGGATGAAGCAATAAAGGATAGATAACATCGATACATGTAGAATTTAGCAATCAATGGTAGTCTTTTCATTAATCACAAACAAGTCAAACTTATACCGTAACACATTACGTGTCACTATGTCATACAATTCTCAGAACTCATCCTACCAATTGATATCTCAGTTAAGTTAGGGATTATTTTTAAAAGATACCCCAGTGAATACTAATCTACAAGAGTCATTAGGTGTTCCACATGTCCAAGAAGATCCATTGGTCCCAATTCAGAAGAAGATTTCTTCAATTTATTTGTTGGACACTGGGCATCCTCATTAGTGGACAATGGCCTAGGAACAACCCTTAACACGAATCAACAATCAATTAAAACCTTATAATTCAATCACAAAACTTAACGACTTCCTCTTAACAATCTCATATTCCATACGGGTTAAATTTTACTTTATTCAAGTTTCAATCAACTTATACTCAATTCGATATCCTACCTCATTTTCCAATACTTTCAATCTTTATTCTTAGACCTTGATAGGGCAATAAAAGCTCGATATGATCAACACTTAATTTCCAATCCTATAGCTCTTACAACAACAATTATCAAATGAGTCACTAGTATGAAATGACTCGATCAGTCAATTAGACTTCTCGGAAAGGTACTAGTGGCATTAGGCTTTTGGGTAATGATTCCAATGACAGCCTCAAGTGCAACATTCACCCTTTCGATTACAAATTTAAGAATTGGGTGACAACGAATCAGATGACATCTTTCCAGGTGATAGCGTTTTGTCAAACTCCACTCTTATAAGGAAAGATCGTCATGACATCGATATCAGATTTAATCTCGCCAATTCTTTTCAATATCACAATCAACTAATATCTACATTTCTACGAATATTAACCATTTGTTGGATCATAAATATCCACAACTTGGTTTAGATCTAGGATAGCTAGAATTCCTATGAGAATAGCTTCGATTAATTTACTAGGAGATTTAGGGTTTCTTGTGACAATCTACGTCGTATAAATACCTCGTATAAATATCAAAATAATCATCAAACAATCATGTAATAAAATTACATCATATATATATATATATATATATATATATATATATATATATATATATATATATATATATATATATATATATATATATATATATATATATATATATATATATATAATCCAAGTTATATATATATTAAAATAACACTTCTCAGTCGGGCCTTGTCGGTAACTCGGGAATTCTTCGGCACCGTTATAGTCAAAAGATTTTTAGACATTTTTAGAAAATGTTTGTAGTTAAAAGATTTTGAAATGTTTTATTCAAAACCTTGGTTTTAAAAATCTTTCGTTCTCTATAACGAGAGCTCTGGTACCAAACTGTAACACCCCCAAATTTATACAACTCAATACAGCGGAAGACTCGTTGGTGTTACGGGATAGCACATTACTCACATCAAAGACAACGCATAAAAATCGCGTTGTTTAATAATAAAGCATTTCCATTCATAATTATCAAAGTTACATAGGTCCCAAGTCATATTATTTCTTACAAAGTTTTACAAAGAATTTGAATGGAAATTATTGTTTAAGTGCGGGCCATGAATTCTTGTTGTCTTTCCGAGAATTACCTTCAAGTACCTGAGATAAAACATGTTAAAAGAAAAGGTCAGCGATAACGCCGAGTGAATTCATAGAGTTTAATAAAATCCATCAATATAATATCAGAATAAATATATTACTGAAAATCATTTTTGTACAAATCATTTTAATAGGCCATAAAATAGCCAAAGTCATTTTTATACAAATCCTTATCGAAAATCATAATATAGGCATTTGCCTTAAAAATCATTATACGAGCCAATGTCGTAAAAACATCATACAATACGTCTTATGACGTTGTATGAAAATAAAAACCGTTATATGAATATGGTTATGAAAACCAAAACACGAACATAATATCAATAGTATGACCCTGTATTGCTAGTCAGGCAATACATCGTAATTCGGTGCGTCTAGTAGTATTTCGTTAGTTGGATTATTATAAGCCACATGAAATTGTTACCTTACTAAACCAAACAACGGGTAGCTAGCCCGATACTCAATTTGCCCATCTAAATTAGCGTGTCGTCACAAAGGTCACGCTATGGAAATCTTCTCATACATAAATTTGCTTACCAATCAATGTGGCACGATGGGGATCAACCGTCAAGGCGTGAACTGGGGTGATCGTCCCCAAATAGTACTATTATATGCATAAGCGTCTACCAAATCCCGGTAGTTCACAATTCATGCTAATGGGACTTTTAGTGACATAACCTAACTTTAATAATCCATTTAATTTCATCTATCGGTTCATTTAATCATTTATCGGGTCATACAATCGGGTCATATAATCATTCGGGTCCAAATCAATAAACAAACAATCGGGACAAATGGTGTCCTATTTTATAAAAACTAACATGTTATCTCCCTCGCGGTTTTATAAAACATTTCATAAAAACATTTAAAAGAGTGCGAGGCTATGAACTCACGTTGATGTGGGAAGGCGGGTTATCGGCAATTCGGACGTACGGAACGTGCTTCAATCACGGAAACCTAGACAAATAATACTCTTCCTAGACTCATGTACAATGACTTTATAAAAATAACAATTATGTATACATATGATGATTTTATATATATGATGATCAAGTGGGTTTACATATTCTTGTTTACTCATTTTTGTGTTTATGTATTGGTAACTTCTTACTAGTTTACTAGGTTTACCTATTTACGTGTTTTTTGGTCCAATAAGCCTATTATAAGTTCATTAACTTGTATTAATCCATTTCATACTTATATTATCAGTATTTATACTTTATATGTTGGGCCCAAATGGGTTAAGCCCAATAATAAGTTCATATGTGTCTTAGTCCATTTTGTTGTATTATTAGTCCAATAACGTTAACTTAGTCCGTTAATGTCTGTATGTTATATAGTTCGGATTTTATCGGTTTTACTTGTTATATATGTTTATATATCAGTATATGAGTTTTAAAAACTTTACATTAGACGGGTTTGATCGTCTAAGTTTTAATTGGCGAAAAACGTTAATTTTACGGTAATTGCCGAAAAAGTCATAAAAATCATGTTTATAGTTTTATAACTTATAAAACTTAACAAGTTACCATTTTTATAAAATTTCCACTTATTTATCCTTATACATATGTATATAAATGTATTATATACGTTAGTGGGTTTTTAATTTACATTTTATACTATTTTTATTTGAGTGCTTATATAATACTATTATACTCTAATTTACAAAATCTGATTTTTATTTTCATGTTCACCAAAACTGCCATATCTAGAGTTATATATGGAGATAGAAGCTCAAATTCTTATGACATAAACTAAATGATATGTGCTACATTTAACTCTTGTATAGCTACTGTTGAATCATCCTCTAACTATTTTTTAAAAATCGTCCAAAACAGTGAACTCAGATTGGTACTCTAAACTTGTTTTGATCATATCTCACTCATTACAATGATTACATTGCATGGCCAACTCTCACATGTGTACAAGACCCATAGCTTACTATAAATTGATTCTACTTCATCATTTTATCAGTCTAACATGTGGTTAGTTACTGTTTTTATACAGCCTACCATTTAAACAAGATTTACCCATTTTACATGTAGGTTGTCCATCTTTTTAAGCATGTTTATCAACATCAAATCCCCACGCAATATTTTTAATCATCATTCATCATCATATACATATACATAAGTAAAAGAAATACAAGATTACATAATCAAAAATAACGAGAGGATGAGGAGGACAATCTTTATACCACCAAGTTGATGTAGGTTATGATTTGGACATAGATTTTGATGGAGAAACTTGTGAATAACCAAGACCATCTTCAAGACCACCATTCTTCATGAACACCTTGTGGAAAATCAGCCCCAAGACACCAAGGAAACTCCTTTGTAGATGTTATGATCACCTCCAATCAATAAGTCTTCAAAAGGACATCATCTTATGCAAGAATAACTTAAGATTTGTGGTAAAATTTAGATGAATATGGTGGTGGTGGTGGTGGTGGTAGTATGGACGGCACACATAGAGAAGAAGAGAGAAAATGGTGGTTTTTGCATGAGAGAAATGGGATAAGTGGTTTAGCAAATGGGTTTTGTTAGGCTAGTGGGAAGTGTAGCTTAACTTGTAAGCTTAGCTTACAAGTGTAAGCTACATTGTTGCAAATTTGCCACATCAAGGGTGGTGGTGGCACTAGTTGGGCCGTCCCATGTGTGGGGTGAGACAAAACTTGTTTTTGTCTCATCCCACTAATTTACGGGTATTCCTCGATTCTAGTTTCCTCGATTTACGCGCCCTCGGGTCGTTTTACGAAAAACGTTTTTATAAATTATGAATCAACGGCTCAAAACGAATCTAATAAAAATTGTCTCATCAAAAACGGAGTTCGAAAACGTAAATACGTAATCCTAGGGTTTCCGGTTTAGTCGTAAAGGACGTTAAAATAAAATTGTAAGTCCTAGTCTCTTCTCGTAAATTTGTGAGTTTATGAACCAACACAAATTTAAACTTCCAAAATAATTTTCACGGACAAATTTATTTTCTAAAATGTCGGACTGTCACCAAAGACGGTGTATGTAAACATAAGCACGTAACGTAGAATCCTCCGGTTTAAACGTAGTCGATGCTACTTCAAGACGTAAATCCAAATTTCTTCCCAAAAATAAGTGAGTTCATAATGTAACATTAAAATAATGTCTTTAAATAATATCTGAGAATAAAATATCAACCATAAATTGACGGATTATCACACTTAACTTCTTTTTAGGACTCCAAATTAAACAAATGGATGATGGTATTTTCTTTAGTCAATCTAAGTATGCTAAAGAAATTTGGATTAGAAGAATCTAGACCAATGAAGACCCCAATGGCCTCGGATACTAAACTCACCGTAGATGATGATTGTGAGTCGGTAGACAACACCAAATATAGAGGTATGATTGGTAGTTTGTTATACCTAACGGCAAGTCGACCGGATATCATGTTTAGTGTTTGCCTTTGTGCTCGCTTCCAAGAGGCTCCCAAAACCTCTCACCTCGAAGCGGTTAAGAGTATCTTCCGATACATTAAAGGAACTATACATTTAGGATTATGGTATCCTAAAGGGACCGACATAGAAACCATTGTCTACGCGGACTCGGATCATGCGAGAGACTATGTGGACCGGAAAAGCACTAGTGGAGTTTGTACCTTCATGGGTTGTTGTTTAACTTCTTGGTTTTCCAAAAAAACAAACCGCTCTTGCAATATCCACCACGGAAGCCGAGTATGTGAGTGCCAGAAAAGCATGCCAACAAGCTCTATGGATGAAGCAAGCGCTTGTTGATTACGGGATTTCTCTTGATGATGTTCCCATCATGTGCGATAATAAAGGTGCTATAGACCTTAGCAAGAATCCCGTGCAACATTCGCGAACCAAACACATAGAAATTCAACACCATTTCCTTAGGGATAATGTTCAAAAGGGGAACATTTCAATTGAGAAGGTACCCTCCGAAGACAACTTAGCCGACATCTTCACTAAGCCACTTAAGAGGGAACCTTTTAATTACTTGCGTCTAGGTCTAGGATTAATGGAACATCTTCCTTAATTACCTTCTTTTCTTTTTGTGTTTTTTTTACCACTTTGAGTCATTGAGTCTTCGAAACTCTTTTTGAAAAACCCTCTCTTCTCCTTTTCAAAATTCTCAAAGTCTCTTTCGAAAATGGTTGAGAAATGCTTTTGACATTGTTAAATCAATCTAAAAACAGTTTTTCATAGATTCTCGCTATTAATCTAGAGCTTACATAATTCATATGTATGATTCTCTCAAACATAGCAAGAACAAGATAGAATCATGGAGGATCATTGTGTCATGACTTAAGGTCTTGTCTTACACACCTCCTACATTGTTTTTTTATCCATGTATTTTGGTCAAATCTCTATTTGGTAAGTTTGCATATGTTTTCTTTGTCTATCTTTGCTTTTAAGCATATCCCTATGATAAGTTAGACTAGAAAAATAAGATTTGCTGAAAAATCTTCCTCCAAACACCAAACACAGCCTCTGTAGGCGGTTCCATGTGTGAACCGCGGTGCCTTAGTGATAAGGTACCACCAGCCATGATAAGGAACCGCATATAGTGCCTTCCTTTTTCAGGTTTTTGTCTGAAACTCCAGATTTGCTCCAACATTTTTGAGAATCTTTGTTTCAAACCCTTTGACCACCCCAAAAATACCTTAAGCCTTCCCTATTTAAACCATAAGCATTTTGCCATACTTCACATCCTAAAATGTCTTATTCTCCCAATGAACGCCTTGAATCTCCTCCATTTTCTCCAATTGCTTTCAATCCCAACTCACCCAAGAACCATTACAATCCAAACTCACCCAAGAACACTCTTAATCACATCTCTCCTACCAAGAATGTTGATTGTGGAACATCTTTTCTTCCACCACCACCCTTTAGTGTTCTTCCTCTTTCTAATGATAATGTCATGCACCATGGAACATATTGTCATTGTTGTCAATATCGACATCTTGCTATGGAACACATCTATGAGGAGTTGAGCTACATCAAGAGTCTCTTAATCAAGCCTCCTCTTCACTATGATTATGAGATCTCCAACAAGCCACCACCACCACCCTCCGCCATTACCTTGTCTTTCATATAAGCATTGGTTGCTTATCCACAAGACACCAAATTCAAGCAAATCTTAGAATTCTAGAATAACTAGGATTAGATTTATGCTTTTGGCTTGTTTCTTTTTCCATACATCTTTGTATGATGTTCTTTTAGTAACCTATCTTGGATCTTTGTCTTTATGTTTTCTTCACTTTTATTTTTGTGACCTATTGCTATATCTTGTTGGTTGTTTCTTTTGTTCAACTAATCCTTCTATGTAGCTTGTCACCATATCTCGATTCCTCAGTGCCCCAAGCTAGGGGGAGTAAGCACCAAGGGGGAGTCTTTGCATAGTCCGTCTCTTTAACACCGACTTGTGCAACCTTTTTGCTTCGACAAAGGGGGAGAAATGAATAAACTCGTCTTCGAAAATCCTGTTTTTGTGTGATTGAGTTTATGTATTGTCGGAATCAAAAAGGGGGAGATTGTTAATGCAATAATGCCTAAAAACGTTACTTGCATTTTTCGGTCTCTCTTAGTTTTGATTACGACAATATGTAAAAACAAGCATTTACGAAAACAACGAAAAACGAATTCTGGAGTTCAAGTATTTTTCATTTTACCCACTTCACTTAAGGTATGAATAAACAAGTACTAACCTTAATCAAGTGATCAAGTGATTTAATCTTTTCTTAAAACTCACTTTTTATTAAGTGTGACAAGTTTTTATTAAACTTTCTTTTTAAGAAAATGTTTTATTAAATTAATTATTTGAAAATTTGAAAATGGCATATTCTTATTTGATTAGGAATATTCTATCAGGATATTTTTTAATCCAGATAAGACCTCCACCACTAAAGGACAAAAAAGGGAGCGGAGTCTAGGGGGCGGTTCCCTAGTGCCTACGCGGTTCCTTATCGATAAGGAACCGCCGGCTGAGATATGGAACCGCGACCAGATATATCCGTTGGCCTTTTGTCCTATAAATTGTGGACCATTTTCATCTTTTCAACTCACCTCTTTTCACATCTATTTCCAGATTCAAACACTCTTCTTTAATCACTCAAATCTTTGATCATTTGTTTGATTACTACTTGTTTAAGAAGTGAATCTTGTTCTTCCATCCCTTTCTCTCCAAGTGCAAAGAGAAGAACACTATCCTTGTGAAGTGTTGAGTCCACCACAAAAGATCCATTGAAGATCTAATTTTATACATTTGTTGTTGTGTCATAGTTGTGAAGATCCAAGTAGTTGTGTCTATTTGGAAGTTGTGTATGTACTAAGTATAGTTGTGTCGATTGGTCCTAGCTACGATTAGGGCTCGACTTTTAGCTTAGAGTCGGAAATTGGTTAAGCAATGTGTACGGTTTTCTCCACCATAAGGATCTTGTTGTGTAGTGAACTCTCGAGTAAGGAGTACTCGAGGAGTGGAGTAGGAATGAGGAGTGAGCTTTGTTGCCGAACCACTATAAATCCTTGGTGTTCGGTTTGATCTTTCTTTACCCTTAACTCTTTACATCCTTTATTCTTTGTGTATATATTTTTGTTAGTATTAGTTTAGTTACACTATCATTGTTCATATTGTGCATAAGAATATTTCACATATTTCCTCAAGCCTAACTTTTTTGAAAAGGGATTTTTGAAAACCTCCTTTTAACAAGTAAATATAAGAAACTATTCAAACCCCCCCCCCCCCCCCCCCCTTCTAGTTTCTACAATTGATATCAGAGCGAGGTTGCTCAAGAATTTTTAAAGTATATTGTATTTTAAAACATGAATCGATCTATAGATTCCAACAAATACCTAGAAGGGCAATCTATGCAAAGACCACCACTTTTTGAAACCGATAGTTTTATTTATTGGAAAAATAGATTTGAAACTTATGTGAAATCAAAAGATTTAGATCTTTGGCATGTTATTACCAATGGTGATTTTTTACCTTATCAATTTAATGAAGTTTCTAAAACAAAAGAATTGGTCACTTTTGACAAAGCTAATGACGATACTAAAAAGAAACTTTCAAAAAATAATGAGGCTATAATGGTGATTTATAATGCTTTACCTAAGAAAGAGTATGAAAGGAATTTTATGTGTGAAACCGCTAAAGATATTTGTAAAACTATTTTAGTAACCCACCAAGGTAATAGCCAAGTCAAAGGAAGCAAAATCGATCTTCTTGTCCAACAATATGAACAATTTGTCATCTTAGAAGATGAAACTATTGATAGTGCATTTGCTAGGTTTAACACCATTATTACTAGTCTAAAAGAACTTGATGAAGGTTTTTCTAGCAAGAACAATGTTAGGAAGTTTCTAAGGGCTTTACATCCAAAGTGGAGAGCAAAAGTCACGGCGATTGAAGAATCGAAAGATCTCTCAACTTTATCACTCGATGAACTCATAGGCAACTTGAAGGTTCATGAGATGATAATTTTGAAGGACTCGGAATTAGTGAAAACCAAGAGTGAAAGAAAATCTCTTGCACTTAAAGCCAAGAAGGCACAAAGTGACCATGATAGTTCCTCGGATAGCGATGATGAGGAGTATGCATTGGCGGTGAGAGATTTCAAGAAGTTCTTCAAGAGACGAGGTCAACACGTTAGGCAACCCAACAATCACAAGAAACCATTCTCAAAGAATCGGTTTGTCAAGAACGAAAAAGGTGATAGGAATTGCTTTAGATGTGGTGATCCAAATCACATCATTGGTGATTGTCCAAAGCCCTCTCACGATAAGAATCACACGGCGTTCGTTAGTGGCTCTTGGAGCGATAGCGGTGAAGATGATGATGACAACCCCAAAGAGGAAAAATGTCTTATGGCTCACACTTCTAAATATAAGAAACTATTCAACCCCCCCTCCCCTTCTAGTTTCTACAAGCCTATATTATGATTTACAACAAAGATTTGTATAAGTTGTTTGTGGCCTATTTTATAGCCTACGACAAAGATTTGTATAAAATGATTTTTCGGTAATAATTATATATTAATGATATATTAATGGTTTTTATTGAACTCTATTTATTCACTCGGCGTTTTCGCTGACCTTTTCTTTTAACATGTTTTATCTCAGGTACATGAAGGTAATTCTCGGGAAGACGACAAGAATTTATGGCCCGCACTTAAATAACAATTTCCATTCAAATGTTTTGTAAAATTGTATGAAATAATATGACTTGGTTCCTATGTAAATTTGATATTCATGAATGAAAAATGCTTTATTATTAAACGACGCGATATTAAGCGTTGTCTATGATTTGAGTAATGTGTTATCCCGTACCACCAACGACTCTTCCGCTGAACTAAAGTATGAATATTTGGGGGTGTTACATATTAGGTTATAGATATCTTTCATTCACAATGTAACCCTAAAGCGTGTGTTGCACTAGACGTGGGATTAATGTATACACGTCTAGTAGTTGTTTGTTATTAATATAAGGAGCAACCCTTTTTATTAATTCATGTGTTATTGTGTCCAAACACCTTGTTTAATGGTTTTAGTTCTATTTCGCTTTGATTATCTAATCATATGGACTATGATCATTCCTAACAGCCTAAAGATCGAGGAAACCAAGGTTTCCACATTTGGTATCAGAGCCTTGTGGCTCGTGATGCTAGGACCAACAAGGTGTTCGTGTTTTGAGAAGAAAAGAAAAATTCGTCTAGGGTTTTTCTTGGTGATTTTGTGTGCGTTGCAGTATTCAGGGAGGCATAACTTTTTATTGAACCGTTGAATCGTCACGAAAATTTTTGTGTGTGTTCTACACACATATATCTAGATATCCACCAGAGGGATTGTCAAGATCAATCCTCAATCAAAAGTTATTCAGTCTTAAAGTTGACAGCATAAAAGGGTTTTTCAAGCAAACCTTAATTCTGAAAAGATGATTGTTTGTTGTCTCTACTTGCTTTGGTGAGTCGATCCATGGATTGATGATGAACCCTTGTAGAGATATATGTTACATGAAAGTTACTTGATGCCTTTGTTTATGTTTATGGCTGCTACAATTGATGGTTTATGGTTTTTCTACAAACCCTAGATCTATGATTTCATGTCCGTTATGCATTCATAAACTGGTATGAAGATTTAGTTGGTACTAATTGAAGAACATTCTGTGGAATCAGACATACGGTTTAGATAAATTCGGTGATCATTGTTGTTGCCAAAAGAATGTACGAAGCAGAATGATGGCTTATTAATATATGATTACAGAAGGTATTTTTTTATGATGACTAATTTTTGCAAAAGATAATCGTGGCTGTTATTCATAATCTAAACCGTATAATGAGGATATGGGATGTTCAACGTAAAGAGATCACAATAGGTGTGGATAACATGGATAAGGAATAAGTCATGGATTTTGAGAGGTTATCTTTCAGAAATCGTGATATATGCCTTGTTTAGGGAAGTTATATTTGCTGTTTATCTCACATATAAATCAGTTCCTAATTTCATGGGATATTAAAGCATATCATGTGAAGAAGTTCTACCTTGTAGACGTGGGTAATATCCTATTTTATTGGATCAATTTATGCAGTACGAGGTTTTCTTCACACAAGTGATAGTGACGTGGAAATTTCCTACAAATCAGTAATCTTCTTTATTATTGCCAAATATCTTGGAGTTGTATTATATGATTTGACTTATCACGTGGGATTTTATGTGGTAAGAAATTTTTAAAGACAAGTCACTGTTAGAAGATGGTTGGCCGTTGACGCTTGTTATTTAGCCGCTGACAAAGAATAAGTTAAGCGCTGATGGGAAGCACTGACATGAGTTGTCCGATATATGTTGTTCAAAGCGCTGACAAGTATTGTACGATATTGGACAATACATCTGGTAAAGATGTTGGACAAAGGAGGATATTTGACGACAAAGAAATTACTGCTGTTTGGAAAATTGGTAGATTTTGGCACACAACACGGGGTATTTGCACACGGAGATACATGGAATCTCTGTTTAATTCAAAATATCATTTTGATATTTATGGCTTGGATATTTTCCTTAGAAGACGTATATGATTAAGGGGAAGAATTCTTATCGTAAGTTTGATGTTTGAAAAAGATTTTCGCGAGTTTATTTTCTATCATATTTTTAAGTCGTTACGTACCATTCACTGACTTTAAAAATAACTTGTTCGTGCTTTTGATGGTTGGTGACGAAGACTTTCAAAATCTAGCAATCAGGTAACATTGCTATCACTTGAAGGAGTTACATTATCGTGCTCAGTGTCTCAAAGAGGATGAGGATTTTGACAATGGGATCGAGGTCTACTTATATTTTTCTCAATTGGTATAAGTTCGACGTTACGTGAATAGTACAAGACATGGAACATAGGTTTGGGTTACACTACTTCTACATCAAGAATATTATATTTATTTTTCTTTAAAATCATTACCCAGAGCCTAAATTTGGAGAATCTTCGATTACATACATTGTTTCCTTCCCTATTTGATGTTACAAAAGGGGGAAGATATACATGCTACACTTGAGGGGAAGCAATTTGAAGATGATTTACCGCTTACAAGAGATACACAAAGGAGTTTTGCCGACATCAACTACTGGAAGATTGTTGGGTCAAAACGTTGATGTGGCAGAAACTCAAAATGAAGAAATATCAAGACGTTTGTTCAGAGACGCTGACATGTGAAAGCTAGACGCTGACACATGTATTTGAAGACACTGACAAATATCCAACGCTGATGGAATTATATTTAGAAAATATATTCAAGATATTGTGGGACAATATTTAGAATATAGTTTATCTAAATAGAATATTTAGATATTATTCATTCTTAACTTTTGTAAAACCATAATCCTTACACTATAAAAGGAACCAAGGGTTACTAGGTTATAGATATCTTTCATTGTACGCAATTTTTGATAATCAATCAAAGTGAAAGTTTGGGTTATTCTATTTTATGTGTTCTTGTTCTAAGTGTTAAATTCCGCATAGCACTTAGATTGTTTCATAACACAAAGTTTCTCTAAGTGTTAATCTTGATTCAATCTCGTTAACACAAAGCTAATCGATCTAAGACATAGAACATAGGTTTGGCTTACTCTACTTCTACATCAAGAATATTATAGTTATTTTTCTTCAAAATCATTACACAAAGCCTAAATTTAGAGAATCTTCGATTGCATACATTGTTTCCTTCCCTATTTGATGCGACAAAAAGGGGAAGATATACATGCTGCACTTGAGGCGAAGCAATTTGAAGATGATGTACCACTTACAAGAGATACACAAAGAGTTTTGTCGACATCAACTAGGGAAGATTGTTGGGTCAAAAAGTTGATGTGGCAGAAACTCAAAATGAAGAAATATCAAGACGTTTGTTCAGAGACATTGACATGTGAAAGCTAGACGCTGACACATGTATTGAAGACGCTGACAAATATCCAACGTTGATGGAATTATATTTAGAAGATATATTCAAGATATTGTGGGACGATATTTAGAATATAGTTTATCTAAACATAATATTTAGATATTATTCATTCTTATCTCTTGTAAAACCCTAATCCTTACACTATAAAAGGAACCAAGGGTTATTAGGTTATAGATATCTTTCATTCACAATGTAAACCTAAAGCGTGTGTTGTACTAGACGTGAGATTAATGTATACACGTATACTGGTTGTCTGTTATTAATATAAGGAGAAACCCTTTGATTAATTCATGTGTTATTGTGCCCAAACACCTTGTTTAATGGTTATAGTTCTATTCCGCTTTGATTATCTAATCATATGGACTATGATCATTCCTAGCAGCGTAAATATCGAGGAAACCAAGGTTTCCACAATTGAAAATACTAATATTTGAACTTATTATGTAGAAATGGCTCAACCCGACAATAACAATATAAGTTTTACGTTCAAAGCATTCTTTGATCGTCCTGAACTTACTGGCTCAAACTTCAATGATTGGTACCGCTCACTAAGAATTGTCTTGAGAGTAGTGGATACTATTGATATCTTGACTACTCCTTATCCGAAGGATCTTGCTGAAGGAGCATCTGATGCGCAAAGAATTGAACACGCTGCTAATGTTAAGAAGCACTCTGAGGTGACTTAGTAGATGTTTTGCATAGCTGCAAGCAAGCTCCTAGAATGAATGTTAATGTCCATTACTTGAAGATGAGGGGTTATATGGAATAGCTCATTGCACTAGGACAACCCTATGATCATAATATGGCTATCAACTTGATCAATAGGTCCCTTAACAAGGACTTCAATGATTTTGTTCGAAACTATAATATGCATTGCACGAGGAAGATAGTTAATTATTTGCATGCAATGCTCATTGACAATGAGAAGGGGTTAAAGGACAAGGCATCTACTTCTACACCTCTTGTACTAACCATACAAAAGGGTAGAGTGAGTAAGCCAAAACCGCAAGCAAACAAGAAGAAAGGAAAAGGAAAGGGTGACAAGGGCAAACAAGTTGCGACTTATTCAAAACCTAAGCAGAACTTTGTCAAGAAGAATAGATCTCGGAAGGACGAGACTTCTCACCATTGCAAGGTAAGTGGTCACTGGAAGAGGAATTGCCCTCTTTACCTCGAAGAGTTGCGAGAAATAAAGAAGAAGTTTGAGCAGAGCGCTGCAGCTTCAGGTACTTTATTTATGATTGAATTGTTCAATTTAACAAAAAAATTAAATTCCTAGGTATATAATACGGGATGTGGTATTAACATTTGTAATACGCTGTAGGGATTTAATCTGGAAAGGAAGCTTTCCTATGAGGAACAATTTCTGTAAGTAGGCAATGGCGCACAAGGAACAATTGAAGCTATAGGTACGTTTAATTTAGTTTTACCTTTGTGTTTAGTACTGATTTTAAATGATTGTCCTTATGCACCTACAATTGTTAGGGGTGTTATTTCCTTTTCTTATTTGTTGAATAATGGATTCGTTCACACGCTTGATAATAATGGAATTTCTGTTTGGAAAGATAGTATTTTCTATTTTAATGTAATTTTTGTGAATGGTGTGTTTGAAATAGACATGCGTGATAATGAATCCAAGTATAATAATAATTATGTCTTTAGCATGAATAAGACGACAAAGTTTGACAAGAACTCTTCTTATCTTTGGCATTGAAGACTTGCCCATATTGGGAAGACTCGTATACAAAAGCTTCAGCGTGAAGGTCTTTTGGAAAATATCAATGATGAATCATTTGATAACTGTGAGTCTTGTATCTCTGGAAAGCTGACCAAGAAATATTTTAATAGCAATATTGAAAGAGCTACTGATCTACTTGGATTAATACATATTGATGTGTGTGGACCACTGTTGGAAATACGTTTTTACGTATTTAGAAAGGATCGTTCACTCCAACGATTTATACGTAGATTGGGCTCGTGATCCAATATGTAAACAATATACCCCATCAAGCCCACATGTAGGGTGGGCTATATATACCCCCTCCTATCATGTTAGGAGGGGTTGGTCATTTAGTTGTTGATTCAGATTTTCACTTAACACATCTTTCTCTCTAATTCTATCATTTCTCTCTCTATCTTTCCCTCTCTAGTTCTTCTCTCCTTCTCTCTTTTAGATCAATACAAACACTTGTACAATCCTAAGAAATTAAGGACCTACAATTGGTATCCAGAGCCATGGTTGATTGATTGTTCTTGTGTTTGTTTTGATTAATTTTGGTGGGTTTTGATTTAATCAAGCTCAAATCTTGAAATTGTTGTGTGATTTTATGGATTAAGGTTGTAAACAAATCAACTACATAGTTGTGGTAGTGCTTTTTGTTTATTGATTTGGTAAAAGTCACAACTTTTTTGGTTTGTGGTGTTATTTTTGGGATTCGATCTAAAACAAGTCACCCAATCTAGATCCTGTTTAATTTCTTTGGCAGTATTCAATATTTCGGAACAGGTTTTTAACTTTATTCTGAAAGTTGGATTTGGTCTTTTGTTCTGAAAGTCAAATTTTTTGCGACGGTCAAATTACTCTGAAACTTCAAAGGGTTCCGAAACTCAATTCTCCGAAAGTCTAGTTTGGTATTTCTCCGAAAGTTGGCCTTTGTTTTTCTACGAAAGCTTGTTATTCTGCGAAAGCTTGTTTTCTGTGAAAGCTTGGTTCTGCGAGAGCTTGGTTCTGCGAAAGCTTGGTTCTGCGAAAGTTCTGTTTTTTGTGAAAGTTCTGTTTTCTACGAATGTTCTGTTTTTTGCGAAAGATTTATATCTGCGAAAGTTTTGTTTTTACGAAAGGTGTTTTCTACGAAAGGTGTTTCTACGAAAGTTTATTTTCTTGTGAAAGATTTGTTTCTGCGAAAGTTTTGTTTTTGCGAAAGGTGTTTTCTACGAAAGGTGTTTCTATGAAAGTTTGTTTTCCTGCGAAAGTTTGTTTTCCTGAGAAAGATATTTCTGTGAAATATGATTTTCTACAACACAACACAACAAAATACACTCACACAACAAAAGACTTCACATGAATCAACTTTTCAACAAACTCTCAACTCACGATTCCCACCTGTAGACTCAAACCAGACACAATTTTGACATCACGACTCGACAACACCACAACTAAAATCACACTCTCAAACTCTCGACTCCACACTCCACAAACAGCCTCAAACTCTCTTGACCAACAACACAAGACTCACTCTCACAAGACTCGACACAAACAGACTCGACCTCAACCTCGACAAAACCAACAGACTTACGTTCACCCTCGACATCACCAACCGACTAGACCACAATCAGTTCACCACAAACTCAAAACCAACTCTAAATAAAACTCAACTAGAACCTCTCACGCCTCAACCAAACACAAACAACCATTCAACCAGTAACGACTCGACTCGAACCCACACGACTTCAAAACAAGATCTCCGTCACAACAAACCTTCATCGATCCAAACACCAAAAATAAAACAAAACAATAAAAACCTACCCGAGACCCTCTATAATCGGATCTTGAAGATATATCTGTGTGGTTATGGCTGGTGTGGTATATTTGCTCCATAAGCAAATGTAATTAGAAGGACAAAAGCTTTGTTTGATCGACATATGAAAAGAGTAGCAAGTTGTGATAAATATGTAGACGTGTGATCTGTTGTTGATAATTGTGGGCCAAAGAGCTGATTTATTCACGTGAGTGGGTACCATAGATGTATGTTCACATTGATGGTACGTTCTAATTTGGGACAGCGACTGATGCCAAGAAAGTCAAGGACGATACCACAGATGATTTGGTTGTTCTTTTGTTGTTAAGGTAGTCGTATTTGCGTTTGTAGTCACCGGAGGAAGTGTATTGTGACTCGTCTGCCATGGTTTATTGATTATTGTTAAGGTTTGGGATTTTTTTGTGTGTGAAACCCTAGTGTGGATTTGAGAGGATTTAAAAGGGACGGAGGTTACGAAGTAAATTGGAGGAAGGCTGAGTTTGAGATTAATAGATTTGAGATAGATTATGTTTTAGTGTGAGATGATAAATGTGTTTTGGGAGAAGAAGCAATAGGACGGAGGTTTTAAGAAAGTGAGCATTATTAAAATCCTTTTATACTCCATCTATCGCTGCCATGTCTATTCTATTATTATTCAAAAAGACACCAGGTATTTGGCCATTTATTAAGCCACGTATTAGTTTTATTCACGGGCCAGGTTTGTTTTTTTCTTACACGTTAGTGTTAGTTTTACACTTTGACATTTCCTAGTAAGTGGTTATAACATTGACTAACCACTTGACCGAAGGTGTGTGGTTTTTTATCTTTATATTTGCAATTGAAGTCAACCGGGTCAGGATTTGGTGTTAGGCCGTATATTTCATTAGTTAACAATTTGGTTATTTATTAGTCATTGGGCTCGGATGGAGTAAATTTTAAGGGGTCGAGCTTTATGGTATGTTTTGGATATAAATTGTCGGGTCGATCTCTATATTAACCGAAGGTTGGATTAATTAGTTTACGGGCTTTATTTTTGGATTTAGCTGAGTTTCAATTGGACTCCGGTTTGTTTTATCAATGTTTGAGCTGATCTCAAAATTATTGAGCCAAGAAAAATATATTTTACCAATCAAGGATCCAAGAATTTGTCATCGAACTAACAATGGATTCGTTGAATTCGAAATTTTAAGCGGGAGAATTGCATCACATGCAAGACACAACTAGAGAAAGTGGTATAACTTCATTTCGACTACTTCAGTCTCATCTTGTGACCATTTCATGGGTTCAAGGAGGTAGCGAATTTGTGACACTCTTCGGTCAAGATCGTCATATATTCATGGAATCAATGTTAATCATATTGAACCAACTAACAGAGCAACTCCACAATGAAGACTTTAATCACTCAGCATCGGTACTTGCATATAAGGCTCTTGTGACACAACTCACGCCTTTCCTCCAATTCAATATCGTCAAGCTTGAAAGTTCAGTGATTTGCCAGTCATTTTTTCGAGATACACATACTGAGCTTCAAAATTTTCGTGGTACAAAATTGAAAATCATGCCATCGGTCTCATCTTTGATTTATGAAAGAACCCGACTTCAGCAAGCGTATGATAATGGAGTGCAAGAATCTACGATGCAAGAGGAAAATGGTCATACGATTGACGCATTGGAGGCTGCTAAAGATTGCAAGGACATGGAATCAACAGTTAAGCATGACATCAGCAACACGTCAGGGAATGTTACAGCCATCTCTTATGATGACACCATACCCGTTTATGACGAAGAGCCTACAAATATGGTACAATGTAATGTTGTATATGATGTCTATGCCGATGAACTAACGCTTGTTGAGCATTCCGAACCTATTTATGACGAACATGGGATGGAAAAAGGTGATAGTTTTCACTCTTTAGATTCATCCGATGTGCGTCATAATAGGGGACAGATTGTTCAGAATGCTATAGTACATCATGATAAATGCCTTATGACTGTTTCATTAACTTTTTCTGATTCTAGGATTAAAGAGCTCGAAACGATTTTAGCTCAACAATCAAAAGAGCTTGAGGATGCCAAAATTGAATTTTCAAAGAAAACGGAGAAATTTGAAAAGTATTTTGAAAAACTTGAAAATTCAAACGTTGTTCTTGAAAGAAAATTGGATCAAAAAGTTATAGATTCTAAAGCTGAAAAGGATAATCTTTTGAAACAAATTAAGTTGCTAGAATCTAAATTGGCATCCCAAGATAGATTGCTCAAAGAGAATGAGACTCTAAAGGCTCAAGTTCAGGAAAAGGTTTTTGTAATACCGGCTCTAAAAAACGAGTTCAGGAAAACTAAAGGAACTAGTGTGGACACTAAGCTTGAAAAACCATCAATCTTGGGAAACCGCCTACAAATCAGTTCGTTAGACAACCGACTGCATTTATATCCGAGCGACCATAATCCTCGAGACCGCGGTTTGACTCCTAAGTTGATATGGTTCATCTTTCTAGACCAGTCACTCCACCAACTAGGGCCAATGTGACTAAAACAGCTTTTGCAAGACCTAATCACATGATTACATCTAGTCTGCCTAGACATAGTCCAAAGAACACGTCTTAAACTAGTTCAAATGGCGTTCTCCATAGATTTGGTCTAAGGGAAGCTATTCAAAAGACACAAGTAAGAGATAGGAATTTCAAAACTAGTTAGATGCCTTCTAGATTAACCAACACTGTTAATCGTAGCATGTCATATCATAGGAACATCAATCAATCACCTAGAATTCTAGATCTTACTCGGACATTAAATATGCTACTTATAAAATATGTAGAAAATGTGTCTTTAAGGCAAATCATGATTTTTGTGTCAAGAAATACCTTCATGAGGTGAACTCCCATGCTAGAACTAAATCCCAATGGTTAGCTAAAATCAAACCCATTGGTAAAGTTTGGCGCCCCACTGGTAGAACTTTCACTCTTGTAGGAAACGAACGCCCTTTAACTAGGATAGTCTCTGATTCTACTAAGACTACTAGGGAGGAAATTGAAAAGGATGATACACCACTTAAGCCTGAACTTAAGGTATTCTATAAACGGAAACGTTTGCCAGCTAAGATAAGTGAATCATCTCCTCAGGTCAACTCTGGTACAAGAAAAGAAAACTGTGAATCCCCGCATGGTTCTAAGATAGATATCGCTAACCCATATAAAAGTATACAAACTCCAAATGAGAATGCAGGTACCAAAGTCAAGAATCAACAAAAACAAACCGGTCCAATCTTTGTACACCGTTCAACTAAGGACACTCTTAGAGTTTGGTTACTGAAGAAGCAGATATCAGAGAAACAAGTGTCTCAGGGGATTTGCAGTTAAGCTTACAATGTATATGGCTCATAGTCATATCACAGATTGTGACCCGAACTTCAAAGAAAGGGAAGCTTATCTATTCAACGATAACTTACCCTCGAAACGAGAAATTAATTTTTCTTGGACACGAGCTATTATTAAAACTATTCAAAGATTTTAATCTCGTGTATATGGTTCATTGTTAAATTTCAGACGATGACCCGCACTTCAAATAAAGGAAAGTTTATCGCCGTTGATAAACTTACCCTCACAAACGAGAAATTAAGTTTTCTCGGGCACGAGCTTATCCTAAAACCATTCAAAGGTTTTAAACTCGTGTAAATGGCTCATAGTCAAATTACAGTCTGTGACCCGGACTTCAAAGAAAGGGAAGTTTATCTCGTCAACGATAACTTACCCTCAAAACGAGAAATTATGTTTTCTCGGACACGAGATTACACTAAAACCATTCAACGGTTTTAAGCTCGTGTATAAGGCTCATCGCTAAATATCAGACGATGACCCGATCCTCAAATAAAGGAAAGTTTATCGTCGATGTTAAACTTATCCTCATAACGAGAAATTCATTTTTCTCGGGCATGAGTTTATATTAAAAACATTCGAATTTTTAAGCTCATGCACAACGGCTTGCAGTCACGTGACAGATTGTAACCCGCGCTTAAAAGAAAGGAAAGTTTATCGCCGATGATAAACGTATCCTCATTAACAAGAAATTAAATTTTCTCGGACACGAGCTAACATTAAAATTATTCAAAGATTTTAAGCTCGTGTAAAATGGCGTATAGTTATATTTCAGATTATGCCCCGGACCTCAAAGAAAGAAAGTTTATCGCCGATGATAAACTTATCCTTACAACGAGAAATAAATTTTTCTCGGGCATGAGCTAATATTAAAAAACATTCAAAGTTTTTAAGCTCATGCACAATGACTTATAATTAAATATCAGACTGTAACTCGGACTTCAATTTTAGGAAAGCTTATCTTTAATGATAACTTATCCTCTTAACGGGAAATTCATCTTTCTCGGCATCAGCTTGTATTAAGACATTCCATGTTTTAAGCTCCGAAAGGAAAGTGTATCTTTTAAATAAGAGAACTTTTCCTCATAACGAGAAATTCATCTTTCTCGGTCATGAGCTTTACGTTAAAACATTCAAAAGTTTTTCAAGCTCATGAAAACGACTTCTAAGTAAATGCCAGCTTAGAACTCGCTCTTCAGTTAAATGGAAAGTTTATCGTCGATGATAAACTTATCCTCACAACGGGAAGTTTACAACTTCTAGGAATTGAGCTTGTTTTGTAAGATATTCAACATCTGAAGCTCAAGTAATTGGTTTTTCAAAACATTGAACACAATTTTTCGATAATTTATCAAAGGTTTTTCAAAATCTTTCAAAATTGCGTGTTCAAAAATATTTTGATAAAAAGAGCATGTCTTCTGGAATCGATAATATTTACGATACTAGAAATATCATTCAATAATGACACGAGGTTGTAAATAAAGTTCGAGCAGAAGTTCAAATGTTTTAATACATGCTCAAAATGGCTTGTTATTATTTCAGATAGTAACCCGCTTTTCATATTCAAGTCAAGCATTTCACCGGAAAGCTTTGACTCAACAACAAGAATTAATTTTCTCGGGCATGGTTTACTTTATAACCATGTAAGAGATTGTGTTTACGGAATAATACAATCTAACATGAATCTATGTACGTGTCAGTGCATTTATTTATTAACAAGAGAAATCTTGTTTTTATGAAATTATCATCTCCACAATCCGCATCAATTTACAATTGATATCTACATACTTGACGATGTGACTACTCAAATGGCGACTACAGCTCTTTTAATAGAACACAAGTCAACAATTGAGGGGGAGCAATTGTCCAGCATTCAGAATCTTTGAAGCCGAAAGTGCAAAGTTCACATATTGGTGTCAAGACAACGATATCAATCGTACACATGATGTCAAGAGATAACTTCAGACATGACGAGGCGACCAACATTCGTAAACAAGAACCATGTGATTCTATCATATGATGTTCTCCATCATTCAGGTCCAACCTCGTAAATTGCTAATCTTGTGAATACATTATCATATATGATCTTTGCACGTGATAAATACCTTACACTTGTGTTTAAAAGGTATTTAATTTACCTTTCAAGTACACCCTCATTAATTTGAGGGGGAGCTTGTGAAAATCATGAAGATAATTGGATTTGCATTTTTCTTTCCAAATTTTCTTAAAATGCTATTAAATCAATTGATATTAAAAACATCGATTGGGTTAATATTTTTAATATGGGGGAGAAAATGTGATTTAATATGGGAAATGATTAATCGCAAATGGTTTGACTTAACGTGATAGCTCATTCCGACATGTGCGAAATGTTTTCGGATATCGTGTCATATGTTAAGGGGGAGCAAAATGGATTTGGATATCAAAATGGATTTTATGGTGACACACACTTACCTAAAACATCTCTATTCATGACGGTGAAGATTGTGGTGACATAAGGATGGTAGGATAGGTTAAAGTCCATTGATTTTTCTAGAACCGGGTGAATCTTCCCAAGGACATTCCAAAGCTAGAAATAGTAGTCTTTAGGAAAGATGGAGAAAGATTGTGAACGTTGCTGAATGCCGACCAAGTACTTAAGTTAGCACTGGAACAATCACAACAAGGTGCTAGTTAAGACGTATTGGTAAGCATTGAAGGTGTTGAAGAATGAAAAAGAATTGTAAAGATAAAGGGTCTAAAGAAAGAAGCCCTCCTTACAACCTTAGGCAAAAACCGGGTCAACACATATGCTATTGAGATCATTTTAATGATGCTCGATATTGAAGATAGACATCATGGACCTAATGATGCAATGCACAACTCATCCCAGCTAACTCAGATATCTCTTAAAAGATATTTGTTTTAATCACACAGAGACTACGCATTATCTATTGATTTATTCACACCGAATAAATTGGTATTGAAATGGTGGCACTCCTCTCCAGCCTCCGATCACTAAAATCCAAAATGCACGATCGAGTCTAGAGCCATTTGAGATCATCAAATATCTCATTAGGACACACTTTCATAATTCCTTGCTTCTTCACACACTATGAAAAGTAAGAAAGATCTTAAGAGTCCTACGCAAAATCTTCATGATCTTGCCTTAACTTCCGAGTAATACGAAAGTATTTACAATGAAGATGGAAATCATTCTTGAGCGAATATCAAAAAGCTCATGGTAGGTGACTTGTGCGATTATTTATGAATCAAGATTGTGATAACTGGAAAGCAACAGTGGTTTAATTCTTAACTGAATTTAAACATGTTACAGGCCTTTACGCAATATCTTAGTGATCTTGCCAGAACACTCAGAGTGATACCTTAGTGTTCACAGTGATGAGTGGAAATCCTTCTAGTGTTAACATCAAACAGCACTTGGTAGGTAACTAGCAAGATTCTATATGAATCAAGCTCGTGACAACTGGAAAGCAACGATTGTGCGGTTCTTAATTGAACTTCACTTGTTCTAGGAACATGAATTGACGGATTCAAATCATACGGATAATCTTATCCAAATGATTCACTCTCTACGTTCGCAGTCAGCATTGGACGGTCGAGTAAAGAGAACGGGTTTACTTGTGAAATCTTGTCAAGGAGGTTCTTAATTGAAACTACCTGCCACAAGTACGATATTTAATATCGTCCAATGGTCTTCACTGGCCGGAGGTAAAATTCTACCAAATGTAATACCTGGGAATGTGCCATATGATGCTAAGTTATTCTCTCAAGAGTTGTTCAGTATGAGCATCTCTCTTAAGTTGTGGCTCACTTGTGGATGTAGTATCCCGAGCCCAACGTAATTTATTTAATCCTATTTTACGAATATTTTTGAAATTTTTAAGAAATTTCGTTTGCTATAGATTTGACGGTTTAAGTTGAAACCAACGTTTACGGTCGTAATTTAACGTTTGACGATTTAAGAAGAACCGATAACGACTACGATACCGACGGATGCCCAAAACTTACATTTTCTTATCGATTGATCGATATTTGAGTTTTTAGAGATTTTTAATTTAATTACGTGTTAAGTCGAGTCAAAACCATATGTATATTCGTTTTGTGTGCGTTTGAACTATTTAAAAGTATTTTGAGGTATCCGGGACTAAACCCAACTCCCGTAAATTTTCAAAACCGACTACTAGTCATAATCCCGCTGTTTAAAAGTGGATTTGCCACTAAGGCCAAAAGATAGCTACCTTGTCAAAATTAGTCCCTCTATTTTTACAAAAGAGAGAACTACACACACACACTTGATTTCCAACTTTCAAAAAATTAGGGTTCATCCCCTTTTTCTCTCCATGGCCGCCGGCCACCACATCACCACCACCAACCATCATCAAAAATTTTATTTTGAAAAATCCAATCAAAGGCCATCTCTCATTTCATATTTGTAAGTATTATTATCCAATAAAATCAAACATTCATCCATGAAATCTTTCAAAAAAATTTATGATTTTTCAAAAACATGTTTTAATCTAATTAAACCCGTTTATTGTTTAATTCATATGTTTATAATGATAATTAATCCATAAAACAAGATGGGGATTATGTTTTTGGTGCTCCACAGCCCCAAAAACCCACGAAATTATGGGGGTGTTTTGGTGTTCATGGTGTTTGATGAAATGTGTCATGGGTTGTGTTTATAATGTTGTTTCTAGTGTTTTAAATGATTAAAACCTATTGCATGTATGATTTACGATTGGGTTTTGATTAGTATTTTATGTTCTTAGTGTTATAGGCTGTTTGGGATGATTGGGTATGATCATGAGTGGTTAGAATAGGTCTAGGTAATGTTGGATTGGATTGAAATCAAGTGTTAGGGTGATTTTGAAGTAGAAAAATTTAGGCAGATTGTTCAAGCATATTTTTCGTGGGTTTAACTTTGTAAACAGTTCATAAACATTGGATAGAGTTGTAGAGCTTTTTCTTAGCTTCGTTTTGGTATAAGGTAGAGCTTACGACTCCAAACGAGTCAAAAGTTATGCTATTTTGAAATTTCGTGTACCGGGAGATGAGAATTAACATAATCCGAAATTATGTTTGGTTTTGGGTCAAATCCCAGGGACCATAGATAGAGGTTAATAAATGATTGAAAGTTAATTTTTGGTTTCAAACCTGCATTTGTGAGTCTATTTTTAGACTTAGGTGTTGGATTGGTCAATGGTGTATTTTAAATGGGTCAAACAAGTCCAACATGGTTGTTGGAAATTCACTTTATGTGACGACATTTAAGAATTTTCATTAGTTATCATAGTCACACACGCTTAGACTAGACTAGGTTCAATGTTTAGTTAAGTGTATCATGTGTGACTATATATACCCCTCCTAGGCTTCCAAGGAGGGGTGTTGCTTGTGTCATTTTCTCATTCTTAATACATTTTCTGTTTTCCCACACTCAACCTCTCTTCTCTATCTTTCAACAATGGCTTCCACCATTTACCACCATGTTAGACCACCGGATCTTTTATAGCAAATCCACAATTGGCATCAGAGCCTCGGTTCCATCCTTGGATCGTTCTTGTTTTCGATTTAGGTGGTCTTAAAAAAAAATTATCATGTATTGGTCAAAAGTCAAACCTGCTACTTTTCTTAAATCTGCTACTGATCTTGTTCATGGTTTCATCTGGTATTATTTTTTTTAAGATAAACATGAAGTTAAACCCATATTTGCCCAGTATAACAGTTTCAAAAGATGCATGATCACAAAATATCAAGAAAAAGTACAGATATGATTTCAGATTCTCAGTCAGATCGGAATATTGCGATCGCAAAAACCATTGGTTTCTACATTGCGATCGAATATTCCGATTGAAAACATTTTGATGGAACGCATTCCGATGGAACGCATTCCGATGGGGTGTAGAAGAGAAGGCATTCCGATGGACTTACTTTGAACTCATTGCGATGGAAAAACAGTGTAAACATTGCGATGGAAAACAAAGTTCAAAAACATTCCGATGGACTCATTGTTCAAAAACATTCCGATGCATGGTTTAATTAGAAAACATTGCGATGGAAACAGATAACATTGCGATGGGTTTTTTTTATTTCAACCATTGAGACTGTTTTTTATATAACATGTGAACCAAAAATTTGACCGAACTAGTATCAATACACCACCCTTTTTACTCCTCAACACCATGATCTAAACTAATACCCATCGACACCTAAATCCCCATCTAAGACTCGAACAAAAACAGAAAACTTTGACCTCAGATTATTTAAACGATTTTTTTTATCTTTCAAAAGATTTTTTTCTCTCGTTTAACATATCATCACAGATTTGTTCTTACTTTTCGAGTATCGAGATTAATTAATAACAACTATGTTATTCTTAATCCAGGTCTCGTTGATAACACAAAAACAAGACATGCAATCTGAATCACATCTGTCAAAGCATACAGCTTCATTAATGTACGAATATTTAGTACGAATCATAACAACTCTGTTAGATTCGATCTAGGATTCGTTTTAATTAATCACAATAGACATGCATCAATTACCAATCACCCGAGACCCAGTTTATAGATCATGAAGTTAATTAACTCTTGATCCTTGTGATATCAAGAATGTTTCGAATCAATGAATTTTCATGGTCTAAGATGATTAGCTTTGATTCTGATTATTAAAGGGTTAATTTGAAGGGTGTATGTGGCTCGATTTGTGTTTGTTTTTGGGCTGTGTAGATGAAGATAATCAGATTTGATCTGTTTTGAGATTAAGTTTTGGTTGTTTAGGTGAGTGATGGGGGTGGAGAGAAAAGGGCGGATGTTACAAGGAGAGTATGGGTGTGGCTGCGAAGGAAAGAAGTGATTAGGTTAAGGCTTGAGTTGTTTTAGGGTATCAATTATATATATCCTAGTCTAATTCATGGACCGGGTATTAAAATGTGTTGGGCCGAGTAGCACTGATGACACTAATGTTCTCCAAATATTTGAAATGTGATGGACCGGATATATTATTTTGGGCCTCTTATTCGAACGTTGATATTGACAAGTGTTATTAATCAAAATTTGTCTTGAACAAGTAGGATAACAAACGAAATTTTTTTATTTCGTTAGGAGGTACGAACTTAGGAGTGAATGTTTTAGTGTTGGTTGATTGATTGTTTCAAGTATATAAATATTGGGGCTTCGGACGATCAAGTGACGTGATAAAAATGACAAGACAAAGTGACGAGATTTATTACACGAGACCAAGAAAATGGCTATATTTTTTAGTGACTACAAATTTTTTTTGGAACGGGTATTAATTATTTGAAGATGAAGACGGATTTTTCGAAGGCGTGAACTTATTTTATCTTTCAAAGATAACTTGCTCGTGCTTAATATTAGAATGAAGACTTGTTTATCTGGTTTCCGGGTTCGGGGTGGTTGGTTGATGACTCGGATAACTATCACTTAAAGGGGTTACATTGTTGTACTCAGTGTCACGCGCTTAGTCGATGTGGATAATTTCAAGAGGTGTTGTGCTTATAGACTTCTTCAGTGATGCATTGAGTACTTAGAGATTTATCCACCGTTCTTCATTCAACAATAATGCAAGCTTAAGTCACAAGATCGAAGGATTCTTATTCAGTTTCACGTTTGATGTATCTGGTTCATTTTATCAGTGGTCACTTCAAATTGCCTACAAAGGGGTTGGTAAAGTTGGCCATGGAAGAGTTTATGAGTAGAGATTTTCGATCAACAGATGATTCTCACAAAATATATAATTCTGCTTATTTATTATTCTCACGAGATTTCAGGTTCATGTGCGTACGATTTATTGATGGTTCCGAGTTTCGAAACCATCAAGGGGGAAGAAGAAGACACATTGAACGCACAACGAGTACATGTGATGAACTTCATACCTTCTTTTGATTTGAAGACATTCCGGGATGACATTTGTCATAGCCGCAGAGAAAATCAGTGTTTTAACTCGTGGCGTTATCAATCTCTAAACGGTACACTACTGATTCGATGTTTAATTGTTTGGTTGTTGCAATTATTCATCATCATTATCCTATATGCATTCCCGGGACTTAATTGACTCTGGTGCATCTCCGGAAGAAGATATGTGCATTTCCGGGACTTAATTGACTCTGGTGTTACGATGTCAACTTCATGAATGGGATAAAGTGTCCACTTCAGTATTTGAGCTTCATAATTGGGATTGATTTACTTTCTTCAACTATGTGGGGGAAGAAATGTCTTGATTCTTTCTGGTATGCATAACTTGAACTCTCATGGGGAAGAAAAATTCAGAAGAATTATTCAAGCGTGAGAAGAAAAGTTGTTGATCTACTTGGTGTACCCCTTACTTTCAATCCCTCTTAGCAATGTTATCATGTTATATGATGGGATTTTGCTTGTTAGATTCCGCTGTGCGCTTAATCATTCTAAGCTTTATTGAAAGCTTTGAAGTTGCTTACGAGGATTGTCGATTTAGGGGGAAGCTATTTAAAAGCTTCTACATCAAGTTTATGTGGCATGAATTAGGGGTAAGTTAATTCAGAAGCTTATCCTTAACCAGAAGTATATGATTTACTTAGCCCGTACCGTTACAGTATTTCTTCTACAAGTTACTTTAAAGATGAGTCGTTTTGAAGACGAAGGCCTCAGAAGACTTCATCAGCATTGGACGCTTCATGAAAGCTCTTGTTCTTAATCATTATGTACTTGTTAGGAAGAATATTGTAAGGAATTCTACACGTCGTCCCATGGGGGAAGATTTTTGGAAATTCACTTTATGTGACGACATTTAAGAATTCCTATTAGTTATCATAGTCACACACGCTTAGACTACACTAGGTTCACTGTTTAGTTAAGTGTATCGTGTGTGACTATATATACCCCTCCTAGGCTTCCAAGGAGGGGTGTTGCTTGTGTCATTTTCTCATTCTTAATACATTTTCTATTTTCACACACTCAACCTCTCTTCTCTCTCTTTCAACAATGGCTTCCATCATTTACCACCATGTTAGACCACCGGATCTTTTATAGCAAATCCACAATGGTCAAAGTGCAAAATCAGTCCTAAATGTGTACGTCTAGTAATGTGATGTGTAACGAGTCATAGAAGTGAAAACTTTTCATGGGATTAAATATGGGTTTTATACAGGTCATGAGGTATTTTTGTGAATTTTCTTGAAATTTATATAGGTGCTTAAGTCATAGAAAACAGCCCGTACTTTTGGTAAGTACCGGAAAATCTATAAAATAGGAATCAACTTTAATTACGTAGGTAAATGGTTTAAGTCTAGTAACAACTACTTGTTTGGTTTTGGCGTGAGTTTTCATAAGAATTAATTGTTTAGTACAATAATGTACACGGAGTATTGATTTGGTTTACGTACCTTGATTTTTAGGTCAAGTGTTTGATTTACCAGGGCATCCACGTCGTCGGTGACATTTCTTGTTACGTCTTCGCTAGAACCACTACTACTATGCCTGGTGAGTCTATAGCCTCGCTCTTTACTTATTTCAAACGTTTTTACCCGCGAGGGGGATGTATGCTATTTAAATGAAAAGAACATAAGTCATGAATGATTGTTGGACCCGAATATTGCCTTGAATTGTGTTGAGTACCTAGTTGTAAAAGTCCCTAAATTCGTGAACTATTAACTATTGTCTTGCCCTTGTGTGGGTTGGAGATAGCCGATTATACAATTGATAGTACTATGGGGTTGACGACCCTATCCGATACGAGAGCTAGTACGTTGAGTACCCTCTGCGGACGGATAACTTATGATAAGAAATAAGGTATAATTACAATTAATGCCTTTAGAAGGGGCACTGGTTTCACTTAAATCATGTCGTTCTATGTACGCGGTTGATTGAGTTAACGGATTAGTGTCACGAGCTTAAACACAATTATTAGCTATTGCTAAAGATAATATCCTTGAATAATAGATTGTGAGTACGACAATGCTATTGAATGGTCATGATTGGTTTTAATACTATGTTCAACCTATGATTTGATAAACCTATAGATTCGCTCAACCTTTGTGTTGACGATTTTAAGCATGTGTTTCAGGTAATCAAGATTGATAGCAGCGGAGCATGCGAGGATGGAAGTTGTTGTGGCTTGGTGGTCTACTTGTTTTTCCACCCTTATTTAACTTAAAACTCTTTTATTTTTCTGTCATGTGAACAAAATGTTTCTTTTGGGGTTGAGATTCAGTGGGGACCTAACGCAAACTCTGTTTTGTATTATCTTGGGATTTGGAAAACTGTAGACTTGTATGTTTTTAATAATGTTAAATTTATGTTTAAACTTTTACATCTCTTTGAGTCGTTTAATATAGCTTATGTGTGATGATAACTACGTAGCACCCAAATGTTGTAGTTCCGCTGCGCATAGCATTTGTTGGGGTGTTATAGATTGGTATCAGAGCCATGAGTTATAGAGAACTAGGTCATTTTGAAAAATCCTAAACTATAACTTTTGGTGTCGTAAGAAATTGTCCAAGCACACAACTATCCTGCATGGCTCCGGTAAGATTTCTTTAGCATTGCTTTATATATTAGATGTATCCCTCAAACTTATATGAATCCCCTAGTATTTAGTAAGTAAATACTATTATATATATTGAGATATATTGTTGTGTACGTGAGTACTTATCATCGTAATTTGCAAATTCTTGTAAGATTATCTTATATGTTGCATGTAATTGGCATACGGGCTACATTGCATTACATGGCAACACTGCATTGTAATCCTACGTGTATGTAGGAATGATTGTATGTATAAGTATGTATATAATATGGTATTTTTAAGCATTGCACGTGAAGCAATGGTCCTTGCGTGATTGTCGTACATTTTACAATGCGGTTTTGTTGAGAATTCGGCCTTACCGCCAATTATCAATCTTGATAACTAATTTATTGTTCGAATAACCAAGTGTGAACCTCGTTTGATACTCTAGATACATAAATAACGCCTTGTAACATATTGAATATTGACTAGATTGATCCCGATTGTCGTTATCGGACCGTGATGTGTCATTTTGGGACATTTTCTTTTGAAACGTAACTTACTTACGTACTGTTTTATTTCCTTCATTCCTTATGGGTTTGATGTATTAGTTGGCGTAACTATAACATAGACGAAGTACAATCAACGATGCTTGCATCGTAGCGGCGAATCATGTGTGTATATTATGAAACGTGGTTAGGGCGTATCGCCATTTAATCGTTGCTTACCATTCTACTTGAATTTAAAGATGTGTTTTAAAATAAACTAGCGTTGTGATCAATCGCGATAACTTGAATTTTGATTGGTTTGTGTAATTTTTTGGTGTACGATTTTGAGACTCATCCGAGGCCGATAACAACACTTAGTTGACATACGTATTCTCGTTCCATTTATTTCATTTTGTTTTGTTGTTTCATTATTTTGAAGTTAATATTTTACATGACGAGGTCCGGCATTTGTGCGAATTAAATAAGCATTAAACTTTGTTGATCGAATGATTTAAACATAAAGTGTTTTACATATTTAATATTTGGTGAATGAAACTTTTGGATAAAAATGACCTACGGTGTGTCTTGTAACAAGTAGAATTTGTATAGAGAATAAATGGATAAAGTGCAATTATTTTCTTTTAACCTTGGTTGGTAAATCATAATAACTCATTTATATTACTCGTAAAATCCTTGTTTTCATATATTAATGCCTTAATACTAAAAGCTTGTGATGGAACTGTCAAAATTTACCTTATGTAATTTGCAAATAGGAGTTACTAATAAAGATTAACAATATGACTATTGAGTATATACAACTTTGGATTGAATATGGATTAATTTTAGGTGATTATGGTAAACTATGGACGTATTTTGAAATATGAAACATGAGTAGAAGGATTGGTCATGTGTTTTGGAGTTAGAGACTTTGAAAAACTGGTTTTATTTTAAACATAAGGTCATGTTATATGCATTGGTATAAACTAGAACTTGTCACTCGTTGTAGTAAATAAACTGGGACAAAATCGAAATATACACTTTAAGTGAGAAATTCTAACGCTTGAAAGGAATTATTGAACGTTGATGGAACGTTATTTTATTCTGCTGCGAGATGTGTTAATTTTAAAATCGTTTGATAACGGGCTAAAGATTAAAAGTTGAATTTTATATATTTTAGAATTAATTGAAATAAGCATCTTAATTATTTATTATTATTATTATTATTATCATCGAGATTCAAGTGTCGACTAAAATCAGTAAGTATCCGAGATAATACTACGTGAAACCTCTTTAGCATTTGAGTCGAATTGCGTGAATATGATTTAACAAATCAGTTTTAAGAAAGACATGTGTAAAAAAAAGTCAAGGTTAATTTTAAGAGTCAATTGGACAAATTCGATTTGTGTTGGATACGTGTATATAAGTGATAAGATGAGTCGTAATAATAATAATGTAAAACTTTGAAAATTCTTACTATATACGTTTTGGTACTTAAGATATGAATATTATTGAGATTTTGACACAAGTATGGATATTTTTAAAACTAATGATTTTACCAATTATAATGACCGAGTCACCGCATCTACTAATGTTAATAATTACCTATAGATTGTAATTTTTCTAGAAATAAAAAAAAACTTTGTAAAGATTGAGAAATGAAAGGTATAAATTCTTTAATGGTGTAGCCCAAATTAAAAATATGCAAATGAATCGCTTTACAATATACAAGGTAACACTAATTATAATACGCAACTGGATTATACAACACGCGCATACTTGTATTATTTTCTTAAGACGTAATGTTTTGAGTCACGATGGTTCGATCCTACAACATCACTTCTTCGATTTGGCGAGCCTATATCTGAACTTGGGTAGTAATGTGATTGTTCATTTTAATATTGTCTATGGTATGAAACCATTATTTATTTTTGAATTTCTACTTCGCTAGTACTTGATAGTGAGGGTATGTCACCCGGTGTATTTTTGTCCTCTTCATGGACGTCGTGACTTTTCTTCTTTCGGTTAATGGAACCTAAAATTATGTATTTACTTGAATGATGCTATAAATCTTCATTAAATTGGTTATTTATTTATATTGAACAAAAGCGAGGAGGCGAAGCCGCTTTACCAAATTGTAGAGGTGAAAGAAATCGGTCTTCCTGGTGAAATTGTTTCTATTCGACCAAGTGATTATTCTCCTACCCCCGTATACCCTTGGTGGAATGTGTGTGCAACTCGAGACGATGGGAATCATGATCGTTGTTTTATTTTTGACGCTTGTGTTGATATTCAATTTTTACTCCATGTATTCGTAGATCGTTGTTGTTATCCCGAGACTTTTGTCATATATTTGAAGTATTTTTATTTCTAATGTAGTTAAATTTTAGTTGGCAATTATATTGCTCGTTTACCTCGTTCGATCTCATTGATTTTTGATTTTATTACTTGTTGTGCTTGCAATGATCTTTAATCATGAACCACCTTACCGTTATTTTGTGAATAGTCTATTTTAAAAATATGTATGAGTGTGTCAAATGGTTCGTTCAACCAAATGCGAATGGTGTCGATTTATTTATTTGTTTATTTATTTATTTTCTCATAAAAGGGCAAAGCAAAAGTATGTTTCCAAAGTGGACGAAAAATGTTTGATGTGTTTCTTAAAACGATAGTAACAATATTTTCCCATTTCAAATTTCATTTCAAACAATTTAATTATTTTGAAGATTAGGTCGAAAACTTTTATAGTCATATTTGGTGTGTAATAATAATGTTTGTGTCGTCACTCGATCCTCAATTATGCACAGCTTAGCTAACTATGCATAATTCGGGAAGAGTCCTGTTTTGTTAATTGTCGTTTCTTGGTCCTTAAATATGCATGATCTAGCTAGTTATGCATAGTTTTGGAAGGGCAATGTAGTTTCAAATCAATTGGTCATCTTTAAAACTGGTAGTGTTTTTGATAGATGTTTGGATGAGAACGTTTTTAAAATGATGGATCCTTATGCAAGTAATCGTATTTTCTTTGATTCCTAAAGAAATTTTTGAATTTTCTTGTGTTCCTTGAAATCTTTTCTTTTTGTTTGGCGTTGACTTAGTAAGTCACTGTGACCGAGCAATTTTGGAAAATGTTTTTATGAGTTGTGTGTAACGTGTGAAATTTATCAGAATCGCTAGGGTGTTGATGAAATACCAAAGGGACTCGTACCGACACTGAGAAGGAATTTTAAACAAAAATAGAAGACTGGCAAAGTAGAGGAAATCAGAGTTCGAGTTACTCTGAGGGGAATGACGACGACTTCTCCTACATCAAACGCATCGTACCTTAATTATTATCTTTTCTTGTTCTTTTGATATGTCAAACGACACGCGATAAAATGTTGAAGTTTACCAACTGTGCATCGGTAATTGGAAGACAATTCCATTACCGTCTTCATTTATTTAAGTGAGGAATCCTCTTTGCTTAACTCAACCATCCTTGATTATCGATGGTTAAACGATGGATAAACATAGTTGATGTTTTTATGGTGAAGCCTTGTCTTTTATGTGTTTATGTTGTATGTGATCTAGTCGAGTGATCGAAAGTTGTGAGAACTTAAGACGACATTGTCCAATGACGTCCGATCATGGAGAACATGTGCCATGTAATAAATATATATATATTTTTAACTGTGAACGATGACGCTTACTGAGATTTTGACCACGTTTGGAACGGAAATGAGATGGTGTGCTTGTATCATATATATATATATATATATATATATATATATATATATATATATATATATATATATATATATATATATATATATATATATATATATATATATATATATATATATATATTTTTAGGTATGGATCCGTGTGTGAGCACCCTGCGATGGCATATGTTTGTATTTTATTTCTTTTGGATATGCATCCATAGCTAGCAAGCTCGTGAACTTTCTTTAACTTGAAATTTTCTTTTGACTGGACACATCCGAAATCATGTCAAATATTCTTATTTTATCATGGCTCAGCTGATTAGCAAGCATGAGTTAAGTTGATTGAACTCATTGACTTGGCACGGTTTGGCTATGTTGCAAACATGTCGTAATGTGATTGTATGTGTTTTATAGTGGCTCTTGTGTTTGATTGGATTGCGATGTTTTCGAGAGTTATGTATACGTCGGATGATTTCGTATTGATGAATTCGTTTTTCACGAAATAGGTTTGTATGTACGTAATATTGCAATAAGGTTATTTTGTACGACTAGTATCAATTACTTCGTCTGGTATATTATGAACGTTTTCAATAGGGTTATGTGTGACCCGTGCGATTTTATTTTGTGAATAATTATTTTTATGAGACGATGAACCAAGTGAAAGGACGATTCGAAAGTTGGAAAACATGCTCCGAGTATGTGTGATTAATTTTGGTAGTTGTTGAGATCGACACTTGCCGTTGGTAGTACCTTTGTACAACGACATTTACGATGTTAGCATTAAAGCTACAGCATTTGAAGAAATATGTTGATGAAAATGTAGATCGCCAGTTGGATAGAATGAAGTAGGAAAAAGTCAGTTGAATGGACTTGAAATGATTCGAGAGGCTACGAAAGAGATGGTGTAGATTAAGAATCACTTGCTAACCGCGAGAAGCTGTGAGAAGAGACGTGTCGATAACCCTAGGAAGAATTTGGGAAATTGAAGTGGAGATCAAGGATCGAGATGTTAGGAGATTGAAGCAAGGTATATACTCATTGTGAAGCTGTGATGGAACCCGAGACGTGAACCGAAGTCCACATCGGAACGTGAAGACCTCTATGGGATGGAGTACCCTCATCTTTCTAGTAGTACGAAATGTGAGTATAAGAATCAGAGAGCGCCGGGACGTCGCTCCCTTAAGGAGGGGAGGATGTAATACCCGGGAATGTGTCATATGATGCTAAGTTATTGTCTCAAGAGTTGTTCAGTATGAGCATCTCTCTTAAGTTGTGGCTCACTTGTGGATGTATTATCCCGAGCCCAACGTCATTTATTTAATCCTATTTTACGAATATTTTTGAAATTTTTAAGAAATTTCGTTTGCTATAGATTTGACGGTTTAAGTTGAAACCAACGTTTACGGTCGTAATTTAATGTTTGACGATTTAAGAAGAACGGATAACGACTACGATACCGATGGATGCCCAAAACTTACATTTTATTATCGATTGATCGATATTTGAGTTTTTCGAGATTTTTATTTTTATTACGTGTTAAGTCGAGTCGGAACCATATGTATATTCGTTTTGTGTGCGTTTGAACCATTTAAAAGTATTTTGAGGTAGCCGGGACTAAACCCGACTCCCGTAAATTTTCAAAACCGACTACTAGTCATAATCCCGCTCTTTAAAAGTGGATTTGCCACTAAGCCCAAAAGATTGCTACCTTGTCAAAATTAGTCCCTCTATTTTTACAAAAGAGAGAACTACACACACACACTTCATTTCCAACTTTCAAAAAATTAGGGTTCATCCCCTTTTTCTCTCTATGGCCGCCGGCCACCACATCACCACCACCAACCATCATCAAAAATTTTATTTTGAAAAATCCAATCAAAGGCCATCTGTCATTTCATCTTTGTAAGTATTATTATCCAATAAAATCAAACATGCATCCATTAAGTCTTTCAAAAAAATTTATGATTTTTCAAAAATATGTTTTAATCTAATTAAACCCGTTTATTGTTTAATTCATATGTTTATAATGATAATTAATCCATAAAACAAGATGGGGATTATGTTTTTGGTGCTCCACAGCCCCAAAAACCCACGAAATTATGGGGGTGTTTGGGTGTTCATGGTGTTTGATGAAACGTGTCATGGGTTGTGTTTATAATGTTGTTTCTAGTGTTTTTAAATGATTAAAACCTATTGCATGTATGATTTAGGATTGGGTTTTGATTATTATTTGATGTTCTTAGTGTTATAGGCTGTTTGGGATGATTGGGCATGATCATGAGTGGTTAGAATAGGTCTAGGTAATGTTGGATTGGATTGAAATCAAGTGTTAGGGTGATTTTGAAGTAGAAAAATTTAGGCAGATTGTTCAAGCATATTTTTGTGGGTTTAACTTTGTAAACATGTCATAAACATAGGATAGAGTTGTAGATCTTTTTCTTAGCTTCGTTTTGGTATAAGGTAGAGCTTACGACTCCAAACGAGTCAAAAGTTATGCTATTTTGAAAGTTCGTGTACCGGGAGATGAGAATCAACATAATCCGAAATTATGTTTGGTTTTGGGTCAAATCCCGGGGACCATAGATAGAGTTTGGTAAATGATTGAAAGTTAATTTTTGGTTTCAAACCTGCATTTGTGAGTCTATTTTTAGACTTAAGTGTTGGATTGATCAATGTTGTATTTTAAATGGGTCAAACAAGTCTAACATGGTCAAAGTGCAAAATCAGTCCTAAATGTGTACGTCTAGTAATGTGATGTGTAACGAGTCATAGAAGTGAAAACTTTTCATGGGATTAAATATGGGTTTTATACAGGTCATGAGGTATTTTTGTGAATTTTCTTGAAATTTATATAGGTGCTTAAGCATAGCAAACAGCCCGTACTTTTGGTAAGTACCGGCAAATCTATAAAATGGGAATCAACTTTAATTACGTAGGTAAATGGTATAAGTCTAGTAACAACTACTTGTTTGGTTTTGGCGTGAGTTTTCATAAGCATTAAATGTTTTCATATGATTGTGTTTAGTACAATAATGTACACGGAGTATTGATTTGGTTTATGTACCTTGATTTTTAGGTCAAGTGTTTGATTTTCCCGGGCATCCACGTCGTCGGTGACATTTCTCGTTACGTCTTCGCTAGAACCACTACTACTACACCAAGTGAGTCTATATCCTCGCTCTTTACTTATTTCAAACATTTTTACCCGCGAGGGGGATGCATGCTATTTAAATGAAAAGAACATAAGTCATGAATGATTGTTGGACCCGAATGTTGCCTTGAATTGTGTTGAGTACCTAGTTGTAAAAGTCCCTAAATTCGTGAACTATTAACTATTGTCTTTCCCTTGTGTGGGTTGGAGATAGCCTCTTATACAATTGATAGTACTATGGGGTTGACGACCCTATCCGAGACGAGAGCTAGTACGTTGAGTACCCTCTGCGGACGAATAACTTGTGATAAGAAATAAGGTATAATTACAACTAATGCCTTTAGAAGGGGCACTGGTTTCACCTAAATCATGCCGGTCTATGTACGCGGGTGATTGAGTTAACGGATTAGTGTCACGAGCTTAAACACAATTATTAGCTATTGCTAAAGATAATATCCTTGAATAATAGATTGTGAGTACGACAATGCTATTGAATGGTCATGATTGGTTTTAATACTTATGTTCAACCTATGATTTGATAAACCTATAGATTCGATCAACCTTTGTGTTGACGATTTTAAGCATGTGTTTCAGGTAATCAAGATTGATAGCAGCGGAGCATGCGAGGATGGAAGTTGTTGTGGCTTGGCGGTCTACTTGTTTTTCCACCCTTATTTAACTTAAAACTCTTTTATTTTTCTGTCATGTGAACAAAATGTATCTTTTGGGGTTGAGATTCAGTGGGGACCTAACGCAAACTATGTTTTGTATTATCTTGGGATTTGGAAAACTGTAGACTTGTATGTTTTTAATAATGTTAAATTTATGTTTAAACTTTTACGTCTCTTTGAGTCGTTTAATATAGCTTATGTGTGATGATAACTACGTAGCACCCAAATGTTGTAGTTCCACTACGCATAGCATTTGTTGGGGTGTTATACCAAATTAGAATGAAATGTTCAAGGCCATTTCATCCGTGTATATGTTTTGTTGCTAACTGTCTTATGCAGCGTAACAAGAAGGTGGCATTGCGGTGTACAATCCAGAAGAAGTCGTCAACACATGCCTATGTTGTATGCACTTAATACTTCAACAAATTCAAGAAAGCCTAAAAGTCAAGTCTTTCGCTGTATCAAACTATAAAACTTTCAAGAATTTATAAAGGTATAAGTATGTGGATAATGAAGTCACGAGAAGGCAAATTTCACATGTGATGAATGCACAAGGTCAAGGCAAGGAAACATGCTCAAGACTAAAGTCAAAGATCTCATCTGCATATTCACATGAACAAGAACGAATACACAAGCATAGTATGCTAGGTTTAAGATTTTGTAAGATGGTGTGACCTCCCTTAGGGGGAGATTGTTGGAAATACGTCTTTCCAAAGAAAGTCTCGGTCACATCATTGTTAGAATAGATCACGAGCTATATACTATTTAGGGCATTGTAACTTGGAGTGAACTCCCTTAGGGGGGAGATTGTTGGAAATACATTTTTACGTATTCAGAAAGGATCGGTCACTCCAACGATTTATACCTAGATTGGGCTCGTGATCCAATATGTAAACAATATAGCCCATCAAGCCCACTGTAGGGTGGGCTATATATACCCCCTCCTAGCATTTTAGGAGGAGTTGGTCATTTAGTTGTTTATTCACATTTTCACTTAACACATCTTTCTCTCTGATTCTCTCCTTTCTCTCTCTATCTTTCCCTCTCTAGTTCTTCTCTCCCTCTCTCTTTTAGATCAATACAAACACTTTTACAATCCTAAGAAATTAAGGACCTACAACCACTTAGATATGTGTCAAGGAAAGGTGCTAGATACTTATTAACATTTACGGATGATTATAGTCGTTATGGTTATGTTTATTTACTTAAGCATAAAGATGAGGTATTTGAAACATTCAAAGTATTTAAAGCAGAAGTAGAACTACAACTAGGAAAGAAGATTAAAGCTCTTCATTCTGATAGAGGTGGTGAATATTTAAGTCAAGAGTTTATTGGTTATCTAAGTGAGAATGGAATTGTTCAGCATCTTACTTCTCCCTATACTCCACAAAAAAGGTGTATCTGAAAGGAGAAATCATACATTATTAGATATGGTAAGATCTATGTTTAATCTTACAACTTTACCTTTATCCTTTTGGAATTATGCTTTAGGATCTGTTGTTCGCATATTAAATATGCTTCCCACAAAGAAGGTCGATAAGACACCATATGAACTATGGCATGGCAAGAAGCCATATTTGTCTTATTTAAAGGTCTGGGGTTGTGAGGTGTATGTGAAACGTGACTCGGGTAACAAACTCCAACAACGATCTGTGAAATGTATCTTTGTAAGATACCCTAAGGAAACTATGGGTTACTACATCTATTATCTACCTAAGAACAAAGTGATTGTTGTTAGGTATGGAGACTTCCTTGAAAGTGATCTTTTAAATCAAGAATTCAGTGGGAGAAATTATGATCTTGAAGAGAGTCATATAGATACATTACCTTCTGAAAACACTAGCGATGTAATTCCTATAGAACCAGAAAGTCTGGCGGTTCCACTGGAATTAGTTCCTCTGCGTAGATCCGCAAGGATTAAAAAAGCAAACAGAAATATATGTCTTAACATAGAGGATGATGATGAAGTAGGGGATCTTGGTGAACCTTCTAATTATAAATCCGCCATACTTGATCCTGAAAAGGATAAGTGGATAGTTGCTATGGATAAGGAAATGAAATCAATAAAAGTTAATGATGTTTGGATTCCTGTAGATCCACCACCAAATGCTAAAGTAGTGAGACATAAGTGAATATGCAAGAAGAAAACCGACATGGAAGGAAAAGTACAATCCTATAAAACTCGTTTAGTAGCTAAAGGTTTTATTCAAACTTTTTGCATAGACTACAAGGAGACATTTTCTCCTGTAGCAGACTTAAGAGCTATTAGGATTCTCATAGCTATAGCAGCATAACATGACTATGAGATATGGCAAATGGATGTTAAAGATTCCTTCTTGAATGGTCGCTTAGATGAAGACATCTATATGCAGCAACCAGAAGAGTATGTTCATACTGAGAATCCAGGATACGTGTGCAAACTTCAAAGATCCATTTATGGTTTGAAGCAAGCATCACGTCAATGGAATAAGCGATTTGATGAAGAAATAAAAAAGTTTGGATTTATTCAAAATTGTGATGAGCCATATGTATATCACAAAGCTAGTGGGAGTGATGTAGTATTTCTAGTCCTATATGTTGATGACATATTAATCATGGGAAGTAACATTCCAAGACATAAAACTGTTAAGGATTATCTTGGTAAATGTTTTTCTATGAAGGATTTAGGAGAAGCTGCATACATTCTAGGAATTAAGATCTATCGAGATAGGAAAAGACGGTTTATTGGTCTAATTCAAGATGCTTATATAGATAAGATATTAAAGAAGTCTAATTTGCATAATTCCAAGAAAGGTTTTTAACCTATGGAATTTAAGCATAATCTGAGTCATGACATGGATGCATCTACTCCTAAAGAGGAGGCATACATGCAGAAGGTGCCTTACGCTTCAGTTGTAGGATCTGTTATGTATGTTGTTAGATGCACAAGGATTGATGTTGCGTTTGCTCAGAACTTGGTTAGTAGATACCAACAGAATCCAGGGAAGCTCCACTTGACTGTTGTTAAACATATTCTAAAGTATTTGAGGAGTACGAAAGATATGTTTTTGGTATTTGGAGGGAAACCAGACACGGAACTGAATGTGACAGGTTTCTGTGATGCGTCCTGGCAATGTGATAAAGACTATACGAAGTCTTAGATGGGTTACATTTTTATTATCAATGGAGGAGCAGTTGACTGGAAGAGCAAGAAACATACAACGATCGCAATGCATGCTACTCAATCTGAGTACATGGCTGCTTCAGAAGCTGCAATGGAAGTTGTTTGGATTAGGAAGTTTATTGGAGATCTTGGAGTGATGCCTTCAATTAAAGAACCTATTGATATACATTGTGACAATTCTGCTGCAATAATATTCGCCAATGATTATAGAGTCATGAAAGGTCCCAGACACTTTAAACGTAGACATCACTACGTACGAGAACAAGTTGAAGCTCGTGAAATCAAATTAATAAAATTTCACATAAATGATAACGTAGCTGATTCTTTAACTAAGGCTTTGCCTAGACCAAAGGTAGTTAAGCATGCCAATGCGATTGGGCTGCAACTAGCTAGCGAACTCATGCAATATATCTATGATTAGTATTTGGATAAAGGATGTTATGACATTACTATTTAATAAAGTAAAGATTGGGTTTCGTTTATTCTTATTACTTAAATTTGTATCCTATTTTACATGTTTTAATCCATGAATAAATGTTATGCTAAATGTCCGTTGTCGATTAATAATATGGGAATATTATTAAATTAAGACAAATCATAATAGCGATAGAGTATACTTGAAAGTATATTGATCGATTTTGGATGATATTCGATGAATCGAATATTGGACTTATCCCAACTATATGATTTTACTTTGTGGATCTTTGTCATCAAGTAAATCATAAATAGTTATCCTTCAACTTGAGATACTAGGAAACTGTTATGAATCTAGTGCAACTCTGTGGAATAATCTAATGCTAAACGTAACTGGTAGCTATAAGGATTATTTTTAAAAATGTTGCAAAATTCATAAGTTTTGCTCGTAGTCCATATGGAATTTATTTCCTCCAATTTCGTTTTGGAGTTTAATACAGCTGGGGCCCTCGTAGGATTAGTAAGATGTTTGTGTGGCCACACCCAAATTTGTTTTGGTAATCTTGCTGAATCTGTGAACGAGAAACAAAATGGTTAATGAAAGGAATGACTTAGATCCATATCCCTATTAACGTTGTATTAGAAATAAAAGGATAATAATAATTATGAATCATTAAAAGGTTTTATCCAGGAGACCTTACTCGAGTTGTACTAGAGACCTTGCGAAGTGTAACTAAACGCTAGTCAATGTAATCACGATATTCGAAATATGTCCAAGTAGGAGCTGAAAGTTTATGTACTTATATTTAATAGTCATGTGATAGGATCGAACTCGAGGTTACATGATTGCACTCAATACGTAAAGAATTAATTTATTTAATAAATATACATTTATGTATTTATTGAATTAAACCGAGAAATAACTTTAAAGATCGTTAAAAATTAAGAGTTAAGTATTAACGAGAGTTAAATAAATTTATAGTAAGGAAGTAAAATAGAAAGAATGATGGAAGATTCTGAAACACCCCATAAGGGGGTGTTAGCCGTCGGTTATGGAGGAAGGGAAGGGGAAGGAAAAACTTTCCTTTTATTTGTTTTATGTTACTAGAATTAAGCCTATATAAACAACCCCTCACCTCATAATTCAAGACACACAAAAATCTCTCCCTCCTCCTCTATCTTTGCGATCACAAGACAAACCCACACAAGGGTTTTGGTTGGTTTTCTTGTTTGATCAGTTTTACTTATAATCTAGTCCTAGCCCCTATCTAGGGTTGTTGGGTAGATTTTCTACAAGCGTAGAAGCTCGGTTTACACGTGCTAGAATCACGGTTAGCTCATTGTATTACGTGTGTACAAGATCGTAATATAGTCTTACTTTAGACTATATCTTGTTGGTGTTCGTTATAAACCCTAATTGGTGATTCGTTCTTTGTCTTGTGGATTTTCTTTAGCGTAAAGGTATGTAACCCTAATTTGATTAAATATAATTGTGTTAATTATGATCTTGTTAAATCGCTTCTGCTATATGTGTGCTTTGATCTCGTTTAGGGTTTTATATAATTGTAATGATGTTAATAAACCTTCAACTTATGTCAAGCTAATAATAAGAACATAAGCATTTCAAGAATAAGCAATCTCAAACACCCTCAAATTTTGGCTTTTCTTTTATTAAACTCATAAACTGTATTACCTCCATTCTTTTCATTCCATATCGCCTTTTCTCTTATCATCGCGTCCCCAAGGTTTTGATCTTCACCTCTTTTTGGTTGAACCTATCATTCAACAAACATAAGGCTTTATGAGACAATTAAAATGCGTATAAATAGGATATTAGAATGAAAGGTGAAGAATGTGATTTATGCAGAGAAATATACCTTTGGTAAATATTCTGTCACGATCATCGTTGGATTACTTTGAGTTATTGCGCCCAAAAAGTGAACCACATTTGGATGTCGTATCTTTTGAAGTAATTTAACTTCATCCCTAAAATCTCTCTCATTTAAAATCCATGAGTTAGAAAAGCAAACAACATATTATATGGGGAAAAAACATATACATATTCTTGGTAACTAAACAACCCACACTTTATCTTTATCGTTAAGAAATCACGTACTTCTTTTAACGCAAGAAGAGAATTCCTTATTCCAACCTCGACTCTTCATGGTCCCATCATTGACCCTGCATTGCAAAATACAAACACTTTGAATGAAAAAAATACCTTAAACAAAATCACTTTCTTCATAACTCTTTATTTTGAATGGTTTCAGATTACACATGAAAGACCAGCCCTACCTTTCCTAACATACAATAAACTACTAATATAAGCTACACATCGTATTTCTTGTAGTATCTACGTACCTTTACTCTAGTAGAAGCTCTATATATTCATCAATCCACAATATCAAGATAACAATCATATCATATCATATATGGATCCAGATTTTTGCATATTTAATGAACAGTGAAGGAAGTCTTTATACTTACAGACTTGTAGCTTAGCTCTAACCAACAATTAACAAAGTAGACTAACATAACAAATTTTAATTTTATTTCTACATTCAATTTTGCCTAACAGAAAATAAGTACTTTTCGTAAGGACATAAGGTTTTTCTATAATGACATGTTGATCAATATGCACTCCATGACCTCTTGATCATTATGCACTCCAAGCCATCCACTCCATAAGTAATAAGGTCACGACGGCCATTCTTTCTAACTAACAAACATAAATATGCATTATCCGAAATCTATTAAGTTTAAATCTTTCTTTACAGGTTTAGCGAATATTTAACTAACCAAAACAAATCTTACCAATACATAGAAACTGCCACGGCAATTACTTCGACGTCAAATGAGACCGCATCGATTTGAAGATTGTCTTGTTTTTTGGTGTTATCTCCCATAGAATACTCTTCCACGTGACCAACTCTCGATTGCATCAGAAAGTTGTTTGGTTCCTGGTTTAACAGCAACCAAACACCCCTGAAACCGTTGTTTGATAAACGACAGTCACAAAAAACGGGTTTGTTTTCTTTTTTTTCTTTGTTGTTACCCACCCAGTTACCCACCCATACTATCGTGTAATACAGTTAGTTATTGGCACCCACATATGCAACATTCCAACCTTACATATTCAAGGTTTTGTTGTTGCGTTCTTTTGACCCAAGTTGTCGGTTTGCCACCACCCCTATTTGACGTATTTATGTTTTAAGCTAGTTTCGTTTTTGGTTCATTGTGACCCATTTCTTATTAAATGTTGTTTTTCTATTTTGGTCATTAACTCGTTAAGGATGAAATATAAGCTAAAATTACCCATTTTAATGAAAGACTATTATTCTAAATCGAAAACACATAAGTCATTTCAAAAGAAACTGTTATCACCTTCGTGGGAAGAATATGCGTCTCCCTAAGACCCATGATCATTTGTTGGGAACGGCTTTTTTTTCAGAAGCGGTGCCTGAAGTGTTAATTATGACATGATTACTTAACTCAATCCAAATTGAATGTCGTACTGATCTTAACTGCTGGTGTTCAAGCGAGTGTTGGATAGTGCCTACATACACAGAATAAACGAAACACCAAGAATACACTCAAAAGACTGAAAGCACATAATTAGGAAACATAATAAAGAGGAAAAAAAATACTACTAACCCTTATTTCCAGAAGAAGTTGACTGAGAAATGGTAGTGTTCATGGCAAAGTCTGCTCACACACACACTTTTGTTTGACCGGCTTAGAAGAAGAAAGCTCATACGTGTTGAGTTCTTGAGTTCTGCAACGACGTATAACCACAAATTATACAGAGCATATACAGGTTATACATAACTTATGGCCACAAATCAACTTACTTTTCTTTCCGCTTATTTTGCGACTGATCTGAAAAAGACCATGAACCCGCAATGGCTATAACCTTAAAAGGTTTCCATGCCATACGGGTTGTTACCATGAAAACGTTTAAACGACCATGAATAGTAATAAGATGTAAACGAATTGTATAGGAGCCTTAGATAAATGGATAACTGAACAAAGAGGATCATCCGCTATGGCTGCAACCGTAAGGTCGCCATGCCAAATTATGGACAGTCTCATCTCTACCAACCCTATTTATAATCATCACTGCCTCGTAAAACGATGGACACCACCAGAAGCAGTTATCATAAAGTCATTGTTTATCAAATGACGTGTAACAACCCGTTTGGATAAATGGACCATTACATAATAATTATGGCGTGTCATCAAAGCACGCATGGTAAATGTCTAAAACATTAAATGACCATAAAGAATCCAGAAACGAACATCGGATCCAACATAAGCTCCACACGCGAAATGCATAAGTATAGAATGTAAAGGAAGTACTAAACAATGTCCAGCAAAGCAAAAGTATGTAAATGAATTAAAGAATGAAAGAAGACTGGCGCCTCATTCCATGTACGTATTCTTGATTCCTAGCTTTGCCCTTTAGTACCTGCCATATTGGGACATGGAAAGAGAAATACGGCTGAGAAATATGCTCATTGTGCGGATATATAACATAGAATATAAAGCATAAACATAAGCAAGTAATGAAATGAAATGAATAACAGTGGAATAAATGTATGTCCTGGAAAACCTGGTTTAAGTTCATAAGACTGGTTTATATTTCTAAAAAGAATTATGTTTAGTTTATCTTGAAAATATGTATTTTAAATATAGGTCTTGTTATATCAACATGCATGGATACTTAAAGGGGTGACTTCATCATGCAATTAGAGGGGCTGCCTCTAATTAATATATAAAAAATGAGTGGAGGTATCAGCTCCTGTAACGGATGCAAGGCACACACCTTAGTTACCATGAAATCATACTAACTTGTCCTAGGATGCACTCATTTTCCCCACATGATAATAATAATAAAGGCCAAATACTGTAAAGGGACGCTTCGAGCAATCACTCTCATCGCAGAAGAGTCATAACACCGGTACCTTCAGCGTTATGGTTATGGAACCCCCATAACTAGGTGAAACTGGCATGCATGTATATAGCTCAGGCAATCTAAAATAAACATAACATATACTGGTGTGTTTAAGACACTTAAACTACTGGGGAAAATAGATGGCTGCAAACGGGGAATCCTAATATAGGAAAGAATGATGTCCTTACTGAAGGACGGAATATCCGTACCTTATGTCGAGTAAATGAAGACGAAAACGAACGCAGAAGATCACTCTAACTTCACAATAGCTACATAATGAAGGGACATGAATAAGATTCAATTTTACTTATACATACTTGTTAATTAGTTCACTTGACGTGTTCATACTTATTATACTTGTTCTTGTCTTAACTTATTATTTCATGTTTAACTCATGTGTTACTTATAGTTTCATGTGTTTTAGATTCATGTATTTCATGTTTTAAGTGTTATACTACTTGGTATAACATAATGAGTAACTTTCCGAAAATATCACGTTTCTACATATAGTAACTTTCCAAGAATATTAGGTTTCCATATATAGTAATTTTCCAAAAACAGTGAGTTTCCTTAAATAGTAACTTTCTAAAAATAGAAAGTTTCCATAATAAGCATGTTTCTATAAATAGCATGTTACCATATTTAGTGTATTTCAATATTTATCATGTTGTCATAATTAGTATAATTCCATAATTAACATGTTTCCATAATTAATTGTATGCTTATAATATATCATGTATAATTATATTATAAAGTTTAATAAATAATAAATACTTAGTCTAAACTTATTATTATTAATTAATAATATCATGGCATGTTATCAAAAGTTAACATTAATTAATAATATTATATATTTCATATTATTAAACTTTACCTTAAATGATATTAATTAATTAACTTAAGTTTTAATTAATTAACTCAATGTACATGAATAATTAAATTATTAATTATTTTATCATAAGTGTTGGGAATAAAATTAACTAAGTCACTGGGACGCTGACGAGAAGAACTTGGACGCTCACAAGAGTAAAAGAGGCACCGACAGAAGAGCACTGACAAAGCATATTTGAGCGCTGACAAGAAGAAGTTCAACCACTGATAGAATAATTAGTCTACACGTTTTGTAATTCTAGTAAATATATGTTCAATATTATATTTTCTATATTTATTTTTACCTCGAATAGCTGATAGGTAGACCTTTGTACACGACTCCTTGTGTTATAAAAGGAGGTCATAGGATTCTTAGTTTAACACAAGTTTTTACACGTTTACACTTTCATTTGTACGCAAGTTTCATCATCAATCAAAGTGAAAGTTTGGGTTATACTGTTTTGCTTTGTTCCTTGCTCTAAGTGTTAATTTCGCATAACACTTAAATTGTTGGATACACAAAGTTTCTCTACGTGTTATACTTGATTCAATCTCGTTAACACAAAGCTAAATCGATCTAAGTTTGGGATCAACAAGTGGTATCAGAGCCAGGTTGAGGAACTTTGATCTAAAAAAAACAGTAAACCCTAAAAACCCTAAATCACTAGAAACCCTAAACCAAACAAGATGTCTAACACAGAATCCTCATCTTCATCAAATCACAACTTCAAAATTCCTATGCTCGACCCTGACAACTTTGAACATTGGAAGTTCAATTTTGAACAGTATCTTCAAGTCAATGACTATGCTCTTTGGGAAGTCATTGAATATGGCAATCAATTCGATAAAGCAGCTAAGATTCAGACTGCTATTTTAGCAGGAAGAACTGCTGGACAATCTGGTGTTGCTCTTAATGAAACACCAGAAGATGGAAGAGTCGTCTCAGTGGCTGAGATAGCCTTAAGAAAGAATGACATGAAGACTTTGAACCTTCTTAAACTTTCCTTGGGTCCAAAGAACCAGCACAAATACAAAAGCTTTGAATCTGCTAAAGATCTGTGGGCAGCCCTTCAAGTCAACTATGGTGGTAATGAAGATACAGCCAAAGAAAGGAAGAAGCAATTGTTGAGTGAATATGTTGTATTTAAGGCTCATCCCAATGAGAAGCTAAGTGAGGTAAGAAGTAGGCTTCAAGACATCACTAGCAAGTTTGCTTTCATGGGAACAAAACTTGAAGATGCTGGTATCATTGCTACATTCCTTGGAGGTCTTGGTGATGCATGGAAAATTGAAGCCAGATCAATTGTTGCTACTAATGTCCATAAGATTGCTTCTTTTGATGATATCTACAATAAGCTAAAGATTGTAGAGAATGAGACCTTACTTGAATATGGAAAGAAGTCAACATCTGGAAGTGTGGCCTTCATCTCACATAGTGAATCTCAAACCATTGACAAAGACTCATATGTTAATGGATTGAGTGTACATCCTGTTACTGGATCAACTCTTGTCAGCGGTGGATCAACCTTTGTCAGTGGTTCGAATTTTAACACTAACACATCTAATGTTGGCTCACCAAGTCTTAAACATGCTGGTATTGATTTAGATACAGTATGTGCATACATTGTTGCATCCAATGGTTCCTTATTTACCTATGAGGATCTGGATCAAATCAGTGATGCTGACCTAGAAGAGATGGATATCAATGGAATATGGCACTTGCAAGCATAAGGGCTAATAGATGGAATAGGAGGTTTGGCAGAAAGATGACATTTAATGGTAAAGACACAGCTGGATTTGATAAATCCAAGGTTGAATGCTATAATTGTAATAGGATGGGACACTTCATGAGAGAGTGTAGATCTCCACGAAGTGATGATGCTGGAAAGAAATCAAGACAGATGGTCACTATTGGAGATCCTGAGCCAAAGGCTATGGTTGCCATACAAGGTATTGATGGCATTGGATGTGACTGTAGCTTTATGGCAGAAGAAGTGGTAGAGAATCAAGCTTTGGTGGATGAAAAGGAAGAAGAAAAACATGTTCACTTTGCTCTCATGGCCCATTCCTCTTCTTCATCAGATAATGAGGAATATGATGATGCCTTTTGTAGTAAAGGTTGCAGGTTAAACACTTAAAAAGTTAACAAAGAAATTTTAAACTTAAAATCAGATGTTTTTGATGTAGATATTAGACTTGCAAACTATCAAAGGGGGTTTGCACAATCTGATGGAATGGTAGAGGAATATAAGAAAATGGAATTTGACCTAAAAGATCAAATTAATGTTTAAAATAGAGATTTGAGAGTCAGTAATGAAGCTATAGAGTCTTTAATGAAATGTAGAGTTGACTTACATCTTCAGTTAAGTGAAGCCATTAAGGATAAAGAAAATATGGGGATTAAAATTGAAAAGTTTGATAAAGCAAGCCAAACCCTAGAAACGTATGTAAGTGAACAAAGAAACCCTAGGGACATGTCTGGGATTGGGATGAAAGAGTATGTTGCCATTCCACCACCTGCTGGGGACTTCTATGGTGTCCTGAAAAAGGATCTCTCTTGGACTAGTATTCCAGAACTCTAAGAAAAGGAATTTATTCCTCCACCTAGAGAGCTTTCCCCAGTAGAAGATTATAAGTAGAAAGTGACTGATCTTGAACAGTGGAAGAAAGCGAACCCTATGTTGTTTGTTAAGGGGGGGGGGTCTTCTTAGTGATGAAGAAACTGAACTTAAACCCATAGTCATCACTAACCCCTCTACTGGAAAAACTATTAACCTTGGCTCTGCAACTAAGATCAAATCTAGTGTTAAATATGTTGAAATGTATAGGAAACCTAGATCACCTCAAAGTCAAGCAAATGTTAATGGGACATCGTTCTTTCAATCTAGACCTAAGGTTATGTCTAGAAAGGCTTGTTACACATGTGGGAGTTTTTCTCACTTGGCTTATAAATGTGTCAGCGGCTCTAACTCCACCGCTGACAACAGGTCAACCATGGTCAAACCTAGACCTTTTGTCCAAACAAGTCCCCAGGCCACTAGACCAGCTCCTTTCTTTTCTAGAGGGACTAATACTCATGGACAAAGACCCTTTCAAAAGACCAACACGTGGTCTAACAGACAATGGGTTCCTGTAGCAAACCCTAATTTGGATGCTGACAGGAACATATTGTCCGCTGACAAGACAAAATCAGCCGCTGACAGATATGGGTTTGCTATGAAAATGCCACAACTAGCTTTTGTGAGACCTTTTGTTAAACCAAGTAATAGGTATCTAAACCCTAAGGGACCAGGGTCTAAAGCTTCATCCAGTTTGACATGGAGACCTAAACAAGACCAAAACCCTAATTCAAATGGACTTTTTATGACTTGCAATAGATTTAATTTTCTTGCAAAGGTCATCACTAAACATATTGGGGTAAATTAGGTGTTTAAGCCACAAAGGGATGAACAGGGTTTGTTACAAGGAATAAGTCAATTCTTGGTTAACAACCAGATAAATCCAAGTCTGCCAAGGCTTGGATTCCCAAAGAAAACTAATTTGTTTTCTTCATGTGCAGGGTATTCACAAGCAGGTCAATGATTTTGGATATTGGGACAGTGGATGCTCAAGACACATGACTGGGAAGGAAGATTACCTTACTGATTTCACTCCTATTAAAGATGGTGATAAGGTGTACTTTGGTGGCAGTTATGGCAACATTTCTGGCAAAGGCACTCTCATCACCAACAACTTAAGGTTTGAGGAAGTCTTCCTAGTAAAAGAACTTGATTACAATCTGTTTAGTGTGTCACAAGTATGTGACAACAAGAATAAGGTTCTTTTCACTGATACTGAGTAATAACCTTTTTTTAATATTAGAAATATGTGTATAAGAGATTAATGTTTGTTTTCCTCGGCTCGACTCGAATTGATTATCTAATTTTATCGTGAAGACTTTATTTGTTTTTGGTTAATAAAAATATATTTGGTATCTATTACTATTTGGCACAAAGCAAGTAAAAAAGGTAAACATATACTAATACGTAATACATACTATTCTAAAACAAAGTGCAAATACCGCAAATAAGCACAAAGTAAAAATATAAAATGCAAAACTAAAATGTAAACAAGATTTATTAAAATGCTAAACGAAACCGACAAGTAAAAATGCAAAATACTAAAATGCCAAAACGTAAATGTAAACTTTATTCTAAAAATGTAAATGTCAAATTTATTCTAAAAATGTAAAAACTAATTTTTTTTTTACTTTTCGTATTTTCTATTTATTTATTTATTAAAACTATTTTTATTCTTATTAATACTAAAAATCTAGTTTTTTACATGAAAATTAAATGAAATAGAAAATAAGTATGTAATGTTATGAAATGGAATGGACGTTTCTTAACAATGAAATGAATGCATTTTTTATAGTATATCCAATGCAAGTATGCAACCCCTTTATTTAACAAACCATGATAGTTTTTTAACCAAACACCACAAACTGAAAGACGTCTCCTACTAGAAATATACTTCTAGTTTGATTATGTAACAACTATTTTTTTATTCTTTTTATTTTTCAATTCAAAATCCTAACTACATCTATTTGATAATGCATACTTCATCTACTTACTGTAACTATAATTCTATCAAATACAACTTAACTCCTAAATTGTAAATCAATCTCATCAGTTGCTCAAAAACTGAAACCTATTTTGACTTAATGAATTACAACTTTCACCTTTGACTACTTACTGAACTAACTATATATGTATAAAAGGTAATCTAATGAAAAACTAATGAAACAAAATAGCATCTATACTATATCCAACAGTGACTAGAATCTAATGAAAAAAAGCTACAATCACGAATAGCAGATTATACTAAACATGCCGGAAAATAAAAAAAAAGGTAAAACCGAACCAGCGATAACTAAACTTCAATGACAATATAAAACGATTCAAAACTTTAGTACCTGAACCGTGAATCTTACTATACCCGAAAATCAAATCCGAATAACTACCGAACCACACAAGACTTCAATATCCAAAGAAAACTTCAAACCCACTTTCCGAATCGCAACCTGCTATTACTCGCATCAAAAACCCACCCTTACTAATCTTTCATTAAACTCAAACGAATATCATGAAATAATCATCAACCGAACAATTAATCAAGCTTAAATCAATAAACAACCGAATAATAAGAAACAATGATTTGTTTTATTGTAATAAAATGAAACTGAGATTGAAAGATTTATATAAAAGTTGTTGAAATCTAAACAAAAAAAATGTAATAAAATTGAAATCTGAATGAACAAGCTATCCTATCCTACTCCTAAACACACGAATGAAAAAAATAGATCCCCTATCTTACCTAAAAAAGTTAAAACGCAGGCTCTTAGTAAATAAAAAATGAGGAGAAGTTATATGGAATGTTTTTTTTGCTTCATATCTATGCAGGTCCTTTTTCCATCTCATGTGCCTGCTGGGCTTTTCTCTCTTCCAACCAAATGTCCTTTGTTAAGCAATATCTGATATTCATTTCTCATTTGGGCCATGCATGCGTCCATTCTTTTTGTTGGGCCTGAGCCTACTTTTTCTGTTGTTGGGCCTGGTGTTGCTGGGCTGAAGTTGTTGATATATAAATATGGGTCGGTCCGACCCATATAAATGGAGTCGGTTCGGCCCAATAAAAGTCGAAAGCAATGTTGGACTCGATTTTTCGTGCTCTTTCCACTTATCGTGCTCGTTTTTGGCTCTTTGGCTTCGTTTTTTCTGCTTTTTTCATATCCGTACCTACAATAATAAATAACACATTTTAAACGATATATGCACTAAAAGTACACTTTTGCTATTTATTATGCCATAAACGAAGTAATATTAGCACTAAAAACACGAATAATTGCGTGTTTAACACACCCTTACACTTAAACGTTGCTTGCCCCCAAGCAACTATTATCACAAATGTTAAGTCCAAAAACAATTTAAAACTACTTTATTCGAAATTGCTAAAATAAAATAAAAATACATTGTGACCCGCCATGCTCGGCTTTATATTCAAGGTATAAGGATCATAGAACGGGAAACACGCAAATTGGGTGTCTCCAGGGAATAAAGATCGTCATCCTCTTTTTATTACTCCCAACTAAGCTATGATTCGTTGTACAAACGTTTTGGCAAAATGCTAACACTACTTATACTAATAACCCGTGTAAATATAACTTTTCACTCCCACAATTATAAAAGACTAGGCAAGTGTGTTCATTTTCAAAATTTTGATCGTTCAAATCGACATTTGTTATGGTTGCTAATCATCTAAGTGGAATATTAGACTCACCGAAAATGACGAGACTTAAGAATCAAAAATGGCCTTTCCCATGTAGTGGCTTTCTTCTCGGAACGTCCCACGGAGAATAGTACCGGGATTGGCGGGATTTTGAGATCAAAGATCTTGAAATCACCGCTAAGCTAATAAAAGACACTTAGATGAAAAACAACGACAGTAATTAGAGAATGAAGATTCAAAGGAGAGATCACTCCATGTAGCGAATTTCTTCTCAGCTTGTCCTTTAGCAAAGCTTAGGAGGCTATGTTTTAACACCCTCGATAATAGTATCGGAGCTCACAGGACCTTTGACTTCTACACTCTCTAATACCGTCTAAACTCTTATAAAAAAATGACGAATTCTAGTTCAACTTCGGATTTAAATTTAAGAAAGAGCAAATTTCTCACAATTATAAATAGAGCAACAAAAACACTTATTCATTCACTCGACTCTTCTAACTCTATTAAACATTTTTTTTTCTTTTTCCTTTTTTTCTTTTTCTTGTTTTTTGTTTTTCGATTTTCTTTTTCTCTCTCTCTTTTTTTTTTATTTTTTTCGATTTTCTTTTTTTTCTCTCTTTTTTTTCTTTTTTTTTGAACATATTTATTCACGCAACATTATTACAATTTTTAAGAAAGTATGCTTTCACTCAAATTTAATAAAAAGTTGAACTAGGACTCTATATCAAAATTGCATAAGAATTTATTTTTGCATATCAAAATAATTTTAAACGTTCAAGGGCTTGAAAAAAAACACACTTATTTAGTCTAGTTATAATCTAGGAGGAAAAGCCACAGGTTACTCATATAAGCTCTAAATAGAACCAACTACTCCACGTCTAGCATTTTCATTTATACAATTCCTAAAAGCTTAGTCTAAAAGTTAAGGGAGCAGCCAGATCAACACTCAAGCAGAGTTAGGATCCCCTTTGTTCTAGCCTACGGGACAAGTCAATCATGCACGGTCAAAAACATTTTATTATTCTTTTAGTCATTTTTAAAACAAAATAAAAAAACAAACTCACATTTGCTCAAAATAGGATACAAGAGGGCAAACAAGTAGGCATGAATATGATCATATTGATATAAACCCCCCTACACTTAGAACCGAACATTGGCCTCAATGTTCAAAAGTGATAAGGTACTACCCCAATACTTAAGAACACAAAAGGCTAATTCTAGAATTCCAAGTGTAAGAAGGAGAACAACACCATATATATATATAGAAAATAATGAGAACTGAGTACTCCCCTGATATAATCATGAAGATCGATCGGAGACTGAATGAAGAAGATGATGGAAGACATCAACATCAACCCTCTGAAAGTCTTCTCGATCAAAATGAACCCTGCACACAAAAACAAAAACCACCAAGCACACATGGCGAGAAACATGCCCCTACACTTACGTTAGAAAATAGATAAAAGAAGGATAGAACCTCGGGTTGCCTCCCGAGAAGCGCTTGTTTTTGTTAACCGAGTCACGATCCTGACTCAACCCCGAATTAAATGGTCCATGGGGGGAGCAAGAGAATCACCGCTGGCTCAAAACAGATATGCCAGGGTCAAAAATCGTATCCTCATTACCGGATGAGAATAAAGAAGAAGAATCCACAGTATAAGTCAAGAAAAGCAGAAGGATTCTAATAACATACGAGAAATAGGTATAAAGGCGATCCTTAAGAACACTCGTCTTCGCCAAGGGAGGGAGGGTGGGAGAAAAATATATCAGAGTGTCACTCGGGGACACTTGATAAAAACTCAGAGTAAGAGTCGATGGGGTAACCGGTAAAACATAACAAGTAATAGCAACATCAACGTCTCCTCCAGGATCAAAACACTGATCCTCATTTCCCGGTATGAAATGAGGAGAGTAAAAATGATATATCACCCGCTTGGGTGTGCACGCAGTAGGACGGGGTGGCAACATAATATGAGAAATATCAGAAGAAATATCTATCACCCGCGTCACCTCTCCAGACCGAATCAAACGGAAGGCAGGGTCAAATCTCTCCACCTCCTCTACGATGGGAGGTGTCATGGCTAACAAAGAATGCTCATCAATAGAAAGAGAGTCGGAGCTATCAATGTCCTCAATCCCATCTTCAGAGAGAGGATTCACCTCACTAGAGATGTAGGCGTCATCAAAATCAAATAAAGGGTTCGAATAAATCTTGAAATTTTCCTTCGGAACGTCTTCATCGGATAGTGACTCGTCATCACTAGAAGTAAAATCATCATCGAGATCAAAAAGAGGATTAGAGAAAGCCAAAGAATCATCTCCCAAAATGTCAGTGGGAGGTAATGAATCATCACTAGAAAGAGATTCACACTCACTATCACTATCGGAAGCAACCGTAGGCTCACTTTGGATCGGAATAAGAATCTCATCACAAGGAATAGTGATAAGACCCTCATCCCTCATGATGAGAGAGGCATCGGTCTCCTAGTGGAAGAATCGAGAATAGGAGTGGTAGTCCCACATGGTGGATTGAGATCGTAAATATTATCCTCGTCATCATCATAACAATAAGGAATCACATGAGGCGTAGAGGTATAAGAACTAATACTAGATACTTGCTGTTGTCGTTGTTGCTCGTCAAGTGTTTAGCTTAGTCGAATTAACCCGTCACGAACTCTGACAAGAAGGACTCGTTCTTCGTCACTGAAAGAAGGTTGAGGATCGAGGGTATAATATAGGGGCTCAAATTATGATAACCGGAATTATAGCATGGATCAGGGTCATAATAATTCATCAGTTGACAAGAAAAAGTGCCGTGAGGGCCCCCACAATTGTTGCAACACGGGTATTGAGAAAAACCCGGTGCATTTTGTGGATAAGGATCCCCATAAATGTAAGAGGGTGAGATAGTGTCATTAGAGTTGAAGTACGAATTGATCGAATTGCAAAATAGACAATGTCCAAAATGTGAATTGGGGAGATCTCTTCCGCCCCGCTCGCATGAACACCATTGACATGATTGACTACCAGACGATGGTCTCCCACACCCTATACAATACGAATCCATGAAGAATTAAAAATAAAAGGGATTGAGAAAAAGAATTATAGAAAGAAAGAGAAGTAGAAGATAAGAATTAAACGATAAGAGGGTGAGGAGAAAAAATTAAACATGATAGAAGATAAAGAAGAATATTTTTGAAACTTTTTTTTAATAATAAAATAATGAAAAGAAATTATTAGATTATAATATACTATATAAAACTATATATCATATATAATGTATAGCTAAAAGAAATAAAGTTGAAAAGAAAATATTTTTGGATTTTTAAATGATATATAAAGTAATAAAGAAAAGAAGATAAAATAAGAAAATATTTTTGGCTTTTATTTATTTTATAATTTTTTTAATTTTTTTTTAATTTTTTAATTTTTTTATGTATTTATTGTGTATATTTTTTATTGCAATGAAAAATAACGTTTAAAAATGAACGGATCCCAAAATCCAAATCGTCTCATGAAAAATCGCAAATCGTAACGAGAACGAACCGGCAGCGGCGCCATTTTAATAACCTTTTTTTAATATTGGAAATATGTGTATAAGTGATTAATGTTCGTTTTCCTCTACTTAACTCGAATTGATTATCCAATTTTATCGTTAAGACTTTATTTGTTTTTGGTTAATAAAATTATATTTGGTATCTATTACTATTTGGCACAAAGCAAGTAAAAAGGTAAAAATTTACTAATACGTAATACGTACTATTCTAAAACAAAGTGCAAATACCGCAAATAAGCACAAAGTAAAAATATAAAATGCAAAAGTAAAATGCAAACAAGATTTATTAAAGTTCTAACGAAATCGACAAGTACAAATGTAAAATACTAAAATGCCAAAAACGTAAATGTAAACTTTATTCTAAAAATGTAAATGCCAAATTTATTCTAAAAATTGTAAAAAGCTAAATTTTTTATACTTTTTATATTTTCTATTTATTTATTTATTAAAACTGTTTTTATTTTTATTAATACTAAAAATCTATTTTTTATACTTGAAAATTAAATGAAATAGAAATTGAGTATGTAATGTTATGAAATGGAATGGACGTTTCTCAACAATGAAATGAATGCATTTTTATAGTATATCCAATGCAAGTATGCAACCCCTTTATTTAACAAACCATGATAGTTTTTTAACCAAACACCACAAACTGAAAGACGTCTCCTACGAGAAATATACTTCCAGTTTGATTATGTAACAACTATTTTTTTATTCTTTTTATTTTTCAATTCAAAATCCTAACTACATCTATTTGATAATGCATACTTCATCTACTTATGTAACTATAATTCTATCAAATACAACTTCACTCCTAAATGATAAATCAATCTCATTAGTTGCTCAAAAACTGAAACCTATTTTGACTTAATGAATTACAACTTTCACCTTTGACTACTTACTGAACTAACTATATATGTATAAAAGGTAATCTAATGAAAAACTAATGAAACAAAATAGTTGCTATACTATATCCAACAGTGACTAGAATCTAATGAAAAAAACTACAATCACGAATAGCAGATTATACTAAACATGCCGAAAATAAAAAAAAAGTAAAACCGAACCTGCGAGAACTAAACTTTAACGACAACATAAACCGAATCAAAAATTTACTACCTGAACCGTGAATCTTACTATACCCGAAAATCATATCCAAATAACTACCGAACCACACAAGACTTCAATATCAAAAGAAAACTTCTGTGACAACCCAAACCCGAGGTCATTTATTTAATATTATATAATATTATTTTACGAATGATTTTGAAATTTTTGATGAGTTGAATGATGTGACGGTTGATGGTTTTATTTAAAACCGACGTTGGAAGTCTTATTTTTATCTTTTTACTAATAGCGAGGATTATTAGTGACCACGATATCGACGGATGCCCGAGATTTTATGTTTTATCATTTGTTGTCTAGATGTTTATAATTTTGACGTTTTATTTTAAGTTCGTATTAAGTCGAACCGAGATCATATTACTATCATATTTTGAGTGTGTTTTAACTTTTGAAAAGTATTTTTACGAAACCCGTGCCTCTTAAATATTTTCAAAATTTACAATTTACATTTTCGGCCCTTACAACTATTTAATTGCATTTTTGACCAAAACTATCACAAGTTGGCAAAACTAGCCCCTCCACCCCACTATAAAAGGATTTTCCACTACCAAAAATACATACAAATATGTGTAAACAAAATCAAACACCCTCTCTCTCCCCTTATTATTTCCGTCCACCACCACCACCTTAAACACTTTGATTTTTAAAAATTTACTTTGAATCTTCAAAAACTAAAACATATCCCATGTTGGAAATTCAATGATAATTATTTTGATGTAATTTTTAGCAACATGCAAGAACATTTAATTTTTGATCATGATCCAAGGTGGTCTGATCTAATTTCTTATTATATACTTGTTGTTAGTTATGTTATATATATATTTTAATTGTTGCATGTTTAAATTTTTTAGTGGGTAAATTTTTGTATGATCATTCAAATGTGTTATGAGTTAGTTAAGTTGTTGGTGATGATATTAGGATGATTTTAGACATATGAGATTGATTAAAATTGGATGAAAAATTGGTTTAACATGATGTTTAAACATGTATTATAGACCAGTAGGTAAAAGGTAATTTTTGGAAAACTTACTGCTTGAAAATGGTTAAACTAATAGGATAGTGTTTTAGATCATTCTTTTAGCTTCGATTTGATATAAGTTAGAGCTTCTAGCTCCAAACGAGCGTGAAGTTATGAGGATTTGATTATTCATGTACCGGGAGACGAGTATCGACACAATCCGAAGTTGTTGTCGATATTTGGATCGAATCTCGGGGACTATAGAATGAGTTGTAAAAATGGTCAAGTTCTGATGTTTGGTTCTAAACTAAGGGTTGTGAGTCTATTTTCAAACTCAAGTGTCGGATTTGTAAACGGGATTGTTATATACCAGAATGCCTGACTAATAGATTGTGACACTTGGGTAAATGCATGGGTAAATGCATGCCGGCTTTAGGTAAATGCATGGGTATTTTCAAACTCAAGTGTCGGATTTGTAAATGAGTAAATGCATGGGTATTTTCAAACTCAAGTGTCTCGTCGTATATTTGTAGCTCTTATCCGACACTTGGGTAAATGCATGCCGGCTTTAGGCGTGGGTGACTAAGTTAAGGGGTCGGTGTCATGAGCTTAATACAATTCAATAGCTATTGCTATATACCAGAATGCCTGACTAATAGATTGTGTGCACGACAATTCTATTAAATGATCTTGATTGATTTTTCTCTTGTGGTCAAATGTTGATTTGGAAAACCTATAGACTCGCTCAACCGTTGTATTGATGATTTTAAGCATGTATTTCAGGTGATTGAAGTGGATTGCTGATGGAGCTTGCTGGAGAAGGATTGCGGATTGCTTTTGTGGTGATTGGTCTAAAACGGATTTCTTTCCCTTTGTCATAAAAATAAAAATGTACGGTCATGTACTTTGGAAAAAAATTTGTTGATTGTTTAAAATCTTTGGGGGACCTAAATGTACTATGATATTATTTCTAAAATTGTTTTACTTAGGATCGAAAGTTTTAGACAATGGTTAAACTATAACCTTTTATATTTCAAATGTATCATTTTGGGATTGTTCAAAGTGTCTTGTATAACGATGTTTGTATTTAGCACCCAAATGTGTATTTCCGCTGCGCAATGTAATTTGGGGGTGTGAAAGATTGGTAATCAGAGCTTTTTAGTTATAGCGAATTAGGTCGATTTTTGAAAAATGTCCTAAACTATAATTTTGGTGTCGAAAATATTTTACAAAAGCAACGTAACTTCTCCGCAAGGCTCCGGTAAGATTATTTGTTTTGTATTGTTTTATAGTTAGATGTATCCCTTAAAATTGAAATGATTTTAGAGTATTTATTAAGTAAATACTATGGTGATGTATTGATGATGTATTGATGTTGTTAAAAGTACGTTGAGTACTTGTTATCATAATTTTCTTTATGTAATGCATATGTATATAATTTTAAATAATGACCTTATATACTGCCAAGGGTTTAAGACAGTAGACCAGATGTTGAACGATTTTACAACTGATTTCTTGCGACTTATATCGGGTATGAGGAAGTTTGATTAGTTGATGTATGATAGATATGTGGTTGAAGTTGGTGTGATTAGAGGGTTGATGTGAGAGAAAGGTGGTTTTAAAGGTTGTATTTGGTATGTGGAGATTTGAGTTTGTTAGGACTTGGAAGATGGATGAGATTGTTAGTCTTGGGTCGATTGTGATGAATTTGTGTGTTTGAATTGAAAGGTTTTAAGTAGGTATGTTTTGAAAGGATGAGTGAGTGGGAGTCTCATGTGAGATCAATTCTGAATAGAGCTTGGAAGTTTAGGAATGTTGGAAGTCGTACTAAGACATGCCTTGTGATTAATCTGCCGTGTTAGAGGGAGTATTTGAATTTTGAGAGTGGGCTTCCATCATGTTATGGATTTGACCTTGAGATGCAAAAGGGGGAAATAGACGAGTGTGATGAAGCTGACAGCAATATTAAGGAGGATGAGGAACTGGTGTCTAAGGAACTAATCGCGTAATGGATTTCTTTGTATCTTATTTTCTTTTTGTGATTGAACTTATTTAAACCTTGTGTCGTAGCATTATGATGGAACTTATTATCCTTTAAGTTTGTTCGGTAGATGGTTGTAGTGACAGACACTGCCACTATCTTGTTTAATCCTCAACGCAATCTAAATTACCCTCATTATCTATGATGTGTCTTTATTAACTCTTTTGAGTTTTGGTTGATGAACCATTGTAGTTATGTTGTTCGTGCATGTAGTATTCATGAGATGTCCTGATAAAGAATCCTTCTTTTATCTTGATATATATATTTATCATGTTTCTTTCTTCTGTGATGATGGAAGAAGGAGTAGGGGAATCATATTTCTGTCATTAGTGGATAAACATGTGACTAAGTGTCTTGAAATATGTCGCCAAAACTAACGAATGCTACTGTGAACACCATGATCGAACAAGTTATTGCTAGAGCATTTGATGCTGGTTGTGCTGCAAGGAATCAAGATGCTGAAGTTAGTTGTGCTGGAGATAATGGTGTTGCAGTTGATGCTGCTAAGAATAATGATGATGATGCTAAGAATAATGATGATGCTGCTAAAAACAATGATGATACTGTTGAAAATAATGATGACGCTGCTAAACATAATGATGATGCTGCTGATCCAGATGATAGTGTTGATGCTGTTCTGCAAGTTCGAAAGAATATATATATATGTTAGTTTTCAGAAGCGGGGTTCTACGCAGTTTTGTGGTATTAGTGGTGCATTAGAATTGCATAGTTGGATTGATAAGATAGAGAGTACTTTTGATATTATTGGGTGTTCAGAAACTAATAAGGTGAAATCTGCTGCTGCTACATTTCAGGATGGTGCACTTAGATGGTGGAATAAAAAAGTGACTACTTTTGGATTTGTTGTGGTTAATGGTAAGACAAGGACCGTGATGAAAGGACTATTGACTGCTAGGTTTTGTCCTAAATAGGAACTAGGACAGTTTCAACCCGAATTGAGATAATTAGTGCTAAGGGACGATGTTATTACAGCTTAATGGGAAATTTTTTGAGCTATATTTGCTATGTCTAGATACTTTTGTGAATGACCGTAAGACAAGGAAGCAATACATTAGAGGATTGTCTAGTGATATCAAGAGTGAGATTATTTCTTCAAAACCTGAATCTTTCGATGAAGCTGTTCAGATGGAGCTTGATTTAATGGATGTGAAAGTGCAAGATAGGAAAGATAGCATTGTTGAAAACAATAAGAGAAAGTGGGAATCTGCTAAGTCCAACCAGAATCAAGGTCAGAATTGTGAGGATTACAGTCATAACAATAACCAAAGACAGAACCGAAATCAGTATTTAAACCATGGAAGGAATTACGGGATTCGTGCTGCCATTGTGTCTAGAAGTGACAAAATAAATCTCAAGTGTGTTTGTTGTACTCTATACAATGTAGGTAGTTTTCCACAATTGCGACTAGCGTTAGGAAAAACCTGGTCATAAAGTTGCGAAGTGTAGGACAAGAGGATTAGTTAATGAAATTAGTACTTCTGGAATTGTGATATGATTTAGCCGTGGCAAGAAAGAATATAAGAAGGGAATTGTCCAAGGAAAGGAACTTGACAAGATAGGAATGTGGCCGCTCCAGTTTACGTTTGAATGATGCTGACAAACCTTAAGGTCTGAATGTTGTAAATGGTATATTCTTACTTGAGATTCTTTATGTCAGTATGTTGTTTGGTTTTAGATCGGGTAGAACTGTAGAACTGTAAAGATTCAGTTGTTTTATCAATGGAGAATTAGTAAGATTGACAATTAACTATGATGTGGAGTTAACCGATGGAAAGGTTGCTAGTGTTAGCTTTACACTGAGAGTGTGTTCCTTGAATATAGGAAGGTAGGTGTTTAGTATCGACTTGATACTCAAAGAGTTGAAATTTTTAGATGTAGACTTTTGGTATGAATTGGTTAGTTGTGCGTAGTGCTGATGCTTGAGATGTGAACAAAACTTCACCATAAATTGATTGCTGTTGATTTAGATTTTGTTGAGAAACTGAATGTTGACTGTGAGAAGTGATGAGTGAACTTTCTGTTTGAAAAAGTAATGTAAAGATTTTACTAGTTGAAAGTTCGTTTCTCGGTATCTTCTCGAATTGATTTCCGGTTAATTGTGTGAGATTAGTTGTTCTTGGTGAAACAAATATTTTTGGTTTTGGAAAAATAAATGTGCAAGACTTAAAAATAAAGGTCGAGTAATTAAAACTACAACTAAGTGAAACGTAAAACGGTGCAATATTTAAAACGTTAAAAGTAAATGACGAGAATTTAAATGACGTGAAATTAAAACTTAGCGAAAAGTAAATTGACGATTGGAATGCTAATAGGAATGCTAATTGGAATGTTGATTGGAATGCTGATTGGAATGTTGATTGGAATGCTGATTGGAATGTTGATTGGAATGCTGATTGGAATGTTGATTGGAATGCTGATTGGAATGTTGATTGGAATGCTGATTGGAATGTTGATTGGAATGCTGATTGGAATGCTCATTGGAATGCTGATTGGAATGTTGATTGGAATGTTGATTGGAATGTTGATTGGAATGCTGATTGGAATGTTGATTAGAATGCTGATTGGAATGTTGATTGGAATGCTGATTGGAATGTTGATTGGAATGCTGATTGGAATGCTGATTGGAATGTTGATTGGAATGCTGATTGGAATGCTGATTGGAATGTTGATTGGAATGCTGATTGGAATGTTGATTGGAATGTTGATTGGAATGCTGATTGGAATGTTGATTGGAATGTTGATTGGAATACTGATTGGAATGTTGATTGGAATGCTGATTGGAATGTTGATTGGAATGCTGATTGGAATGTTGATTGGAATGTTGATTGGAATGTTGATTGGAATGCTGATTGGAATGTTGATTGGAATGTTGATTGGAATGCTGATTGGAATGTTAAAACCCTTTTCCAATCAAGGTGATTGGAATACGTGATTGGAAAGGGGTTTACCCTTTCCGATCTAACTTTTTGATCCGAAAATTAAGCAAAAGCAATAAGCTATGGTTAATAAGCTCAAACTAAAACTTGCACGAATCTAAATCGAAACTGACTTAATAAGCATGAATAACAACTTATCAAACTTAAAAATAAGTAAACTTTCAAATCAAACTATAAAAAGATGAACTTTTTAAGAAAACTTTTTAGGAAAATAAATAAGCTAAACACAAATTAAGCCAATAAGCATGTCAAGCTCAAAGCTTCATCCATGTAAAAACTTGAATCAAAGATAAGCAAAATAAGAAAGGTAGAAGAAGATGATTAAAAATAAGAACTTGATTAAAAGAAAAGATTCCAAATTTAAAAGACTTACTTGAATTGAAGAAATTAAAAGTGCATAACAAGAAATTAAAGTGCAAGAAATAAAAATAACAAGAAATGAAAATGGTGGAAGAGTGGTTTGTCAAGCCACCAACAACATGAAAATGAAGCTAGCCTAAACTATATATAGGGGTGATTAGGGAGGAGCTTAGGAAGCTTCCTCCCTCTTTCCTCTTTGCCTTAATTGCACACTTAAGTCCTTTTCTTCTTTATCTTTTGTTAATCTTGGACTTTGTCTTGGGATTTCTTTAACTCGTCTTGATTTTTCTTTATAAATAAGACTCGAGTTCTTCGACTTTTTAGTAAACTTCCGTCCTTTGACTTTTTCTTCGATAAATCTTCAGAATTGGTCTTGGACTTCCGTTCTTTTTCCACTCTTGATCTTTCGACTTCATCTTTCGTCTTTTTCTTCGATAAAAGCCCGTGAATGCCGTGTTTTCTCCACTTTTCACCTTTTCGTCCTAAATCACAACAAAAACACAAACCACGCATAATTCCGACATAAATGACATAAAATACACGTTTTGGCTCGGTTATTATTGCAATTAAGTGGTAAAAAGGATGGGTGTTTTCACACCTATCAAATCCCCTACACTTAACCATTGCAATGTCCTCATGCAATGCATTAGTTACAAAGCACGTTTTACATTTTCCATCATAATCAACCTACCTTGGCCTTTATTAAACAACTAAGGAAAATAAAAAAGATAGAAAATAACAAGATGCAACAAGGACGAAACTTGTAAAGAAATCTAAGACTTACATTAGGGCTTGTGTGTCATGAATGTTCATCACCCTCAAGTTTCACGTTCCCCATGCCAAGCTTAAAAACAAGATCATTGTTAGTACAAGTTAGCATAACAAACATTTACTCATGTGGTTCAATTAATCACTTAAACTCCCTTATTCCTACGAGTATCTCTTATATTTTATTGATGTCTTGAATGATCACGAGGATGCATTGTTGACTTATTTCGATAATTTATTTAGGCTGAAAGCAAAGTAAGACGATTTGATCAATAGTTAGCTAAAGGACAAAATCTCTTAAAACTGCTTCTTGGGATATCAAAAAGTTCATATCTTGGCATAACTTGGTTCACGATTTGAGACATTTCTCGGGCCGATATTTGGCATGTACTTCATACTTCATATCTTCGAGAGACGTTTTTGAGATAATGGTCTTCTCTTCGTTATAGAGTTTCTTCACTTGGAGACTTTTGAGGGGTACTCCAGCTTTGTTGACCACGACTTCATGATTATTTCTTCAATCTCTAATTGGGATTTTGAGATACAAAGATCCGCCTCCTTTTTGGACTTGGATCTGTTTATCCTCATACCTTGTTAGGGTCTTTTCGGATAGACTTCTCCATGATCTTTATGGGAGTTGATTGCTTTTCGTCGTGAGTCTTGATCCTTCATATTGATTTTAGGAATAATGCTTTTCACATATCTTCAGCAATAAAATTGAATCCTCATGCCTTGTTAGGGCCTTTTCGGACTCGCCAATCTTCGTGCCTCGCTTCATAAGTTATGCCTTGGCTATGAACTCTTATCATTACCGAGCAACTTTTAAACGATCTTGGGCTAGAAGCTAAGTAACTTTTCAAATCGTACGACCTTACTTATTGCATTTATTTATTTACAAGCGAGGGGAGAAAAAGATCATAATTAACTCACATAAGTTAATGAAAGAATACCAAACTTGTAACCAACTCTATCATTTCTCGTTCTCCACAATTTAAAATCTCAAGGAATGAGACTCGTGGATGCTTATCCCAATAAACTAATAAAGGTCTACACGGTTAAGGATACTAGCTAGAGTGAACTTGGATAAGTAAACTCGGGTTTAGTCAAAAAATTCACAACGGGCCTAATATATCTAAGATAACTAAACTTGTTAAAACCATTTTATTAAAATAAGAGAAAAATAGCAAAAATAAAGGGAACTACAACTAGGCCAAAATAGATTAAAAATTTTGAAAAATGTCGAAAAATCGATTTTCCGGTTAAAATGAGGGCAAATACAAGGAAAAGACCACTTAACTTCGATAGAAGTCCCCCCTACACTTAATATAAACATTGTCCTCAATGTTTAAGCATGTGGGAGTAAACTCCCCTACACTTAGGACATTGTGCACTTTGTTTAAATCTCGTTAAGGAAAAGACAACTAAAGAGAGTCCTATTTTAATATTGAGAAATATAAAATAGTGAATCGAAAAGGGTTTAGGATAGAACCAGGAAGAAGGGAACACGGAATTACGGTTCGTCAAAAGTCATCAAGAGTGTGTCTTTGAAGCTCTAATCCCTGCACATGATAAGAAAGAGAACAAGAAACACCAACGGGGCTCCCCCTACACTTATGGTGAAAACAGGAAAGATAGATAGATAATTGGGTTGCCTCCCAAAAAGCGCTTGTTTATATTAACCGAATCACGAGCCTGACTCGTCCCCGAATTAAATGGTCCATGGGGAAGCATCGTATGTAATACCGGGATCAAAGACTTTGTCCTCGTTCCCGGAGGACATCAATAAAGGAGAGGCAGGAGGATAAGTCTTGAATGGTAAAAAGGTCCTCTCAATACCAGAAAAGTAAGTGAAGTCCAGATTGACGGGAGGTGGGGTGGGTAAGGGAATCACATTGTCATCCTCCAAAGAAAATAGAGGCAGACCAATTGGCAAATCCGTAGAAGTATCAATCATAGAATGGTCCATGTCACCTCCCGGGTCAAAGCATTTATCCTCATGATCGTAGAGAAGGAGTGTAGAAACTCGTTTGAGAAGACCACGATCAAGTACGAAACCATCATTCATTTGTGGGGATTGTTGATAAGTTAAGTCCTCACGAATGTGGTAAACGTAATTCACATAAGAGGAGTGTTGATTAGGTAACTCCTCGAGAATAGGATGTTTGGGCATGTGAGTTGGTTCGTCATTATTATGAAAAATAAGACGTTCCAACTCATCAAGTTCGGCATCGATGTTGGAAAAGTCGACCTCGCTTGTAGGTGGAAGCGGAGGCAAAAGAGCTAGCTCTCGGTCGATAATTTCCGCAATCTCTGGCTCGAAGACGAAATCATCATACTCACCACATGTTGAACTCTCGTTGGGAGGATCAAATATCGGATGTGGAGTTGTGAGTATGTGATCATTGACTAGCGAAGCAAACTTGTCCGTAAGCTCCACAAAAGTCGGCACATCACACAAATTTTTCGGAACACCCACGGGCTCACTTGGGATGACAACAAGTTCCTCGACACTAGACTTTAGGGATTTATCCGATTCCATAGCCGAGATAATGTCAAGATGCTGATCCTCCATTATGAGAGAGCCAACGGGCTCCTCGGGTGTGATAGCAATAGACGAAGGAGGAAGGGGAGAAGTTTTGCTTTGCTTTAGAAATTCCTTCTCGTCGAAAATAACCTCAATATCGTCATCGCTCTCCTCATTACCTAAAGGGCCAATAATAAGCTCAGGGATATGAGTACTCGTCTGATCTCGCTGTTGTAAAAATGATTCCATATAAGTTTGCAGCGTGTGTAAAAGCTCTTTGCTTTGTTCTTGAAAAGCTGCAGCAAGATCGTTTCTTTGTTCTTGAAAGGCTGTAGCAAGATCGTCAATTGGTTCTTGGTAACTCATCCCGTGACGAGGCTGATGATCAATTGGGTATTGCAGGGGTTGGTCAGAACTGGAAGGGGTATAATTATAGTAATTGTGATCCCCTGTAGGACAGTGAAAACTTTCGTGAGGACCCCCACAGTTGTTGCAAAACGGGTGAGGAAAAAGACTGGGTGCGTCTTGTGGATAGCTATTTTCATTGTCATAATTGTACCCCGGTTCTTGCCCGTGACCATACGGGTATCGAACCGCGCACGAAACATGCCAATGAGAATCACTTCCACAATAGATGCACGGGGGAACAGGATGTGGGTTCAAAAAGAATGAATTAGTCGAGTTGCACAAGGGACAAAATCCGAATTGTGTGTTGTCGATATCGTTTCCGTACCGCTCACATGTACACCATTGACAAGAGTCGTTCCCGTACAGTTGTCTCCCACACCCGACGCAATGGACATAAAAATCCATGGAGAAAGATAGATAAGCAAGAAGAATATTTTTGGTGCAAAACTTTGAAAAAGAAATGCTTTTTAAGATTTTTCAAATGTTTTTGGATTTTTTTTTATTTTTTTTTTTTTTTGAAAATTTTTGACTCGAAAAAATAACGTTCACAAGTGAACGGATCCCAAAAGCCAACGCGTCTCTCACAAAAAACCGTTAATCTTCACGAAAAGAGCCGGCAGCGGCGCCATTTTAATGTAAGAGATTTTACTAGTTGAAAGTTCGTTTCTCGGTATCTTCTCGAATTGATTTCCGGTTAATTGTGTGAGATTAGTTGTTCTTGGTGAAACAAATATTTTTGGTTTTGGAAAAATAAATGTGCAAGACTTAAAAATAAAGGACGAGTAATTAAAACTACAACTAAGTGAAACGTAAAACGGTGCAATATTTAAAACGTTAAAAGTAAATGACGAGAATTTAAATGACGTGAAATTAAAACTTAGCGAAAAGTAAATTGACGATTGGAATGCTAATAGGAATGCTAATTGGAATGTTGATTGGAATGCTGATTGGAATGTTGATTGGAATGCTGATTGGAATGTTGATTGGAATGCTGATTGGAATGTTGATTGGAATGCTGATTGGAATGTTGATTGGAATGCTGATTGGAATGTTGATTGGAATGCTGATTGGAATGCTGATTGGAATGCTGATTGGAATGTTGATTGGAATGTTGATTGGAATGCTGATTGGAATGTTGATTGGAATGCTGATTGGAATGTTGATTGGAATGTTGATTGGAATGCTGATTGGAATGTTGATTGGAATGTTGATTGGAATGCTTATTGGAATGTTGATTGGAATGCTGATTGGAATGCTGTATGGAATGTTGATTGGAATGCTGATTGGAATGTTGATTGGAATGTTGATTGGAATGTTGATTGGAATGTTGATTGGAATGTTGATTGGAATACTGATTGGAATGTTGATTGGAATGCTGATTGGAATGTTGATTGGAATGCTGATTGGAATGTTGATTGGAATGTTGATTGGAATGTTGATTGGAATGCTGATTGGAATGTTGATTGGAATGTTGATTGGAATGCTGATTGGAATGTTAAAACCCTTTTCCAATCAAGGTGATTGGAATACGTGATTGGAAAGGGGTTTACCCTTTCCGATCTAACTTTTTGATCCGAAAATTAAGCAAAAGCAATAAGCTATGGTTAATAAGCTCAAACTAAAACTTGCACGAATCTAAATCGAAACTGACTTAATAAGCATGAATAACAACTTATCAAACTTAAAAATAAGTAAACTTTCAAATCAAACTATAAAAAGATGAACTTTTTAAGAAAACTTTTTAGGAAAATAAATAAGCTAAACATAAATTAAGCCAATAAGCATGTCAAGCTCAAAGCTTCATCCATGTAAAAACTTGAATCAAAGATAAGCAAAATAAGAAAGGTAGAAGAAGATGATTAAAAATAAGAACTTGATTAAAATAAAAGATTCCAAATTTAAAAGACTTACTTGAATTGAAGAAATTAAAAGTGCATAACAAGAAATTAAAGTGCAAGAAATAAAAATAACAAGAAATGAAAATGGTGGAAGAGTGGTTTGTCAAGCCACCAACAACATGAAAATGAAGCTAGCCTAAACTATATATAGGGTGATTAGGGAGGAGCTTAGGAAGCTTCCTCCCTCTTTCCTCTTTGCCTTAATTGCACACTTAAGTCCTTTTCTTCTTTATCTTTTGTTAATCTTGGACTTTGTCTTGGGATTTCTTTAACTCCTCTTGATTTTTCTTTATAAATAAGACTCGAGTTCTTCGGCTTTTTAGTAAACTTCCGTCCTTTGACTTTTTCTTCGATAAATCTTCAGAATTGGTCTTGGACTTCCGTTCTTTTTCCACTCTTGATCTTTCGACTTCATCTTTCGTCTTTTTCTTCGATAAAAGCCCGTGAATGCCGTGTTTTCTCCACTTTTCACCTTTTCGTCCTAAATCACAACAAAAACACAAACCACGCATAATTTCGACATAAATGACATAAAATACACGTTTTGGCTCGGTTATTATTGCAATTAAGTGGTAAAAAGGATGGGTGTTTTCACACCTATCAAAAAGTATCTTGTTTGAAAACAAGGAAGTGTGCAGAAGAAGGATATGATGTATTCCTAGATCAGGTAATTAGTGATAGGGTAGTTGAGGAGAAGTTGGGAGATCTGTTAATGACTCGAGAGTATTCTAAGGTTTTTCCTAAAGTTTTGTAGAGTTGCTGCCGTCTTGTGAAGAGGGATTCGTTTTGATTGAGTGTTTTAAGCGATAGGTGTAGTGCTTCTACATTTTGTTGCATAGTACTTCTGCGTTTTGTTGTAGTATTTGTATGCCTTATCATTTGGCACCGTCGGAATGGAATGAGTTATCCGGTCAACTATGAGAAGTGATGGATAAGGGATGTAATAGATTAAGTTTTGTTGCCAATGGCGATCGTTTGTGTTGTTTGTCAAGAAGGATAGATTGTTTCGGATGTGTATCGACTATCGTGAGTTTAGTAAATTAACTGTCAAGAATTGGTATCCATTACCAAAGATTGATGATTTGTTTGATCCTTGCAACTTGTGTGGATCTAGTGTGTACTCAAAGATCGCTTTGAGACCTGGTTATGATTAACTGAGAGTTAGGAAGGAAGATATTCCTATAGTTGTTTTTCGTAATTGATGTGGGTACTTTAAGTTTCAAGTGATGTTTTTAGAATGGATGAACGCGTCTGCCGTATTAATGGACTGGGTGAATCTTGTGTGTAAGATGTGCTAGGATGAGTAGTCATTAAAATTATTGAAGATGTTCAATGTTATTCCAAAAGGAAAGGAGGAACATAAGTAGCATATGAGGATAATTTTGGAATGATTGAAAAATAAAGAGAAAATGTATGTAAATTTTCCTATGTGTGAATGTTAGTTGAAATATTTGTGTTTTCTAAGGCAGTTGTTTGATAACAAAGGTATTCGTGAAGATCTTGCCAAGATTGAAACGATTAAGGATTGGTCGGTACCAACGACGCCGACGGAAATCTGTTAATTCCTTGGTTTAAGCTGGGAATAATCGGAGGTTTATCGAAAGGTTTTTACTGATTGTTGAACCATTGATTAAAGCTGACTAAGAAGAATTGGATGTGTGAGTCCCACTTATACATCTAAATTGTAAGTTTCGAGATCTGATCCTTATCAGATGGGGAAGCTGTATTCTGAACACTGAGGGGTAGGTTGTGTTCTGCATCGATGTTGTCATGGTTGAAAGGATCTGAAGTATTTGTAGTTTGTAGTTTGTTGTGATGCGACTCATAAGGGTTATGTAGTTGTGGTGTTTGTTTTGAGATGGTAGAAATATTACCTGTATGGAATCAAAAACGTAATGATAAAGGATCATAAGAGTTTGCTTTATAATTAATTTTCTAGGATGATAAAGGAAATGAGTAGAGGATTACCAGTTATATATATATTTCGATTACTTGAGTATGTTGATGGATATGATTGTGAGTGATTATGACTACGAGATTCGCTACCATCCGGGAAAGGTGAATGTGGTAGCTGATGCACTTATCAGGAAGAAAAAGGAAAAAGCTTCTAAGGTTTGAGTTTTGGTAATGACAAGAAGTGTGGGCTTGATAGCAAGGATATGAAATTTTAAGTTAGTGGTCTGATTTGAGAAGGAGGTCAAGATAAGTGATTTCAACATTTTGTCAAACTTATGGAAAGGATTTTGTTGTAACGCCAAGTTAGGCATGGTATATTGAGCACTCCTAAAATATCTAAGCTGAGCGAGTGAGACTTAATGATGAAGGAATCTCACAAGTCAAGTAATTGATACATTCTGGTTTGAGTAAAAGTAAAATTTGAGTTGAGTACTGTGTGTTATACAGAGAATGATGGACAGAGTGAAAGCACGATTCGAACATTGAATGGTATGCTTGTGCGTGTGTGATTGACATAGAAATTGTTGGAATTTTTAGGTGACGATGATTATTATGCTAGTAGTAAGGCTGTACTATTGATGGTACATAAAGAACTTCAATTTGTGAAGGTTAAAGATCGTGAATTATGGACGTAAAATTAGGTTTTCGGTGTATTGCAGAAATGTAGGTGGAATTGGATGACTGAACTAGAACTGATGTTGGCAAATATTAATAAGATTGTATGGGTTAAGGACCGTTTATTAGTAACAAGGAGTTGTCAGAAGAGTTATGTTGGCAATCGAAGGAAATCGATGGAGTTTGAAATTGGGAAACGTGGTTATGCTTAAGGTGTCGTTATGAAAAGTGAAATTTGTTTTGGGAACAACAAGGAAGGAATTCAACTTGAAGATAAGTTGCTTTTCATAAGAAAGAACTGTGAAGAGTTCTTATGAGGTCGAAACATAGTGAGAATTATATTGTGAAGATACAAGAATTCTAGGAATGGATTTGAATTCGTGAAGGAAGCATGAGGATTTCTTTAAGGAAAAGAGTTCTCTTTTGTTCTGGAGGTATGGAATGTGTATATAAGAGGGGCCGAGCGCCGGGACGTTGCTCTCTTTTAGGAGGGGAGGATGTGACAACCCAAACCCGATGTCATATTTAATATTATATAATATTATTTTACGAATGATTTTGAAATTTTTGATGAGTTGAATGATGTGACGGTTGATGGTTTTATTTAAAACCGACGTTGGAAGTCTTATTTTTATCTTTTTACTAATAGCGAGGATTATTAGTGACCACGATATCGACGGATCCCCGAGATTTTATGTTTTATCATTTGTTGTCTAGATGTTTATAATTTTGACGTTTTATTTTAAGTTCGTATTAAGTCGAACCGGGATCATATTAATATCATATTTTGAGTGTGTTTTAACTTTTGAAAAGTATTTTTACGAAACCCGAGCCTCGTAAATATTTTAAAATTGACAATTTACATTTTCTACCCTTACAACTATTTAATTGCATTTTGGACCAAAACTATCACAAGTTGGCAAAACTAGCCCCTACACCCCACTATAAAAGGATTTTCCACTACCAAAAACACATACAAATATGTGTAAACAAAATCAAACACCCTCTCTCTCTCCCCTTATTATTTCCGTCCACCACCACCACCTTAAACACTTTGATTTTTCAAAATTTACTTTAAATTTGCTAAAACTTAAACATATCCCATGTTAGAAATTCAATGGTGATCATTTTGATGGAATTTTTAGCAACATGCAAGAACATTTAATTTTTGATGATGATCCAAGGTGGTTTGATCTAATTTCTTATTATATACTTGTTGTTAGTGATGTAATATATATATTTTAATTGTTGCATGTTTAAATTTTTTATTGGGTAAATTTTTGTATGATCATTCAAATGTGTTATGGGTTAGTTAAGTTGTTGGTGATGATATTAGGATGATTTTAGACATATGAGATTGATTAAAATTGGATGAAAAATTGATTTAACATGATTTTTAAACATGTATTTTAGAACAGTAGGTAAAAGGTAATTTTTGGAAAACTTACTGCTTGAAAATGGTTAAACTAATAGGATAGTGTTGTAGATAATTCTTTTATCTTCGATTTGATATAAGGTAGAGCTTCTAGCTCCAAACGAGCGCGAAGTTATGATGATTTGATTATTCGTGTACCGGGAGACGAGTATCGACACAATCCGAAGTTGTTGTCGATATTTGGATTGAACCTCGGGGACTATAGAATGAGTTGTAAAAATGGTCAATTTCTGATGTTTGGTTCTAAACTAAGGGTTGTGAGTCTATTTTCAAACTCAAGTATCGGATTTGTAAACGAGATTGTTTAGAATGGTCAAAATGGTTGTACAAGTCGGTGACGTAAAACTGTCTGGTTTTTGTAGTTCAAAGATGTATCGGGCAGGGAACTTTAAAAGTAAAATATTTTGATGGTTCTTTCTATATATAGTAAGTGACATCTCTGATTAGTATCATAAGTATTTTATGTGTTTAAGTAGGGTAAATGAGCTCGTACATTTGGTATGTACCAGCAGATTTTTATCGAGTGTATGGACTAATAAAGTAAACATATAGAAGGAAGTAATAGGTCACTTGTATTATTTTTATGTTGGGTTGGTTGTGATTTTATTATTTTGAGTTTGATGTTACTAAGTATGGATTTTATTCGAGTTTATTATTGATGAACGCGCCTTATTTGATAGGTTTCGGTTTTTATGTTTATCGGGCATCAACTATCGTCGAAGATCGTCTTGCTACTACTATTACTCAAGGTGAGTCTATAGCCTCGCTTTTGTAATTGTTTTGAATGATTTTAAAACCCGCGAGGGGGATACATGCTATTTGAAAGTAAAATGAACACAAGTCATGATTGATTGTTTGGACCCGAATGTTGCCTTTGTTGCCTTTGTTGATTTGATTGTATAAGTACCTATGTTGCAAAAGTCCCTAAATTTATGAGCCGTTAACTATCTTCTGACTTGCTGTTGTGAGTTGGGAATAGCTGCTTATTCTAATAATAGTACAATTGGGCTGACGACCCTATCTGAGACCATGGCTTTACGCTGAGTAACCCGCTGGGAAGGATAATTTTACGAGAATGAGAATGTGGTATACTTGCAACTGATACCCTAGTAGGGGCACTGGAATTCATCAAATCATGCCGGCTTTAGGCGTGGGTGACTAAGTTAAGGGGTCGGTGTCATGAGCTTAATACAATTCAATAGCTATTCCTATATACCAGAATGCCTGACTAATAGATTGTGTGCACGACAATTCTATTAAATGATCTTGATTGATTTTTCTCTTGTGTTCAAATGTTGATTTGGAAAACCTATATACTCGCTCAACCGTTGTGTTGATGATTTTAAGCATGTATTTCAGGTGATTAAAGTGGATTGCTGATGGAGCTTGCTGGAGAAGGATTGCGGATTGCTTTTGTGGTGATTGGTATAAAACGGATTTCTTTCCTTTTGTCATAAAAATAAAATTGTACGGTCATGTACTTTGGAAAAAATTTGTTCATTGTATAAAATCTTTGGGGGACCTAAATGTACTCTGATATTATTTCGAAAATTGTTTTACTTGGGATCGAAAGTTTTAGACAATGGTTAAACTATATCCTTTTATATTTCAAATGTATCATTTTTAGATTATTCAACGTGTCTTGTATAACGATGTTTGTATTTAGCACCCCAAATGTGTATTTTCGCTGCGCAATGTAATTTAGGGGTGTGAAAACTTCAAACCCACATTCCGAATCGCAACCTGCTATTACTCGCATCAAAAACCCACTCTCACTAATCTTTCATTAAGCTCAAACGAATATCATGAAATAATCATCAACCGAACAATTAATCAAGCTTAAATCAATAAACAACCGAATAATAAGAAACAATGATTTGTTTTATTATAATAAAATGAAACTGAGATTGAAAGATTTATATAAAAGCTGTTGAAATCTAAACCAAAAAAATGTAATAAAATTGAAATCTGAATAAACAAGCTATCCTATCCTACTCCTAAACACACGAATGAAAAAAATAGATCCCCTATCTTACCTAAAAAAATAAAACGCAGGCTCCTCGTAAATAAAAATTAGAAGAAGTTATATGGAATGTTTTTTTCGCTTCATATCTACGCATGTCCCTTTTCCATCTGATGGGCCTGCTGGGCTTTTCTCTCTTCCAACCAAATGTCCTTTGTTAAGCAATATCTGATATTCATTTCCCATTTGGTCCCTGCATGCGTCCATTCTTTTTGTTCGGCCTGAGCCTACTTTTTCTGTTGTTGGGCCTAGTGTTGCTGGGCTGAAGTTGTTGATAGATAAATAGGGTCGGTCCGACCCATATAAATGGAGTCAGGTTGGCTAAATAAAAGTCGAAAGCAATGTCGGTCTCGATTTTTCATGCTCTTTCCACTTATCGTGCTCGTTTTTGGCTCTTTGGCTTCATTTTTGCTCCTTTTCTCATATTCGTACCTACAATAATAAATAACACATTTTAAATGATATATGCACTAAAAGTACACTTTTTTATTTATTATGCCATAAACGAAGGGATATTAGCACTAAAAACACGAATAATTACGTGTTTAACACTGAGTGCTTAGTTTTAAGTAAAGACTTTGAGATTCCTGCTGACAAGTTCATAGAATTTAGAACACCTAGACATAAAGATGTTTATAATATGAATCTAAATGGTATTAGAATGAATAATAACTTGTCTTGTCTCTATGCTAAGGCCTCAGTAGATGAAAGTAAACTATGACACAAAAGGTTAGGGCATATTAACTTCAAAACCATGAACAGACTTGTGAGAAGTGATCTTGTAAGAGGATTGCCTTCAAAAGCATTCCACAATGATCATAATTATGTTGCATGCCTTAAAGGCAAGCAGCATAAGGCCTCATTTAAGTCTAAACTTGTTCATACCAGTCCTAAGCCACTTCACCTATTACACATGGACTTATTTGGACCAACCAATTCAATGGTAAATCCTACTGTTTTGTTGTCACTGATGATTATTCTAGGTTTACTTGGACTTTATTCTTGGCATTAAAGAGTGATACTGCTAAGACTTTAATTAACTTCTTCACATAGATTAAGAAGAAAACGGGTAATGAGGTTAAAATTCTTAGAAGTGATAATGGTGGTGAGTTTAGGAACAACCTTCTAGATGCCTTTTATGTCAATAAGGGAATCTCCAGGGAGTTTTGCATAGCTAGAACTCCACAGCAGAATGGTGTAGCTGAAAGAAAGAATAGAACTTTAATATAAGCAGCTAGAACCATGTTGGTAGATGCAAATCTACCCATTGCTTTTTGGGCTGAGGCTGTGAACAGTGCTTGCTATGTTCAGAATAGGGTCTTGATCAATAAGTTTCATAATAAGACTCCATATGAATTACTTTGTAATAGGAAACCTAGTATAAACTTCTTTAGGCCTTTTGGGTGTCATGTAGTGATTTTGAATACTAGTGATAACCTAGGTAAGTTTCATTCCAAGTGTGATGAGGGACTGTTTATGGGATATTCTACAAATAGCAAGGGGTATAGGGTTTATAACAAGAAGTCTAAGATTCTAACTGAAAATACTCATGTTGACTTCTTGGAAAATAAACCAAGTGATCCTGAGTCTGGACCTAACTGGCTATTTGATTTAGAGCCATTATCAAGGTCCTTGAATTATATGCATGTAACTAATCCAATTGTCTTGGAAGAACCTATTGTTGAGATTTCATGTACACAGGTTGATAAAGAAGAAGGATCACATGCAGTTGAGCCAACTCCCATATTTGATTATGTCACCATACCTATATGGACTGATAGGTTTGTGCAAGCATCTGTTGCTGCTGGAAAGGAGGAAGAAGAGCAACAAGAAAAATCAGTTGATGAATCCATGCATGCATCTTCATCCACTGACAAGGGCAGTTCAGACGCTGACACGTTGAATTCAGCCGTTGACAATCTGTTTGGAAATTTATTCTCTTCCTCCAACAGAAATATTTTTGAACATGTTGAAGACCCCACACCTAATCAAAATGTCAGTGGGCCAGTTCCAACCACTAACACCATACCTCCAAGTTCAAGTGGGTATGGGAGTAGCAATGAAGATGATATTGGTAACATGGAGTCCACTGTACATGACAACTCACTATTTGGGGGAGGAATACTTACAAAGGTGGTCAAAGATCATTCTCCTTCCCAAATAATTGGTGATATTCAGATTCCTATTCAAACAAGGAGGACTAAGCAAACTCAAAGTGGATTCATTGATAATATTCACAAGAAAGAAGATACTGCTTTTGTTCAAGAATGTTTGTTTGTTTGTTTTCTCTCTCAGTTAGAACCAAAGAAGATTTTTGATGCTCTTAAAGAAGAAAGATGGTTTGAAGCAATGCAAGATGAGCTTCATCAGTTTGCTATTCAAGATGTTTGGGAGCTATTTTACTGTCCAAGGTATGTCAAGCGTATTGGGACAAGATGAGTTGTAAGAAACAAGAAGGATGAGAGAGGCATTTTTGTTAGAAACAAGGGAAGACTAGTTTCTCAGGGATACACACAGGAAGAAGGTATTGATTATGAAGAGGTTTTTGCACCTGTTGCTCGCATAGAAGCAATAAGGATTTTCCTAGCCTATGCTTCCTGCATGGGTTTCAAAGTCTACCAAATGGACGTGAAGAGTGCAATTTTGTATGGCACAATTAAAGAAGAAGTCTATGTCATACAGCCTCCTGGTTTTGAAGATTCTGAGCATCCAGATAAATTTTATAGAGTAAAGAAGGCAATGTATGGCCTTCATCAAGCCCCTAGAGCATGGTTTGGAACACTTTCCACTTATTTGGTGGATAATGGCTTTAGGAGGGGTACCATAGACCAGACATTGTTTACAAATAAGGAAGGGAAGGATTATCTTCTTGTTTAGGTTTATGTAGATGATATTATCTTTGGTTCATCTAACCAAGGAATGAGTGATGAATTCTCCAAACTTATGACAGATAAGTTTATTATGAGTGCTATGGGAGAGATGACTTTCTTTCTTAGTCTTCAAGTTCAACAGAAAGAGGATGGTATCTTCATTTCTCAAGATAAGTATGTGGCTGAGATCTTGAAGAAGGTTGGCTTTTCACCATATGAAAAGCGAGCTAGCACTCCCATAGACAAGGAACACCCATGGGGAAAGACTGGAGAAGGAAAAGAGGTTGATGTCAAGCACTATAGATCTATGATTGGATCCTTGATGGATCTTATAAATTCAAGACCTGATACCATGTTTGCAGTATGTGCATGTGCACGTCATTAAGTCACACCCAAGGAATGTCACCTTCATGCAGTTAAAAGGATCTTTAGATACCTTAGATGCTTTCCCATATTAGGATTGTGGTATCCTAGAGAGTCTCCTTTGGAGCTTATTGGCTACTCAGATAGTGATTATGGAGGTGATAATCATGATAGAAAATCCACAACTAGTGGATGCCAATTTCTTGGGAGTGGGCTTATATCTTGGCAATCCAAGAAACAAACAGTGGTGGAAAATTCTACAACTGAAGTTGAGTATGTAGCTACAGCTGCATGTTGTGGACAAGTTCTATGGATTCGAAACCAGCTATTGGATTATGGGTATAATTTTATGCATAGCAAGATTTTTGTAGATAATAACAGTACGTTATGCATTATTAAGAATCTTGTACATCACTCTAAAACTAAACACATAGAAATTAGGCATCATTTTATAAGAGATTGTTTTAAAAAAAGGTTTAATACATCCATATAGGATAGCCACAGAGGAGAATGTGGCTGATCTTTTAACTAAACCTTTTGATGTGGGGAGATTCCAGTACTTGGTAACAGGTATTGGAATGATCAATCTCACCTAAATGTGTTTTTGACATCATTATATAGTATGTACATGATGTGCACTATTATTTGTAAAGTATTAGATTTTCCACTTTATTTTCTAACGCTGACAGAGGTTATTTTGACGCTGACAAGTGTAAAAATGGCTACTGACAGCAACATGTTAGTTTTTGTGGTTTTTCATCTAATCATGCAGGCATTATGAGCATTGTAAACTTGGATACAGATTTGCTTATGGATGTTTTGAGCTCAACAAGGAAATGTCAAAAGTTTATTTATAATGGTTGGAATGTTTACATTCCTATCTTGAAATAAAAATTTGTCATATATGTATTATTTTTCAACTGTGTATATCATAGTTTAAGGGGAGGTTTAGGAAACCTTTAGGTTCTTGGGTATTCTTAGAATGCTCTTATCATAATTCTAGATTGTGTCCACTGGTGAGTAGGAGTTAGGAATAATGAAGGCTTTTCTTTTTAAGAATTGTTGGAATTCCTAAATCTTGAGGCACTGTAGCATGCAAAGTTGATATAGTGTGCATGTTGCCAAGACGTTTGGCTTAGAATTAGGATTGGTCGATTGGGAGACTTGGTGTAAATTTTAATTGGGCTTACCTGGGAAGTTACAAAGAGTTTATATGAGATTTCTTCATTGTTAAGAACTTTAGTTAGCAAGGGACACTTGAGGACAATTATGTCTATCTTGTTTATGCAAGTTTGCATGATTGGATAGTGCTTGCCACCCTACTGTCATTTTCAGGGTAACATTTATCTTCATTAGGGTAAACTTCTTTGTTAAGGTCTTTTTATTTTTTATTTTTTTTTGTTTTTGGCCGCTGACATATTTTACTTCCAACGCTGATAAGACCAATTTAAACGCTGACATGGCAAAATCTCAACGCTGACAAAATATAGTCGTTACCCGTTGAAAATTAATTTTTGACCGTTGAAAAACACTAGGGTCCACCCAGTTGTTATTTTTGACGAAAATATGGGTCGTAATTTTATAGAGTTGGTATCTTTTATTAATGAAAGAGATAAGTTATAGATTTCTTGATTATAATCATTACTTTTTTACTATAACTGCCTTCTTTTTCAACCAATAGTGTGCTTTTACCACTCCTATATATTAGGCTCCTTTCTTTCCACAGGGTAACTACTATTCTTTTCTTTCAAATTCTCAAACCTTCAAACCTCCATTGTTAACCATCTTTCAGTTTTCACAAAGCATTCAAATGTCACCAAAGTTTAAACCTGTTAGTATCGAGTTGGGGTTCAGAAGTCAACATAATATGGTGGCTTATTTGGTTGAGGATAATACTCTGCACCCCCAATACACAGAGATGATTGGGTATTTGATGGCGTCTCCTTTAAGGTATGTACTTTGTCATACTCCACTCGTCCCTATCACATACATCAAACAGTTTTGGAACATTGTTCGTTCTGAAACTATTGAAGGAGTGATTACATTAGTTGGCACTGTTCATGGGACTAGATAGGTGGTTACAAAAGCTTTAGTTCGTCAAGATTTACATCTTGACAATGCTGATGGTATAACTACCCTTCCCCTAGCAGAGCTAGAGTTAGGGCTTCGTGGCTTGGGATATGAATTGCCCCCAGTTGGGCGTATAAACAAATATTCTAAACAATAATTTCCCCCAGCCTGGAAGTACCTGATACATGTCATCCTACAATATTTGAGTCACAAATGCTCGTCTTTCAATGAAATCAATCGATCAATCAGTTGTGCTCTTGTTTGCCTTGCAAAGGGGCGAAAATTTAATTTTTCTAAATTGATTTTTGATGGCATGTGTCACAACAAGGGTAACAAGATGACTCTTGCTTACGCAAGGTTTTTGAAAATGGTTCTTGATGCTAAACAATATCGCCGTAGGGACCATGATGACTTTTATGAGGTCCCTACTCAAAAGAAAACTATTTTTGGTAACATGAACACTCCTCCATTCAAAGACCTTCCTCTTACCCCAGCCATGCCTGCTGTCAATCAGGTAGTTACAAACCCTGAACCACAACCAGACCCTATCCCATAACAACCTCCATCACCACAACACATGAACATTGACCCAAAACCTTCAGGCGCTGACATTCATAATGTGGGCGCTGACATAGCCAACCTAAACGCTGAAACCAATTCCCCCCAACACCAAAATGACCCACATTTCACTTCATCTTCTAAACAACCATATATTAGGTTTGAGAAATGTCAAAGGGCTACTAGAGTGTTCTCCTCTAGTGGTCTTAGCCATGTAGCAGAGGGAACCACTAGCACAAGTGTGGTTGGTGACATGGGTGGGGTGGGGACTATTGGCACTAGCTTAGAAGCAGGTCAAGACAGTCCTAACATCATTAAGACCACACCCATGCCCAATGAATCTCTCTTGGGGGTTCAAATCCCCATGATAGAGGAGGGAATAATGGAACCTTTATCAACTTTAGAATTGACGGCGATCTGCATACGCTTGCAAAATCAAAATTCAGATCTTGTACACATTGTCACAGGTCAAGGCCTTGAACTCAAATCTTTGAGGGAGAGGTTGGTTACTTTGAAGTCTGCCTATACTAGGCAAAGGCAGCTTACGGTCCTCTCTTCAGGGGAGGATTCTTACAAAGGGGATGAGGACAAAGGCTCCCAAGAAGGTGGTTCTTTTGGAAACAAGGATGTAGAGATAGCTGAAGTGTTAACAGGTTTGAAGGAGAAGCCAGGTTTTGATACTTCGTTGATTACTCCTAAGCAGCTATCGTTTGTAGAGATGATGAGGCAAGTCATAGAGTCAGCCGCTGACACTCAGATTTTAGACGCTGAGATTAATAAATCAGACGTTGACAGACTTGCAGGTATGGCTGGTGTATCCCAACCATCAGCTATTATCAAAGATACTTCTACACAGGTACCATCAACAACTTTACCAACAATTGGAGCTTTGGATAAAGGTAAAGGAGTTATGTTAGAAGGACAGGTACCCAAAGATGCAGCCCAGCAACAATTTGATGAAATGCTTGCTCAGCAATTACAAGAGCAAGAAAAGAAGGGGCTCAATAAGGGTAGCATTGAAGCACAGATTCTCTCATCAAAATCTAAAGGTGATGAGATGGATGAATCTGGTGATGGAAAGGAGGAAAGTGATCATGGGTCTAATATTTTTAGAGGAAGACCCAGAAAAGTTAGAGTATGGGGAGGATGAAGTGGCTGAGAAGCTTAGGGAGTTAAAGATGCAGTTTGATTTTGACATGCCTAAGATTGTTGAGCTCTATTTCAAGTATGAAGAGCAACTCTTGAATGATCTAGCTATTTCTATATCTGAGAAGATTTGGTGTTTAGAAGGATTTTTGAGGCTGTAGAGAGATATTAAGGTGTTTGAGAAAAATAGAGCTTGCAACATTCTTCAACAGAACAAGACAACAAGGAGAGAGTTATATTACATGATGTTAAGGTGTCACCAGACTGGGTGGACCTACACAAAGCTCAAGAACCTCACTTTTGACCATTTGGAGCATTTGGCTTATCCAATTTGGGACTTCTTGTGTAAAGACAGAACTTTTGGGCTACTCTCCAAGGAAAGGCAAGAGGAAATGGAAGAGCAGATGAGAATGAAGAAAGCATATGTGGTTCCAAGGCCAGTGAAGAAGGGGTTGAAGATTGGATTTCCAGTACTTGATCAACTAAATCCTAGAGAAGCTGTGATAAGAAATACTATGAAGCTCTCACCATTAGAAGCTTCAAACTTTGCAGAAATGGTACCTTTGGATTTCAAAAACCCCATAGTTAAGTATGATGAGGATGTAAGTGGTTTCTAGGTGGTCACCAGAGCTGGTGACAAGGTACACACATTCACTTCTCTGATTTCTTTGTTTGCAAGTATGGATAGAGAGGATTTGGTAGCCTTGTGGGATTAGATGAAGGCTAAGTATGAAGCTGAAGAGCCTTGTTCAGTAAATGGAATAAAGATCTGGACCACATTCAAGAGAATGATCTTTCCAGATGAAGCTGATCTAATTTTGTTGGATTTGGATATCTTGGTGGGTTGAAACGGCATTTGTTTTCAGATGTTGGTGTACACTATCTTAGCACTTCAAAGTTTGCAGAATATCTTTCGGTTGATGTTGCATATCATATGTCTCAAGATGTTTTGAAGATGATGGTATCCACAAAGTTAGAAGTTGACTATACCAGTGATGTTAGTAAGGATTTTGTTAGATTTATTTATTCTCAAATTCAAAATTAGTTTGTATTTGTAAGAATCCTCCTTGTACTTAGTTTTTATTCAGAAACTTGATTACTAGAGTAGATATCAAGTTTAGGTGAAGATTGTTGGGAATAAAATTAACCAAGTCACTAGGACGTTGACAAGAAGAACTTGGACGCTGACAAGAGTAAAAGAGGCGCTGACAAAAGAGCACTGACAAAGCATATTTGAGCGCTAACAAGAATAAGTTTAACCACTGATAGAATAATTAGTCTACACGTTTTGTATTTCTAGTAAAGATATGTTCAATATTATATTTTCTATATTTATCTTTACCTAGAATAGTTGATAGGTAAACCTTTGTACATGACTCCTTGTGTTATAAAAGGAGGTCGTAGGGTTGTTAGTTTAACACAAGTTTTTACACGTTTACACTTTCATTTGTATGCAGGTTTCATCATCAATCAAAGTGAAAGTTTGGGTTATATAGTTTTGATGTGTTCTTTGCTCTAAGTGTTAATTCCGCCTAACACTTAGATTGTTGAATACACAAACTTTCTCTACGTGTTATACTTGATTCAATCTCGTTAACACAAAGCTAAATCGATCTAAGTTTGGGATCAACAAAGTTTAGTTAAATAAATGTACATACAAATTATATCATGATTTTATTTAAATAAATATAACCTAAGTCTTATATTAATTAAACCATAATTAATTAATACAATTAATTAATTAAAACATAACATAAAGTATTTTCATATATGCTTTAATTACATGTTCTTGAAAAAGTGTCAAGTTCCCGAGCCCCAAAACCCGAGACCCGACAACCGAGCACCACAACCCGAAGGCTGCGGCCTCTTGCAGATGTGACTTATCCGAGCCAAACAACACCACACCGAGAGCCAAGGGCTCTCGGCTTGCCGCTGCGCCCAAACAAACACCCCCCTGCTGCGACAAACCTTGCCACCGAGCCCCTTAGTAGGCCTCGGTTCCCACTGCTGGGCCAAGTTCCCCGATGTGGGGTTCTTGGTCCTTGCAGCTGACAGCATAACACCACCACCGCCACCAATATGGTTGCGGCTGGTGGTTCATGACCCACGCCGACCCCAAGCGGGGTTGCGGCTATTGGAAAAACCACACCACCGAGACCCTATGTGGTCTCGGTTGGGCTGCGATCGGACAAAAACCACCCCAAACCCTTACTTGTTAAATTATTGGTTGATCTATGCTTAATTACATGTTCTTGATATGTTTTTATTTATTCTAGATCATAACATAAATAAATAAGTAAAAAAGATTAGAGGATACCAATCACGTGATTAAAAGTATGACATGAACACTTTACCGTTGTTTAAAACAAGATCAATATTAGACTTGGGCTTTGGGCCCCTTCTTTCTTTGCTTTGGACGCCGGCCTAACACACAGATACAAACACATAGTTTATTTTTTGTGACTTCAAATATTATCGTGTGTTCGTTAAATGTTCGTGTTTTATAACTCGTATACTTTAAGTATTATACGTGAATACTTATGGTGCATTTACATGCATGGTTACATAGGTAATATTTACAATAATTAATTAATATACATAATGTTCGTAACAAATATTCATGATTCATGTCGTATATTTTTTTTGAACGACAGTTTGGTGTAGCGGAGTATCTTGCGTACCACCGAGGCACCAAGTCTCTCGACCCGAGTTTGAATCATCTCACAAAGAGAATATCAACCCCCAAGCTAGCCATCTAGTTTCCCATTAAGAGGCTTCAAGGCATTACGATGGGATTCAAACCCGGCTGCCAATTCTGGGAAAATCCCCCACATGGGGAATGACAGGAGTCGAACCCCTGACCTCCCACACATGGAGACTATAACCAAATGCATCCATCCAATGAGCTAGACTTCATTTACGATTCATGTCGTATATTAATTAATTATAAAGTTTAAATTTAACCGTAAATTCGTGCATTTAATGATCTTAGGGTTTTTAAAGCGGGTTTTACAACTCTTCCCCTCTAAAAGAATAATTCGTCCTCGAATTAGAGATACGATAAGTTGAAAGATGCTAAACGCTGAAATGACACATAAGCTGCAAAGACATGGAAGTTGAAAATGACATACCCGAGTCAAAACTGGAAATGAGGGTAAGAAATCCGGATAGACTCCTCCGTTTCCCAAGTGGCTTCCCGCTCGGAATGATCCTTCTAAAAGATTTTAATGAATAGAATCGTCTTTTTCCTCATGACTTGTTCTTGACGATCGAGAACTCTCTCAGATTCCTCGATATATGATAGATCCTCTCGAATCTGCTCGAATGGATACGAAACTTTATGCAATGGATGATAGTTGTAACCTGTGAGTAAGGATACATGGAATACATCATACACATGAGATAGCTAAGGAGGTAAAGCAAGACGATATGATACATCACCGACACATTTATGGATTTCAAATGGTCCGATGAAACGAGGACTGAGCTTGCCCTTGAGTCCAAAACGCTTGACACCACGTGCTGGTGATATTTTAAGGAAAACATGGTCGCCGATATTAAACGCTAGATCTCTACGATGCTTATCAGCATAGCTCTTCTGTCGAGCACGAGCTTCCTGTAGCTTCGCCTTGGCAATGGCAACTTTCTCATTGGTCACCTCTATCATTTATGGTCCTTCAAGGATTCATTCTCCAACTTGATCTCAACAGATTGAAGCACGACACTTTCTGCCATAAATCATCTCGAAAGGTGCACACTAAATACTTGCATGCCAGTTGTTGTTATAGGCAAACTCTACCAAACAAATGTATTCGTCCCAACTTCATGACCATTCCAATGCACATGCCCGCGGCATGTCTTTTAAGGTCTGAATGGTACGCTCCAATTAACAATCGGTCTAAGGATGAAAGGCAGTGCTAAGCTTAAGTTTAGTGCCCCAAGCATTCTGCATACTGATGAGACTGTATTTGTACATAGTCTCATCGTCCAAATCGGGCTTAAAACACTAAAAATATCATTAAAATACCCCAAAATATGCTTGTGTTTGTTCATTGTGTATTTTAGGTACGGATATCATGAAATCAACAAAAGATCACAGGAATGAAGCAAAAACGAACACGGGAAATGAATCCGCACAAAGAACCGGACCCGAATCAAGAATTTCTAAAAATGTCCTTGAAGTTTGAAGAATTGGCAAGATTGGTCCCTCTACTTTTGAAGACTTGTCATTGTATACCCTTGTAAAACACATATATTACATTTGGGTCCCTAAAATGATGAGATTGTACAAGATTGGCCCTTGAAGAATCTATTTATTGCAAGAAATACCCTTGTGACAAGTTTATAAAAGTTTTGGTGGCCAATATCTAAAAATGGAAACTTGCATATCAAAGGGATGCTTGATTATGGGCTGATGAAAGTTAAATGACAAGAGTATGGGAATTGGGGGGCCAAAACTGTCCAGACAAACAAACCCCCATCCTCCAACCAATAGCCGTCACGTCACCCCACTTAAAACCCTAGCCAATCACAACCTTCCCTTCCTACACGTCACCCTCCACCACACATTAATAAACTGATTAATCAGTTTATTAACTTTTTCCCTCTTAAACACGAATTTAAACTAATCCCTCTCCTAAAACAGATTAAACACCCCCATAAACCCTTAATCTACCTAGGATCAATTAATCCCAAATCAAGGGGGTTTTTGTTCTATCCTTCCAGATCTCTAATTACCAACACTACAAACCCATCCCACACCAAAAATGTGATCCCAACACACCCATGTGAGCCCTGGGACCCTCCCATGCTCACGTCCTTGTCCCCTTTTTCCCAAAACCCGACCAAACCAATGGTTCTAAACAAAACTTGGGCCCTAAGGAGTATATCAACAGCTGAGATTGCTTCATTCCAACTAGCATCACATGGACAGACTTTGACCAAGATTTTTAAAGTTTCAGCAAAGGGCAATTTCGGATTTTCATGAAGATTAGGGTTTAGGGTTTTTCCTCTTGTATTATTTTATTCAAAGTGTTCTATTATCTTCTTAGGCTAGTATAAATACAAGCCGTATGTGGCTATATTCATTGTTCGTGATTTTGTACATTTTTAAAATTATTAATGACAATGAAACCTTTGAATCTTGTGCAAAACTGAGTTCCAATTTATTGTTTTCAAGTAGTTTAAACATTTACTTTTTTATGCAAAATTAGTTTAATGTTCATCAAAAATTCGTGTTAAAAGATTTTTGGAAAAGTTTGTTTTTAAAAAAGGCTTGAATCACTTAACAAGTTGAAGGGAAAGTGGATGCTTGTTGAGTGGATTCAGGTTTGTCTTTGTATGTGTTGGTTACAAGTGTTTTCAGAAACATTGTTTCAAGGTTTGATAAAATCAGTTTTCAAAGGATTTGTATTATTTCTTTGTTCTCATATTGACTGTTTGCATAAGCCCCTCACCACAAGCCTGACAAACTTGTAGTTAGAGCTTATCCAAGCTTGAAGTAGTCTCTTGGTTGTTTGTGTTTATGCATGAAACAAGACCCCGTCTTCATCTCTTTCCATTTTGTTTACATTTGTGAAGATATTGTCCCCTTGGGTCTCCTAGAGATTCCACCAACAAGGGTCTCTACACTTCTTTCATAAGCTCCTTCAAGCCCTTTAAGCTGATTTGGTGAAGGCATCAGCAGGTTACAGCTTGAACCCACTACTATCTCCTTTTTTGGCTTGAAATTTGCATGTGCTATATGAAGTTGTGTGAATCCTGTGTAATTGTTAGCTTAGGTATTTGTTTATGTTCATTCATGTTTTTTATGCTTGTTAGTTTGAAGTTAAACCAGTTTTGAGTAGATTTGAATGAAATTTCTTTGTTAATCTCAATTCAGAAAATATTAAAGGGTGTTTGGGTTTATGGTTTAAACTGTATTGGGTGACACTTTATTGGTTAAAATCAGCCTTAACAAACTTTAGTAAGGTAGTTTAGGTGTTACTGATAACTTGTTTCAGTTTTGATAAGGTATTAAACAGATTGGTGTGCTCAAATTTGGTTAAAATAGGAAAAATCATTCAGCATGCTAAATATAGGGTGAATTTTTAGTTTTGGTTGTTGAAATCTTGTAGACTGTTAGGGATAGGTGTACACTAGGGTTTGGTAATAGCTTGTTGTAGTTTGAGTCTGATTTGAGTGAGATTTGGTCAGCCAAATCTCACCCTAGTGGTCAAACAGACCAGATAGAATCACTAGACCTGCCTACCCCTAACCAGTAACTTCTATTTGATCTTTTGTGTGCATTTCTTGTGTGTAACCTGGTGTTTTTGTGCTTGATTTGACTCCCCACAACTCAACTGGTTGTGGGCCCTTGTCTTCCAACAAAACCAAGTAACAAGCAAGATACGTGTCAAAACAGCACCAGACCTTAATTTTTGTTAAGTTAGTGGGAACCAAGTTCCCACTGCTAGTGTAAAAGTTCCCACTGCTTGGGATACAGACAAAATCTTCTTAAGTGTCACTTTTAGTTTTTTATATTTTTGTCTTTAGTGACCATTTCTTGGTCTTATTCAATGATTCCAATTTTGTTATTTTTGTTATTTTATTTCTGAATTTTCCATTTAATTTATTTTTATGTTACTGTTCATTTTCTATTTCTTAGATTAAATTGCATTTTTAATTAGTTTTTAATTAAGTGTTTTTGTCCTTTAGTGCAAAAATTTTATTTTTTTAGTTTTAAAATTTTCTTAGATTCAGAAAATTATTTTAAGATTTTTAGTTTAAAAAGATTTTACTGTTCACCTTTTTAAGTAATTTTTAGATTTAATTAAAGTTTAATTAGTTTTGATTCAAATCTATTTTGTCTTTTAGTGTAAAAAAGTTTTGTTTTCAACTTTTTTCAGTTTTCTACTGTTTAGTAATATAATTTAGGATTTTTCAAATAGTCAAATTAATTTTTGCATTATTTTAATATTTTTAATCATTATTTTAATATTTTTAATCATTATTTTAGTCTAAAAATAGTTTTTAGTATTTTAAAAATAGAAAAATAGTCTTTAAAATTTTGTAAAAATACTTTTTAGTCTTTAGATAATATAAGTGAGTTATTAGTTCAATAAAATAATATTTTGGGCTTTTTCTTAATTATATTGATTTTAGGGCTTTAATTAGCATTTAAAATTGAATATTTAATTAATAAAAGGTTTTTAAATATATTTATTGAATTTTTATTCTTATTTATATTATACTAGACTTAGTTTTAATTTTTAAATTTTTTTAGCTTTAGTTTTTAATTTCGTCACGTTTTACGTATTTACGTTCGCGTTTTACGTTAATTCGTCGTAGTGTAATCGTGATCGTAGCTCGTCTTTAATTTTTCTCTCTCAAACCAAAAAAGGTCACTAATCCAAACTCTTTATTTTATATAATTGGCACTTAATCCACACACCTCCTTCGAGAACGAACTTGGAATTTATTCGACTTGTCGGTTTTCCTAAATCGTCGAGTTTAATACTTTCCTATTATACATTGTTTTCCTAAACACGTATTTTTACTGCAATCAATTTTTGGAGCCGCTGCCGGGGAAGTGTTTATTGTGCCATTATTACTATCGTGTTTGTGTGAGTAGTGCGTTTTTGCTTTTCAATTTTTGGAAAGCGTAAATATCGTACATACTCATTTTTGTTATTTTTCTATAATATATTATAGTATCCAAATAAATCGTGTTTAGTTTTCCTAAACTAAACACAAACCAATCATTTTACTATATTGTAGATATCCCATTATTGTTTTCGTTTTTTTTGTGAATATATTACTATATTGTACTTACGTAGAACAATAAATATACAAGTACTCCAAAAGCGTGAAAACGCAACCTTGATTCGGGATTTCATCACTCGGTCATTGTATTCGAATCTAAAGCAAAAGTTAAAAGGCAAAATAGATAAATACTTTCGTGAGGCTTAATTTTGATTAACACAAACTATAAGGTGGGTATAAGGCGGTTGTATTTCACGACCTAAGGGAAAAAGGCTCTTAAGTGCTTAGCGCCGCCTCGTTTCCTCCGCTTGCTTGTGCGTGTTTTGAGAAAGAAGGCTAACCGAGGGTTTGCCGCCCAAGTATTATCTACGTATCATATATATTTGCTTGTTTTCAAGATTAAACCCTCTTGAACGTTTTGGTGTTCCACCAACGTTCTAAAGTCATCGAAGGCGTTCATTCCACGTGATCGTTTTCATTCTTTGAGGCTCCTTTAATCGAGAAATCGATTCGAGGGAAGATTTGTAGATTTGAGTCTACGTAATACATTTAAAAATAAAAAAAATTAAATTAAAAACAATCGAAAACCAAAAAAATTGAAAAATCGAAAAACCCCAAAAAGAATCTTCTTTGCTACCCCCATTCTACGCTTAGCGTATGCGCACTCGATCGAAGGATTATTCTAATTCTAGCGACGCTTCGAATCGACGCAATCGTAATCAAAGGAATCGACGACGTAGAGGAGATTTAGAAACCGACGTTCCTAATATCATTATTGAAGAAACCGTAGAGGAGATGGCCGACAATCGTTCGATGTTGGAATTGCTCCAAGCGCCCACCGAGGGTTATGGAGACGCGGTCGTAATTCCCGCTATCGAAGCGGAGAATTTTGAGATTAAGAGCGGAATGCTTTGGTTAATCCAAGCTACGAAGTTTCGAGGTCGTGAAGCCGATAATCCTCACGACCACATTCGGAATTTTGATCATCTTTTAGCCACAAGCAAGTTTAAGAACGTCGACACCGATGTCGTCAAGCTTATGCTTTTTCCGTACTCGCTCGATGGTGCCGCCAAGGATTGGTACAAGAAAGAGCCACCTAATTCTATAATTACGCGGAAGGATCTCGTTTCCAAGTTCGTTAATCATTTTTTCCCACCGTCTAAGACGACGTTTTTCAAAAATGAAATTACGAAATTTGAGCAAAAACCGAATGAATCTTTTAGAGACGCGTGGGATCGTTTAAAGGAATTGCTTAGGCAATGTCCTCACCATGGTTTTTCCGAGTTGCACCAAATCGATACGTTTTACAACGGTCTTAGTTTTCAAGAACAAGATTCGTGAATTTCGCCGCCTGTGGCAACTTTTTGTGTAAGACTCCGAAAGATGCATTGATGATTATCGAGAATCGGTCCAAGGTTTACCAACTCCGCAACGCGTCGAGTGTTGCCAATGTCGCCAATGTTAGTAGTTCTAATCGCGACATTGAGAGAGTTGATGCGAAATTCGACAAGCTAACGAATGTGTTTACGTCTTTTCTCGTCGAAATGCAAAAGAAAGACGCTCCCGCTACGGTGAAAGCGGTTGAGACTTCGTGTATGTTTTGTGGTGGACCTCATAATTATTATGAGTGTGCGGCTACGGATGGACAAACGTCGAATGTGAGTGCGTTAAATGGAAACAACAATTTTCAAAATCAAAATAACGCGGGTCCATCACAACAAGGCAATTATAACCAAGGCAACAATTTTAATCAAAACCGAAACAATTTTCAAGGAAACAATCAACAAGGAAATTTTTCGAATCAAAATCAAGGTTATAATCAAGGTCGTAATTTGAATTGGCAAAATCGAGACAATAATCAAAACTCGAATTTTTCAAACAACAACAATCAAGGAAACAATTTTTCAAATGGTAATCAAGGAAATTTTCAAAGAAGTAATCAAAACCAAGGGAACTTTAATTCAAATCAAAATAGTTCGTCAAACGATTTTCAAAATTACATGAAAACGAATGAGGCTAATATGAGACGATTAGAGGGAGAAATTGGTACTTTGAAAAACGACTTTACTAATACTTTGAAACTTCAAAACACGAAGATTGAGCAAGGACAAATTGACATTAAAAAGATGTTTTCGGCTATTATGAACAAAGCCTCAGGTGCTTCATCGAGTTCGTTACCTAGTGACACCGTTGCAAATATGAAGGAACAATGTAAAGCCGCCTCGTCTCGTGAGAAAGGTCGTGTGATTACCTCTTACCGTGATGGATTTAGATTTGTTGATTCTTCTCAACCCTCGACTTCTAAGACGTCTTATTGTTCTAAAGTCGATGGGGTGAACGTGGCGACCAAGGAAAAGAGTGAACACCCTCGTGTACCTTAAATTCCATCCACGGTTCTAAAAGAGAGCTTTACCGACCTAACCAAAGTAACCCTTGAAGAAACTTGTGCATCGATCCTTCTTAAAAAACCCAAAAGGCATATGCCGAGAAAGGAAGAGGATCCGGGCCAATTTCTATTACCTTGTGATTTTTCCGAGATTGAGGGATGTTTAGCCCTTGCCGATTTAGGTGCTAGCATCAATCTTATGCCTCATTCTCTCTAGAAATTGATGAGATTGCCTAATCTTACCCCCACGAACATGAAAATCGAGCTTGCAAATTGTACACCATTAATACCAATTGGAATAGCCGAGGATGTCTATGTCAAATTTGGAAATTTTGTTTTTCCCGTGGATTTCGTTATATCCGATTACGAGTGTGACCTTAAATGTCCCATTATTTTAGGCCGACCATTTTTATCGACGGCTCGAACCGTAATCGACGTTCACGAGGGGAGACTTACTATGAGATATGGGGAGGATAAAATGGACTTTTTCACGAGTAAATCCCACGTGTCTTATGATAATGAAAAAATCGAGGTTTCAAAACCTAATGTTTCTAAACCTAATGATTTCAAAATGTTCACTTTAGCGGAAAGTATGTGGCTTAAAGCATGTTTTGAAAGAATTAAGAAAAACGGTTTTAAAGATGATGATTTTAGCGATAAACAATACGTGTACCTAATTAAAAAGGGTATGTGTAAATTTATGAATGAAAAATCACTTTGGGATGTATTCGATGAAAAAAGTGACACACCAATTCTGAAGGGCGACGTTAGTGCCATCACGACAATGACCAAAATGGACTCGTCTTCACCACCTTTGAAGGACCACGTCTTTGAGGCTTCAACTTCTAACTCCCTCGAAGTGCCTCCTTTGCCTAGCCCAACACCCGTTGAGGCTAAAGGTTTTATCAACATCGATCCTCTCATCTTAGAAAAGTCACCTAAGCATAGTCATTCGACTTGTAAAACCATGGTTGTGAGTGCTCACATCGACTCTTTCTTTGATGATGACGATGGCGATTTTGCCGAGATTGATCACGTACTTCGAAATCCACATGCCCTTTTTGAGGATTCTCCTAAAAAGACCTCTTCTCATTTGAAGTACGATGATTACGAGTTTGATCCCGAGATTGAGGAAATCATTGAACGAGAGCTAGCTCTTTTGCCTCCACTTCCACCTACAAGTGAGGTCGATCTTTCCAAAATCGAGGATGAACTTAATGAGTTGGAACGTCTTATTTTCAATGACGAACCAACTCATGTGACCACCAAAAATTCAATTCTCGAGGAGTTACCTAATCAACACTCCTCAAATGAGAATTACGTTTACCACAGTCGTGAGGATTTAACTTATCAACAATCCCCACAAATGAATGATGGTTTCGTGCTTGATCCTGATCTTTTTTAGAGAGTTTCTAAGATTCTCAAGGAGGGGAATGACAAACCTTGGTTTGACAAGCCTATCTTTGATGAGGAAATCGATGAGATCGACGTTCATGAGGATGACGAATATGTAGACCCCGAGGGGGAGGTGTTCTTTGTTGATCAACGTTTTGAGAACTTATACAATCCACCACCCCCTAACCATGACTTAAATGTGAGAATTTTTAGCGCGACTAAATTTGAATTTGACACGCCAAATATTTTCGACATTATCAAATCGGGTTTTCATAAAGAGTTTTTGAACGATGAAAAAGGAAAAGATTTTAAAAATTTTTAAAAGATTTTTCTACATGTGTAACTCCGTCATCACTACGTTATATGAGTGCTACCACCTCGTCTACTCCTTTTGACGACGGGGTGTGGATCTAGTGTTAGGGAAGCCCATTATGTTCCCTCACATTTCTCCACCGAGGACGAGATTTACGATCCTGGAATTACTTGTAAAGGGAAATCTCGATCTTCCACCGATGCAATGAATGGAAAACATATTCATTTGCTTGGTGTGAGTCTACCTCGAGTAGCTCATTATGTTGACTTACCCATTGTCCCACCTTTCTACTTCTCATCTCTTTTCTTTAACCCCTTTGGGGTTGTTTTACTATCGGTTGAAGTAGCGTTGTTTCGTCTTTCATCCAAAAACGAGGACGCTATCTTTGACCCCGGTATACGTGTATCGGGTTTTTAAAGTACTCCATGTACTTTTGGGCATTGTTTATCATGTAAGCCCCACCAAAAATGACCAAACCAAGATTATCCCTAAATGATCACATTTATGGGGATTCGAGTCGAGCTTTTGACTCGGTTATCAAAAACAAGGTGCCTCGTGGGGGATTCTCATGTCTATCCTTGTAAATATTATCGTTTTCTAATTAGTGTAACGAGGGGACTTGTGCTCTTCAAACCTTTGTTCCGTGGTTTTTTGTGAATGTGATTTATTAGATTCATCGTCATCATTGAAGCCTCTCGTGTTCGTTTTACGGATCACTCGAGCTTCGATCGTTGCCTTTGGAGATTCCGATATCCGATGATATCCTTTTATGTTCTAACGTTTATCTTATTAGCATAATTCATAAACGGCTTTTAGGTTATTCGTTTTACCCTTTCCATACTCGAGATTAAGCATTCGACTTCGTCTCTAGTATGGGGTGTTTTCACCCCTAGACTCGAAACACTGAGGACAATGTTTAGTTTTAGTATGGGGGGTGAGTAGATACTTCACCTTCCTTACGTCATCACGCAATCCAAATTTCATCTTTTTGTTATCGTTTTGTTGCAAAATAAGGCTAAAAATGGCCAAATTTTAAAATTTTCTAGTTTTTCATAAGTGTTTTAGACACGAATGCAGGTTTTCCGATGGTGAGAATAAGAGTAATTCTTGACTCGACCGTGCGTGTTGAGCACTTAGCTTCGATTCCTTAACTTTTTAGGCTAAGTCTCTTAAATAAGGACGAGAAATGATAGAGTTATTTATAAGTCTCGTAATCGTCACGATCTAATGTGTAGTGATTATTAGCTTATTCTCCCCACGCTTTTGATAACAAATTGTTAATAAATATTGATTTAGCGTTTTAGTCACTATTGTTGGTTTCTAAATTGTTTTAGTAGCTTCCATGTAATTAAATTGGGAAAACATTAAGGTATCGCGAGCGTCACGGTTTTGAAGTATTGGCACCCGAATAATCAAAAGCTTCACCTAATAATAAGATTTCAAGTGCTCACCTAAATTAAGCAAAAATTTGAAGCTCACAAGGCCGAAAAATCTATGCCCAAATTGAAAGTGAATCAAGCTTAAATCTTTGAAGCTTTAAAGATCCAAATTTCGCTTTAGCGTGAGGATATACGTCTTTGGCCATAATAAAACCACCGATGATGGCGGATAATAAAAGGCAAGGCAAGACCGAAGTCATAATAAAATCTCCATGGCGGAGTTTAATAAAAGATGGAGGTAAACCTATGATAATAAGGCCCTTCCGTTAGGGGGCGTATAAAAGTCTTGGTAATAAGTCTCATGTTCAAAACCGTTATAAAATCGTGTTTATCGATCCTTCTTGTTGACTTAATTTTTTGACATCGTTGTCTATTAGGGTGAATTATTAATTCGATGATTTTGGTTACACCATTAAGTCTCTACTTTTAGACCTAATCTCTATTCACGCATAAGTCAATGATGTATCCAAGTGATCATTAAGACAAAATAAAATATAAGAGATACCAAGTAGGAATAAGGGATTTTAGGTGTGTAATTAACACTCACGAGACATGATTGTGTTGCTAACTTATAATAACAATGATCTCGTTACACGCTTAGCATGGAATTGGGTGAAAATCAAGGACGACGAAATTATTTCTAACGAAGCATTCACGTGTTCTTGTTCTATTATCCTAAAAGTCACTTTATCGTGATGAAAACAATACATTATGTCTAAAACACGTGTAGTAGTTTATTTAAATTTATGTCTTCAATAAATGTCATCATAAAATGAATTTTGGAAGTGCTATGATACTTAATTCTAGCATTGCGTAGGGACACAGCAATGGTTTAGTATGGGGGAGTGATGAGACTGTAATTATACATAGTCTCATCGTCCAAATCGGGCTTAAAACGCTAAAAATATCATTAAAATACCCCAAAATATGCTTTTGTTTGTTCATTGTGTATTTTAGGTACGGATATCGTGAAATCAACAAAAGATCACAAGAATGAAGCAAAAACGAACATGGGAAACGAAGCCGCACAAAGAACCGGACCCGAATCAAGAATTTCCAAAAATGTCCTTAAAGTTTGAAGAATTGGCAAGATTGGTCCCTCTACTTTTGAAGACTTGTCATTTTATAACCTTGTAAAACTCATATATTAAATTTGGGTCCCTAAAATGATGAGACTGTACAAGATTGGCCCTTGAAGGATCTATTTATTGCAATAAATACCCTTGTGACAAGTTTATAAAAGTTTTGGTGGCCAATATCTAAAAATGGAAACTTGCATATCAAAGGGATGCTTGATTATGGGCTGATGAAAGTTAAATGACAAGAGTATGGGAATTGGGGGGCCAAAACTGTCCAGACAAACAAACCCCCATCCTCCAACCAACAGCCGCCACGTCACCCCACTTAAAACCCCAGCCAATCACCACCTTCCCTTCCTACACGTCACCCTCCACCACACATTAATAAACTGATTAATCAGTTTATTAACTTTTTCCCTCTTAAACACGAATTTAAACTAATCCCTCTCCCAAAACAGATTAAACACCCCCATAAACCCTAAATCTACCCAGGATCAATTAATCCCAAATCAAGGGGGTTTTTGTTCTATCCTTCCAGATCTCTAATTACCAACACTACAAACCCATCCCACACCAAAAATGTGATCCCAACACACCCATGTGAGCCCTGGGACCCTCCCCTGCTCACGTCCTTGTCCCTTTTTCCCAAAACCCGACCAAACCAATGGTTCTCAACAAAACTTGGGCCCTAAGGAGTATATCAACAGCTGAGATTGCTTCATTCCAACTGGCATCACATGTACAAACTTTGACCAAGATTTTTAAAGTTTCAGCAAAGGGCAATTTCAGATTTTCATGAAGATTAGGGTTTAGGGTTTTTCCTCTTGTATTATTTTATTCAAAGTGTTCTAGTATCTTCTTAGGCTAGTATAAATACAAGCCGTATGTGGCTGTATTCATTGTTCCAGATTTTGTACATTTTTTAAATTATTAATGACAATGAAACCTTTGAATCTTGTGCAAAACTGAGTTCCAATTTATTGTTTTCAAGTAGTTTAAATATTTACTTTTTATGCAAAATTAGTTTAAGGTTCATCAAAAATTCGTGTTAAAAGATTTTTGGAAAAGTTTGTTTTTAAAAAAGGCTTGAATCACTTAACAAGTTGAAGTGAAAGTGGATGCTTGTTGAGTGGATTCAGGTTTGTGTTTGTATGTGTTGGTTACAAGAGTTTTCAGAAACATTGTTTCAAGGTTTGATAAAATCAGTTTTCAAAGGATTTGTATTATTTTCTTTGTTCTCATATTGACTGTTTGCATAAGCCCCTCACCACAAGCCTAACAAGCTTGTGGTTAAAGCTTAACCAAGCTTGAAGTGGTCTCTTGGTTGTTTGTGTTTATGCAGGAAACAAGACCCCATCTTCATCTCATTCCATTTTGTTTACATTTGTGAAGATATTATCCCCTTAGGTCTCCTAGAGATTCCACCAACAAGGGTCTCTACACTTCTTTCATAAGCTCCTTCAAGCCCTTTAAGCTGATTTGGTGAAGGCATAGCAGGTTACAGCTTGAACCCACTACTATCTCCTTTTTTGTCTTGAAATTTGCATGTGCTATATGAAGTTGTGTGAATCCTGTGTAATTGTTAGCTTAAGTATTTGTTTATGTTCATTCATGTTTTTTATGCTTGTTAGTTTGAAGTTAAACCAGTTTTGAGTAGATTTGAATGAAATTTCTTTGTTAATCTCAATTCAGAAAATATTGAAGGGTGTTTGGGTTTATGGTTTAAACTGCATTGGGTGACACTTTATTGGTTAAAATCAGCCTTAACAAACTTTAGTAAGGTAGTTTAGGTGTTACTGAAAACTCGTTTCAGTTTTGATAAGGTATTAAACAGATTGGTGTGCTCAGATTTGGTTAAAATAGGAAAAATCATTCAGCATGCTAAATATTGGGTGATTTTTGAGTTTTGGTTGTTGAAATCTTGTAGACTGTTAGGGATAGGTGTACACTAGGGTTTGGTAATAGCTTGTTGTAGTTTGAGTCTGATTTGAGTGAGATTTGGTCAGCTAAATCTCACCCTAGTGGTCAAACAGACCTGATAGAATCACCAGACCTGCATACCCCTAATCAGTAACTTCTATTTGATCTTTTGTGTGCATTTCTTGCGTGTAAACTGGTGTTTTTGTGCTTGATTTGACTCCCCACAACTCAACTAGTTGTGGGGGTGCCCTTGTCTTCCAACAAAACCAAGTAACAAGCAAGATACGTGTCAAAACAGCACCAGACCTTAATTTTTGTTAAGTCAATGGGAACCAAGTTCCCACTGCTAGTGTAAAAGTTCCCACTGATTGGGATACAGACAAAATCTGCTTAAGTGTCACTTTCAGTTTTTTATATTTTTGTCTTTAGTGACCATTTCTTGGTCTTATTCAGTGATTCCAATTTTGTTATTTTTGTTATTTTATTTCTGAATTTTCCATTTAATTTATTTTTATGTTACTGTTCTATTTCTATTTTTTAGATTAAATTTTATTTTTAATTAGTTTTTAATTAACTGTTTTTGTCTTTTTGTGCAAAAAATTTATTTCATTTAGTTTTAAAAATTTTCTTAGATTCAGAAAATTATTTTAAGATTTTTAGTTTAAAAAGATTTTACTGTTCACCTTTTTAAGTAATTTTTAGATTTAATTTAAATTTAATTAGTTTTAATTCAAATCTATTTGTCTTTTAATGTAAAAATGTTTTGTTTTCAATTTTTTTCAATTTTCTACTGTTTAGTAATATAATTTAGGATTTTTCAAATAGTCAAATTAATTTTAGTATTATTTTAATATTTTTAATCATTATTTTAGTCTAAAAATAGCTTTTAGTGTTTTAAAAATAGAAAATTAGACTTTAAAATTTAGGAAAAATACTTTTTAGTCTTTAAATAATATAAGTGAGTTATTAGTTTAATAAAATAATATTTTGGGCTTTTTCATAATTATATTTGATTTTAGGACTTTAATTAGCATTTAAAATTGAATATTTAATTAATAAAAGGTTTTATAATATATTTATTGAATTGTTATTCTTATTTATATTATTTTAGACTGAGTTTTAATTTTTAAATTGTTTTTAGCTTTAAGTTTTAATTTCGTCATGTTTTACGTATTTACGTTCGCGTTTTACGTTAATTCAGCGTAGTGTAATCGTAATCGTAGCTCGTCTTTAATTTTTCTCTCTCAAACCAAAAACGTCACTAATCCAAACTCTTGATTTTATATAATTGGCACTTAATCCACACACCTCCTTCCAAAGGAACTTGGAATTTATTCGACTTGTCGGTTTTCCTAAATCGTCGAGTTTAATACTTGCCTATTATACGTTGTTTTCCTAAACACGTATTTTTACTACAATCACATACCTTTCCAAAATTTGACGTGAAACGAGGATCTTGGTCTGATATGATGTCTGAAGGAGTTCCATGTAGTCGTATGATGTCCTTAAAGAATATATCTGCCAATTTGCTAACTGAGAAGTCCTTGCGAATTGGAAGAAAATGAGCTGACTTGGTTAAACCATCTACTATGACCCATATAGCATCATGTTTGCTCTGAGTAAGCGGAACTCCAGTGACGAAATCCATGGAGATTTTGTCCCACTTCCAAGCGGGAATTTTTGACGATTGCAGTAAACCACTAGCCCGCTGATGCGCGATCTTAACTTGCTGGCAGGTTAGATACTTGGATACGAAAGTAGCAACATCCTGCTTCATGCCACTCCACCAGAAATGTTGTTTAATGTCATGATTCATCTTGGTGGATCCTGGATGAATAGAGAATGGAGAGTTGTGAGCTTCTGTCAATAGAGCTTCTCCTAATCATCTGGAACACATAGCTTAGTTCCTTACCATACGATGCCTTATTCGTCTACACGAAATTATGTCTGCCGACCAAGATTCTGAATGATAGCCCAGATCTCACCACCATCTTTCTAAGTTGCCTTGATCTGAGAAATTAAGTCTGGCTCAACTCTCAGATTAGCCAAGTACCCATGATGTCCACATACTAAGATTTCCATGTCTAGTCACACAATGTCACGTATGATTTCCTCCTGTATCTTGATGCCGTTAATTATACCCGACTTCCTGCTGAGAGCATCTGCCACTACATTCGCCTTGTCGGGATGATACTTAAGATTGATGTCGTAGTCCTTGAGTAGTTCCAACCATCTTCTCTGCCTCAGGTTAAGTTCTCTCTTAGTGAAAATATACTTGAGACTCTTGTGATCTATGAAGATATCACATGATTCACCGTATAGGTAGTGTCTCCAGATTTTAAGTGCAAAGACTACTGCTGCTAGTTCCAAGTGATGGGTAGGATAAATCTCCTCATAAGGCTTCAGCTGATGTGATGCATATGCAATCACTTTCCATGTTGCAGGAGTACACAGCCTAATCCTTTACCCGAAGCATCGCTGTAGATCTAAAATCCACATGTACTAGATGGGTGAGTAAGAATAGGTGCAGATACTAACCGCTTCTTGAGTTCTTCAAAGCTATTCTCCCACTCATCAGTCCAACGAATTCTCTCATTTCCGCATCAACTTGGTCAAAGGTAAGGCTAGTCTTGAAAAGTTCTCCACGAATCTGCGATAATAACCAGCTAAGCCTAGGAAACTACGAACCTCAGTTGCAGACGTCGGTCTTGGCCATTTAGTGATAGCTTCAACCTTCGCAGGATCCATAGTAATCCCTTCTGCGGAGACAATGTGGCCTAATAATGCCACCTTGTTTAGCCAAAATTCACACTTAAAATTTTTGGCATACAACTGTTTCTGACGAAGAATTTGTAGCACAATACGTAGATGTTCTTCATGTTCTTCCTTGGATTTAGAGAAGATGAGGATGTCATCGATGAAGACGATAACAAATTTGTCTAAGTACTCGTCGAAGACGCGGTTCATAAGGTCCATGAATACCGCAGGAGCATTAGTGAGTCCGAAGGCATGACTACAAACTCATAATGGCCATATCTGGTGCGAAAAGCAGTCTTGAGAATATCCTGCTCTTTAACTCGTAGCTGATGATAACTGGATCTAAGATCAATCTTGGAGAAATGCTTGGCACCTTGCAGTTGGTCAGACAGATCATTGATTCGCGGTAATGGATAACGGTTCCTAATCGTGATCTTATTCAGCTCACGATAGTCAATGCATAAACGCATGTTGCCATCCTTCTTCTTGACAAAAAGTACCGGTGCACCCCATGGTGATACACTCGGACAGATGAAACCTCGCTCTAATAATTCCTGCAGCTGATCTTTTAACTCCTTGAGCTCTATGGGAGCCATGCGATAAGGAGCCTTAGAGATTGGTTGAGCTCCTAGGATGAGCTCAATGTTAAACTCTACACCTGGAAGTTCTTTTGGGAATACATCATTGATCTTGGATTGATGGAACTTCGGCAGTAATATCCTGAATTAAAGCTAAGAAGCCCTCGCAACCATGAGATAGTAAAGCACGAGGTTCTAACGTAGAGATGATTTGTACAGACTTTCCTAGTATGAAACCATTGTGAATGTACTATGGTGCTTGTACATCACCAAAAATAACCCGATAGGTATGACAATCGATAGTAGCATGATGCTTGGATAACCAATCCATGCCTAAGATGAGATCAAACTCTCACATATCCAAAGGAAGTGCGTCTACTGGGCGAATCTTATCATCGAATTTTAATGGAAGATCTCTGTACACTTGGGTAATGCGTATAGAGTCTCGCATAGGCGTAGATATACTTAAAATATTCTCTAATGGTGTAGGGATTTTATTAATACTAGTGGTATACGTAGTAGATATGACTGAATGAGTAGCACCAGTATCGAATAAAACGCAAGCAACATGAGCGTTCATAAAGAGGATGCCAATGATAGTACCTGAGGACTTATTAGCTTGGTCCCTTGTGGTAGTGTAGACACGTCCCGAGGCTGGTGGCTTAGTAAGAGCAGCACTAGAAGTACCAGCAGTATCTCCCTTCTTGTAATCCATCAACATGTGTCCTGATAGTCCACACTTAAAGCAGATGTCGGCTGACTTACGGCATGGTCCAGGATGTCTATGACTACAAGTCGTGCAGATAGGGTAGGTGTAACCTCCTGGAGGTACCCTTGCTACCTGAGAGCCTGTTTAAGAAGTATGCGTGAGACATGATTATTTGGCATAAACATGACTGCACTAAAGTTTAAATGATAGTTTACCAGATGAAGATGAGTTGTTAGACTGCTGACCCTTAGCATTTTGGTCACGTCCACTCGTAGAGTTCCTGTTTATAATGCTGACATGTTAGTATGTAAAAACATACATCAACTTAACATAGAAAAGTTTGAGAATTTAGAGACTTGTTGTTGTTGGACTGGCTGTTATTGTTACGGTAATTGTCATTACCGTTTCTCTTGTCAGATCCATAGCGGTCATTTGATTGACCGTGCCCCTTGTTGGCATTCTGTTGAGTGGCCGACTGGGACCGATCTCCACCCTTCTACCTGAAGATACAATTGGATAGGAAAAGGTATAAATGTACATAAAGATTGAAATGAAATGATAACGCTTGATGACTGAAATTTATACCTCTTCTCAGGACGAGCTTGTTCCTCGTAGTCATCACGCTCACGTAGCATTTCCAAGCTATATGTTGCATCATTAACTTGTGCCACATTAGCGTAAGTAGCACTAAGTAAACGATCTGACGTAGAGGCGTGCAGAGCCCAGCGAAAGTGCTTAGCTTTTTCTTCCGTAATACCCGTAGCAACGCCTAGAAATCCAGCCAACCTAAGAAACCTCTGCATAAACTCAGTGCTATTCTCTCCAGTTCTCTTACGAATGGAGTGATAGTCCCTCTTGAGCCCCTCCTGCTCAAATGTCGGAAGAAACTGCCATAAAATAGAGTCTTGAACTGCTCCCAAGTCAACGCAGCAAACCACGCATCACTTCCATTTGCTAGCTTGTATGCCCTCCACCAATGCAAGGCATCTCCTTCAAACTTATAGCAAGCCAACCTTGCCTTGTAGACACCATCACATCCCATAGCATCAAAAAAATTTTCCATATGCGAAATCCAGTTTTCTGCATCGGATGATATCTCAACTTTCTCAAAAGATCTAGGTTTCTGCTTGTTAAACCTCTTAAGCCAAGTGTGTAGAGTAACCGGTGGAGGAGGAGGATTGTTCTGATTGGGAATGTTCTGGTATTCATTCCGAATCTGGTTCCTGATTTGGGGAAGCATGGATTGTAGAGCTGCTTGGACAGCTGCTGCTAGCTCCTGTTCGCATGTCATGACCATCTGAAAGTTTAAAAAGAACACGAAATGATTAATCTGATTGAAACATAATATAAACATAAGAAAATGATGCATGAAACAGTTTATGAAGGCATAGCCAATGAAAATGACATGAGTTTGGGTGAACGCCTATGGGTCCATTCACCAAAACAAAATTGACATAACGAGGATGAACGCCTATGGGTCGGTTCATCAAAACAAAATTACATGAGCTAATGTGAACGCTTATGGGTCGGTTCACCAAGCAAAATAATTCGAATAAAAGCACATGCGACTAAATATGGCTAGTCCTGTACCAACCATTATTTAGTCAAAATTCCTGCAACAATGATACATGAAATGAATGCATGAAAATAAATTGTTAGTTTTAGGAAGACGCTGATGACTACCCACTAGTCATATGTCAGTTTTAAGAGCTTACATGTCGAAACCTTGTCTTTTATACCATAATTGTAACACCCTATTTGGATAAATGGACCGTTACATAATAATTATGGCGTGTCATCAAAGCATGCAAGGTAAATATCTAAAACATTAAATGACCATAAAGAATCCGGAAACAAACATCGGATCCAACATAAGCTCCACACATGAAATGCATAAGTATAGAATGTAAAGGAAAGGACTAAACAATGTCCAACAAAGAAAAAGTATGTAAGTGCATTAAAGAATGAAAGAAGACTGGCACCTCATTCCATGCACGTACTCTTGATTCCTAGCTTTGCCCTTTAGTACCTACCGTGTTGGGACATGGAAAGAGATTTAAGGCTGAGCAATACGCTCAGTGTGCGGATATATAACATAGAATGTGAAGCATAAACATAAGAAAGTAATGAAATGAAATGAATAGCAGCGGAATAAATGTATGTCCTGGAAAACCTGGTTTAAGTGCATAAGACTGGTTTATATTTCTGAAAAGACTTATGTTTAGTTTATCTTGAAAATCCGTATTTTAAATATTCTCGGAGCCTATATAGGTCATGTTATATCAACGTGCATGAATACTTAGAGGGGTGACCTCATCTTGCAATTAGAGGGGCTGTCTCTAATTAATATATATATAATGATTGGAGGGATCAGCTCCTTTAACGGATGCAAGGCACACACCGCAGTTACCATTAAATCATACTAACTTGTCCTAGGATGCACTCATTCGCCCCACATGATAATAATAATAAAGGCCAAATACTGTAATGGGACGATGCGAGCAATCACTCTCACCGTAGAAGAGTCGTAACACCGGTGCCTCCAGTGCTATGGTTATGGAACCCCAATAACTAGGTTTGAAACTGGCATGCATGTATATAGCTCAGTCAATCTAAAATAAACATAACATATACGGGTGTGTTTAAGACACTTAAACTACTAGGGAAAACAGATGGCTGCAAACGGGGAATCCTAATATAGGAAAGAATGATGTCCTTATTGAAGGATGGAATATCTGTACCTTATGACCAGTAAATGAAGACGAAAACGAACGCAAAAGATCACTCCGACTTCACAATAGCTATATAATGAAGGGACATGAATAAGAGTCGGTTTTACTTATACATACTTGTTAATTAGTTTACTTGACGTGTTCATACTAATTATACTTGTTCTTGTCTTGACTTATTATTTCATGTTTAACTCATGTGTTACTTATAGTTTCATGTGTTTTAGATTCATGTATTTCATGTTTTGAGTGTTATAGTTCTTGGTATAACATAATGAGTAAATTTCCAAAAATAGCAGGTTTCTATATATAGTAACTTTCCAAAAATAGCAGGTTTCCATATATAGTAACTTTCCAAAAATAGTAAGTTTCTTTAAATAGTAAGTTTCTAAAAATAGAAAGTTTCCATAATTAGCATGTCACTATAAATAGCATGTTATCATATTTAGTGTATTTCCATATTTATCATGTTGCCATAATTAGTATAATTTCATAATTAACATGTTTCCATAATTAATCGTATGCTTATAATATATCATGTATAATTATATTATAAAGTTTAATAAGTAATAAATACTTAGGCTGAACTTATTATTATTAATTAATAATGTCATGTCATGTAATCATAAGTTAACATTAATTAATAATATTACATATTTCATATTATTAAACTTTACCTTAAAAGATATTAATTAATTAACCTAAGTTTTAATTAATTAACTGAATGTACATGACTAATTAAATTATTAATTATTTTATCATAAGTTTATTTAAATAAATGTACATACAAATTATATCATGATTTTATTTAAATAAACATAACCTAAGTCTTCTATTAATTAAACCACAATTAATTAATACAATTAAATCATTAAAACATAACATAAAGTATTTTCATAAATGGTTTAATTACATGTTCTTGAAAAAGTGTCAAGTTCCCGAGCCCCAAAACCCGAGACCCGACAACCGAGCACCACAGCCCGAAGGCTGTGACCTCTTGCTGTCGTGACACATCTGAGCCAAACAACACCACACCGAGAGCCAAGGGCTCTCGACTTGCTGCTGCGCCCTAACAAACACCCTATGCTACGATAACCTTGCCACCGAGCCCCTAGTGGGCCTCGGTTCCCACTGCTGGGCCAAGTTCCCCGTTATGGGGGTCTTGGTCCTTGCGGCTGACAGCATAACACCACCACCGCCACCAATATGGTTGTGGCTGGTGGTTCACGACACACGCTGACCCCAAGAGGGGTTGCGACTGTTGGAAAAACCACACCACCGAGACCCTATGTGGTCTCGGTTGGGCTGCGATCAGACAACAACCACCCCCAAACCCTTACTTGTTAAATTCTTGGTTGATCTATGCTTAATTACATGTTCTTGATTTGTTTTTATTTATTCTAGATCATAACATAAATAAATAAAAAGAAAAGATTAGAGGATACCAGTCACGTGATTAAAAGTATGACATGAACACGTTACCGTTGTTTAAAACAAGATCAAACACAAAATCGTCCTTGTGTTCTTGTTGTTGCCGCGGCCAAGAAAAGAAAAGGAAGAGGAAAAAGTGTTTTAGGGTTTTGTAATTCTCTGTGTTTATGTTTTATGATTCCTTATTGGTTAATAAGGATTTAATATTGGACTTGGGCGTTGGGCCCCTTCTTTCTTTGCTTTGGATGCCGGCCTAACACACACATACTAACACATAGTTTATTTTTCGTGACTTAAAATATTATCGTGTGTGTTCGTTAAATGTTCGTGTTTTATAACTTGTATACTTTAAGTATTATACGTGAATACTTATCGTGCATTTACATGCATGTTTACATATGTAATATTTACAATAATTAATTAATATACATAATGTTCGTAACAAATATTCATGATTCATGTCGTATATTAATTAATTATAAAGTTTAAATTTAACCGTAAATTCGTGCATTTAATGATCTTAGGGTTTTTAAAGCGGGTTTGACATGACGCCACCAATATCAGAATACCACAACATCAATGATTGCTCATGGTCTATCGTAGCCTATGGCGGTCACCACACACCTGGGTCTATCGTTTCCTGTCAAGGATGGCGGAAACGATAGGACGGGTCACGAAACAATTTTCGTTAACACACAATTTAGCGTAGTAACAACCATAAGATATAAGATCATTTTGATTATCAGCCATAACGAACAACAATCACTTTTAATGAGTCGCACAATCATTAGTATCCAAGAAAAGCGAACACTCCGCAATGGCTGCAAAGTAAATACTTTTCCCCGCAACGGAATGGATGGTCACGCCTTTAGTTAAACCATTTGTAATTCACCATAGGACGACGTCAAAAGTCGCTTTAAGACTTACTGTTTGGGCTATCACGCAAACGAAACAACGTATATGGATGGGCAAATCATGTCGTAAACATCAGCAAACCACAATATAATAGCATAAAATTTAGTTTACGCAAGATAGCCTAATATTAATTAACCTCATACAGCTACATTATATCTTTAATAAAAGTGGGTGTAAAAACACATTTTAGTGCGCAAACTGTTTAGTTATCTAGATCTCAGAAACTCATAACAGATACGTCTCATAAACAGAGAAAAAATAGATAGGCTTCTTGGGTCAATCAACAAACATCCAGAAAACATTTATAAAAATTACCTAAATAATTGAAGCTCCCAACAAAACAGTCATAAAAAACACCATAAACATCACGCCTTATCACCATCGCAACCAAACATCCATTTTGCACGCATAACCCTAACCCCTTCGGCACCAACCCATCAGTATCATCACACGGCATATATAGCGGCAACGAAAACATTGGGGGCACCGACGATGGTCAAATGACCGTCACAAAGAGAGGCGTGACAGATCTCAGAAACCGATGAGATGCATCTTGATTGAAATAGGCGATGAAAATTAGGTCAAAATTATTGCCACAACTTATTATGTACCCCTCATCAAATGGTTGAATCTATCAACGCATCAACGGCTGGAAAGCATGCCACAACACACATACACGTTTTTTTAATCCAACGGTGAGATCAGTTTTTTACAACCAAACCAAACGGAAAACAGACTTATTAGATCTACAGTGGAGGAACCCATTTTTTTTATTAGATCTACAGTGGAGGAGAAGTGTTGTGTGTGTTGTTTGTGAGACGAAATAATTTAATAATCTTGGTGTGAGGTGATCACTGTTCCTAGGGGAACGTGATTCCCCTCTTTTATTATAGATACAATAATTGAGTTACTAACGCTTTTATCGTAAAATTTTACCACATATTAAGATTCAAGTTAATCAAGCTGGCATTATTTTTATGTTTTCATTTCGTTTTATTAATAAAAATTTAATTCTAATCTAAAAATTTGTGATTGTTATATTATTTGAATAAATGAAAATTTTAATATTTAGGTTATACGATGGCATCATATGTGTGGTGTTATGGAAAGAGAGGTGTTTTAGATGAATTTTTGTGTTGTGGAGAACTATTGTGTTATGAGAAAAAGTGCTGATATGACAACGCTTTTCTCATAACACCACATGGTGACACGAGATGATACCTAGTGTTCTAAGGATGGACCACGGAAAAACATATGTCGAGACACGGCTATAGTGATTTTAACCAAATCACGTAAACAAACCGTGCAATTTACTCTGAAATATACATATTAAAATCACTAACCAATATTAAGTATGTGAATTTATTAGTATATTATGTTTAATGTTATACAATAAACATTGCTATATAAAATATCGAGAAAAATGAAAAAATCATCCTTGTGGTATGTTAAAAAATTGAATTTCATCCTTCGTTAATTTTTGATTCCAATCATCCCTCCGATAGTGAACGCTGCATCACATATCCTCGTGAACGGATTGTGCACATGTTTTTCTCGTTAAGTATTAACAAAGTCTTAAAGGAAGAGTATTTTTGTCTTTTTTCTCTTTGTAAGATGATGAGTGATGAACCTTAAAAATAATTTTATTTTAATAATTTTTTTTTTGATTTTTTCGTAAAAAATAGAAACTTTTGATGTTAAGAAGTTTAATTTTCAGTTCCAAAAAGGTTTATCTTTTTCCCAAAAATTATATTATTTTGAATGTTTTCTAAACAAATTTAATTTCTCGGAAGAAAAGTTTAGTTACTTTTATATATTTTTTTTAAATTAGATGAAAAACATTAAAAAAATAAAAATTTAAAAGTAACTTCAATTTAATTAAATTTTAATATTTTTTTAAAATTATTAAGAAATATAATTTTCTTTTTTTAAAAAATGAAAAAACAATTCTAAAATATTAATTTTCTTTTCGAAAAAAATTTAATTTTTCCGAAAAGTTTAAAAATTTTGAACGTCTTCTATATAAATTTAAATCTTTTGGAAAGAAGTTAACTTGTATTTTGGAAAGAAGATTAGTTTTTTGTTTATTTCGAAAATTAAATTAAATTTGTTAACTTCAAAAATTTTTATTTGTCTGTCTAATAAAATTTAAACTTTTTTTTAAAAGAAAATTAATTTTTTTAGAAAAAGGTTTTTTTGTTGGGCAAATAACATAAAAAGGTACCCATCTTATGTCAAAACTCAATTAAAGGTACTCAACTTTTTTTTTCTTAATTTAAGATATCAATATTTTTTCTTGTTGCAATATTGGGTAATTAACAAATTTAAAGGTTACATATTAACGTCCGTTCACTTTATTATTGCATCGTTAGTCCTTTTTATTAATGACACTTTATAATAAACTCAAAATTCGTTTTTACAGTTTTAGACGGTTTTTACCTTCTAAAATTCAAAGTTCGTTTGATTTTTACCATTTTCATTCGGTTTTTAATCATTTCGTTCCAGTTTTACAACATACGTCCTTATTTTACCGATTCTGACCGTTTCATCCGTTTTGTACTTTTTCGAGTTCTTCTCACCGTTTGTGTCCATTTTCTGGCTTTTCACTGTTTTCGCCCGTTTTTTTATATCATTTTTACTCTTTTTACAATTTATGACCGTTTTTGTTCGTTTTTTAATTTTTTTTCTTTCCTTAAAAAATAGGCGATAACGGCTAGAAAATGACGAAAATAGTAAAAAAAACCCGTCGAAAACGATATCAAACACGCTAAAAAAGGTCGAAAACAGTAAAATGGACGAAAAAGACAAAAAACGAACTAAACCTTTAAAAACCGAACGAAAATGATAAAACTCAGACGAAAATAGAAAACGGTCTAAAACTGGAAAAAAAATGATTTTTGAGTTGATTACAAAGTGTCGTCAATATAAAGGACTAAAGATGCAATAATAAAGTAAACGGTCGTTAATATATAACCTTAAATTTGTTAATTAGCCCAACATTGCAACAAGAAAAAAGATCGGTACCTTAAATTGAGAAAAAAAAAGTTGAGTACTTTTAATTGAATTTTGACATAAGATGAATACCTCTTTATGCTATTTACCCTTTTTTTTGTTTAAGTAAAACATTATTACTTGTATTAAATTGAATATTTTAAAAAGAATTTTGCTATCAACCACCAGTGTTTTTTACACATTCCTTAATTATGTATTTTTCTATAATCAAATTTATTAGTTCTAAATATACATGATTTTAATACATACAATTAAAATAAATGAATTTAATTAAGGTATGTAATTAAAAAAATAGACGGCAATGGAACCGCCTAAATCAAAAAATTGCATGGCTATGGATTACCATAAATAGGGCTACTCCTCCAGCATATTCTTGTAATCTTTTCATCCCAATATAGTCGATTAGGTTGAATTAATCTCCTCCTCTTCCTCATCGTGAATTTCTTCATTGAAGATTAGTTACTGTGTGCAACTCTGTGTTGACACATAACAATATGTCTACTACAACAAGAGTTCTATCTTCAACTCCAACAGCACTGCCACTTGCCCACTTGGTGGGAGAAAGCTTGTTATTCGGTTAAATAACAAGATCTTTAATGGTATGGAAACATCACATGCAGATATCAAGAAACCAAAACGAGTTTTAGAGTCGGATTCCAACACTGAATATCAACAACATGTGAAGAAAGCAAAAAGATATGCTGATTTCAATAAACCCACGTTCAAGAAAGTGGAAAAAAGTACTAAACTTCATGAAAATCACAGTCATGAACTCAGGAAGGTTGATTTGACTAAATATTTATCTGACTGGAATGTGAAGACGGGGAAAAGAAGTCGTCGTTTGGGATCAAGAAGGGTTGATAAGGATTTGCATGAAGCAGCAAAAATTCTAATTTTCATGTCTCGTGGTGGTCACTCCAAAACAAGTATGGCCAGATACGATCCTGATCCTGTTTCTCCACTTATGTTGTGTAATTGGTTTTAAGAAAAATGTTCTTTTTACTTGTAAATTAGTTTCTTGTTTACCCAGTTATAAATACTACTATATTAATATCACATGTATGTATCTAGTTGTTGTTTCTCACTTGTTAAAGTTTTACTTTATGAGCTACATTTTGTTGGCTGTTTTCTGTTTACCCAGTTATAAATACATTCATATCCATTTAAAATTAGTTCAAAAAAAAAAAATAAAAAAAAATATCCATTTAAAAGCTGTAGTAGTATAAATGACCCATTTTCATCAGTATTACAAGAAATAAATAAGATGTGGTCTTGATTATGTAAAACTGAAGAAATTATCTCTGCAAGTACTGATGTTTGGCACAACTAGTAATTGCATATTTATTATACCACATGTGTTGATCTTTCTCTGGTTTAGTAGTTCGTTAGAATGAGCTGATACATGCTACCAGTGGCAGGAGCATGACAATTTAGTCACTTTAAATGCAATGGTTGAAGAATCCAAAAGGAGATGTGAGGCTGTCATGGATACAAACCACACTTGATTCGGTCCTGCAAGCTTACTCTCGTCAGGTTAATCCAGTCTTAGCTCTCTTTCTTGAATCATGTTTTCATCTGCTGACTACATGACAGAATCTGAACCATCCATTTGTGTCAACATTGGCCATCTTGAGGCAGTTGTTTATATCCTTCAGCAGCGAAATATGTCTGGAGTGTCACGTGTTTGCAAGACAATCCCATTTCAACCTTCGACTCAAAATGGGACTCATAATACTACTTCAAAACGTGCCCATGTTGATAGAGTTTGCACATTCGGTGGGTCACCCAGTTTGGATTCTCGTATCTGATAGGAACCCAAAGTACTTATCTTGGGACGGCCAACAAGAATCTTCTAGAGACAAGGGTTTGCGGGCCAGAGTGAAACTTCTTCTTGAAGTTGCTCACAAGTTCATAGCAATGAAACCTGCGTCCTGAATATTCTTCTTCTCCAATGGGCTTAATAGATTCACACGGGGAAAGTTTCGTAGCGAATTTAGAGCCGTTGACGTCATGAGTGGGTAGATATTCTTGCAAGATCATATCAAGACGCATCTGTACTTGAAATAAAGGTTGAATGTCCACGGGATGTCTCAAAAGAGGCCCTCGTGGCTAAGCCTATAGTAAAACCTGATGATGCCTACTTTGGTGGCTCTTTTGGCGATTTATGTCACAAATGACTTTACCATCTACGTGGTGAGCTTATCAACCTTGATAAAGAGTTATATTTCAGACGGGAATGCCTCTTTTTACTTTTGAGCATATCCACCAGCTTTAACGGGCTATAAAGCAAAGTTCATGCAGTGATGCAGAGCCCTGGTCTCTGGAAGGTCGCTGCAGCTCTCTGGATAGTTGTGACACTTATCAAGTTCTTGATGCTACAACGGTATCAGAGGTAAGTTATATGCTTAATTTAAACTTGTATTTTGATATTTTAATCTTAAAAAACAGACGGGTAGTAATGAGAGGTTGTATGGGTCGAAATTTTCATAGCACTTACTAGAGAGTGCGAGGTTGCAAGGGGATGGGTCTGTTGGATTTCTAATTCCCTGAGTTAGGACATTGTTTGTTGTCTGCCTTCAACTAAGGCAAATAAAGTAGGACATGTTTTGAGACAATGAAATAAATACAAGGGACTCGACCCTCGAGTACCGGTCAATGTGTCATCTTGTGTTGATTTAGATGTGTCTAAGTTTATCAACTTCCTGTTTTTGATGAGTTGTAGGTTTTTTGTTATCCTACTTGTTGATTCTCAAGTTCTGTACGGCTACTTATGAGTAGTGATAGAGAGACCTATTTATTAAGGGGTGTTTGGATTTAGGTTTTAAAAGTAGAAATCACACACAACTTCAAACCAACATACTATTGTTTGAAATGATCAAGTAACCATTTGCTCCAATAGAGATGCAAAATTACAAATTTCAGAAAATCTCCTAGCACAATTGTTAGGGACAAAAAATATTACGTACAGTAGAAGAAATCTAAAGGAAATTCAGCGAGCTAGATGCTGCCTCTTTGTAGTTCTATATGAAGATGGTTATAGAACTAGTTCTGTTTAGAATGAGCTTGATGCTGCGTCTTTGTACCTTATGTCCTTGGACATTTATAATTTATAATTATAAGTTTATAACCTTCCATGTTTTTAGGTAAGAATGAGATAAAAAAAAAGGTGGTTCTTTTCTACACCAATTGAACCAAAATTATTCATTAGAACATCTAGAGCTGAGAAATTAAAATATACAACCGTTATTCGTTTAGTTTGTTCTTACTTTCGCTCCTAGTATTGATGCCATGGTATATATTTCTGAACGTTTTCAAGCGAGGATAACCGACAAGATTGTTCTTTCCTGGTTATGATTTGGACTAAGGATTCCAGAATTTGTTCAAATTCTCATTAATTAAGTCTATCAGCTACATATTTTGTATGTAATGCGTATTTGGCATATAATCTGAATTTGAAGGTATATAGACTTGGATACAAGTAGAACCCAAATGAAGATGAAGATACCACAACAATATTAGGACAATATTCTATAATCCTCCTTTAGTTTTGCCTGCAGATAACATTAGACCCTCGGGAAGGTGCTAGGAGAATTTAGAAGCCAGTAACCTGTTGTGAAGAAGTTTTAGACTCGATCACTTGTTCAAATGATGGCATGGGGGTTCCTGCCATAAAAGACTTGAGAAGGGTGAGTGCTAGCTTCGGCTTATGCAAAGGCACCTTGTGCCCAGCTCCTCTGACCGCTACGAAGGTTAAGCCATTGTACGTTTGTGTCCATCCTCCAACCTATTTCATATAATGATACTGAAAATTAGTATATCGTGATGCACATTCACCTCCATAAATAAAAAACAAACAACTCGCTCATCCTTATCACGTGAGACTGTGAGAGGGTTAACATGCATGGGTTAGGTATTGGGTTAAAACGTTAATTTTTGGTCGAGTTGCGTAATTTGGGTTGACTGATAATACTTCTTTTCCGTATTACTTTTAATTAAAAGGTTGACAAATAGGAATGCACAACTTTATATGTTGGATGAAAAACCAACAAACTGAAGCTCGATCGCGGAATCCCTAGATCGTGTGATTAACCGAGCACAAGTTGCAACCTTCAACGACACCCTGTTGAAGAACAATAAACGAGAAGATCGAAACACTACAATGAACCGAACGATTATATTTTATTACTACAAACCCCGATCGGTTGGTTACAAGAGAAAAATAAAAGATGGTGTACTTTGGGCATCACCCCCTCACCTCCTTTTATAGGGTGAGGGGGTCGGTAACATACCTACGTACGACTAAGCAAAGCCCAAGCCCAACCCTTAGCCGACGTATACACCTTCCTAAAACAAAGCTTTCATCATAAGATAAATCTCCTAATCTATATTCTAACTAATATTGGTAATAATGCTAACAATTTCCACCTTAGTACCAATACTAGTTAACCCCGACACCAAGTATCTCCATGCAATACTTGAACTTCGGACCTGGAACCACCTTTGTAAACGCGTCAGCTGCATTATCCTCCGTGCCTACCTTTGCCACTTCAATCTCTTTAGATTCTACGATCTCCCTGATGAAGTGATACCTCGCGTTGATATGCTTCGTCCTCTCATGAAACATTGCATTTCTTGAGAGATGAATTGCACCTTGATTATCACAATTCACAACCACTGACCTTAGGTTTATTCCCAGCTCGATTAGTATACCTTTAAGCCAAATGCTTTCCTTAACAGCTTCTGTAAGCACCATATACTCCGCCTCTGTAGTAGACAATGCAACAACATGCCGCAGAGTTGCTTTCCAACTCACAACACAGCCATGTACCATAAACACATACCCGGTTATCGACCTACCCTTGTTAGGGTCTTTAGCATAATCGATGTCCACGAAACCGTCAACATCTACGTGCTTCCCTTGATCTCTACCATACACTAGACCTACATCAGCAGTGCCCTTCAATTACTTCAAAATCCACTTCACTGCTTCCCAGTGATTTTTACCTGGATTCGCCAAATACCTGCTCACAATGCTAACAACATACGCAATATCCGGTCTAGTGAAAACCATCAAGTACATTAAACTACCTACAACATTTGCATATGGGACCTTACTCATTCTTTCCACATCCCAGTCACTCGACGGACAATCCTTCAAAGATACCTTGAAGTGTGCTCCCAATGGCACAGAGACCGACTTGCCATTATCCACTTTGTAGTTATTCAGAATTTTTCGCACATATCCCGACTGAGACACCTTCCGGGTTCGGTTACCCCTATCCCTGATAATCTCCATACCAAGTATCTTCCTAGGTGGACCAAGTTTCTTCATCTCAAACTCTTTCCGCAGCAGTCCCTTGGTATATTCGATCTCAGACTTGCTTTTACAAGCAATCAACATATCATCTACATACAGCAGTAGACATATGTACATATCTGGTGCAAACTCCTTGAATTAAACACAACTATCATTGTTGCTATGGTTAAACCCATTGCTGACCATATACACATCAAACCGTTTGTACCACTGCCTTGGAGACTGCTTAAGACCATAAAGGGATTTCTTTCACAAACATACCTTGTTGCTCCTTCCTTCTTCAAAACCAAGCGATTGCCTCATATAAATGGTTTCTTCAAGATTACCATGCAAAAACACCGTCTTCACATCAAGTTGTTCCAACTCATAATCTTCACAAGCAGTAAATGAGAGAATCATCCTAATAGATGTATGTTTAACCACGGGTGAGAATACCTCATTATAGTCAATCCCTGCTCGTTGTGTGAACCCCCGAGCTACCAGCCTTGCTTTATACTTTGGTTTCTGAACGCCTTCAATCCCTTCTTTAATCTTATACAACCACTTGCAGCTTACCAGCTTCTGACCATGTGGTTGATCGACCAGCTCCCAAGTATGATTCTTCTTTAAAGAACTCATCTCTTCCTCCATAGCACGAACCCACTCATCCTTTTTAGATGAATTAGTCGCCTCCTGGAATGTGATTGGTTCATGTGTATCTTCTTCCTCAGCAATAGCAAATGCATAAGCCGTAATATCATCTTCTTCCCTAGACCCTGATGATCTAGACAATGATACATTACCTTCATTCCTATACCTTGCAGGTATAGTAGTTGTTCTCTTAGCTCTATCACGCACCAAAACATAGTTGTCCAGATTCTGTTGTTGAGGCATTGCATCTACTGCATCTTTAACTTGATCCTCATATTCATTCCCTGGATTTACCCCAATATGAGATCCACAGTTGGTTCGACCCGACTACCTTGAAGTTCCACCTTAAACTCAATTTCCTTCCCAGAATCTGCAGCACCAACACCCTTGAGAGTATCCTTATACATAAGGCTCTCATTAAAGACTACATACCTGCTTATGATTATCTTCAATTTAACGTCATCCAACCTCCATAATCTGTATCCCTTCACACCCTCAGGATACCCAAGGAATATGCATTTAATAGCTCTAGGTTTGAGCTTCCCCTTATTCACGTGTGAATAAGCAACACAACAAAATATCTTCAACATATCGTAATTGGTCGGATGTCCTGACCATAAATCCATAGGTGTCTTCTTCTCCAATGCTGTAGATGGAGACCTACTGATCAGATATGTTGTCGTCATCGTTGCTTCAGCCCAGAATGATTCTGGCAAACCAGACTGAATTAGTAAACACCTAACCTTGTCCAAGAGCGTCCTGTTCATTCGGTCAGCTAGACCATTATGTTGCGGAGTTCCAGCAACCGTCAAATGTCTTGCTACCCCGCTCTCCTTGCACAAGTTATTAAACTCCTAATTACAAAACTCCAAACCATTATCCGTTCGAAGTTTCTTCAGTCTTCTACCTGTCTGGTTAATAAGTGTGTAAACACTTATCCTTTTGCCACTAAAATCAAGTAAAAACAAGACCTAATCATGTGTTTTATATCATAAATGTCGGAATTACGCGTGGTTTTGTGTTTTGTGTGTTAAATAGGTACAATTGATCAAAAGAAGAGAAAACATGGGATTTCACGGTCAAATGTCGAAGAAAAGTCAAGAAAGATACGAAGACAATGTCAAAAGACCGAAAGTGTGCCAAGATCACGAAAACCGGCTAAACCGACAACAATTTTGAAGAAATAGTCAACAAAGCCGAAATCGAGCTCGTTCTTAGTGGATTTAGTATCATTTGAGTTTAATGGGCCTTGTGGGTCCCGAATTTGTTTATTGGGCCCACAAGCCCATTTGGATAATTTAACTACATGGATCAAGGCCCAAAATAAATTATTCATGAAAAATCTGGGCCAAGCCCATATGTTGGATAAAATAGTGGACCAAATGGATTGTTTTAGCCCATGAGGTTATGGGACGGATTTAAGATGGAAATTTGGGCCTTAAGCCCATAAAAAGAAACGGATGAAAAGTCATTTGTTTTGGTCAAATCTCCTCAATCATCCCAACTTCCCCACACGTTTTGTTTTTAAACGCACCATCTCCCCATTCACTCTTGACCAGTCAACACACCTTTTACCTCCTCACTTACACGTGTATTCCACTATTTTCCTACCCCAAATAAATAATCACACTCCCTATTATTGTTTCGTTACAAACAATACACATACTTTTACTGTGCTTCTTTCTCCTTCCCCTAAAAAATAGCACCCTTCCCTCACAAACCCTAGTTTCTTACTGGCACCAATTACCTCACCCAAATTTGAGGGTTTTACCCTCAATGGGTAATTAACACCCAAAAAAATATACCCCCCAAGAAAATCGCACCATCCACTCAATCCTACGTGACATATTCTTCAATTTTGATTGGAGGAAACACTCCTCCATATCCAATCCAACCTATTACATCTTGCCACCTCACCTTGCAACAAACACAACTAACACACATCTTGCCACGAGGGCAATCTGTGACTACAAGGACGAATCCTAGCCGTAGATAAGAAGAAAAGAAGGAAGAGAAGGTTAATGAAGAAATCAACGGTGTAAAATGGATGCTTACAAAGGAAGCTAAGATTAGGGTTTTGAGGGTTTTCTCCTATAAAAACCCCCATATTTCACATGTAATGGGTGACTTTTTCTTTATTTTTTTTATTTTCAGTAAAAATAGATTAATAGTTTAAATCTTGTAATTTTTTTTTCCAGTAATTGTAAGTTTAATTCAAATTAATGAAAAGTTTATTTCGTTTTTAATTTTGTCTCATTTTCAATTTCGAGTTACTATTTATCTGTTTATAAATTTATTACTGTTCTCGTTAATATAAAAAAAAAAGAAATAAAGAAATTGATAATAATATTTCCCCTACTGGGAAATATAAAAAAAAGGGTAGTGTTACTGTTTCGAGACGAAGGGGATTAGCTTGTTGATGATTCGGTGTAAATCGAAGGTTGTGTTGTTTGATTCGTTACATAGGGGGTACATCACCTTTCCTACTTCTCAAAGGACTCCTCCAATTGGTTTGATTTTTCTTTTAAATTTTATGTTAAGTTTTATGATTATCTGTTTAGATTGATTTGATATTCGGTTTAGGAATTGGTTATAATCTGCTAAGTGGTAATACTTTATGCGTTTAGTTATTTGTGTTTTGGATATTTGTTTAAATTAGGATTGTTAAGTTTTATTTAACTGCTTGTTTGAGTCTGCCTATTATTTTATTTACAGTTTGAATCTAACTGTCCGAATCTGTCTGCTGCATTGAATTTGATTTTTAAGCTTAATTAGGGTAGTCTAGATGTTAGCTTATTTGGTTCCTGCTTAGTTTGCTTTTTGGTCTTGGCTGCTTAGTTTGGATCTGCTTATTGTGTTTTGATTAGCTTATTAGACATCGGCTTATTTGTCGTTTAGGTGTTGCTTATTAGTTTAGACTGCTTAACTGGCTTATTGTTTTATCTTCTTATTTTCTATTTTTTTCATAGCTTAATTGGTTTAGAGTTTCGATAGCTTTTGGAGCGTATGATTATTTGATTTTTGGTCATTGCTTATTTAGATTATTCAGTTTTTACTAGCTTATTTGTTCCTGCTTTTCAGTGTAGCTTATATTTAGTGTTCGAACAGCTTATTGCTTATTTGGTTCCTGTTCATTTTATTTTTAGCTTATTCCAACGTTTTGGTTGTGTGGCTTATCTGTTCTTTTATTTGCTGATATTACTACAAAAAAAAGTTGAACCAATTGTTCAATTTTTGATTATCTGTCCAAATAAAAAGTGCCAAAAATAGTTGCAAAAATCTGTCTGGGGTGATATTCGAACCCCAGACCCTTTGTATCACAACCATACGTCCCAACCAGTTGAGCTAGCTTGCCTTTTGTGTATTGTTTCGAAACATTAGGTTAATATAGATTAGATAATTCCTGCAGTTTATTTTAATTAATATTAGTTTAGTTTAAAGTAGATTTCAATTTAATATTTTAATTAAAATTCGATTTAAATTCAGTTTTTATAAAAAAATAAAAAGACAAAAAAAATAATATTTTTATTAACCTTTTTTTACTTTAAATTTGTTTCCAATTTACTTAAAATAGATTTACTTTTATTTTTAAATTTAAATTAGTTTAAATATTTTTATTTAAAATTTACTTTCAAATTAGTTTAAATAAGTTTACTTATATTAGTTACAATTTTAAATTAGTTTTAAAGTTTATTTTCAAAATTAATAGTTTAAACAGTTAATTAAAATAGTTTTCATTTAATTAAATAGATTTAAGTTAGTTTAAAAAATACCAAAAAGAGATTTTACCAAAAACAAGTTAAGTTTAAACGTTAAACCGGAAATCAAATTCGAGTCGAATCGAGGAAAAACGAACTTAATTAAAAGGACTAAAAATCCTAGTTTCAAATTGGCGCCGCTGCCGCTTCGCTCGTACGATTGACGATTTGTCGTGAAGACGTTTGGATTTTGGGATCCGTTCATTCTTTGAACGTTACGTTTCTTGCACAAAAAAATCAAAAATACAAAAAAATCAAAAACATTAAATTACGAAAAAATTAAAAAATCACAAAAGCAATTTCTTTCCTAAGAATTGCACCAAAAAAATTAAAAAAAATCAAAAGTAATACTTTTTCCTAAAAGTATTACACAAAAAATATTACGTATTAGTGTTAATTTTTATTTCGATTTCTTTCGATTTTTCTTGTGAATATATATTTTTCTTAAAAAATACAAAAAGATTTTTCCTTTTACTATAATATATTACGTAGCACAATAAAATTACCTACTTTTCAAATAAGCCTTAGTTGGGATTTCATCACCTAACTATTGTATTCGAATCCATAACGAAAAAAAAGGGCAAAATAGATAAATACTAGTAAGACGTTTGAACTCGACATATACAAACTATAAGGTGGGTATAAGGCGACGCGCTATAAAAGGCCGTCTAAGGAAAAAGGTTTTTAAGTGCTTTGTGCCACCTCGTTTCCCCGCTTGCTTGTGCGTATATTGAGAGGGACGACCGATTATTGGTTTGCCAACTCAAGTAGTATTTACGTATATATTTTTGTAGATTTTTCATATTGCTCCTCGAGAGGGAAAATCCTTTTCCTCTCAAAGTCGACCGAGGTCACCTACCTCATTCTAAAGTTTTAATTGTATGCGCACTCGCGCGCATACATACATACCGATTGGTGTACCAAATACTTCTAATTATTCTAAAAAGAAGAAGAAGAAAAACAAAAAAGACCGTCATTAAAGCCGATCCCGAGAATCGAGCTTTCAACAATACGATGGCAACGGATAATCGACCAATGATTGAGATTCTACAATCTCACGTTGAAGGAAACGATGACGCGATTGTGGTGCCGAATATTGGAGCTAATCATTTTGAACTTAAATCGGGTTTTATTCAAATGGTTTCCGCTACACCATTTTTAGGCCGTACTAATGATGACCCACACGCTCATATCAAACGTTTCATCCAATTAGCTAATACCGTCAAATACAATGGGGTGCCCCAAGAGGCCGTTCGCCTCCAACTTTTTCCTTTTTCCCTCGAGGGACAAGCCCGGATTTGGCTTGATAAGGAACCACCCCAAAGTATTACCACATGGATCGACTTAGAGACCAAGTTCATTAACTACTTTTTCCCACCATCACGGACCACTTCCTTAAGGAATGAAATAATCAACTTTGAGCAAAAATATGGGGAAACGTTTAGTGAGGCTTGTGATCGTTTTAAAGATCTTTTGAGAAAATGTCCACAACACGCTTTTACTAAAGTTCATCAAATCAACACGTTTTATAATGGTTTAACTCTAAACGACCAAGACTCACTTAATAGTGCCGCGGGGGGAAATATTCTTGTGAAAACCATGAACGAGGCTTGGGCCATTATTGAGAACAAGGCAAAAGTGCAAACCAAAAGTGTTAGGGCTAATATGGCAAGTGCTAGTACGAGTAATATTGAGGTGAATGATCGAATTAATAAACTTACTTCGCTTGTTGAGACACTCGCTTTAAAAACCGACGCCCTCACCACACATGTGCATGCCGTGAAAGAAAAACGTGAAACGTGTGAGACTTGTGGTGGACCACATTCATACTTTAATTGTGACAAGGTTTACAATGATCAACAAGAAGTTTATGCTTATAACAACAATGAAATTGATCGGGTTCAATTCAAACCAAATGTTGATGTTAACCATTTGTCTTACAAGTCTAATAACTATTTGGCTCCCCCGGGTTTTGTAGCACCACAAAGACCACCCCCACCCGCCCAAAATAGGAACCAAGGTCCTCAACGGGGTAATTTTCAAGGAAATACTAATCAACGGGGTTTTAATCAAAATCAAGGGAATTTTCAAGGGCAAAACCAAGGGTTGAATAATCAAGGATATAATAACCAAAGTTTTCAAAATCAAGGATTTAATCAAGGTTCTAATTAATATCAAAACTAAGGTTTTAATAATCAAGGTTATAATCAAATGAACATGCATAATCCTCAAATGGACTTGGTTTTACAAAAATTATCCGACCATGAACGAATGATGAGAGAGATGTAAGAATCGACCGATAATAAGTTTTTGACTATGATTCAATCCTTTCGTCCCCAAGGTACCCTTCCCTCGAACACCGTGACCAATCCTAGGGCTAATGTTAATGCTATCACTACTAGGAGCGGTAAGACCACCGTAGAACCTTCCCCACCTAACCAAGGACCCGAGATTCCTTCTTCTTCGACACAACCTCCTTCTTCTTCCACTTATGACATACCTCCCGTTATGCATTCGTCTACACCTTATGTCCCACCGATAACCAAATTTTATACCCCACCTTCGGTTCCAAAACCGGTTCCTTCACCTTCTATTTCTACTCCTCCTCCTCCTCCAAAGGATGTGAGTGAGCAATCCACTCCAAAGCCTTCATCTCAATCCAATATACCTTATCCCTCAAGGTTGCGGAAAGAGAAATTGAAGAATAAGGATGATATTCAAGTTTCGAACTTCCTAAAAATGTTCAAATAATTGAATTTTAATATCACCTTTGCCGAGGCGCTCGCCCACATGCCTAAGTACGCTAAGATGTTTAAGGATCTTTTAAGTGATAAGGAAAAGTTGCTTGATATCGCTAATACCCAATTGAATGAGAATTGTTCTGCGGTTCTTTTGAGAAAATTACCGGTTAAGTTAGGAGATCCCGGTCGATTCCTTATTCCTTGTAATTTTCCGGGTGTTGAGAATTGTATGGCCTTGGCGGATCTCGGAGCGATTATCAATCTTATGCCATTGTCCGTGTGGAAAAAATTATCTTTACCCAAGCTAGTCCCCACTCGTATGACATTGGAATTAGCTAACCGTACGGTTGCTTATCCGGTGGGGATAGCCGAGGATGTTTTCGTAGGAGTCGACAAATTCACTTTTCCCGCCGATTTCGTCGTCGTCGACTATGAAATGGATCCCCGTGTTCCCTTAATTGTGGGACGACCCTTCTTGAGAACCGGGCGTACATTAATCGATGTAGCCGCGGGTGAACTTATCATGAGGGTCGGGGATGACAAAATCGTCTTTAACATGGGTAAACTTTCCAAACTTCCCGATGAGCCCGAATCCGTGAATTTCATCGATGTGCTCGACAAAGCATGCGAAGAACATTTTCACGAGGATTGTAAGAGCGGGATTTCTCCTTTACCTCATGTTGAGACCGTAGCTTCTATTGCTCCTTCATTGACTCCATTTGGAGAAAATGATTTAGATGAGTTTGAAGCTAGCTTGGGTCCTCTCGAGAATAACTATGATAATTCTCCCACCAATTGGGATGAAGACATTCGTACTATTGAGAGACTTCTCAATGAGGACAATATTTCTCCACCCACTCCAAAAGAAGTTACAAACGATGATCCTACTTTGACTAAGCCTTCCATTGACAATCCGCCGGATTTAGAGCTTAAAGATTTGCCGTCTCATCTAGAGTACGTTTTCTTAGAGGAGGATAATAAGTTGCCCGTCATTATTGCTAAGGACTTAAAAGAAGATGAAAGATCCCGACTTATCGATGTGCTTAAGAATCATAAGAAAGCAATTGCTTGGAAAATCTCCGACATTCGTGGAATTGATCCTAATATTTGTACTCATAAAATTCTCATGGAAGATGACTTTAAACCCGCAATCCAAAATCAAAGAACGGTTAATCCAAAAATTCATGAAGTCATTAAAAAAGAAGTTATCAAACTTCTAGATGCCGGAATGATTTACCCTATCTCGGATTCGCCATGGGTTAGTCCCGTCCATTGTGTGCGTAAGAAAGGCGGAATCACCGTTGTTCCCAACGAAAACAATGAGTTGATTCCTACTCGACTCGTAACGGGCTGGCGAGTTTGCATCGACTATCGTAAACTCAATGATGCCACTCGTAAGGATCATTTCCCTCTTCCTTTCATGGATCAAATGCTCGAGCGTTTAGCGGGTAATGATTTCTATTGTTTCTTAGATGGTTTTTCCGGATATTTTCAAATCCCTATCGATCCAAAAGACCAAGAGAAAACCACATTCACTTGTCCCTATGGAACATTTGTCTACAAAAGAATGCCTTTCGGCTTACGCAATGCTCCCAGGACTTTCCAAAGGTGTATGATGGCGATATTTCATGACATGGTTGAAGAAACTATGGAAGTCTTTATGGACGATTTCTCGGTCTATGGTGATTCTTTCTCTTCATGCCTTGCTAATTTAGAACGTATGCTCCAACGGTGTGAAGACACTCGTCTCGTTCTTAATTGGGAAAAATGCCATTTCATGGTAAAAGAAGGCATTGTCCTTGGTCATAAAATTTCCAAAGCCGGTATCGAAGTCGACCGTGCTAAAGTTGACGTCATTGCTAAGTTACCTCCACCTACCACCGTCAAAGGAGTTAGAAGTTTTTTAGGCCATGCGGGATTTTATCGACGTTTCATCCAAGATTTCTCGAAAATAGCTCGTCCAATGACTCATCTCTTAGAAAAGGATGCTCCTTTCATCTTCTCTCAAGAATGTCTCAACTCTTTCGAACTTCTTAAAGGTAAATTAACTAAGGCACCGGTCTTAGTCTCCCCAAATTGGGAGTTACCTTTCGAGCTCATGTGCGATGCTAGTGATTTCACGGTAGGAGCGGTTTTAGGTCAACGAGTTAACAAACATTTCCAACCCATTCATTATGCTAGTAAGACAATGACGGGGGCTCAATTGCATTATACCACTACCGAAAAAGAGCTTTTAGCTGTAGTGTATGCTTTTGAGAAATTCCGCCCCTATCTTGTGCTTTCCACCACCATCATTTACACCGACCATTCCGCCTTGAAATACTTGTTGACCAAGCAAGATGCTAAACCGAGACTCCTTCGTTGGGTTTTGCTCCTACAAGAATTTAAAATCAAAATTCGTGATAAAAAGGGAGCGGAAAACCTAGCCGCAGATCATCTTAGTAGACTTGAGGATCCGTATCAAGGGGAATCTCCAAATCAAGAGATTAATGAATCCTTTCCCCTTGAGACATTAATGTCTATTAATTCCAATCTTGATGATACCCCATGGTTTGCCGACATTGCAAACTATTTGGCGGGTGGTGTTCTTATCGAAGGGTTATCGTCCCAACAAAAGGAAAAAATTCTTCAAGGACGTTAAAACGTACGATTGGGACGAACCTTATCTTTTCAAGCAATGTGCGGACTTAATCATTCGTAGATGTGTTGATGGGCCGGCGGCTTTACAAATCCTTGAAGCTTGCCATAAAGGACCTACCGGTGGTCACTTTGGTCCTAATTACACCGCTAAAAAAGTGTTTGACTCCGGATTCTATTGGCCCTCCATTTATCATGATGCACATGAAATGGTTAAACATTGTGATGCTTGCCAAAGGCAAGGCAAGATCACACATAAAGATGAGATGCCTCAAAATTTCATCCAAGAATGTGAAATCTTTGACGTATGGGGCATCGACTTTATGGGGCCGTTTCCATCATCGAAGGGTAACAAGTACATCCTCGTAGCCGTTGACTACGTATCAAAATGGGTTGAAGCAAAGGCTTTACCTACTAACGATGCGAGGGTGGTTGTTAACTTCTTGAAACAATTGTTTGCTCGATTCGGTGTGCCTCGTGCTATTATTAGTGATCGCGGGACTCATTTTTGTAATGATCAATTTGCACGAGTCATGGCTAAGTATGGTGTCAATCACCGACTTTCCACCGCATATCATCCTCAAACTAATGGACAAGCCGAGGTTTCTAACCGTGGTCTTAAGAGAATCTTAGAGCGAACCGTGGGAGAGCATCGTGCCTCATGGGCAGATAAATTAGATGATGCTTTGTGGGCTTTCCGTACCGCTTATAAGACACCTATAGGTTGTACCCCTTATCGCCTTGTGTACGGAAAGGTGTGCCACCTCCCCATTGAGTTGGAGCATAAGGCTTATTGGGCCTTGAAATGGGCTAATTTTGATCTTAACAAAGCCGGTGATCATAGGAAAATCCAACTCAATGAACTTAATGAACTTAGGAATGAGGCTTATGAGAATTCATTAATCTACAAGGAGAAAACTAAGCTCATTCATGATTCCAAGATTAAAAACCGAGAGTTCCATGTTGGTGATCAAGTTTTATTATTTAACTATCGGTTGAAAATCTTTTCGGGTAAACTTAAGAGCCGTTGGTCCGGTCCATTCACCGTGGCCCATGTCTTCCCTTATGGCACCATTGAGTTATCCCAACCAAATGGGCCCAACTTTAAGGTGAATGGCCAACGGGTTAAGTTGTACTATGGAGAGGACATCTCTCACGAGATGATTCCATCCCTCTCCATATTTCCCTTGAATTAATTCGGGAAATCGAGTCGAGCTAGAGACTCGTGATAAATAAATCAAGCATCGTATAACTAGGTTAGATTTTTAACTTTACCAACCTTTCCACCCTTTTTCACCTTCATCCATTGTCCACCAATAAGTGTAGGGGGGGAGCCAAGTAGGTTGTTTGTGTGTTGTGATTGTGTGCAGGGACATATGCTTTGATGATCCACTTTTGGTACTTTTGACACGACCCGTGATCCCGTGCTCCCGTGTACCCGGTTCTATCAAAACTATTGTGATTCATACTTGTATATAAATAAAACGAATAAATGTAATCACTTTAGTTGTCCCTTCCTTAGCTCGATTTTAAAGAACGTACTCAATGTCCTAAGTGTAGGGGAGTTTCTTCGCCCACATGCTTAAACATTGAGGACAATGTTTATATTAAGTGTAGGGGGGCCTTCTATCGAATTTTAGTGGCTTTTTCCACGAATTTGACCCCATTTTACCGGAAAATTTAAAAATTTTTCAACGTTTTTCAAATTTTTGATCTATTTTGGCCTAGTAGAATTTTTATTTAAATTCTTTCCTTTTATTATCGCATCGTAATAATTTCCATTTCAAGAATAAAGTAAAAAAATGAAATAAATAAATAAAATGGTTTTAACAAGTTTAGTTGTCTTTGATATATTAGGCCCGTCGTGAATATTTTGACTCAACCCGAGTTTACTTATCTAAGTTTACTCTAGCTAGTATCCTTAACCATATGGACCTTAATTGGTTTATTAGGCTAAGCATCCACGAGTCTCATTCCTTGAGATTTTAAATTGTGGAGAACGAGAGATGATAGAGTTAATTATAAGTTCGGTATTCTTTCATTAACTTATGTGAGTTAGTTATGAGCTTTTTCTCCCATCACTTGTTAATAAATATATTTGCAATAAATAAGGTTGTACGATTTAAAAGGTTACTTAGCTTCTAGCACAAGATCGTTTAAAAGTTGCTCGGTATTAATTAGAGTTCATAGCCAAGGCATAACTTATTGAAACGGGACGCGAATATTGGCTTATCCAAAAAGGCCCTAACAAGGCATGAGGATACCCGAGTCCAAAAAGGCCCTCACAAGGCATGAGGATTCACTTTTTGCTAAAGATCCTAAGATGATGTGAAGATCATTAATCCAAATCAATATGAAGGATCAAGACACACGACGAGAAGCAATTACTCCCCTAAAGATCATGGAGAAGTCCATCCAAAAAGACCCTAACAAGGTATGAGGATAAATAGATCCAAGTCCGAAAAGGAGGCGGATCGTTGTATATCAAAATCCTAAATAAAGAAGAGGATAAATGAAGAAGTCGTGGTCAACGTTTGAAGCATCTTTCACTCCTTATGAAGATGTATACCAATGAAGAGAAGACCATAATTTCAAGATCGTCTCTCAAGATTTGAAGTTTGAAGTACAAGCCAAATATCGGTCCGAGAAAGGTCTCAAATCGTGAAACGAGTTATGCCAAGATATGAACTTTTTGAGGTTTCGAGAAGCAGTTTTAAAAGATTTTGTCCTTTAGCTAACTATTGATTAAATCGTCCCACTTTATTTTCGGCCTTAATAAATTATCGAAATAAGTCAAAAATGTATCCTCGTGATCATTTAAGACAAAAATTAAATACAAGAGATACACCGTAGGAATAAGGGGGTCTAAGTGATTAACTAAACCACATGAGTAAGTGTTAGTTGTGCTAACTTATAATAACAATGATCTCTTTTTTGAGCTTGGTATGGGGAACGTGAAACTTGAGGGTGATTAATATTCATGACATCAAAGCCCTAATCTAAGTCTTATATTTCTTTACAAGTTTCTTCCATCTAATAATTTCCAAGTTAATAAATTATTATCACTTTTTAAGTTCTTATCTTTTCATCATAGTAGTAGTAGTAATAATAATAAAGGCCGAGATAGATTAATAATGAGAAAAATGTAACTTATGCTTTAAAATAATGCATTGCATGGGGTCATTGCAATGGTCAAGTGTAGGAGATTTAATAAGTGTGTAAACACTTATCCTTTTGCCACTAAAATCAAGTAAAAACAAGACCTAATCATGTGTTTTATATCATAAATGTCGGAATTACGCGTGGTTTTGTGTTTTGTGTGTTAAATAGGTACAATTGATCAAAAGAAGAGAAAACATGGGATTTCACGGTCAAATGTCGAAGAAAAGTCAAGAAAGATACGAAGACAATGTCAAAAGACCGAAAGTGTGCCAAGTTCACGAAAACCGGCTAAACCGACAACAATTTTGAAGAAATAGTCAACAAAGCCGAAATCGAGCTCGTTCTTAGTGGATTCAGTATCATTTGAGTTTAATGGGCCTTGTGGGTCCTGCATTTGTTTATTGGGCCCACAAGCCCATTTGGATAATTTAACTACATGGATCAAGGCCCAAAATAAATTATTCATGAAAAATCTGGGCCAAGCCCATATGTTGGATAAAATAGTGGACCAAATGGATTGTTTTAGCCCATGAGGTTATGGGACGGATTTAAGATGGAAATTTGGGCCTTAAGCCCATAAAAAGAAACGGATGAAAAGTCCTTTGTTTTGGTCAAATCTCCTCAATCATCCCAACTTCCCCACACGTTTTGTTTTTAAACGCACCATCTCCCCATTCAATCTTGACCAGTCAACACACCTTTTACCTCCTCACTTACACGTGTATTCCACTATTTTCCTACCCCAAATAAATAATCACACTCCCTATTATTGTTTCGTTACAAACAATACACATACTTTTACTGTGCTTCTTTCTCCTTCCCCTAAAAAATAGCACCCTTCCCTCACAAACCCTAATTTCTTACTGGCACCAATTACCTCACCCAAATTTGGGGGTTTTATCCTCAATGGGTAATTAACACCCAAACAAATAAAACCCCTAAGAAAATCGCACCATCCACTCAATCCTACATGACATATTCTTCAATTTTGATTGGAGGAAACACTCCTCCATATCCAATCCAACCTATTACATCTTGCCACCTCACCTTGCAACAAACACAACTAACACACATCTTGCCACGAGGGCAATCCGTGACTACAAGGACGAATCCTAGCAGTAGATAAGAAGAAAAGAAGGAAGAGAAGGTTAATGAAGAAATCAACGGTGGAAAATGGATGCTTACAAAGGAAGCTAAGATTAGGGTTTTGAGGGTTTTCTCCTATAAAACCCCCCATATTTCACATGTAATGGGTGACTTTTTCTTTATTTTTTTTATTTTCAGTAAAAATAGATTAATAGTTTAAATCTTGTAATTTCTTTTTTTTTCCAGTAATTGTAAGTTTAATTCAAATTAATGAAAAGTTTATTTCGTTTTTAATTTTGTCTCATTTTCAATTTCCAGTTACTATTTATCTGTTTATAAATTTACTACTGTTCTCGTTAATATAAAAAAAAAAGAAATAAAGAAATTGATAATAATATTTCCCCTACTGGGAAATATAAAAAAAAGGGTAGTGTTACTGTTTCGAGACGAAGGGGATTAGCTTGTTGATGATTCGGTGTAAATCGAAGGTTGTGTTGTTTGATTCGTTACATAGGGGGTACAACGCCTTTCCTACTTCTCAAAGGACTCCTCCAATTGGTTTGATTTTTCTTTTAAATTTTATGTTAAGTTTTATGATTATCTGTTTAGATTGATTTGATATTCGGTTTAGGAATTGGTTATAATCTGCTAAGTGGTAATACTTTATGCGTTTGGTTATTTGTGTTTTGGATATTTGTTTAAATTAGGATTGTTAAGTTTTATTTAACTGCTTGTTTGAGTCTGCCTATTATTTTATTTACAGTTTGAATCTAACTGTCCGAATCTGTCTGCTGCATTGAATTTGATTTTTAAGCTTAACTAGGGTAGTCTAGATGTTAGCTTATTTGGTTCCTGCTTAGTTTGCTTTTTGGTCTTGGCTGCTTAGTCTGGATCTGCTTATTGTGTTTTGATTAGCTTATTAGACATCGGCTTATTTGTCGTTTAGGTGTAAAACCCGCATTTGAAATTCAAGAACATTAATTATACATAGTCTCAATTTTAATTAAAACACGACGTAATTAATTATTCAGAAAAATAATTAATATTTAGATATTCAGAAATTACCATTTTAAATCTATGAACGTTAACTTTACGCAGCCTCAGCTTTAATTAAATGTTACGTAAATATTTATTCAGATAATAAATAATAGTAACTATATACGTATCGTGTATTTCTTCTTTATTCAATTAAAAAAAATAGTACATGTCGGGGTTTTAAAAACGAGAGCTTAATGCACGAACACGTATGTTTTATTAGCACAAAATAAATAAAACATTTAAGAAATTAATAAATATAGTAAATGTAATCTTTCAAATAATATAAAGATTACCAACTCATAGAAAATCACTTGTGATAAAACGTAGGATCGAGTCAAACGTAATATTCAAATGATAAATTCCCTTTATGTTCGGAATCAGTTACGGTATTCACGGTAAAAGCTTCCATTTATATGGAATACATAATCACATGTTAAAGACTCACAATTTTCCATCACTTCACATCAAATTCTCTGTAACAAATATTTCCTCTCAACTATCCATGCTTCATAACAAAAACAATATCAACTTTGGTTAAGCCTTCTATATGTCTCCATGAATCCTTAATATATTTGATGCCTTCTTTAAACACTTGGGTTGAAAACATCAAGGTATTGATCAAATAAGATTGTTTTCTTGGAGTTTGGTTGCTTGGTTAGATATTACACGTTTGTAGCTTTTCGACCGAGTCGAAATAACGTTGCGCCTAGTAGCTTGTCACCGTGTATGATAACACTAACATGTAGAAAGCTTGTTATCGATTCGAGGGTGTTCTTGGTGACGAACATAGTATGCTGGTGAAGAGTGGTGTGAATGGAGTATGTCGACATGGATCGGAGGCGTTTCATGGCGGTAGAGTGTCGTGTTCTACTTCATATCACTTTTGTTTGGTTGCCTTGGATCAGAAATGATCGTGTCTTAATATTTGTATTGGCGTTCGACTTCGTCACCACATTCTCATTCCTTATGATCAGCCTTTGTTTCATATAGAGGTAAAACAAGATACTAGCTTTTACAATGTATTAAACCATGCATACGTAGCATTTTAAAAGGGGAATCACATTGCCGCAAAACTATTTCGAAAATAAGGAGTTTATAAGTTTAATATTGTCTTTTACCAAAAACAAAAGTCGAGTTTCGGACGAAGACATAAACTACATGTTTAATCATAAGTTGTACTTTCTTAAAACAATATAGAAGTTAAGATTGTTATATATAAAGTATGATTAAAGAAAAACATGGCACATATTATATCACGACATGCCATGGTTAGAAACAAAAAGAAAGTTACGATTATGTTGTAAAGCTTTTTATATTCGAAAACAAAGTGGTTGTTATATATGCGGCTGACTTGTTTTAAAGTTTTAAAATCAGATCATAAATTATAACCATACCTCTAATATAATATAAACTTGAAACCAGACAATAATTGTTGTTTTTAGTTCAAACCGTGATTGCTTATTGTTACATAAGTAGTCCATGTGACTGGTCGTTGGCGGCGTTAAAAAGTTTTTTTTATTGTTATGTGATTATTGACGAAATATTTTGGACTTCGAATAATCATCGTGATCAGCTAAGGTACGGATTTCCGTCCTTTCAGTAAGGACTTCCTTTCTATGCATGATTAGGATTCCTCGTCTTCAGCCAAATGTTTTCCCCAGTATATGTTTAAGTTTATCAGTAATCATGTTAATAACTACATAAATTGCCTGAGCATTATATACAAGCACGACCAGTTTATGTACTTGTTACGGAGGTACCGTAACCACGGCACTAGAGGCACCAGTGTCGTGACTCACATGCAGGAGAGTGATATCCTGCATCGTCCCACTCAGCTCAGCTTGGTCATTTTATCAGTATTATTAGTGGGGCGTATGGATGCATCCTAGGCTACAGTTTACAGTTTAGCAGGTGAATGTGGTGTGTGCTCTACATCCTTCACATTGGAGCTGATCCCTCCACCCAGAACAGTTATTTAGAGGTCACCCCTCTACAGCATGACGAGGTCACCCCTCCAGTTATTCATGCACGATTGTTACAACACGTGACCTATATAAGCTCTGGCAAATAAAATACAGTAAATGCATGTTTTCAGAATTAATAGTTATATTTCAGTATCAGTATATATGAACCAGGTTTCTCAGATTTTATGCAGAGTTCTACCACATGTTACATATCAGTCTTACAGCTTCAGTATTCTATCGCCTGTTTCATTCACTATATTCTTATCATGCTTTATATCCGTTCACTGAGCGTTATGCTCAGCCGTAGTTCCTTTCATGTTCTAACGGCAGGTACACCAGGACGCACTTAGGATTCTGAGAGCATGCGCATTTGGATGGAAGCTATCCAGACTTCTTACTTTATGCATTTCTTACATTATTCTGCTTATTTGGACATTGTTTAGTCCTTAGTATTTTTACTTTTCATGTTTTGGGCTTATGTTTGGATTACCGATGTTTGATCCCGGTATTCCTTTATGGTCAGTTAATGTTTTAAGACATTTACCTTATGCTTTGATGACACGCCATAAATACACGTAACGGTCCACTTATCCAAGTGGGGTGTTACAATTATGGTATCAGAGCCAGGTTTCGACCTGTAGGCTCTAAAACTTGACCTGTGACTAGTGGGTAGTCACCAGGAACTTCCCAGAGTTTGGCGTTGTTATCTTTCATGTTTCTCATGGATTATTCAGTCAGTTTTCTTCATTTATCAGTCAGTTTTCTTAAAGTTTTGACTAAGCAAAAGGTTGGTACAGAACTGGCCGTACTTAGTCGCATGTGCTTTTAGCGAGCTTTCGTTTTGGTGAACTGACCATAGGCGTTCACCCTTGCCCGTTCAGATTTTGTATTGGTAAACTGACCATAGGCGTTTACCCTTACTCATGACAGATTCATGTTTTCAGTCAAATATTACTTGGTGAACCAGCCATAAACGTTCATCATTTCTCAAGTCAAATTTCATGCTTTTTAGTCGAATGATGTTTTGTGAACCGATTCACAGTTGTTCACCTTTGTCGTATCAGGACATTTCATAAATTTTGACAAGTAGGGATTGGACTACAGCCATCCATATTTAGTCCGAGATTATAAATTTCTATACATGACAGTTCTCAGAAAATTTTGACCAGTATGGATCGAACCAGAATGGCCCATACTTAGCCTCATGTTTTCTTCTCTAAATTCTGTGGATTGAACCATAGCCGTCCACATCAGTTGATATTACGCCTCAATTGATTTGACTTTTATGTTCCTTGTAACAGTCAAAATTTTTTTTATATACCCTCACGTTGATGTCATCTACATGATGATTCAGTTTCATGTCTCCTTACGAGGATTATGTTTTCAACAAGGTAATGATGTTTTCATGTTAAGATACACAAGAACTTCAGTAAAACCCGTTTTCATGATAAATCATGATTAACCTTCATTAATCATGCTTCATGCTAACAACTGTTGGGACTTTGATTATATCATACTTTTCAGCCTCGATACAACCAGCAGTAAGTCGACGTAGGAATTGTCAGCCGATCATGTTACTTATTTCATATCAGTCTACTACCGTCTAAATCAATTTATTTTTTTGATCATGTCAGACAAGCGACACCAGTATCGATCATCCCATAAAATTTCCACCAACTCCATGTACAGTATTCCATATGTACCCATGTATAGTGCCTCACTTATCCTCCATGTACAGTATTTCACGTGTACTCCACGTACAGTGTCTCAGATATGCTACATGTGCAATATTCATTTTGTACTTCATGTACAGTAGTCCAGGTGTGACAACCGTGGTTTTGAGGTTCGTCACTTGGTCTTACTTTTAGGTTATTTTATGTGTGCTTATTTTATTTGTGTGTTTACGTGTTTATTTTGTGTGAACGAGGTTGGTGTGGTTATCGTTTATGAGTATAGAGTACTCATAAGTAAATCGAGGAACGGTTATTTCATGTTCATGAGCTCACAAGTGGTGACTATGAAATGAAATAGTGATATTTTGGTGTTTACGTATACGTATATGTATTACAGAAAATCGTATTTTTTACGATTTACGGTTTAGCATTTAGAGGTCTCGGATGAGGTAATTAGCCATATGGATATTTTTCGGGATGGTTTTAGGTCATTTAGGACTTAATTATAATGTTTATTTCAAAATTTGATATTTTTTATAAAAGTGTATATTTTACGTCTTTTACGGTAAAACGCGTAAATTTGACTAGTTTTACGGTTTTGAGGTTTTGGGAGTTTTAGGAGCTGAAATAAATTAAGGTAAATTAAGGTAAAATTAATAAGATATTAATTAACAATAAAAAGAAAAAAAAATAAAGAAAAAAACGAAATTAGGGGTGTTTGGGTCGGTTTAGAAGAGAAAAAAAAGGAAAAAGAGGAGAAAAAAAGGAAGTGGACTTATACTTGGACTAGGATTTTATGTACACCCTATATATTATATTATTTACTACCAAAAAGATCATAAATACCTGGAGACAAATAAAAATTCGTGAGTTTCATAGAGGAGAATTAGGGTTCTTCATAAAAATTAGGTTTTCTTCATCTTCCATTGTTCTAAAGGTAAAACCTTCAAAACCCTTTTCTTTTTAATTGTTTTTATGTTTTCTTTAATCATCTTATGATGGATTAGGGTTAGGGTTTATATAAAAACAGTAGATTAATGTTATATTAATGGTTTTATAATGATTACATGAATTAGGGCTTGTAATTAGAGGGTTTAGGGTTAATTAATGAGGTTGATTTTGTTAAACCCGTTTTTAAAAACTGGGCAGAATTTTGGTGCCATTGTTTTGATCATATCTGGAGTTCTAGGAACATTCAAGATGCGATCAAGCTAGCCCTGAATAGGTATTTGAGTTGGCTTTCTAAATCAAGAAAAGAGAACTAAATTGGAGGTCGGGAAGTGGGTCAAAAACAGGTCACAACAGTCGGAGGTCAAGGCAGTTTTGAATTCAGCCTGTTTTCTTTTTAAGTTTTGGGTTGTTTGGGGTACTTAGGATTGCATTGGGATCTTCTCACGAACATGAGAGATGGTTTATATATTGTAGTAAGTATCTGCACTTGGGCTAAGGTTGTGGTTTAGGGTAAGACCCCTTAATGGTAACAAACTTTTAGTACGTTTAAAATCATGAAATCTGGAATGACAAAAGTAGCTTTAAGGTTAGGTCAAGTGAGAGGTGTTAGCCAACATATGTAAGGGTATGAATATTCCTTTTACAGAAACCATGGGTATGTTTAGGTGTGCGTTTGGCTTATAGTTTGGAGACCTAAAACTGGGACTGTTTTTGGTAAAATGTTAACCGGATGTGTTATGGAGTAAAACGAGTTAAGGGCTTTATAGAGGGGTGTAATGGGATGCTTAGAGCATTTAAATGAGGAATATATATGGTAGTAGGTTAGATGTCCATCATAGGTTGATGAGCCATCTTAGTGATTGGGTCATGTATTGATTGCGTGTTTTTGGTTTGTTAGCTTATTGCTAGTGCGAGGACTCGTGAAGAAGCAATCAGGTGAGTTTCATAGTCCCATGTTTACTATTGATTTTGACTTCCAGATGGGATGGAAGGGACACTATGTTGAGTTTATTTATAAATTGATGCTGTGAATGTTTTTAAGGTTTGAGATGGACTTGTGTGTACATTTATGTGATTAACTGCTATGTGATTCTTGTTTGTGTATGATCTGGATTAGAAAGGTACATAGGTGTATGGGCGCCTATGGGACCAATGGTTTGACAAGGTAGTGGCCTTGTGGTTTGACAAGGTAGTGGCCTTGTGGTTTGACAAGGTAGTGGCCTTGTGGTTTGACAAGGTAGTGGCCTTGTGGTTTGCCAAGGTAGTGGCCTTGGGATAGGTACATAGTGTGATCATCTATGGTACCATGTTGTTTGGCAAGGTAGGAGCCTTGGTTTTGGTTTGAAATGTTTGATCTTGAATTGTTAGTTGTTAATACATAATTGTAGCGCATTGTCCATATGTTTATTGGTTTATGGTAATCACAGCTTATGACTTGTCTTGTGTTGGAGTCTAAACCTATGACTCTCACCAACTTTATGTTGACGTGTTTTAGTGTCTCTTTCAGGTGATAACGTGGTTAAGCATGAGAACTTATGTGGCTAGGATTGGAGTCGAGTAGGAATGCATTTAGAAGGAGATCCCCGTTCCTTCTTAGTTTATTTTGCTTTTTGTTTCTTTGAGTGATATTATGAACCTATATGTTGATTGTTAGTGTTATTTGTTTGTCTTGGGTAAGAGGTAGGACTGTTACCTACTTACCTAGACTCCTGCATTGTTGAGATATTGTCATGACATTGTGTCGCCATTTATGTCATTATATTTTGCATTTTAGTTTTCTCTATAGAGACACCGTTTGTTGTGATGATATCCATACGTCGCACCCTATATTCCGCCATGGTGGGGTGTTACAGAATGGTATAAGAGCCAATGGTTATAGAGAATTAGGTTGCCTAGTCGCGTAGCCTAGTCTATAGCTTAAGGGTCCCTTCATATAGGCGTCATAGGAGTATGTGTGCATTTTATATAAATTGATGTGTTTGGATGTTATTTATTGTGATGTTTTGACTAGTATGAATTGAACCATAGTAAGTTCATACTTAGCCACATGTTATTTTCCTTTCGGGGTGTGAGTAGTGCGGGTTGAACCATAATCATCCACGCTAGTCATTGTCGTATTTTGCTTATATTGTACATTATAGTACATAATTTGTTACATAGTAGTTTCTAACTTTTATTGGGTTATTTTATGTACTTGAGGTATTTTTTTTTGTCTTTTGATGTTTAAGTCATGTTCCCTAAGAATCATGTGGTTGTTCGAGTTAGGAGGAGTAGGTGGATATGAAGAATTTTAAGCGGTTTCCACTCTTATGGGCGACATGACTTATAACTGATTATGTTTTGTTTTGGATTTAGTCTATACTGTTTTAGCTAGACTATGGATTTTTGTATTCCAAGAGTTTTACTATGTTATTTTAATATGGAGTTTTGGATCTTATTGGTTATGTGGTTATGAGCTTATGTGAGTAGATGGATTTATGTGTTATATGTTGTATTGATTCTTATAAGTGTCATCATAGGAGGGAGTGCATTGGGGAAAGGGTAATTGTATAAGTATGGTGGCCAACATAGTTATACAAGTACCACAACTTCAATGGGTTCCCAAGTATGGTTGCATGAAAGAGGGTTAGTACATGCTTGTATATGATGAGATGTAGATTTTGGGTATACGTATAATATATGGGTTTATGTAATGGCTGCCTATGATATGGCTATTGTTCTTTTTGTCTTATATGTTCTGGGTTATAGTTGTGTTGTGTGATTGTGGGGTCACACGATATGGTTTGGTTTTGGAGGTGGGCTTTATGCCTTGTTGTGGCACGGTGAGATGGTGATTACCTGTGTGGAAAACGAGTGTATGACGTGATTGGTTGATCCGACATGTATGGTAACGAGTATGTTTTGGGTAATTTAATAGGTATATATATGCGGATGTATATATACTACTAGGTGTTAAGTTATGGTATATGGTCGTTCACTAGTTATAATAACTTGAACGTACCTTGTGTTTGTTCGTGTTTTATGGTGCTGGAGTTTGATGGAGTTTCAACGACGTTTTGAATCTTTTGAACTGTGTCTGGTAGCGTATACTTTAAGTTCGTATTTCACGTGTACGTTTTAAAATGGTGTTCTTGGTTTTAAGTCTCTTGAAATAAAATTGAGATTTCTTTTGGGATAATGAAATCTTTTAGGTTGAGTCTTACATTTCTGTTGGTTGGTATATGGAAAAAGGGGGACTTGGAAATCTATATAGGGTTAGATAATTGGTTGTATTCGGTAAAATAAGGGTAAGGTGTTGGAGTCGTGTTTGAAACAGGATGTAACATAAGATTTCTTTTAATCAACACTTATTTATTTCAAATTCTAAAAGACTTTCTTTAAAATAAAGCGAAGAAAAATTTCTTTCTACTTACATAGTTTATATAATTGGGTATAACCGATTCACGTCATATATAATTATTAAAACAAGGTTAAATGGAGTCTATGAATATTTCACATACAATTATATCTTTCATTTAAAAGGATTGCATTGATCACTAAGTCTATTCTTTAGTTTTTTTAAAACAACAAGCATAAAATTGTTTTGGTCATAACTGGTTCGTTTTTAAAGCTTTTTGGGTGATTCAAAAGCCTAAAATTATGTACTCGGAACGTACTTTTCAAATATCCAGAATGTATAGTCATGGGAGGTCAGTGGACTGGTCAGAATTGTTGTACAAGTGTCGGGTTCAAGGTTGAGTTTGAATAGTAGTTTTATTTTTATGATTTGGGATGCACAGGATACCTAGTCTTTAAGTTGAGTTTGGAGTTCGTCAAGAGGGTTGTTAGTAGATTGTTTGAGTCACATAGAGGTGGGGAGGTAAAAAAGAAAAGCAAATAAAATAAATAAAAATATATTCTTTTGGAAAAGCCGATCTTTTGCACGGTTTAAATAATATGTCGCGGGGCGTAATATGTTTGGTTGCCATTGGGTGTTTTTTTGGATTATTTTTCGTTTTCATGGGTCATTTTGAATTGATACACGTTTTGGGTTTGAGTTTCCTTTTGAGTCTAGTGGTTTTTGACTTGTTTTAACTGGTGCACGTGAAATGTCTTTAAGTTATCCGTGGGTTTGATTCGTTGATCGTATCTGGTGGATTCAAGATGTACTTTTGGTTACGTATTGTTCAGGAGCGTTGAGGTAGTCGTATGAAAGACTGGGTCGCGCCTACACGATTTAGTAGGTGACCATGAGAGAACGGTCGGAATGCCCTTAGTGGGGAGGAAAGAAGTTCGTAGACGAACTAATGTGGTCATGAGGTCTCTTAGGAGTGTCAAGGGAGATGAATAGAGGTTGCATAATGTATGGTTATTGGCACAAGTAACGCGCCATAGGGAGTGTTGGAAGGGGATATGTTTCGTAAGGCATGTATGCTTTCTGAAAATTTCCTGAAACTTAGTAAGGTTGCCTATTACTTTGAGGTAGAACCATGAATAGAGCAAGTAGGAGAGGTGAGAAGAGTTGTAGTTAGTGTCTTTCCAAGGAAAATCGCTGATGGAGTGATTTAAAAACAAGAGCTGTTAGAAATTGCAAGAAATTTATTCGTGTTGCCACTAAGAGAGGGTGTGAGGAGGACATAGTTGAAATTGCTAAGGATGTTGTATGAACGCTTTGGGTTTACGGTTATGCATTTGGCTTCGCCAAAGCACTAGCGGTTCTCATGGAATCAATGAATCGAGTGTGCATGAACGTATATAAACGAGTTGTCATCGGGAGCATCGACGACATTTTGACCTACTCAAATCTTAGAAGGAGGATGAGGCGAATTATGTGTTGGATTTGGAGTTGTTAGGAAAGGGAGTTATACGTGAGATTTTCAAGAGTAAGTTTTAGGATTAAGTTTACGAGGATGAGCATTAGAGGTGGTGGCATATCATGGAACCAGCAAGGGTGAAGTGAAGAAGGATGAGGGAGCGTTTTGGAGGCTGAAGAGGTGGATTGGATAATGAGCCGATCTTGGCATTATCGGAAGGACTGGGTGAATTTGCGAAGCATGACGACACGTGGAGCAAGGATTTAAATGTGTACGAGAACGACAAAGAAAGGCGATTGCTTATACGTTGCAAGAACTGAAGACTTGGAAGAACTAGATAAGACTTCGTTAGTGGAGCTGGACTGTTATATCTGCCTAGAATGTTAGAGGCATTTTGGTGTACGAGACGTAGAGAATGATCTATACGGATCATGAACGTCTCCAACACATATTTAATCATCTTGATTGAACATTTGGAAAAGATGGTGGGTGGAGTTAAGGGATGAAAGAAAATTGCAAGGCCAAGTACCATCTGGGAAAGGCAAGCATGGTTGATGAGGCGTGGAATAAGAAGAATGAAGTGAAGCTGAGACGAACTTGAACTATAGGGATGACGTATTAGGGTGGTTTGGATAAAGGATATAGGTTGCACAAGTTGAGTTGTCTAAAGCAGAGAACGCGTCAACGTGTATGTTGCGTGGCTTGGACAATCGTATGGAGAAAAGGGACGTAGTCGATAAATGCCATTTGAGGCACTGTATGAAAGGATAGGGTGAGTTGTCCCCAATGTGGACTAGAATTGGTAAAAGAGGCTACCGATGTGGAAATGGTGTTTGTGGAAAGAATGAGAGCAACAAGGGATGTTATGTAGAAAAGGAGGAAACCATTAGAGCTAGTGACAAAGTATGTAGGAAGTTTCACCCATAGTAACGGGTGGTACGTTTTGGTAAAATGGAAGAGTTGAGGTAGAGTTTTGTAGGTCTATTTATGATCATTGGAAAGATCAGACCATTATCTTATGAGCATAGAATTACCTGGGGGAAATGAGTTGTATACATGATACATTTCATGTATTAAGATTGGTAAAGGTTGTGTGAGAATGCATTTTGCATGAACGGTTATTCGGGACTGGTATTAATAAGAGTCTTTGTTTTTATCAAAGAATCATCTGTGAGATTTATTGACTGTGAGGTCAAGAGTTTGGCGATGAGTTTAATTGTTTTTGGTTTGTATATGTGGTATTTTGAAACCTGAACTGAGGTTTACATGGAAATGAGAGGAGTTCATTTAGAACAAGTATCCTCATGTGATTTGTGGTTGTGTGTTTGATCCTAAGGAGTAAATCTCGGGACGAGATTTCTATTAGGAGGGAGTGATGTGACAACCGTGGTTTTGAGGTTCTCACTTGGTCTTACTTTTAGGTTATTTTGTGTGTGCTTATTTTATTTGTGTGTTTACGTGTTTATTTTGTGTGAACGAGGTTGGTGTGGTTATCGTTTATGAGTATAGAGTACTCATAAGTAAATCGAGGAACGGTTATTTCATGTTCATGAGCTCACAAGTGGTGACTATGAAATGAAATAGTGATATTTTGGTGTTTACGTATACGTATATGTATTATAGAAGATCGTATTTTTTACGATTTACGGTTTAGCATTTAGAGGTCTCGGATGAGGTAATTAGCCATATGGATATTTTTCGGGATGGTTTTAGGTCATTTAGGACTTAATTATAATGTTTATTTCAAAATTTGAGATTTTTTATAAAAGTGTATATTTTACGTCTTTTACGGTAAAACGCGTAAATTTGACTAGTTTTACGGTTTTGAGGTTTTGGGAGTTTTAGGAGCTGAAATAAATTAAGGTAAATTAAGGTAATATTAATAAGATATTAATTAACAATAAAAAGAAAAAAAAATAAAGAAAAAAACGAAATTAGGGGTGTTTGGGTCGGTTTAGAAGAGAAAAAAAAGGAAAAAGAGGAGAAAAAAAGGAAGTGGACTTATACTTGGACTAGGATTTTATGTACACCCTATATATTATATTATTTACTACCAAAAAGATCATAAATACCTGGAGACAAATAAAAATTCGTGAGTTTCATAGAGGAGAATTAGGGTTCTTCATAAAAATTAGGTTTTCTTCATCTTCCATTGTTCTAAAGGTAAAACCTTCAAAACCCTTTTCTTTTTAATTGTTTTTATGTTTTCTTTAATCATCTTATGATGGATTAGGGTTAGGGTTTATATAAAAACAGTAGATTAATGTTATATTAATGGTTTTATAATGATTACATGAATTAGGGCTTGTAATTAGAGGGTTTAGGGTTAATTAATGAGGTTGATTTTATTAAACCCGTTTTTAAAAACTGGGCAGAATTTTGGTGCCATTGTTTTGATCATATCTGGAGTTCTAGGAACATTCAAGATGCGATCAAGCTAGCCCTGAATAGGTATTTGAGTTGGATTTCTAAATCAAGAAACGAGAACTAAATTGGAGGTCGGGAAGTGGGTCAAAAACAGGTTACAACAGTCGGAGGTCAAGGCAGTTTTGAATTCAGCCTGTTTTCTTTTTAAGTTTTGGGTTGTTTGGGGTACTTAGGATTGCATTGGGATCTTCTCACGAACATGAGAGATGTTTTATATATTGTAATAAGTATCTGCACTTGGGCTAAGGTTGTGGTTTAGGGTAAGACCCCTTAATGGTAACAAACTTTTAGTACGTTTAAAATCAGGAAATCTGGAATGACAAAAGTAGATATATGTATATCGGGGCCTTAACAGTAGCTTTAAGGTTAGGGCAAGTGAGAGGTGTTAGCCAACATATTTAAGGGTATGAATATTCCTTTTACAGAAACCATGGGTATGTTTAGGTGGGCGTTTGGCTTATAGTTTGGAGACCTAAAACTGGGACTGTTTTTGGTAAAATGTTAACCGGATGTGTTATGGAGTAAAACGAGTTAAGGGCTTTATAGAGGGGTGTAATGGGATGATTAGAGCATTTAAATGAGGAATATATATGGTAGTAGGTTAGATGTCCATCATAGGTTGATGAGCCATCTTAGTGATTGGGTCATGTATTGATTGCGTGTTTTTGGTTTGTTAGCTTGTTGCTAGTGCGAGGACTCATGAAGAAGCAATCAGGTGAGTTTCATAGTCCCATGTTTACTATTGATTTTGACTTCCAGATGGGATGGAAGAGACACTGTGTTGAGTTTATTTATAAATTGATGATGTGAATGTTTTTAAGGTTTGAGATGGACTTGTGTGTACATTTATGTGATTAACTGCTATGTGATTCTTGTTTGTGTATGATCTGGATTGGAAAGGTACATAGGTGTATGGGCGCCTATGGGACCAATGGTTTGACAAGGTAGTGGCCTTGTGGTTTGACAAGGTAGTGGCCTTGTGGTTTGACAAGGTAGTGGCCTTGTGGTTTGACAAGGTAGTGGCCTTGTGGTTTGCCAAGGTAGTGGCCTTGGGATAGGTACATAGTGTGATCATCTATGGTACCATGTTGTTTGGCAAGGTAGGAGCCTTGGTTTTGGTTTGAAATGTTTGATCTTGAATTGTTAGTTGTTAATACATAATTGTAGCGCATTGTCCATATGTTTATTGGTTTATGGTAATCACAGCTTATGACTTGTCTTGTGTTGGAGTCTAAACCTATGACTCTCACCAACTTTATGTTGACGTGTTTTAGTGTCTCTTTCAGGTGATAACGTGGTTAAGCATGAGAACTTATGTGGCTAGGATTGGAGTCGAGTAGGAATGCATTTAGAAGGAGATCCCCGTTCCTTCTTAGTTTATTTTGCTTTTTGTTTCTTTGAGTGATATTATGAACCTATATGTTGATTGTTAGTGTTATTTGTTTGTCTTGGGTAAGAGGTAGGACTGTTACCTACTTACCTAGACTCCTGCATTGTTGAGATATTGTCATGACATTGTGTCGCCATTTATGTCATTATATTTTGCATTTTAGTTTTCTCTATAGAGACACCGTTTGTTGTGATGATATCCATACGTCGCACCCCATATTCCGCCATGGTGGGGTGTTACACCAGGTGTACTCTAGGTACCCTACTCCATGGATATTGCTGATTGTTCCTTAATCATCGCGGGAGTTTCCACTTGTCGATATTCTACCAGGTGCTGATGCTGCTCGTGAGTTGAAGATTTTACCAGATGCTGATGCTGCTAACACTCTGAAGACCACACAGATGCTGATGCTGCCGATACTTTAGAGATTTCTCAAGATGCTGATGCTGATGCTGTTATACTATAAAGACACCGCAGAGCAAGGACAAAAACTATAAATTTGAACTTTATGTCAAGACAAAATTTCAACCATCAGACACTACCATTCCATTACATACTTTTACCTTCTCAGTTAGATGTCACACTCCACTCAGCTAACCGTATATTCAAAGAGTGGGAACCGGAACTCAGCCGGCCACTCAGCAGAATAGTTACATGAATCAGGGTCATGATAATGATCGTCAAATTGACAGACAAAGCAGTAGTGACAACCACCGTGCTCATAATTAATCAGTCAGTAACCATCGGAATTTCGGAACGGACGTGACCAGAAATACAGAGGTCAGTAGTCTAATCGGTCCGCCAACCCTAGCTGTTACCCAAAATTTTTTTCAGCCTTGTTCAGATTCACCTACTAAACACATGTCAAGACCTCAGTCAAGACACGGGCCTCTAGTCTCCTTTCGGGAGACACCTTTTTCAGGACACCAGTTACGATACATGTTATACGAATATCTTCTCTAAGTACGAGTCAAAACTCATAAGCTCAGTAAATCTTCTAAACCAGGCTTTCAGAAATTCAAGAACCCTCCAAGGGGGTATACCCGTTTTGTCATGCCACGCATAAATCAGACCATTAAAGATTCAGTTACCACCACTGGAGTATTACTCAGGTTAGACACACAGGGTTCATTCTGTGAGGTTACAGACGAATACATTCAGTGAAAGTCGCCACGTTTACTTCACGTATTCCTATATCAATTTTATCTTAAATCAGGTAGTTACCTGCCTCTCAGCCAGAAAGGACTCGACAGTATCACCCTATTTATAAGGATTTTCCTCCCGGTTAAAGACGAGATTTGTTTTACTAACTCCTGAATATGTTCCTTATATTTCCTGCCAGAAAAATGTTAGTACAAATTGTTTCTACCTTACAAGCGCGTGACTTACCAGTCCAAGCTACGAAGATTTTTAGCTACAAGTTATAAATTCATTTCTGAAGTTCCTTAAATTCACGATCAACAGATTATGTTTCCAGATGTAATTCCAAGAGGTTTTCTAGAAATCCCTTCCTAACCACGAGACATAAATTCCTTCCTTAAATTCAAAACTCTTTATTGCAGGATTCCAACTGAGTTAAAAGAGTTGTAGCATTTGCTGTAAGAATTACCGGAACGAGGATTTATTCACCCTGGCGCACCACCAGGAAGTGCACTGTTTATGTCTACCAGACCACCATTCTTAATCGAAGTTGCATTCCACGTATAGAAATCTTATCTAATCTGCTACGATATCTTAAATATTTTCTAGAACAATTCGCAACCGTGACACCAGTAGTGGTGAGAGAAGAACATGATGTTTTCCAGACTGCTGTTGCACATATCACAGTCTCTCTAAAATTTTTTGTTTTATACTTCTGAGCTCCCTAACGCTCCAACTATAGTATGAAATTCATGAATAAATTTTTTCCATGATTCTCAGACAAAATCGTTAGCATATTCATTGATAACATTCTGATCTGCTAAATTCTAAGAGAAGTATAAGAGAATCATCTTTTCACAGTTGAACAGAATCTCCGATAGGAGAAAATTATATAAGCAGCTTTCCAGATGTGAATTCCAGTTGAACGGAGTGGCATTTCTGAACCACCCTATTTCAGCAGAAAGAAATTTCAGAGAACCCTGCGAAGGTGAAGGCCATCACCTGATGGCCCCGACCGACGCCTGTGAACGAAGTACAAATTTTTCTAGAACTCAATTGACTGGTAACGCAGAAATTGCTGACAGTCATCACTAAAGCCTAGGCTAACACAAAAATTCTTCTATGACTACTCAACCAGATTCCCACCAGAATGTCCCATAAGCCTAGACAGAATTTTGATAGAAACCGTATCACACATTGATACAGCTATGTTCATATCTAGATGCCTGATATACCACAGGTTCAAGATAGAACGCCTTCATGTTAGTGTGTTACCATTAGAAAAATCTGAACAGAATGAGACTGGATTCCATGGAGGTTATTGTCAGTTACCACAGACTTTGACGAAGTATGATACTATCTAAGTTATCGTCAACCATGTAATCAGCCTACGTGTTTCTTTCATCCGAAAGGATTTCGCAGTAGCCGATCTGCAGGAAATTCAGCAATGGATCGTACAACTTCAAGGTATTCCATCAATAATCAGGTCAGATAGAAATTCACGTTCGCGAATCACGCTCCCTTCATGCTCACGTTTACGTTCACTTTCACGTTACATCTCGCATTCACGTTATGATGTTGTTTCAGTCCATAGTTTGTGCTATTGCATGATTTAAATTCACGATCGCATTCATGACCCCGTTCACGATCAGGTCCGTGTTCCACCTCAGTATATACGTTTCAGGTCTTGTACTGGAGTTGGCTACAAAAAGCTTAAGAAACCAGACTCAAATTTAGTACAGCTTTTACATACCCGGGCAGACATTTCACGTCTCAGTCTGTATCATTTGGCATTCATCCTCAGCCACCATACGTTCATGATATGTTCTAGTATCACGTTCACAGTATGTTCACGTATCACATTCACGATATATTTCATGCACAGTGTTCCTCATGTAAACGCGAACCATGTTCAAAATTGCTCACGTAGCACGTTCAATATTGTTCACGTAGTTCGCCCTTATATATTTCAGCAGCTTGCTCAGAGATATACATGTTATCTTTTCAGAATATTTACACGTATCGTTTCATGTATCCTACATGCTATGGCTTTTCATTCTATTAGATTCAGAAAATCTATCTTAAGTATAGAACCGGAAACTATTCAGCATCATCAGGACAGGGTCATCAGGACCAAGATTTTGCTCATTATGTTTAGACCTTTGAAGAATCGTTTCGAGCGGGAAGCCACTCGAAACAAAGGATTCCATCCGGACCTCTCACCTCTTCCTTCAATAATTCAGTTAAGTTCTTTCAGTCATGTCACGTTCCATGTTAAATTTAGTCATGTCGTGTTTATACTCTTTCAGCAACATTATGTTGTAAATAGAGGATGAATTATCCTTTCATCTTACATGTATTTTTAGCTTACGTATTCTTTAAGTTCTTATGATTTCATCAGCTTATTACCTTTAATTCGAGGACGAATTTCTCCTTTTTAGAGGGGAAGAATTGTAAAACCGCAGCATTATCACATCCTTAATTCGAGGACGAATTATTTTTTTTAGAGGGGAAGAGTTGTAAAACCCGCATTTGAAATTCAAGAACATTAATTATACATAGTCTCAATTTTAATTAAAACACGACGTAATTAATTATTCAAAAAAATAATTAATATTTAGATATTCAGAAATTACCATTTTAAATCTATGAACGTTAACTTTACGCAGCCTCAGCTTTAATTAAATGTTACGTAAATATTTATTCAGATAATAAATAATAGTAACTATATACGTATCGTGTATTTCTTCTTTATTCAATTAAAAAAAAATAGTACATGTCGGGGTTTTAAAAACGAGAGCTTAATGCACGAACACGTATGTTTTATTAGCACAAAATAAATAAAACATTTAAGAAATTAATAAATATAGTAAATGTAATCTTTTAAATAATATAAAGATTACCAACTCATAGAAAATCACTTGTGTTAAAACGTAGGATCGAGTCAAACGTAATATTCAAATGATAAATTCCCTTTATGTTCAGAATCAGTTACGGTATTCACGGTAAAAGCTTCCATTTATATGGAATACATAATCACATGTTAAAGACTCACAATTTTCCATCACTTCACATCAAATTCTCTGTAACAAATATTTCCTCTCAACTATCCATGCTTCATAACAAAAACAATATCAACTTTGGTTAAGCCTTCTATATGTCTCCATGAATCCTTAATATATTTGATGCCTTCTTTAAACACTTGGGTTGAAAACATCAAGGTATTGATCAAATAAGATTGTTTTCTTGGAGTTTGGTTGCTTGGTTAGATATTACACGTTTGTAGCTTTTCGACCGAGTCGAAATAACGTTGCGCCTAGTAGCTTGTCACCGTGTATGATAACACTTACATGTCGAAAGCTTGTTATCGATTCGAGGGTGTTCTTGGTGACGAACATAGTATGCTGGTGAAGAGTGGTGTGAAAGGAGTATGTCGACATGGATCGGAGGCGTTTCATGGCGGTAGAGTGTCGTGTTCTACTTCATATCAATTTTGTTTGGTTGCCTTGGATCAGAAATGATCGTGTCTTAATATTTGTATTGGCGTTCGACTTCGTCACCACATTCTCATTCCTTATGATCAGCCTTTGTTTCATATAGAGGTAAAACAAGATACTAGCTTTTACAATGTATTAAACCATGCATACGTAGCATTTTAAAAGGGGAATCACATTGCCGCAAAACTATTTCAAAAATAAGGAGTTTATAAGTTTAATATTGTCTTTTACCAAAAACAAAAGTCGAGTTTCGGACGAAGACATAAACTACATGTTTAATCATAAGTTGTACTTTCTTAAAACAATATAGAAGTTAAGATTGTTATATATAAAGTATGATTAAAGAAAAACATGGCACATATTATATCACGACATGCCATGGTTAGAAACAAAAAAAAAAGTTACGATTATGTTGTAAAGCTTTTTATATTCGAAAACAAAGTGGTTGTTATATATGCGGCTGACTTGTTTTAAAGTTTTAAAATCAGATCATAAATTATAACCATACCTCTAATATAATATAAACTTGAAACCAAGACAATAATTGTTGTTTTTAGTTCAAACCGTGATTGCTTATTGTTATATAGGTAGTCCATGTGACTGGTCGTTGGCGGCGTTAAAAAGTTTTTTTATTGTTATGTGATTATTGACAAAATATTTTGGACTTCGAATAATCATCGTGATCAGCTAAGGTACGGATTTCCGTCCTTTCAGTAAGGACTTCCTTTCTATGCATGATTAGGATTCCCCGTCTTCAGCCAAATGTTTTTCCCCAGCATATGTTTAAGTTTATCAGTAATCATGTTAATAACAACATAAATTGCCTGAGCATTATATACAAGCACGACCAGTTTATGTACTAGTTACGGAGGTACCGTAACCACGACACTAGAGGCACCAGTGTCGTGACTCACATGCAGGAGAGTGATATCCTGCATCGTCCCACTCAGCTCAGCTTGGTCATTTTATCAGTATTATTAGTGGGGCGTATGGATGCATCCTAGGCTACAGTTTACAGTTTAGCAGGTGAATGTGGTGTGTGCTCTACATCCTTCACATTGGAGCTGATCCCTCCACCCAGAACAGTTATTTAGAGGTCACCCCTCTACAGCATGACGAGGTCACCCCTCCAGTTATTCATGCACGGTTGTTACAGCACGTGACCTATATAAGCTCTGGCAAATAAAATACAGTAAATGCATGTTTTCAGAATTAATAGTTATATTTCAGTATCAGTATATATGAACCAGGTTTCTCAGATTTTATGCAGAGTTCTACCACATGTTACATATCAGTCTTACAACTTCAGTATTCTATCGCCTGTTTCATTCAGTATATTCTTATCATGCTTTATATCCGTTCACTGAGCGTTATGCTCAGCCGTAGTTCCTTTCATGTTCTAACGGCAGGTACACCAGGACGCTCTTAGGATTCTGAGAGCATGTGCATTTGGATGGAAGCTATCCAGACTTCTTACATTATGCATTTCTTACATTATTCTGCTTATTTGGACATTGTTTAGTCCTTAGTATTTTTACTTTTCATGTTTTGGGCTTATGTTTAGATTACCGATGTTTGATCCCGGTATTCATTTATGGTCAGTTAATGTTTTAGGACATTTACCTTATGCTTTGATGACACGCCATAAATACACGTAACGGTCCACTTATCCAAGTGGGGTGTTACAGTTTAGGTGTTGCTTATTAGTTTAGACTGCTTAACTGGCTTATTGTTTTATCTTCTTATTTTCTATTTTTTTCATAGCTTAATTGGTTTAGAGTTTCGATAGCTTTTGGAGCGTATGATTATTTGGTTTTTGGTCATTGCTTATTTTGATTATTCAGTTTTTACTAGCTTATTTGTTCCTGCTTTTCAGTGTAGCTTATATTTAGTGTTCGAACAACTTATTGCTTATTTGGTTCCTGTTCATTTTATTTTCAGCTTATTCAAACGTTTTGGCTGTGTGGCTTATCTGTTCTTTTATTTGCTGATATTACTGCTAAAAAAATTGAACCAATTGTTCAATTTTTGATTATCTGTCGAAATAAAAAGTGCCAAAAATAGTTGCAAAAATCTGTCTGGGGTGAGATTCGAACCCCAGACCCTTCGTATCACAACCATACGTCCCAACCAGTTGAGCTAGCTTGCCTTTTGTGTATTGTTTCGAAACATTAGGTTAATATAGATTAGATAATTCCTGTAGTTTATTTTAATTAATATTAGTTTAGTTTAAAGTAGATTTCAATTTAATATTTTAATTAAAATTCGATTTAAATTCAATTTTTATAAAAAAATAAAAAGACAAAAAAAAATATTTTTATTAACTTTTTTTTACTTTAAATTTGTTTCCAATTTATTTAAAATAGATTTACTTTTATTTTTAAATTTAAATTAGTTTAAATATTTTTATTTAAAATTTACTTTCAAATTAGTTTAAATAAATTTACTTTTATTAGTTACAATTTTAAATTAGTTTTAAAGTTTATTTTCAAAATTAATAGTTTAAATAGTTAATTAAAATAGTTTTCATTTAATTAAATAGATTTAAGTTAGTTTAAAAAAATACCAAAAAGAGATTTTACCAAAAACAAGTTAAGTTTAAACGTTAAACCGGAAATCAAATTCGAGTCGAATCGAGGAAAAACGAACTTAATTAAAAGGACTAAAAATCCTAGTGTGCTGGCCTCGACCAAAACTCACCCGAGAAGGAACCCAGAGATCCGCATGGACATAGTCTATAACTCCCTCTATTGTGTGCTGACCTCGACCAAAACTCACCCTGGTCGATTTTCCAAGAACACAATTTTCATAGAATTCGAGCTTACCTAGACCTTCCTTCCCCAGCACCTCTCTTCTTTTGAGTTCATTCAAGCCTGCTTCACTAATGTGACCCAGGCGTTTATGCCACACCTGCGCAAGACTTTCCTTTTCTTCTATACCGACACTAGCTTCGCTTGATTCAACCCAACATCCAACGAGTACACACAATTTTCCTTCAAAGTTCCTGACAAAACAATCAAAGAACCATTGATCACCTTTACTCTTCCATTATGCAACTTCACGGTATAGCCCTCTCGATCCAGAGTGCCCAAAGATAACAAATTTCTTTTCAACTCGGGAATGTAATGCACATTCTCAAGCACAAAACTTGAACCATCTTTCATTCGTACTCTCACCTTCCCTGTCCCCTTGATGGAACATGCTCTATTATCACCGAGCAAAACCATATGATTGTGGTAAAATACGACCTTTTAGAAAAAAGGCGTAAAAGCGGTAAGTATTAAGTGTTGATTAATTAAAATCAAGCACTAATGACCCAAAGGTGAAACTTCGTTTCCCAAGGAGGTATTTGTGGTAACCTTGGTTTCCTCGAATCTTTTAGCTACTAGGCATAATCATTGTTCATATGATTTATAATCAAAGCGGAAAAGAACAATAACTATGAAACAAGGTGTTTAGGCACAAAACACAGAATTACTAACAATTGGATTGCTCATTATATTAATAACAAACAATCACTAGGTGTGTATACATTGAATCCCACACCTAGTCGGCATACGCTTTAGGTTTACATTGTGAATGAAATTATAAAAAACCTAATAACCCTTGGTTCCTTTTATAGTGTAAGGATTAGAGTTTTACAAGAGATAAGTATGAATAACATGTATATCTTCTATTTAGATAACTATATACTAGATATATTATAAATAATATATTTAATATATTCCCTAAATAGAAGATTCTATTGAACCTGATAGGTGTGTAAACACCCATCCCTTTTACCACTTAATTACAATAATAACCGAGCTAGAACATGTATTTTATGTCTTTTATGTCGGAATTATGCGTGGTTTGTGTTTTTGTTGTGATTTAGGACGAAAAGGTGAAAAGTGGAGAAAACACGGGCATTCACGGGCTTTTATTGAAGAAAAAGATGAAAGATGAAGTCGAGAAGTCAAGAGTGGAAAAAGAATGGAAGTCCAAGACCAATTCTGAAGATTTATCGAAGAAAAAGTCGAAAGACGGAAGTTTACCAAAAGCCAAAGAACTCGAGTCTTATTTATTGAAGAATTAAAAGACGAGTTTAAAGAAACCCCGTGCCATAAGTCATTAAAGTCCAAGATTAAAGAAGATTCAAAGGCTTAAGGACTAATGCTGCAATAAACAAGAGATTAAGAAGGAAGGGCCTAATTGCAATTAAGAGAAAATGAAGGAGGGGAGGAAACTTCCTAATCCTCCCCTATATATAGATTAGGCTAGTTGATCAATTTTCTTTGTTGGATAAGTGTGACAATTAGTCTTCCATTTTATTTACCTTGCACCTTTAATTCATGTCAATTTAAATACTTGTCAATTTAAATACCTTGTTTTGCACCTTAAATTCCTTTAATTTCAAGTAAGTTTCCATTTAATTCTTGTCCATCTTTATTTTATCTTGTTAATCTCCTATCTACCTTTCTTGATCTTTGATTTTTATGTTTATGTTTGTGTTCATGTTCATGTTCTTATTTTGATCAAGTGGGTTTTTGATTATTGTGGTTAAATTTGTTAGTTTTATTGATATAGATTGTTTGTTTATGATTAATTGTTGTTTTGTTATTTGTTTAGTTAAATCGTTTGTTTGATTTTGGTTTAATCTGTGGTAGATTAGTTGTTATTTTGATCCCTTGTTCTTCAGGGAGTTTGTTTCTGTATCTTGTGATTCCCAGGAAAGCTTCAGACCAGGTCTTTGTTCATTCGGAAGAGTTCCGAGCCAAGAGAAGGAATTAGTTCATTCGGAACATTCAAAGTTCCGAACCAGTGGGCTTCATCCGGAAGAGTTCCGGATCAACACAAAAGTTCCGGACGAAATCTTCCGAACCAAAGTTCCGGACGAAATCTTCCGAATCAAAGTTCCGGACGAAAACTTCCGGACGAAGACTTCCGGACGAAAACTTCCGGATCAAGGGGAAGTTCCGGATCAGCAAATTCATTCGGAACTTTAGATGTTCCGAACGAATCTTCCGAGTCAAGTTCCGGACGAAATCTTCCGGGTCAAGACTTCCGAACGAAAAGTTCCGGATCACAAAGGTTTATTCGGAACTCAAAAAGTTCCGGATTAAGAAGGTTTATTCGGAACTCAAAAAGTTCCGGATCAAGAAGGTTTATTCGGAACTCAAAAAGTTCCGAGTCAAGCATTCATTCGGAAGAGTTCCGAATCAACAAGTTCCGAGTCAAGGGATAATCAAAAACTTCCGAATCAAGGTTTCTTTCAGTTTTTTTTTGTATCTGTTTTTAAATTTCTGTCTTTTATTTTTAAGCTTTAATTTTCCCGCCTTTTTCCTTACTTTCACTTTAAGATTATTTGCCTTAGCTTTATTTTAGCCTTGCTTTAGTTTAAGTTTTAGTTGCGTTTTAAGATTGCCTTAGTTAGATTTAAGTTTGCGTCATTTACATTAGTGCCCTTTAATTTCAGTCACGTTTTAAATACTTGCACTTACTTTAATTAGACTTAGATTTAAATTACCTGCCTTTTACTTTAATTGTTTTGAACATTTATTTAAAAACAAAAAAAAAATATTTGTTTCACCAAGATCAACTAGTCGTACTTTAAGCCGGAAATCAATTCGTTAAGATAACGAGACTTGAACTTTAATTTTTATACGGGCCAAAATCCTTGTATCAAAACCGTAGACATCCATCAGCTCTTAGCTTTCACATGTCAGCGTCCAAAATACATGTGTCAACGCCTAGCTTTCACATGTCAGCGTCACTTGAACAAATGTCTTGTTTCTTCATTTTGAGTTTCTGCCACATCAACTTTTTGACCCAACAATCTTCCCCTAGTTGATGTCGGCAAAAGTTTTTGTATATCTCTTGTAAGTGATACATCATCTTCAAATTGCTTCCCCTCAAGTCTAGCATGCATGTCTTCCCCTTTTGTCACATCATTAGAGAAGGAAACAAAGTATGCAATCGAAGATTCTTCATATGTAGGCTCTGTGTAATGATTTTGAAGAAAAATAACTATAATAATATTGATATAGAAGTAGAATAACCCAAACCTGTGTTCCATATCTTGTACTCTCATGTGAAGAAGTGTCACCATTATGCAAAAATCCTCATCCTTTGTGAGACACTGAGCACGATAATGTAACTCCTTCAAGTGATAGAAAATATGTACATAGAGTACCATAAGAAAAATCACATATTCCTAGATCTTGTATCACTTCATCAGTAACAATGTAAGCACAAACAAGTTATCTTAAAAGTCAGTGGCTGGGAGGTCACAACTTTATGATATGATAGAACATAACCTTGCAAAAATCTTTTTCAAACATCAAACTTACCATAAGAATTCTTCCCCTTAAGCCAATACTTCTTCATGACGAGTCTTAATGAACCAATATCTTCGTATGTAAAAGTCTATTATGGATAACTCTTTCACAAGGCTACCCCGATGACATAAGATGTATTACTCCAATAAATTACTTCACGAATTGTTGCTAACTTACATAAAAATCATTGACCCCTTTTAAAAATATCCAAGCCATAAATATCAACTTGATATTTTGTATAAAAACAGAGATCTCATGTACCTTCGTGTGTAAATACCTCTTTTTGTGTGCAAAAATCTAACCAATTTTCCAAACAGCAGCTATTCCTTTTTCATCCAAGATCCTTCACTGTCCAAGATCTCATCAGTGTGTGTTGTCCAATATCAGACAACACTTATCAGCGTTTGAAAATCAATATATCGGACGGCACATGATTTTCCTATCAGCACCTATGTATAACATTGTCAGCGCCATCTTTAAACCTGTCAGCATTTGGCCATCAGCGTCTCATCCATGCCTTGTCAGCGTCAATGATATCCACTAACACCAACATCTATCAGCGTCTAAATATCACACATCAGCGGCTAATCGATCTAGGGTTTTATAAACCCTAAATCATGATTTTATGTGAAAACCATAAACTGTAGCGAACTTCGACATCGAATATCTTCTTCATGAGGGTTCAGATTGAAGATCCCTTCTTTGAGATCCTAGACACATGTGTCATGAACCTACAGCTCGAATTTCACGACGATCCAACGGTTAACGAAGGAGAAATCACGTTTTTACTATTACTGTTCACAGAAAACAGCATATGACCACTGCTGACTTCGACGCTTAATAACTTTTTCTTGGGAATAGATCTCGACAATCCCTCCAGTGGATATCTAAATATATGTGCGTAGAACACACACAAAATCTTTCGTGGCGATCCAACGGTTCAATAAAAAGTTATGGCCTTCTGAATACTGCTGCGCACACAAAATCGCCCAGAAAAACCCTAGACAAATTTTTCTTTTCTTCTCAAAACACGAACACCTTATTGGTCCTAGCATCACGAGCCACGAGGCTCTAATACCAACTATGGAAACCTTAGTTTCCTCGAATCTTTTAGCTACTAGGCATAATCATTGTTCATAAGATTTACAATCAAAGCGGAAAAGAACAATAACTATGAAACAAGGTGTTTAGGCACAAAACACAGAATTACTAACAATTGGATTGCTCATTATATTAAAAACAAACAATCACTAGGTGTGTATACATTGAATCCCACACCTAGTCGACACACGCTTTAGGTTTACATTGTGAATGAAATAATAAAAAACCTAATAACCCTTGGTTCCTTTTATAGTGTAAGGATTAGGGTTTTACAAGAGATAAGTATGAATAACATGTATATCTTCTATTTAGATAACTATATACCAAATATATTATAAATAATATATTCAATATATTCCCTAAATATAAGATTCTATTAAAGCGTAGACATCCATCAGCGCCTAGCTTTCACATGTCAGCGTTCAAAATACATGTGTCAACGCCTAGCTTTCACATGTCAGCGTCACTTGAAAAAATGTCTTGTTTCTTCATTTTGAGTTTCTGCCACATCAACTTTTTGACCCAACAGTATTTGTGTGTGAATAATTCGTAATGATTCTTGGATTAATATAGAAGAAAGAAAAAGAAGGGAAATGGAAATGACAGATACTTTAAAATTTACACTACGACGACAAACGTAAAACCGTAAAAAGTGACAAAATAAAAATTGATTCTAAAAAACTCCAAAAAATTATAAAAAATAGCTAAAAATGAATTAAGAGTTTACAAATGATCAAAACTTTTTTAAACCTTTTAATTAATTAAATATTATTTTTTAAATGCTAATTAAAGCCCTAAAAATCAAAATAATTATTAAAAAGCCAAAATTAGGATTTTTCAATTTGTAAAACTCTAAAATGACTTAAATAAACTAAAAACTATTTTTATAAAATTTAAAACCAATTAAAACTATTTAAAATGATTAAAATCTAAAATTAAATATTAAAATAATATTAGAAATTCAAATATTATAAAAATTTCTAAAAACTTGCAAACTAGTTTTTTTAACCTAAATAAACAGAAAATGAAAGTGAAATTACCAAAATACCCCTATTGGGCCCCCAAATGGGCTAAAAACAAAAACAGTCCAAATAAATGGGCTTTTTGGCCCAATAAAATCAAACTTAACAAAATAAGCTAAAAATCACCAGTCTGACTCAAAATTCAATTTTAAGCACAAAGCTCTAAAGGCGCAAAAGCTGAAAATGTGCTTATCACAACTTAATAAGTCAACAACTTATTCTTAATGGGCTTTTTGGCCCATTAAGTTATAAACCAATGCCTCAGCTCTAATTTGACACACAACCTTCTTTTGGGATGCTTAAGAGATCTTTAAAAAGAAATTTTGAAAAAGCTTGACCAATAAGCAAGAAATAAGCCAAATAAGATTTCATTAAAAGACAAAATAGTAGACTTGAGATTTAGACCACTTCAGAAATTTATTTAACTTGCAAAAGACTCTAAATGACTTAATTAAGACAAATCAATCAAGAAAAATCCAATAAGCAGAGCCAAATAAGCAGAATAAGTCAATAAGCACTTATGAAAAAGTCAAATAAGTTGGTTTTCAAGTCAAACCCTAAAGTCAACAGCTCAAAAGCTCTAGAATGAACAAATGTGTCAAATGAGGAAGACTGATTACCCAAATGAAAGTTGTTGCACGTTTTAATAAGCTATAATAGCTTATTGATAAGTTGAACCAAGATTAACACTAGCAGTGGTAACAAGCAGTGGGAAAGGAGTTCCTACTGCTGATTATGCAGCCTTGTTTTGGCTTGATTTCAAGCCTTATTTGTGGATGATTTTTGAAAACAAAGGAATCCCAATAAGTTTTGGCTTATTTGGAGTCAACATAAACAATAAAAACACCAAGTCCTTCACATAAATCACACAAAATCAATCAATCGAAAGTCATTGATAAGAATACAGGTCTAATGAGATTTTGCTGATCTAATTGGCCAAAAAGTGAAATTCAAACCACCCAATCTTACTCAAATGACTACCAAATCACAATCTAACAATCATCAATCCTAAATGAACCCTATATCTAACAGGTGTAAAGATTTAAGGCCATAAAATACTAACACCAACCAGTTTTAGCCTGCAGAATGTTTTGACAATTTTTATCACTTGAAAACTTGTTTTATACCACAAAACTTAAAACAAAAGTCTGAAAATGTCTTAAACGAAAATATAAGATGAGTCTAGGTTGTTTTATGCCCAAGGCTGTGTCACCTAGTCCTTGACACACCTTAACCCAAACACCCCTTATTGACTGATTTCAAACTTTTATCAAACAGATTTGTTTAAAAACCCATGAACTAGTAACAATCAACACAAATAGATCATAAATCACATAAACAACAGATAACAAGCAGGATTAAGTAGATTAATACTACAAAGCCACAAAACTTATCCAAATCACATAATTTCTCAAAAATATGATAAAATAGTAAAAAGGATTGAGAGATCAAACCTCCAAGATGTAAATCCACACCTTGGGGGGTTTAGAGCTTAAGTGGCAGCTTAAAAAGCCACTAGCTTCCCATTTTTGTACCTGCAAAATGATTAGAACACCAAAAACACAAATATGCAATATTTTTAAAATTTCCAAAGATATTTCAAAACCACTTTTGAAAACCTTTCAAACACGAATTAGAACAGATTAAAAATATGGAACTCAGACTTGCTATGCTTAATACCAACTTTTAACAAAGTAAAAAGGAATTATATTTTATGAAAAATACCAACTTTTATTTGAATAAAAAGGGATTACAAAAGGAAAATAGCAAGCCTGGAACAAAGGGATCGCCACATATTGGGTCTCCTTTTATAGGCAAAGCATACAAACACTGTTCACAAACCCTAACGACCTAAATTTCCTAAACTAGCCTTGAAGAAGCTTCTAGTCTTGATGCCGGCTTGTTTGTAGGAATCAGGGACGTTCATTTAGTTCTTGGTGACCAAGGAATGCCTCTGGTTCGTTGATTTTGCCAAGTAACAAATCCTTGCCATGTGTCGACTTGTAAATGGTCCTTGTGGGGTCTATCTGGTAGTGGGTTTTAAGGTTTTTTGGTGTGGGATGTGATTGACATGAGATGAATCACACGCGGGTACAACCAATTTACCTTTCCCCTTTGTTTTCATCATTTTCAAACCTGGGTAAAAAGATGAATAGTAACTCGTTTAATCCGAACAGTAAATGTTACCCGCGTATAATTAGGATTCAAAGTTTGGGAATGGCAGGTTTGGCCTTTGCGTTTTGGTGAAAGTTGTATAGAAAGTTTATTCAGCCTTTAAAAACGTCTCCTTTTGTTTTTGATGTTTTATTTTTCTCATTTTGGCCACAAATAGTTTTCCAAACTATTTTCAAGGACAAGTTTTGCCATTTTGGATATTTTAAGGGCTGATCTTGGATATTTCTCATCTTTGAAGGTCTTCAATGGATGTTTAACTTCATGAAGGACCATTAATGACAATTTGGAATTCTTGAGGGACTAATCTTGCCAAATCTTCAAAGTTGAGGGACCATTTTGTAATTTTGACAAAATTAAGGGACCAAACTTGTAATTATGAATATACAAGGGTATTAAGTTTCATTTATTCATAAATGAGGGATCATTTTTGTACATCTTCAAGTCTTCAAGGATTTTATCTTGGAAAATCACAAACTAGGGCCCGGTTCATTGTGCGGCTTCATTTCTCGTGTTCGTTTTTACTTGTTTCTTGTGATATTTTGTCTTTCTTATGATATCCATACCTAAAATACACAAGTAAACAAACACAAGCATATATATGGTATTTTTATGACATTTTATGCATTGAAAGCCCGAAAAGAACGATGAGATCATGTATAAATGCCATCTCATCACTCCCCATACTAAACCATTGTCGTGCCCTCACGCAATGCTAGAATAAAGTATCTTAGCATCTCCAAAATTCAATTTTATTAACCTTTATTGAAAAGTAAAACTTGCTACAATACTACGAAGATATGTTAAAGACATAATGTATGATTTTCATCACGAAAGTGACATTTAGGGTCAACGAATAGAAACAAGTGAATGTCTCTAGAGTAAAGTTCGTCATCCTTGATTGTCATACATTCCATGCTAAGTGCAAAAACGTGATCATTGTTGGTACAAGTCACAATGCTAACACTACTCATACGTCCAAATTGTGTAATACTTTTTTCTCCTCGCAATCCTAGTTATTAAGAAAAGAAAGGGTTTCTTGAAATTTTTAACTATTTGTCATGGATCACAAGTGATTCATATTGACTTATTTGAGTATTTATTAGTCCGAAAATAAAGTAGCACGATTTAATCCATAGTTAGCTAAAGGACAAAATCTTTTAAAACGGCTTCTCGTGTATCTCCTTAAGTTCATTTCTTGGCATAACTCGTTTCACGATTTGAGACCTTTCTCGGACCGATATTTGGCATGTACCTCATACTTCGAATCTTCGGAAGACGTTCTTGAAATTATGGTCTTCTCTTCATATTTTGGAAATTCTTCACTTGACGTTTTTGAGAGATTCTTCATACTTGGACCACGACTTCATCATTTTTCTTCAATCTTTATTTTGGATTTTGATATACAACGATCCACCTCCTTTTAGGACTTGGATATATTTTTCCTCATACCTTGCTAGGGTCTTTTTGGATAGACTTTCTCCATGATCTTTAGGGGAGTAATTGCTTTTCGTCGTGTGTCTCGATCCTTCATATTGATTTTGGAATAATGATTCTTCACATCATCTTGGATCTTTAGCAACAAAATAGAGCTCCTCATGCGTAGCAAGGCAAGTATCTATTCACCCCATACTAAAATTAAACATTATTCTCAATGTTTCGAGTCTAAAGGTGGAGCACCCCCATACTAGAGATGAAGAGTCGAATGCTTAGGATCTAGCATGGAAAGGGTTATCAACAATATATCTAAAGCCGTTTATGACATATGCTAAAAGATAATTGTTAGAACAATAAAGGATATGTCATGGATTCGTGAAAAACTTTTCAAGCAAACGATCGAGGCTCACGTAAACGAACACGAGAGTCTTCAATCGTGGCGATGATGATGATCTAGATAACACATCCACAAACAACCACGAGACAACGAGTTTGAAGGGCACAAATCCCCTCTCATTACTACATTAGAAAGCAATAATATGTACATGGATAAGCATGGGATTTCCCCCACGAGGCACCTCGTTTTTGATTACCGAGTCATGAGCTCGACTCGATCCCCTCAATGGTAATTATCATTGGGGAAGGTGACTTGGTCGAGGTCATCAAACGAAGGAACTTCCCCACCGAAGTAGTGCTTAAGACTATGTCCATTCACCTTGAAATTAGGAACATCATTTTGAGCTAGCTCGATGGTCCCATAAGGAAACACTTGTGTTATGATGAACGGACCCGACCAACGAGATTTCAATTTCTCGGAAAATATCTTCAAACATGAGTTAAAAAGTAACACTTGATCACCAACGTTAAAAACCCGGTTTTTAATCTTTGAATCATGAAACTTTTTAGTCTTTTATTTAAAAATCAATGAATTTTCATAAGCATTATCTCTTAATTCATCCAATTCATTAAGTTGTATTTTCTGGTGATCTCCCGTAGTCTTTAAGCCATAATTGGCATGCTTTAGGGCCCAATATGCCTTGTGTTCCAATTCAATAGGAAAATGACAATTCTTTCCATAAACCAACTTATAAGGAGTACAACCGATAGGTGTCTTATAAGCGGTCTGAAAGGCCCATAAAGCGTCATTGAGTTTGTCGGACCATGAAGCATGGTATTCACCAATCGACCTCTCTAAAATCCTCTTCAAAGCCCGGTTTGAAACCTCGACTTGCCCACTCGTTTGCGGGTGATAAGCCGTAGAAAGACGATGTGTAACTCCATATTTCTTTAAAACCTTTTCGAATTGGTCATTACAAAAATGGGTTCCACGATCGCTTATAATAGCACGAGGGGTTCCAAACCGAGAGAATAGTTGCTTCAAAAACTTCACTACCACACGAGCATCATTCGTAGGCAAAGCCTTAGCTTCCACCCACTTAGAAAGGTAGTCGACGGCGACGAAGATATACTTGTTTCCATGAGACGATGGGAACGACCCCATAAAGTCAATGCCCCAAATGTCGAAAATCTCACACACTTGAATTATGTTTTGAGGCATTTCATCCTTTAACGACGATTTGCCTTGGCATTGGGAATAATCACACGACTTCACAAGTGCGTGTGCATCATGATAGACCGTAGGCCAAAACAAGCCGACATCGAACACTTTCTTAGCCGTGAGATTAGCACCGTGGTGACCACCCGTGGGTCCCTCTTGACAAGCTCTAAGGATGTTAGAAGCTTCGGTACCAAAAACACAACGTCGAACGAGTTGATCCGCACAAACCCGTAGAGATAAGGGTCGTCCTAAAAATAGAACTTGACGTCACGAAAGAATTTCTCTTTTGTTGTGTCGTCATACCCTTGATTATGAAGTTACCCGCATGGTAATTTGCAATGTCGACAAACCATGGGGTGGCGTCCTTAGAATTCACTACACCGAGAGTCTCGAGAGAAAATGTTTCGGTAATTTCCTTGTTCTCGAAAACATCTTTGTGAGGATCTTCAAAACAAGAGAGATGATCAGCCGCTAGATTCTTGGCTCTTTTTTTGTCAAGTACGGTGACATCAGATTCTTGGAGGAGGAGCATCCAACGAAGCAATCTTGGCTTAGCATCTTGCTTAGCTAAGAGGTACTTGATAGCCGAATGGTCCGTATACATGATGCTTTTAGTCAAGACGAGATAAGGTCGGAATTTCTCAAAAGCATAGACCACGGCAAGGAATTCCTTTTCTGTTGTGGTGTACTTTAGTTGAGCCTCAGTCATCGTCTTGCTAGCATAATGGATAGGACGAAAGTTCTTTTCATAATGTTGCCCTAGGACGGCCCCAATTTCATAATCACTTGCATCGCACATGATTTCAAAGGGTAATTCCTAATTAGGTGCAACAAGAATGGGAGCTTCGGTAAGTTTCCTTTTAAGAGTTTCGAAAACTCTAACACAATCCTCATTGAAGTTAAAAGGAGCATCCTTCTCGAGAAGGTGTGTCATAAGTCGAGTGATTTTCAAAAAGTATTTGATGAAACGATGATAAAAGCCCGCGTGGCCTAGGAAACACCTAACTCCCTTGACGGTTTTGGGATGAGGTAACTTGGCGATGACGTCTATCTTAGCTTTATCGACCTCAATCCCCGCTTTCGATACCTTGTGCCCTAAGACGATTCCTTGTTTACACATAAAAGGACATTTTTTCCCAATTAAGCACAAGGTTGGTTTCTTCACAACGTTTTAACATTTTCTCGAGATTAGATAAACACGACGTGAACGAATCACCAAACACCGAAAAGTCATCCATGAATACTTTCATCGACTTCTCGATCATATCATGAAAAATAGCCATCATCCACCGTTGAAACGTTCCCGGTGCATTACAAAGTCCGGAAGGCATTCTACGATAAGCAAACATTCCATAAGGACACGTAAACGTAGTTTTCTCTTGATCACGGAGTTCGATAGGGATTTGAAAGTAACCGGAAAAACCATCTAAAAAGCAATAGAAGTCATTTCCCGCAAGTCGATCCAACATTTGATCCATGAAGGGCAAGGGAAAGTGGTCTTTACGAGTTGCGTCATTTAACTTTCGGTAGTCAATACACACCCTCCAACCGGTCACAACACGAGTGGGAATTAACTCGTTGTTTTCATTAGGCACAACGGTCATTCCTCCCTTCTTGGGGACACAATGGATTGGGCTCACCCATGGGTTATCGGAGATAGGATAAATCATTCCCCCGTCAAGAAGTTTTAAGAGTTCTTTTTTTATGACATCATGAATTTTGGGGTTTACCCTTCTTTGACTTTGAATTGCGGGTTTATAGTCCTCCTCTAATAAAATATTGTGAGTACAAAATTTTGGGTCAATACCCTTAATCTCGGAAATTTTCCACGCAATTGCCCCTTTATGAGCTTTAAGAACTTTCAAAAGTGCGGTTTTTTCATCATTAGCAAGATCTTTTGCAATAACAACCGGCAACTTGTCATCACCTTCCAAGAATGCGTATTCAAGGTTAGATGGAAGATCTTTCAGTTCAAGGATTGGCGGTTCCACGATTGAAGATTTTTGTTCAAGACTCATAACTTCCATCGGTGGATGAAATGGTGGAATATGAGTATCATTACTAATAGTCACCTCATCTTCATTGTCGATTTCATTTGAAATAAAATCGCCTCCTTGGAATGGAGTGAGATTTGGTGTAGAATTAACAAGAATAGGATCCAAAATAGTGGGATTCCCACTTGCCGAACTATCGGAAAACCTAACACTTCTTGTGAAAACTCATCGCAAACCACACGACGAAGTCAATATGGTTGATGGTAGTGATTGCATAAACTTGAGAAGGTGTCGAGTTTTGAGTAGCGTTTATAATAAGTTCCTCTTCGTTGAATCTCAAAGTAATAGTTCTTGCATGAACGTCGATAAGCGATCTCGAGGTGTCTAAAAATGGACGACCTAAAATTAGAGGAACTTGAGGATCCGCGGGGATATCACCTACTATAAAATCAAGGGGATAGTAGAACTTCCCCACTTTCACGAAAACATCCTCGGCTACTCCACATGCTAAAATCGTAGAATGATCGGCCATCTCGATAGACATGTTCGATGGAGTAAGAGCCGGAAGTGATAGCGATTTCCAAATGGAAAATGGCATCAAATTAATGCCCGCACCAAGATCGGCCAAGGTGAGGCATTCTTTCATATCCTTTATATCACAAGGAATGAGAAACTTCCCGGGGTCACCAACTTTTTCCGGTATTCGCTTAAGATAAACAGAAGAACAATTAGATAGCTTTGAAAGCTTCTCCTTATCGTTCATCATACCTTTGAAAGTGGAAGCGAAACAAGGCATGTATAACAACACGTCGGCTAAACTCACATTATAATGCACTTGTTGAAACATTTTTATAAAAATCTCAATTTGTTGTTTGTTATGTTCTTTCAATTTCTCTTTGTTTCGTCTCGATGGGTAAGGTAAGGGTGACGTGGGTTAGGGCATAGGCATCGGCCTTGGAATCTCGGGTTCCACAATTGGTATTGATTCAACTGTAGGTGTGGTATGAGCGGTACTTCGTGGGCTTGTGATATGCTCCTTTTCGACCATCACCTCGGGCTCTTTCTCGATTTCCTTCTCCGTAGAAGTACTAGGACGAGAGATTGGTTCCTTGAAAGTTTTACCACTACGAGTAGTAATAACCTTCATTTCTCTCTTCGGGTTTGCAATGGTATCACTAGAAAGACCACCCGAGGAGGAGGTTTTACACATGATTGCTTCAAACATTTTAGCCATTCGATCTTTAAATTTTTATTACCTTATATCCGCTTTTAACAACTCTTGCTTAATCTCATGTTGACTTTGTTCCATCTTTTGTTGATTTTGTTGAAGACGTTCAACGTTTCCTTCCATTTTATTAGCATGAGTTTTCAATTAATTAGCAACATCGTTTTTAAGCTCGATTTTCAACTCGAATCTTAAGCTAATCATCTCACGTTGCATGTTATCAAACTTAGCATCGTTTGCTTTTGCATAATCTAAAAATTCTCCATTAAGATTTTTAGTGTGAGCATTTTGAAAACCTTGTGTAGTGTATTGAAAATCATGGTTTTGGTTTTTATTTGGAATTTTCCCGTTCCCACTTTGGTAATTACCCTTGTTGTAGTTACGTTGATTGCCTTGATAACCACCACTTTGATTGTTGTTTCGATAGTTGTTAACATTTTGATTTTGGGGAGCTTGATTGGGTCGGGAACCTTGTCCGTTTTGGTTGTAAGTTCCTGTTGCTACGTAAGCACTCGAAGTGTTACCACCGGCGGTAATGCACTCGGAAAAATCATGAGCTCCACCACAAGATACACAACTCTTTTCAACCACTTTTAGCGATGCGGTATTCAAAGCATATTGTGCTTTCCAATGTGTCATAAGCGTCGAAAATCTATCGAAAAACCGATTTTCCTCATTTGCTTCATCATGTAAGGCATTCATGTTACGAGACGATGACAATGACGATGAACCCGTATAGGCAACACTCGGTTTGTTATGAGGGTTATAAACCTAAGCTCTATTCTCGATAATCTTTAAAGCTTCATCGGTCGTTTTGCACAAAAAATTACCACCCACGGCGACATTCAAATAATCTCGTTCATGATCGTTAAGCCCATTATAAAAAGTATCAATTTGATGCAATTCTGAAAAATCATGGTGAGGACATTCATGTAACATTTCCTTAAATCGTTCCCATGCCATTGAAAAACTTTCATTATTACGTTGTGTAAACCTTGAAAATGTGTTGTTTTAGATGGCGGAAAAAATTGGTTTACAAATTTAGAGACGAGATCACTCCATGTCAAAATCGAAGTTGGCGGTTCTTTCTGGAGCCAAATTTTAGCGGGTCCATCTAACGAGTATGGAAACAACATCATCTTAATAGCGTCATGTGGAACATCCTTAAACTTGCTTGTTGCGGTGAGACGATTGAAATTCAGTATGTGATAATACGGGTTGTCTTTTTCATGACCTCGAAACTTGTTTGCTTGTAGCAATGACATTAAACCCGTCTTAATCTCTAAATCCTCCGCAAGGATGGCGGGAATCACAATAGCTTCTCCAAAACCCTCGGTGGGTGCTTGAAGCAACTCCATCATAGTATGATTAGCCATAGTGATTATTGGTTCTACAACGGGTTCAACAATTGGAGTTTCTTCTTCAATCAAAGGTCCTTGTTTTGACGACGTTTGCGAGCTCGTTTTGCTTGATTACGAGTTTGTATAAACGTGACGTAGAACGTAGAGGTGAGCAAAGAAGATTCGTTTGGGTGTTTTGTTGATTTTCAATTTTATTGTGTTTTTGATTGTTTTAATTTTTTTTGGATTTTGTGTGTATTCGTAGACAACAATCTACCAAATCTCTCCTCGAATCAAACTCTTGATTAAAGAAGCCTCAAAGAATGAAAACGATCACGTGGAGTGAACGCGTTCGATTGACTTTAGAACTTTGGTGAAAACCATATTGTTCAAGAGGGTTTAATCACAATGAAACCAAGTAAATATATATGATACGTAATAATACTTTGGGCGGCAAAACCCTCGATTAGCCTTCAATCTCAAATACTCACAAGTGAACGGGGGGAATGAGGTGGCGCGAAGCACTTAAGTACCTAGCTTCCCTTTAACGGCCTTTTATAGCACGTTGCCTATCTATTCACCTTATAGTTCGTATTTTTCAAAATCGAGCTTCACGAAAGTATTTATCTGTTTTTGCCTTTTTCTTTTTTTTGAGATTCGAATACAATAATTAGGAGATCAAATCCTAATTAAGGTTGCGTTTTCACACTTTTGGAGATATTTTGTATTTGTTGTCATACTTATATAATATAGTAATAATATTTTTACAAGAAAAACGAAAAAATCGATAATACGTATTAGTAGAGTTCTACTAATACATATACTATTTATGGTTAGATATTAAAAACAAAATGAAAAAATTAATCAAGACACACCTCCCCGAGAAAGGCGCCAAAATGATTGTGGTAAAATACGACGTTTTAGGAAAAAGGCGTAAAAGCGGTAAGTATAAAGTGTCAATTAATTAAAATCAAGCACTAATTACGCAAAGGCGAAAGTGTGTTTCCCAAGGAGATATTTGTGTGTGAATAATTCGTAATGATTTTTGGATTAGAAGAAAGAAAAATAAGGGAAATGGAAATGACAGATACGTTAAAATTTACACTACGACGACAAAGGTAAAACCGTAAAAAGTGACAAAATAAAAATTAGTTCTCAAAAACTCCAAAAAATTACCAAAAATAGAAAAAAAATGAATTAAGAGTTTACAAATGATCAAAACTTTTTCAAACCTTTTAATTAATTAAATATTAATTTTTAAATACTAATTAAAGCACTAAAAATCAAAATAATTATTAAAAAGCCTAAATTAGGATTTTTCAATTTGTAAAACTCTAAAATGACTTAAATAAACTAAAAAATATATTTATAAAATTTAAAACCAGTTAAAATTATTTAAAATGATTAAAATCTAAAATTAAATATTAAAATAATATTAAAAATTCAAAAATTATAAAAATTTCTTAAAACTTGCAAACTAGTTTATTTTAACCTAATTAAACGGAAAATGAAAGTGAAATTACCAAAATACCCCTATTGGGCCCCCAAATGGGCTAAAAACAAAAACAGCAGTAAAATCAAACTTAACCAAACAAGCTGAAAATCACCAGTCTGACTCAAAATTCAATTTAAGCACAAAACTCTAATGACCCAAAAGCTGAAAATATGCTTATCACAGCTTAATAAGTCAACAGCTTATTCTTAATTGGCTTTTTGGACCATTAAGCTATAAGCCAATGCCATAAGCTCTAAATTGACACACAACCTTCTTTTGGGATGCTTAAGAGATCCGTAAAAAGAAATTTTGAAAAAGCTTGACCAATAAGCCAAGTAAGATTTCACTAAAAGACAAAATAGTCGACTTGAAGATTTAGACCACCTCAGAACTTGATTTAACTTGCAAAAGACTCTAAATGACTTAATTAAGACAAATCAATCCAGAAAAATCCAATAAGCAGAGCTAAATAAGCAGAATAAGTCAATAGTCACTTATGAAAAAGACAAATAAGTTAGTTTTCTTGTCAAACCCTAAAGTTAACAGCTCAAAAGCTCCAGAATAAACAAATAGGTCAAATGAGGAAGACTGATTACCAAATTAAAGTTTTTGCACGTTTTAATAAGCTAGAATAGCTTATTGATAAGCTGAACCAAGATTAACACTAGCAGTGGTAACAAGCAGTGGGAAAGGAGTTCCCACTACTGATTATGCAGACTTGTTTTGGCTTGATTTCAAGCCTTATTTGTGGATGATTTTTGGAAATAAAGGACCCCCAATAAGCTTTGGCTTATTAGAAGTCAATAGAAACAATAAAAACACCAAGTCCTTCACATAAATCACACAAAATTAATCAATCAAAGGTCACTGATAAGCATACAGGTCTGATGAGATTTTGATGATCTAATTGGCCAATAAGTGAAATTTAAACCACCCAATCTTACTCAAATGACTACCAAATCACAATCTAACAATCAGCAATCCTAAATGAACCCTAGATCTAACAGGTGTAAAGATTTAAGGCCATAAAATACTAAAACCAACCAGTTTTAGCCTGCTAAATGTTTTGAAAGTTTTTATCACTTGAAAACTTGTTTTATACCACAAAACGTAAAAAAAAAGTCTGAAAATGTCTTAAACCAAAATATAAGATGAGTCTAGGTTGTTTTATGCCCAAGGCTGTGTCACCTAGTCCTTGACACACCCTAACCCAAACACCCCTTATTGACTGATTTCAAACTTTTATCAAGCAGATTTGTTTAAAAACCCATGAACTAGTAACAATCAACACAAATAGATCATAAATAACATAAAAAACAGATAACAAGTAGGATTAAGTAGATTAATACTACAAAGCCACAAAACTTATCCAAATCACATAATTTCTAAGAAATATGATAAAATAGTAAAAAGGATTGAGAGATCAAACCTCCAAGATGTACATCCACACCTTGGGGGGTTTTGAGCTTAAGTGGCAGCTTAAAAAGCCATTAGCTTCCCACTTTTGTACCTGCAAAATGATTAGAACACCAAAAACACAAATATGCAATATTTATCAAATTTCCAAAGATATTTCAAAATCTCGTTTGAAAACCTTTCAAACATGAATTAGAACAGATTAAAAAGATGGAACTCAGACTTGCTATGTTTAATACCAACTTTTAACAAAGTAAAAAGGAATTATATTTTATGAAAAATATCAACTTTTATTTGAATAAAAAGGAATTACAAAAGGAAAATAGCAGGCCTGGAACAAAGGGATCGCCACATATTGGGTCTCCTTTTATAGGCAAAGCTTACAAACACTGTTCACAAACTCTAACGACCTAAATTTCCTAAACTAGCCTTGAAGAATCTTCTAGTCTTGATGCCAGCTTTTTTGGAGGAATCATGGACGTTCATTTAGTTCTTGGTGACCAAGGAATGCCTCTAGTTCGTTGATTTTTCCATGTCACAAATCCTTGCCATGTGTCGACTTGTAAATGGTCCTTGTGGGGTCTCTCTGGTAGTGGGATTTAAGGTTTTTTGGTGTGGGATGTGATTGACATGACATGAATCACACGTGGGTACATCCAATTTAACTTTCCCCTTTGTTTTTGTCATTTTCAAACCTGGGTAAAAAGATGAATAGTAACTCGTTTAATCCCAACAGTAAATGGTACCCGCGTATTATTAGGATTCAAAGTTTGGGAATGGCAGGTTTGGCCCTTTTGTTTTGGTGAAAGTTGTATAGATAGTTTATTCAGCCTTTAAATACGACTCCCTTTGTTTTTGAAGTTTTATTTTTCTCATTTTGGCCACAAATAATTTTTCAAACTATTTTCAAGGACTAGTTTTGCCATTTCGGATATTTCAAGGGCTGATCTTGGACATTTCTAATCTTTGAAGGTCTTCAATGGATGTTTGACTTCATGAAGGACCATTTTTGACAAATTTGAATTCTTGAGGGACTAATCTTGCCAAATCTTCAAAGTTAAGGGACCATTTTGCAAATTGACAAACTTAAGGGATGAAACTTGTAATTATGAATATACAAGGGTATTAAGTGTCATTTCTTCATAAATGAGGGATCATTCTTGTCCATCTTCAAGTCTTCAAGGATTTTATCTTGGAAAATCACAAACTAGGGCCCGGTTCATTCTGCGGCTTCGTTTCTCGTGTTCGTTTTACCTTGTTTCTTGTGATCTTTTGTCTTTTTCACGATATCCATACCTAAAATACACAAGCAAACAAGACAAGCATATATATGGTATTTTTATGACGTTTTATGCATTTAAATCCCGAAATGAACGATGAGATCATGTATAAATACCATCTCATCACCATACCACCATCAAGCTCCTTAAAATCAAACAAGAAGTCCCTCCTAGGCGTCATGTGATAGGAACTACCAGAGTCCATGGTCCACTCTAATAACCTTTGCTCACTCACTGCCATCAACAAATCACCATTGTCATAACCCTTAGAATACGAATCAGCGTCCTGTTTTGCATTCTTGTTGACAGAGCCCGTTGATTTCTTCTTGTTCCATTTTGGATAGTCTTTCTTAAGGTGATCCTCAGAATAGCATATGTAACACTTCTGTTTATAAGTTCCTTTACCTTTTGACTTTGATCACGAACTACCGCGTCCCTGATTACCCCGATGCTCCGGCCTCCCCCTTACAAATAACCCATCGCCATCATCCTTTGCATCTGTCCTCTTCTTCAACTCCCGTGAATTGAGGGTAGACAAGACATATTCAAAAGTGAGTGACTCCCTTACATAGATCAATGTCTCCACAAAGTTATCATACGAGGATGGTAATGATGTAAGTAACATGAGTGCCTGATCTTCGTCATCAATATCAACGTCTATGTTCGCCAAGTCACCGATCAACTTATTAAACTCATCTATATGTTTAGATAATTTCTTACATGAATGCATGTAGAAAGTGAATATCTTCTTCTTCAAGTACAATTTATTGGCTAAAGACTTTGTCATATACAAAGTTTCTAACTTTAACCAAACCCCCGCAGCAGAATTTTCTTTGTTGACTTCCCTCAACACCTTGTTATCCAAGCATAAGAGTAAGGCATTGTGTGCTTTTTTATAGACATAGGTCTTCAACGACACAGTCTTTTCAGCGTCCGTCATGGTTCCCTGGAATGGATCTAACGCAGCCTCCCAACCATATTGAATTAATAGACACCTCATCTTTACACACCACAACCCGAAGTCATTAAACCCGTCGAATTTTTTGACGTCAAACTTCCCTATCGACTACATTTTTTTAACCCTTTTGTTACTAATTGTTCTTGAAAAATCGATTCTTTACGCAAACCCGTAACCTCGATTTAAATCAAATACAAATCGCTATTCTCGAAAAACAATTCAAGTGACACACGATTTATACATAATTCACAAGCAGACAAAATATCACCAACAAAAGCTCTTTTACCTTGCCAATATGTAGTATATTAATATGCACGTGATTCAATAATAACCAACCAATCACCGGTTAGCCTTATCCCTATTGTTTAGAATACAACCAATCACGTACTTGCCTTCGTCCTAATAAGTACCTACAACTAAAAAAAAACCCTAATCGACAAAACTTGAAACCCTTTTCTTTGCTCGAACCACGAATCGATCTAGCACTCGAACCTCAATGACCACGAAACCGCAGCTCTTGATACCAATTGTTGGATGAAAAACCAACAAACTGAAGCTCGATCGCGGAATCCCTAGATCATGTGATTAAGAGAGCACAAGTTGTAACCTTCAACGACACCCTGTTGAAGAACAATAAACGAGAAGATCGAAACACTACAATGAACCGAACGATTATATTGTATTACTACAATCCCCGATCGGTTGGTTACAAGAGAAAGAATAATGGTGTACTTTTGGGCATCACCCCCTCACCTCCTTTTATAGGGTGAGGGGGTCGGTAAGATACCTACGTACGATTAAGCAAAGCCCAAGCCCAACCCTTAGCCGACGTATACACCTTACTAAAACAAAGCTTACATCATAAGGTAAATACTCTAATATATATTCTAACTATATTGGTAATAATGCTAACATTATATTAATTCAATAGTAAATTGTTTGCCAATGAATTGATTTTGGTAGTTGTATGTCTGTCTACACATATACTCTCTACAACTTTCGACCCACCCTCTTTTTTTTGTTTTCTAATTTATCTTGCTAAACCTGTTTGACTAGTGGACCAACCAAAATTGTCACCTCTAGTGGATCAACAGTAGACCAACACCATAATTTGTTTCTAACTTAATTACCTGACCATCTTCATACCATGCACGTCATGGGCTGATTGTCGTAAGGTTGAGAGCATTTATGGTGTGACGTGTAGAAGTAACAGGAATCACCCCATTCATATCACCACTATGACATTTTAAATTATTTACCCAATAAGAACAAAAAATTTGGTGGCATTATCTTCTAAAAATTAAGCAGAATTATTGTGAATAACCTTAACATCCAAATGCGAAGTCCAACACTTATAAGTTCATGATAAACATCAAGCACAGACAGAGGTGCATCCTGCCAGAACATTTCTACCTCATCGCTGAACAACAAAATTAAATTGTTAATGGTAACACAATACTATCTCAGTATGTTACTTGATATATGATCATTTTGAAGAGAATTAGTAGTTATCAATGTAGTTGTGGGTATATCGTGATATTTTAGGTTTAGCACCATAATAATCTACGACTTGATTCATATGAATCACACACTTATGAAAACTCTGTCATGGTCTTCAAAAGATATCATAGTCAGAAAATTGTTGGCCGTATAATTGAAGATGCAATACATGTCAGATTAGTACTGTAGTTTAATGGCATGTGACACCCAGAACGTTAAATATAAGCAGATTACATTTTTAAGTAATTGTATTTGATATCCATTATAAAAAAACTCCATCATAGTTGGAAAACCCATATGAATAACGTATGTGAAGATTTGAAACGATTAGAGTTCTGCAGGTACAAGGCATTATGGGAAATTCAAAGGAAAAGTATATTTCAATAGAATGGAATATTTGAAGTTTCCCTTTCTCTCTTAGGTTCCCTTTCCCTCTTAGGTTCTCACTAAAAAGTCTGTAAAACCCACATGTTTTTACCATTAACAGTACACTTAGTAACGTACGTACATATTAAAACTTTCCTTTTATAGCATGAACACGTGTCACGATTAGTAATTTCAGAAGTTATGTACGTATAATTACACGATAAGTATTAAGTACGTGTTAGTACACAATAATTATCAACAATAATAATTATAATCACGAACATGAAATCATGAACGTAATAATCACGAACACGTAACTACATACTTAATTAATAATATACGTACAAGTATTTAATATAACACGAAAATTTAATTATAACACGAAAACACGAGAATACGATCACGTAATTTAAAACACGGAAAAACTCCGGGTTTTCCCTTGTGGGCCATAGTAGTCGCGACACCAAAAAGAGAAATGGGCCAAGCCCATTTGATTTTTAAGTAATAAACAAACAGGAATAAACCTTTTCATTCATAGAGAATTCTAAAGAAATAAAAAACCCTACTCTCTCTTTGCTCTCTCTTGTGGCCGGCGGCATACATCACCACCAAAGGGGTGTTGATTTTATTTTTAGCTAATTGATTCCAAGATCGTGTTCGTGTTATTGTCCTATAATCGTTACACGCATTCGGTAATCCGTAAACCCTTTTGTTTTTTTTGTTTTATTTAATTAATTATCACATGAACATGAATTAAATAAAACATGGATTAAAAACAATGCACGTGATCATGGGGGTAAAATTAAGGGTTTGTTTGGGTTTTGGTTGTTCGGTCGACACACAAACCGAGAGCTCCAAGGCTCTCGGCGTGTTCTTGATCACGCCACCAACCGAGATCTACGATCTCGGTAGTGTTTGGTTCGGTCGACAGCAGGACAAGGCACCTCGACGCGAGTCAGGGGTGTCCTTGTGGTTTCATTGGGTCTCGGCAGCAAGCAGCCCACCACCGGCACACAGCCGATGGCTGTTTGGGGTTAAGCAGGGGGAACGCAGCGCGCAGCAGGGGGACCACCGACACACAGCTGGTGGGAAACCACTGCTGTTGGCAGTGGCTAGCCGAGAGAAGCAAAACCACCGGCTTAAGTCGGTGGCGGCCTAAACAAAGGCAGTGGCAACCGGCGAAGCCGGTTTGCCACTGGTAAGGGGTGTTTGGTTCGGACCGGTTCAAGGGGTTCCGGGTCCGGTTTACGACATGTCTAATATAATTACATGGGTCCGGTTCATGACGAAAATGGTACAAGTATTTATTTTACAAGACATAAAATTTTACAAGTTAATTAAATTAATTTAACATGACATATAATTAATTTAATTAAATCATGGACTTAGGTTAACTATTATTTATTTAATAATACATGTTTTAACCTAAGTATTTATCTATTTAATTTAGACTATAGTATTAATTAATTATTAAGACAAGAAATATAATTAATTAATAAACATGACTTAGGTTATTATTAATATAATATTAATACATGTTTTAACCTAAGTATTTTATACACTTTAATTTAATTAAATCATATAACCTATAGTTTATTTAATTTACATGTTATTGTTAATAAACTATACTATTCACATGCCTTATGATATTTAATTCAGCTTAGTTCTAAATATGGAAACTTTCTAATTCAAGAAACTTACTATTTTTGGAAACTTTCTATTTTTAAAAACTGATCTATTTTAAGAAGTTAATCTATTTTTGGAAACTTTATATTTTAGGAAACCTGCTATTTTTAGAAAGTTACTTATTATTACACAACAAGTATAATAATACAAGAAATACAAGTAATACTTAATCAGAATATACAGAATACATGATAAACACAGCATAACGTTAAAATCAGTAAAACAAGACATGAACATATAAAACAAGCAACAACACGATATAAAATCAGTTACGTACTCAGTAATCAGAATACTTGTACAAGTATACTGTTTGTGTAGCATTAGTGAGATCGAAGTAGGACTTCCTTTCGTTCGTCTTCTTCTTTCACTGGACATAAGGTACGGATTTCCCGTCCTTTCAGTATGGACATTCTTTCCTTATTAGGATTCCCCGTCTGCAGCCAACTGTTTTCCCAGTATTTGTTTGATATGTTTGATACTTATGTTAGAATAAGAGCCTTAGCCGTATACATGCATGACCAGTGTCACCTAGTTATGGAGGTACCATAACCATAACACTAGAGGCATTAATATTATGACTTCCGTACGGCGAAGTGATTGCTCGTGGCGTCTCTTTTCAGTTTTGGCCATTATATTATGTAATCATGTGGGGGCGTATGGGTGCATCCTAGTTACATGTTTACCAGTATTATCAGAGTGAATGCGATGTGTGCCTTGCATCCTTCACTAGGAGTTTATCCCTCCTACCCAGACTATTTAATTAGAGGCAACCCCTCTAATTGCATGACGAGGTCTCCCCACCAAGTATTCATGCACGGTGGAACCTCATGACCTATATGGGCTATTTGGCTAATTATACAGATGTTCATTGTAACACCCCCAAATTTATAAAACTTAGTACAGCGGAAGACTAGTTGGTGTTACGGGATAGCACATTACTCACATCATAGACAACGCATAAAAATCGCGTCGTTTATTAATAAAGAATTTCCATTCATAAACATCAAAGTTACATCGGTCCCAAGTCATTTCATTTCTTACAAAGTTTTACAAAGTGTTTGAATGGAAAATATTGTTTAGGTGCGGGCCATGAATTCTTGTTGTCTTCCTGAGAATTACCTTTAAGTACCTGAGATAAAACATGTTAAAAGAAAAGGTCAGCGATAACGCCGAGTGAATTCATAGAGTTTAATAAATTCCATCAATATAATATCAGTATAAAATTATTACTGAAAATCATTTTGTACAAATCATTTTAATAGGCCATAAAATAGCCAAAGTCATTTTATACAAATCCTTATCGAAAATCATAATATAGGCATTTGCCGTAAAAATCATTATACGAGCCAATGTCGTAAAAACATCATACAATACGTCTTATGACGTTGTATAAAATCAAATAAAAACCGTTATATGAATATGGTTATGAAAACCAAAATACAATCATAATATCAATAGTATGACCCTGTATTGCTAGTCAAGCAATACATCGTAATTCGGAGCGTCTATTAGTATTTCGTTAATTCGGATTATTATAAGCCGCATGACATTGTTACCTTACTAAACCAAAACGGGTAGCTAACCCGATACCAATTTTGCCCATCTAAAGTAGCGTGTCATCACAAAGGTCACGCTATGGAAATCTTCTCATACATAAATTCGCTTACCAATCAATGTGGCACGACGGGGATCAACCGTCAAGGCGCGAACTGGGGTGATCGTCCCCAAATAGTACTATTAAATGCATAAGCGTCTACCAAATCCCGGTAGTTCACAATTCATGCTAATGGGACTTTTAGTGACATAACCTAACTTTAATAATCCATTTAATTTCATCTATCGGGTCCTTTAATCATTTATCGGGTCATACAATCGGGTCATTCATTCATTCGGGTCCAAATCAATAAACAAACAATCGGGACAAATGGTGTTCTATTTAATAAAAACTAACATGTTATCTCCCTCGCGGGTTTATAAAACATTTATAAAAACATTTAAAAGAGTGTGAGGCTATGAACTCACGTTGATGTGGGAAGGCGGGTTGTCGGCAATTCGGACGTACGGTACGTGCTTCAATCACGGAAACCTAGACAAATAATACTCGGTCTTAGACTCATGTCCAATGACTTTATAAAAATATCAATTAAGTATACATATGATGATTATATATATATGATGATCAAGTGGGTTTACATATTCTCGTTTACTCATTTTAGTGTTATATGTCGATAACTTTTATACTAGTTTACTAGTTTTACCCATTTACGTGTTTTATGCCCAATAAACTTATTATAAGTCCCTTAACTTGTTTTAATCCTTGTTATACTTATTTTATCAGTATATATACTTTTTCATGTTGGGCCCAAATGGGTTAAGCCCAATAATTTCTTTTTACAAGTTTATATCTTATTTAGTCCAATTATTAGTCCAAGTATTAGTCCAATATGTTTACTTAGCCCGTTAATGTCCGTATACCCTATAGTTCGGGTTTTATCGGTTTTTACTTGTTATATATGTCTATATATCAGTATATAAGTTTTATAAAGTTTACATTAGACGGGTCCAACCGTCTAAGTTTTATTTAACAAAAACGTTAATTTTACGGCGATAGCCGAAAAAGTCGTAAAAATCAAGTTTATAGTTTTATAACTTATAAAACTTAACAAGTTACCATTTTTATAAAATGTCCACTTATTTAACTTTTCACATAATTATATAAATAAAATCCATAAGTTAGTGGGTTTATATTTTTACATTTTATACATTATAATGTGAGTGCTTATATAATATTAATAAACATTATTTCCAAAAATCTGATTTTTAACTTCACCTTCACCAAAAATGCCATATCTTGAGTTCTATATGGCGATAGAAGCTCAAATTTTTATCACATAAACTAAATGATATGTGCTACATTTAACTCTTCTATAGCTACTGTTGAATCATCTTCTAAATATTTTCTAAAAATCGTCCAAAACAGTAACCTCAGATTTATACCCTAAACTTGTTTTGATCATATCTCACTCATTACTTTGATTCCATTGCATGGCCAACTCTCACATGTGTACAAGACATATATCTTACTGTAAATGGATTCTACTTCATTATTTCATCAGTTCATAACATGTTTCTTTAATGTTTTATACAGCCATGTAAATTAATCAAGATTTTAACCTTGTTTCATATGGTTTTTCACCTTTTTAATCATGTTTATCAACAACAAATCCCCACATAACATTTTTATCATCATATAATCATCATATACATATACAATAGGAAATAAAATACATGTTTACATAATCAAAATAACAAGAAGATGAGGAGGACAATCTTTATACCACCATGATGATGTAGGTTGATCAAAACATGGATTTTTGATGGAGAAACTTGTGCATAGCCAACACCATCTTCATGACCACCATTCTTCATGCATACCTTGTGGAAAATCAGCCCTACTACTCCATGAAAACTACTCCTTGGATGCTATAAGCACCACCAATCAATAGGGTTTTGAAAGGGCTTCAACATATGTGTATATAACATAGGATTTTGTGGTTGATTTTGATCAATGGTGGTGGTTTATGGAGCAAATGGGACGGCCAAAAATGGAGTCCAAGAGAGAGAGAAAGTTTGTAGCTTGTTTGCATGAGTGTGTGTGAGAAGAGTGGTTTGTGTTGGTGGTTTTGTGAAGTGGAAAGCTTACATTGTAAGCTTACTTGACAAGTGTACTCTTCATAAGTGAAAACTTGACACCAAAGTGGTATATGTTGCTAGTGTTGGCCGGTTTTGGAGTGGGGTGGGACAAGTGTCCCACTTGTCTCATCCCATTTATTTACGGGTACTCCTCGATTCTAGTTTCCTCGATTTGCGTGCCCTCGGGTCGTTTTACGAAAAACGTTTTTATAAATTATGAATCGACGTCACAAAACGAATCCAATAAAAATTGTCTCATCAAAAACGGAGTTCGAAAACGTAAACACGTAATCCTAAGGTTTCCGGTTTAGTCGTAAAAGACGTTAAAATAAAATCGTAAGTCCTAGTCTTTTCTCGTAAATTTGTGAGTTTATGAACCAACACAAATTTAAAACTCCAAAATAATATTCATGGACAAATTTATTTTCTGAAATGTCGGACTGTCACCAAAGACGGTGTATGTAAACGTAAGCACGTAACGTTGAATCCTCCGGTTTAGACGTAGTCAATGCTACTTCAAGACGTAAATCCAAATTTCTTCCCAAAATATGTGAGTTCATATTGTAACATTAAAATAATGTTTTCAAATAAATATTGAGAATAAAATATCAATCGTAAATTGACGGATTGTCACAGCATTTACCCCTAAACAGGATCTTTGTCCTCAAAGATCATCTTACCTTACTACTCGCTTCTTATAGAGTTAAAGCCATGTGGGTATTTCCTCTACATTCGGTCTTTCCTCACAAGTGCAATTCATTACAATGCGCGAGTTTCATCAAACATAACTACGGGAATAAGACCAGGCTAAATGTTGACTTACATTCTCTATCCATGATGTTCACGGGTTTCTGATGAATGCAACTTTTCGCCGATCTAAGCTCTATTAAGAATAATCAGAATTTTCACTTGATAGATATTCCATCAAGTTCGATTTACGATACATAATTCACGCGGTTCTTGAAGTCCTAGGGTAGATCCAGCTTATATGCCTTTCAATCCCAACTTTTACATCATTTCAATGGTCCCATACAATGGGGACTTATATCCCATGATTTGTCAGATCATGAATTCATTTTTTTTCCAAGGTTAAAATTTTTGGCATAACTTCGCTACCCATTTGGCACTTCAAGATCTACATTTCACATTCACATAGCCTCTTGCCCACTACCGGCAGTCAATAATCAGATCCTAATTTCAACAATCATTTCAGATCTCGCGGTTCGGGTATTTTGCAAGGATAGGTTCGCCATCATAGGAAACCTTAAACCTAAGAGACATGTCCAACTCACAATGGGTGTATGTCGGATGTCTTCATCTCAACTCCTGCTTACAAATGCTCTAAGATTCAGATCCTAACAAGATTCGATCTCGATCCTAATACGATGATTATCAAGGATAATCTCTCCAAAGGAAAACGATTATACGGTCTATTACCAAAGGTGAATCATTCAAACATAGAACAGCGCTTATAGTATTTTGTATCGTTACTTTACCTCGTCCCTTCGATCGGGGTGGTACATAGTACTCTCATCAAGGTTCGTTCTCAATGATTTCTTGAGCAAATCTCTAGAAATTCGATGCGAAGCGATGATCTTGATATATATATGATCGATACAGGCACACTATGTTTACATAACTCCTTTAAATAAAAGAGTCTATTTCTTCATCAAGATTCTATCATTAACGGGAATGATATTAGCAGATTTGGTCAGTCTATCGACGATGACCGAAATCGAATCAAATTCGGATGATGACCTTTGCAATAGTTAAACGTTTACTAATGTATGAGGCGGTGTCTGCCTTCATAATTGCCATCAATACAACCTCTTCAGACAAAGATACATTTAGTCATAAAATGACTTAAATAGAATACTTATACTTACAAATTCCAACATAACTATATCTCACAATCTTCCATATTTAGACAATCATAAGTGGTCTTCAAAATATTTAACGTTATCAGCTTCTAAATTTTTAATGGTTCACATTAGCCGCGAACCTCTTTTATAATATATATTATCCCTTCTTACAAACATTGTTTATTTTTATATCGTTCGACAATTTATTTTGCACCTTCATTATTAAGAAATATATCCTAATTGGTTCTTTATCCTTTTTATATAATATGTCAGTATCTATATTCACTTCTCATGATGATTAATTATCATGTCCACAATTCACTCAGATATTCTTTCTATATTATGCGTCAGTAATTACGTTCACTTTTCTTCATATTTTCTAAGTTTCAGTTTTGTCTCATCTATCATTTTTTTTATCAGTTTTTCTCAACCCGTCGTCTAAAGCGTCGATAATTATTTTGATTAATTAAATAATTATTAGTTAATTTTTATGAAGCGTAAACGTAAAAGTTTTAAATTTCTTAGTTCGACCAATTATATAAAATGTTCAAAATAAATTTGAATTTAATTAACACGATTTTTGTTGATTTATTGAAAATATTTAATAAGATTTCGTAAATGTTCGTAAAACCTTTGTTTATACCTTGGTCAAAGTTTTCTTAGTTTGAAAAGCAAAAATTTTCGTTTTAAGTTTTCACGTTATGGTATAAATGGTTTTACTCAGTCCTTCTTAAGTTATCTTGAGGTATACACAATCATTTACCCCTAAACAGAAGTTTAGTTAAATGGTTTGTGTATAAGGGAATAATCCCTTAAAATCCTTTGTTAAAATATTTGTCAAAATATGTTTGCACATTCTTTTTGGTAAAATACAAAGTCTTAAAAGGGCTCTTAATTTTTGAAGAGTCAATTTATATTCCATTATCCTTTTAATCACATAGTCAAATCATGTAAAGGTTCAAGTCTTTAATCATGTGTTAATTATTCAAGGTTCAGGTTTACACTGTTCGGCCAATTCAGGGGGCAGTCTATAAATAATTATTAACTCATTCTTATACTTACAAACAAACAAATGGTCCTTAATGATCACGAGCATGAATTTATCAAATTACAGCCTACACACGAGATTCACCAAATTTATGAATACTACATGTGCATTAGTCAATCCAAACGACATCACGTGGAACTCATAATGTTCATTACAAGCACCGGATGTAGTGATTGGAATAGATAATCTCTTTCGCAGATGCGAAGTTGATGATAACCATGCTATGGATCAAATTTGCTAGAACCTTGTAAATGATCGAACAATTCTTCCATTTCGAGTTATGGATATCGTTTTCGATTGTCAATTTACTCAGTCACAGTAATCTATAAATATAAGGAAAGATAACACCATAGCTCTTCAGGATGACAGGCTTGGTAAAATAAAATCTTTCTCCGACAACTTTCTCAGTTGTACGGTAATTCCTTTAATTTAGATGGTGCTGACGTACAGTGCACAAGCCACAGGTGCAGCACCGAGAATATAATCAATACCAGTTTCAACTTGCCTTAATGGCGAAAGTATAGGTAATTCACCAACAAATACCTCCTAAAGTTTCAAATAAGATAAACATCTTTTAATAAATTCATATTATGTTCTTTCTAGATTATAATATTTATAACTAATTCACAACTATTCACGGTAATATTTCAAGTCTTTATACAGGATATGGTCATCCATCAAGAATTATTTAAATCACTTTTGATAATCAACATCTTATCATTCAGGGGAATTCTATTCGAGTTCCCGTCAATTAAGACAATCATGTCATAATCAATCAATCCATTCTACTGGCACTATCAACTTTCCAGTTTTATTTCCGTCGATAAGATGTAAACTTCTCAAAAGACTAATAATAACTCATAATCCTTCACAAGTTCAAGGATATCTGGAGACATAACTATCATCTAAAGAGTAAGGTCAACGCATAATCTATGCGAGAGAATTTCAAATCAGATATGGATGAAAACATTTAACGAATATGATCATATCTCATGTTTTCATAATTTGAGTACGCATTCGAAAGCTCCTTGGATCGTTACCCAGGTCATTCAAATGAAATCAAATCAAAAGAAATGATAAGAACGTCAATACATCCAGTCGGGTATCAACACTTGGTAATCAAATACTTTCCCTAAGAATCTCACTACGGGAGAATTGGACAAGTAAGAATTGTCAATTGTCAAATAAGACAGTTTCCACAGATGAGTAAATTCGACTTAGAAGAATAGATTCTACAGGCACATATGTAGGTGTCCCTAACACTATGTCCTTATTTTTCACTTCTTGCAGATCTCATAAAATTTTAATCTTTCACAATCTTCAAAGAAATGTAGTGTTTATTCATTAGTTTTATGGTGACTACTAATCAGTCTTGCATGGTCCATTCCCAATTGTATGTAGGCGCGCAACTATATACAATTTCAGGATTAACGATGCAATACTCAGTTCGTCAAAATTTTATTATCCATGTTTATAGTAAAAACATTTTCATGCTTAATTCTTAAATAAGAATCAAAAATAAATTTACAAAGATTTTCCTTGTTATGAAAACAATTAAATTTTCCAAGGTATTTTATAAACAACCTCATTTTGATAACAATCACTTATAAATCTCACTTTGAATAATCCTTATAGTGATGAAAATTCAATTTCCTCAATTGATACTGTTTTATCTTATAAAAACAATGAGTGATCTGCAAAAGAGTGATGAAATCTTGTTCACCAAGAACTAACTACAATATGATAGGAAATGAGCTTAGCCAAATAATCATGAGGTTCATGATCTCGATGGCACTCTAAAAGAATAATTCACAACGTAACTCAATTCAAGATGAGTACTCGTTCAATGGTTACATCACGAATGCGAACATTAGGATGAAGCAATAAAAGATAGATAACATTGATACATGTAGGATTTAGCAATCAAAGGTAGTCCTTTCCATTAATCACAAACAAGTCAAATTGTACCGTAACACATTACGTGTCACTATGTCATACAATTCACTAAACTCATCCTACCAACTGATATCTCAGTTGAGTTAGGGATTTTTAAAAGATACCATAATGAATACTAATCTACAAGAGTCATTAGGTGTTCCACATGTCCCGGAAGATCCATCGGTCCCAATTCAGAAGAAAATTCCTTCAATTTATTTCCTGGACACTGGGCATCCTCATTAATGGACAATGGCCTAGGAACAACCCTTAACACGAACCTACAATCATTTAAAACCTTATAATTCAATCACAAAACTTAACGATTTCCTCTTAACAATTTATTATTCCATACAGGTTAAGTTTTACTTTATTCAAGTTTTAACCAATTTTATACTCAATTCAATATCCTACCTCATATTCCAATACTTACAACCTTATTCTTCAGCCTTGTAAAGGCAATACAATCTCAATATGAATCAACACTTAGTTTCCAATCCTATAGCTCTTACAACAACAATTATCAAATGAGTCATTAATATGAAATGACTTGATCATTCAACTAGACTTCTCGGAAAGGTATTAGTGGCATGAGGCTTTTGGGTAATGGTTCCAATAACAGCCTCAAGTGCAACATTCACCCTTTCGATTTCAATTTAAGAACTGGATGACAACGAATCAGATGACATCTTTCTAGGTGGTAACGTTTTGTCAAACTCCACTCTATAAGGAAAGATCGTCATGACATCGATATCAGTTTTAATCTTGCCAATTCTTCTTCAATATCACAATCAACTAATATCTACATTTCTACGAATATCAACCATTTGTTGGGATCATAAATGTCCACAACTTGGTTTAGATCTAGGATAGCTAGAATTCCTACGAGAATAGCTTCGACTAATTTACTAGGGGATTTAGGGTACATTGTGACAATCTACGTCGTATAAATACCTCGTATAAATATCAAAGTAATCATCAAACAATCATGTAATAAAATTACATCATATATATATATAATCCAAGTTATATATATTAAAATAACACTTCTCAGTCTTGGCCTTGTCGGTAACTCGGGAATTCTTCGAAACCGTTATAGTCAAAAGATATTTAGACATTTTTAGAAAAATGTTTTTAGTTAAAAGATTTTGAAAAGTTTTATTCAAAACCTTAGTTTTTAAAAATCTTTCGTTCTCTATAACGAGAGCTCTGATACCAAACTGTAACACCCCCAAATTTATACAACTTAGTACAGCGGAAGACTAGTTGGTGTTACGGGATAGCACATTACTCACATCATAGACAACGCATAAAAATTGCGTCGTTTATTAATAAAGAATTTCCATTCATAAACATCAAAGTTACATCGGTCCCAAGTCATTTCATTTCTTACAAAGTTTTACAAAGTGTTTGAATGGAAAATATTGGTTAGGTGCGGGCCATGAATTCTTGTTGTCTTCCCGAGAATTACCTTCAAGTACCTGAGATAAAACATGTTAAAAGAAAAGGTCAGCGATAACGCCGAGTGAATTCATAGAGTTTAATAAATTCCATCAATATAATATCAGTATAAAATTATTACTGAAAATCATTTTGTACAAATCATTTTAATAGGCCATAAAATAGCCAAAATCATTTTATACAAATCCTTATCGAAAATCATAATATAGGCATTTGCCGTAAAAATCATTATACGAGCCAATGTCGTAAAAACATCATACAATACGTCTTATGACGTTGTATAAAATCAAATAAAAACCGTTATATGAATATGGTTATGAAAACCAAAATACAATCATAATATCAATAGTATGACCCTGTATTGCTAGTCAGGCAATACATCGTAATTCGGAGCGTCTATTAGTATTTCGTTAATTCGGATTATTATAAGCCGCATGACATTGTTACCTTACTAAACCAAAACGGGTAGCTAACCCGATACCAATTTTGCACATCTAAAGTAGCGTGTCGTCACAAAGGTCACGCTATGGAAATCTTCTCATACATAAATTCGCTTACCAATCAATGTGGCACGACGGGGATCAACCGTCAAGGCGCGAACTGGGGTGATCGTCCCCAAATAGTACTATTAAATGCATAAGCGTCTACCAAATCCCGGTAGTTCACAATTCATGCTAATGGGACTTTTAGTGACATAACCTAACTTTAATAATCCATTTAATTTCATCTATCGGGTCCTTTAGTCATTTATCGGGTCATACAATCGGGTCATTCATTCATTCGGGTCCAAATCAATAAACAAACAATCTGGACAAATGGTGTCCTTTTTAATAAAAACTAACATGTTATCTCCCTCGCGGGTTTATAAAACATTTATAAAAACATTTAAAAGAGTGCGAGGCTATGAACTCACGTTGATGTGGGAAGGCGGGTTGTCGGCAATTCGGACGTACAGTACGTGCTTCAATCACGGAAACCTAGACAAATAATACTCGGTCTTAGACTCATGTCCAATGACTTTATAAAAATATCAATTAAGTATACATATGATGATTATATATATATGATGATCAAGTGGGTTTACATATTCTCGTTTACTCATTTTAGTGTTATATGTCGATAACTTTTATACTAGTTTACTAGTTTTACCCATTTACGTGTTTTATGCCCAATAAACTTATTATAAGTTCCTTAACTTGTTTTAATCCTTGTTATACTTATTTTATCAGTATATATACTTTCCATGTTGGGCCCAAATGGGTTAAGCCCAATAATTTCTTTTTACAAGTTTATATCTTATTTAGTCCAATTATTAGTCCAAGTATTAGTCCAATATGTTTACTTAGCCCGTTAATGTCCGTATGCCCTATAGTTAGGGTTTTATCGGTTTTTACTTGTTATATATGTCTATATATCAGTATATAAGTTTTATAAAGTTTACATTAGACGGGTCCAACCGTCTAAGTTTTATTTAACAAAAACGTTAATTTTACGACGATAGCCGAAAAAGTCGTAAAAATCAAGTTTATAGTTTTATAACTTATAAAACTTAACAAGTTACCATTTTTATAAAATGTCCACTTATTTAACTTTTCACATACTTATATAAATAAAATATCCATAAGTTAGTGGGTTTATATTTTTATATTTTATACATTATAATGTGAGTGCTTATATAATATTAATAAACATTATTTCCAAAAATCTGATTTTTAACTTCACCTTCACCAAAAATGCCATATCTTGAGTTCTATATGGAGATAGAAGCTCAAATGTTTATCACATAAACTACATGATATGTGCTACATTTAACTCTTCTATAGCTACTGTTGAATCATCTTCTAAATATTTTCTAAAAATCGTCCAAAACAGTAACCTCAGATTTATACCCTAAACTTGTTTTGATCATATCTCACTCATTACTTTGATTCCATTGCATGGCCAACTCTCACATGTGTACAAGACATATATCTTACTATAAATGGATTCTACTTCATTATTTCATCAGTTCATAACATGTTTCTTTACTGTTTTATACAGCCATGTAAATTAATCAAGATTTTAACCTTGTTTCATATGGTTTTTCACCTTTTTAATCATGTTTATCAACAACAAATCCCCACATAACATTTTTATCATCATATAATCATCATATACATATAAAATAGGAAATAAAATACATGTTTACATAATCAAAATAACAAGAAGATGAGGAGGACAATCTTTATACCACCATGATGATGTAGGTTGATCAAAACATGGATTTTTGATGGAGAAACTTGTGCATAGCCAACACCATCTTCATGACCACCATTCTTCATGCATACCTTGTGGAAAATCAGCCCTACTACTCCATGAAAACTCCTCCTTGGATGTTATAAGCACCACCAATCAATAGGGTTTTGAAAGGGCTTCAACATATGTGTATATAACATAGGATTTTGTGGTTGATTTTGATCAATGGTGGTGGTTTATGGAGCAAATGGGACGGCCAAAAATGGAGTCCAAGAGAGAGAGAGAAAGTTTGTAGCTTGTTTGCATGAGTGTGTGTGAGAAGAGTGGTTTGTGTTGGTGGTTTTGTGAAGTGGAAAGCTTACATTGTAAGCTTACTTGACAAGTGTACTCTTCATAAGTGAAAACTTGACACCAAAGTGGTATATGTTGCTAGTGTTGGCCGGTTTTGGAGTGGGGTGGGACAAGTGTCCCACTTGTCTCATCCCATTTATTTACGGGTACTCCTCGATTCTAGTTTCCTTGATTTGCGTGCCCTCGGGTCGTTTTACGAAAAACGTTTTTATAAATTATGAATCGACGTCACAAAACGAATCCAATAAAAATTGTCTCATCAAAAACGGAGTTCGAAAACGTAAATACGTAATCCTAAGGTTTCCGGTTTAGTCGTAAAAGACGTTAAAATAAAATCGTAAGTCCTATTCTTTTCTCGTAAATTTGTGAGTTTATGAACCAACACAAATTTAAAACTCCAAAATAATATTCATGGACAGATTTATTTTCTGAAATGTCGGACTGTCACCAAAGACGATGTATGTAAACGTAAGCACGTAACGTTGAATCCTCCGGTTTAGACGTAGTCAATGCTACTTCAAGACGTAAATCCAAATTTCTTCCCAAAATATGTGAGTTCATATTGTAACATCAAAATAATGTTTTCAAATAAATATTGAGAATAAAATATCAATCGTAAATTGACGGATTGTCACATTCATAGAAACATAAGTCTTTTCAAACTATAAAACCAGTTTTATGAACATGGATCCAAATTACTTAGAACTTAGAATATTCCGCTGCTATTTAGTCTTTATGCTTATGCTATTCAATGCTATGCTTGTATATCCATGCACTGAGCATTATGCTCAGCCGTTTTCCTTTCATGTTCCCAAACGACAGGTACTCAAGGGAGCTCGTAGACTTTAAGCATACGTGCATATGGATTGGAAGCTATCTAGCCTTCTCTAATTTATGCATTTCATTATACACTTTGCTACTTATTTCTATGGACATTGTTTAGTCCTTTTCCTTTACAGTACTTATGTTTGTGTGTGATGAGCTTATACTTAGGGTACCGATGTTTGTTTCCGGTATTCCTTTTTATGGTCCTGTAATGTTTTTAAGACATTTTTCCTTGTATGCTTTGATGACACGGCATAATCACGCGTGACATTCTATTTACCAAAATGGGGTGTTACAATTATGGTATCAGAGCCAAGGCTTCGACCTGTAGGCTATCAAAACACGACATGTGATTAGTGGGTAGTCATTATGGTCTTCCTAAAACTGACATTCGATTTTCATGCATTCATTGTTTTCATGCATTCATGTTATATGTCATTGTCGCAGGTTTATGACTAAGTAATGGTTGGTACAGGACTGTCCCTATTTAGTCGCATGTGCTTTTATCGAAACTTTTAACTTTGGGACCGACCCATTGGCGTCCCCTCACCATGTCTTTTGTTTTGGGTGAACTGACCATAGGCGTTCACTCTCGCGCATATAAAAGTTTTCATAAAATTGCATCATGCATTCATGCATAGTTTTTCCTAAATATTTTTTTTCTCATGATTTGTTGGCATAAGTTTTATTCATGTATATATTTTATGTTTTGATCAGTTTAATCACGTATTTTGTTTTATACTGTCAAATGGTGAACACACGAAACGCTCCAGAGATGGGTGCACCTGCCAATGCAGCTTTGCAAGCCATCCTTCCCCAAGTCAACAATAATCCTCCACCACCACATATTGTTCCCATGACAATGTTGGATAGGTTGACGAGGGAGTACTACGCGATTAGGCAGAGACCTGAGGAGAACAACAATAAGTTCAGGCATCACTTTCTTCTTTTAGTAGGTACTCTTGGCGCAGCAGCAGGTACTGCTGAAGAGCAGGCATGCCATTTTCGTTAGGCTCTACGTACATTGGACGCCAATAACTTGGTGGGTGCTACCTTCAACACGGTGGCACAAGTTACCGATGCAACACGTAAGTTGGAGATGCTGTAGGTAAGAGAGGAATTCGGGGAAGCAGAGAGACCCGAGAAGAGGTATTTATTCGTCATTCAGCGGTGACCATTTCTAAGTCATTCAGTACTATTCAATATTTATCCTACTCTTTAAACTACATCTTTCAGGCAGAAGACTGGGGACCGGTCTCAACTGGCTACTCAGCAACAGCCTACTCAGCCCAAGGGTAACGGTCAGACTCAAGACCGTTCTGCTACGGATAGGCGTGGCGGTAATGATGATTACCGTAACAACGCTGGAAACTCTAATAGCAGTAGGTACTTACACTTACTCATTTCTTATGTTACATGTTGAAATTTATAATTTTTACACATTAGCAATCTTCTACCAGGAATCATGGTAATGGAAGGGAGTAGGACCGAAGAGGTTCACAGCCTAATCGTCCAGCTATCACTGGTGTTATATCTTACATTTTCTACATTGTCCTTTTGTACCTATAAACTATGTCTCATGTATACGTTTCTGGACAGGCTCCCAGCCAGCACGAGCACCTGCTGGAGGGTATACTCACCCTATCTGCACTACCTGCAACCGTAGGCACCCAGGACCATGTCGCGGCGACAACGACGCTTGCTTCAAGTGTGGCCTTACTGGTCATCACATGAAGGACTGCCGCAAGGGCGAGATGGAGGGAACATCAGGACATGCTGATTAAAAGCCAGCTCCTACTAGTGGACGGGTTTACACAACTTCTCGCGATCAGGCCAACAAGTCTACAGGTACCATCACTGGAAACTTGTATATGTATGGGTAAGCTGCATGTGTTTTCTTTGACAGGGGTGCAACTCACTCGGTCATTTTTACTACTTATGCCAAGAATGTTAGGATATCCCCTATGCCCTTAGAAAATGTATTAAACATTTCCACGCCTTTAAGAGAATTTGTACGCATAACCCATGGGTACAAGATCCTTCCCCTAGAGTTTGACGACAAGATTTGTCCTGTTGACGCAGTTCCTTTGGATATGTGCGATTTTGACATGATATTAGGCATGGATTGGCTATCCAAACATCACGCCACAATAGACTGCCATACATATCGGGTCATCTTCGATGATGTAAATGCACCAGAGTACATTCACAACGGGTTCGTACCCGGAAGGTCTATACAAATAATTTCGACCTTACAAGCACGTGCACTACTGTCACATGGTTGTGAGGGTTATCTTGTGACTGTTCATGATTTGGAGGCTGAATCTCCATCTATCCAGAATCAGCCGATCGTGTTAGAATTCCCAAACGTGTTTCCAGAAGAACTTCCAGGCATACCACCTGCTCGTGAAGTGGATTTTAATATTGAGCTCGTCCCAGGAGCTGAGCCAATATCTAAGGCTCCTTATCGCATGGCTCCCATAGAGCTATATGAGTTAAAGGAACAAATACAGGAACTGTTAGAACGCGGTTTCATTCGACCTAGTGCTTCTCCATGGGGCGCACCTGTTCTGTTCGTAAAGAAGAAGGACGGCAGCATGCGTCTATGCATAGATTATCGTGAGCTTAACAAGATCACCATCAGGAATAAATATCTGTTGCCACGCATTGATAACTTGTTTGACCAACTCCAAGGGGCCAAACATTTCTACAAGATTGATATGAGGTCGGGCTATCATCAGTTATGGGTTAAAGAGCAGGACATCCCAAGACTGCTTTCCGTACACGCTATGGACACTACGAATTCATAGTCATGCCATTTTGCCTTATCAATGCTCCAGCTGTCTTCATGGATCTGATGAACCGTATCTTCCATGAGTTCCTGGACAAGTTCGTCATTGTCTTCATTGACGACATTCTGATTTTCTCTATGTCCAAAGAGGAACACGAAGACCATCTTCGTACTGTGCTACAGATACTTTGCCAGAAGCAGTTGTATGCCAAATTCTCCAAGTGTGAGTTCTGGTTAGACAAGGTAGCGTTCCTAGGCCACATTGTATCAGGAGAAGGAATCACCATGAATCCATCAAAGGTTGAGGCTATTACCAAGTGGCCAAGGCCGACATCAGCGACTGAAGTTTGCAGTTTCCTAGGCTTATCTGGTTACTACCGTAGGTTCGTAGGGAACTTTTCCCGTTTAGCACTGCTATTGACCAAACTGATGCTGAAAGGGGAGAAATTTGTTTGGACTGAAGAAAGAGAGAAGAGCTTTGAAGACCTAAAGGAGAAGTTAGTATCTGGACCGATTCTTACTCTCCCATCTGGTACAGGTGGATTTCAAATCTATAGTGATGCTTCAGGGAAGGGACTTGGCTGTGTTCTCATGCAACATGGGAAAGTGATTGCGTACGCTTCACGGCAGCTTAAGCCTTATGAGGAAAATTATCCTACACATGACTTGGAACTTGCAGCAGTCGTGTCTTCATTGAAGATATGGAGGCACTACTTGTATGGAGAATCATGTGATATCTTCACAGATCACAATAGCCTGAAATACATCTTCACTCAACGTGAGCTGAATATGAGACAGAGAAGATGGTTAGAGCTGTTGAATGATTATGACATTAATTTGTAGTATCATCCCGACAAGGAAAAATGTAGTGGCAGATGCACTTAGTAGAAAGTCCGGTATGATAAACGGCATTAAAATTGAGGAGGAAATTATAAGAGACTTGGAGTGAATAGACATTGAGATCATGGTACGTGGACAACACGGTTACTGGGCTAATCTTAGAGTGGAACCTGAGTTACTCTCTAGGATCAAAGAAGCTCAGAAGGATGATGGTGAAATTTGGGCGATCATTCAGAACTTGGATCAGCAGACAAAGTTTCAGTTAGATGACAATGGTATCTTATGGCAGGGCACCAGACTTTGTGTTCCTGATGATCTTACTCTTAGAGAAGCGTTATTAGCTGAAGCTCATAGTTCCCCATTCTCCATTCATCCTGGTTCGACCAAGATGCACCACGACATCAAACAATACTTTTGGTGGAGTGGTATGAAACAGGATGTTGCCACTTACGTCTCCAAATGTCTTACCTGCCAGCAGGTTAAGATCGAGCATCAGCGGTCTAGTGGTTTACTACAACCGTTAGACATCCCAAAGTGGAAGTGGGACAAAATCACCATGGATTTTGTTACCGGTCTTCCGTAGACAAAGAGGAGGCATGATGCGATTTGGGTTATCGTTGATCGACTTACTAAGTCAGCTCATTTCTTACTGATCCGCAAGGATGATCCGGTAAACAAACTCGCCGATACTTACAAGAAGGAGATCATAAGACTTCATGGTGCTCCATCAAGTATCGTCTCGGACAGAGATCCTCGGTTCACTTCATGATTTTGGAGGAGTCTGCAGAAAGCTTGGGGTACAAAACATATGCTTAGCACGACTTTTCATCCTCAAACAGACGGAAAATCGGAGCGGACGATTCAGACATTGGAGGACATGCTCTGAGCTTGTGCATTGGAGTGGACAGGAGAATGGGATGACTACATATGTTTAGTAAAGTTTGCATACAACAACAGTTGGCATGCCAACATCAAGTGTGCACCATTCGAGATGTTGTATGGCAGAAAGTGTCGCGCCCCAATCTGCTGGGATCAGGTTGGTGAGCGAACACTTGAAGGACCAGAGATGATAGAGTTGACCAACGAGAAGGTCGCTGTAGCTAAGCAGAAATTGTAGGAAGCTCGTAAACGTCAGAAGAGTTATGCCGACAAGCATCGTAGGGACTTACATTTCAATGTAGGAGATCACGTCTTTCTTAAGGTATCACCGACACGTGGTGTTGGACGTTTTGGAATCAAAGGGAAACTCAGTCCTCGATTCATCGGACCGTTTGATGTCATCGAGCGAGTCGGTGAAGTATCTTATCGTTTAGCATTACCTCCGCAGCTTTCTCACGTTCATGACGTTTTCCATGTGTCCTTACTCAGAGGGTACAATTATCATCCCCTTCACATGGTTCAGTATCCACTAGAACAGATTCGTGAAGATCTTACCATCATAGAGGAACCCGAACGAGTTCTTGAAAGACAAGAACGAGTCATGAGGAAGAAGACGATTCCATTCGTCAAAATCCTTTGGAGGGATCATAACGAGCGGGAAGCCACTTGGAAAACAGAGGAGTCTATCCGGGCTTCTTACCCTCATTTCATATTTTGAATTCGGGTATGTTCCTCTTTCAGTTTATTTTATCTATAATTCGGGGACGAATTATTCTTTTTAAGGGGAAGAGTTATAAAACCCGCATGCTTTTACCATGAACAGTACACTTAGTAACGTACGTACATATTAAAACTTTCCTTTTATAGCATGAACACGTGTCACAATTAGTAATTTCAGAAGTTATGTACGTATAATTACACGATAATTATTAACTACGTGTTAGTACACAATAATTATTAACAATAATAATTATAATCACGAACATGAAATCATGAACGTAATAATCACGAACACGTAACTACGTACTTAATTAATAATATACGATTAATATCGTTATGTACAAGTATTTAATATAACACAAACATTTAATTATAACACGAAAACACGAGAATACGATCACATAATTTAAAACACGGGAAACTCTAGGTTTTCCCTTGTGGGCCATAGTAGCCGCGACACCAAAGAGAGAAACGGGCCAAGCCCATTTGATTTTTAAGTAATAAACAAAAAGGAATAAACCGTTTCATTCACAGAGAATTTTCAAGAAATTAAAACCCTACTCTCTCTTTGCTCTCTCTTGTGGCCGGCGGCATACATCACCACCAAAGGGGTGTTGATTTTATTTTTAGCTAATTGAATCCAAGATCGTGTTCGTGTTATTGTCCTCTAATCGTTACACGCATTCGGTAATCCGTAAACCCTTTTGTTTTTTCTTTTATTTAATAAATTATCTCATGAACATGAATTAAATAAAACATAGATTAAAAACATGTCACATGATCATGGGGGTGAAATTAAGGGTTTGTTTAGGTTTTGGTTGTTCGGCCAACACACAAACCGAGAACCCCAAGGCTCTCAGCGTGTTCTTGATCACGCCACCAACCGAGATCTACGATCTCGGTGGTGTTTGGTACGATCGACAGCAGGACAAGGCACCCCGTCGCGAGTCGGGGGTGTCCTTGTGGTTTGATTGGGTCTCGACAGCAAGCAGCCCACCACCGGCACACAGCCGGTGGCAGTTTGGGGTCAAGCAGGGGGAACGCAGCGCGCAGCATAGGGGCCACCGGCACACAGCCGGTGGGAAACCACTGTTGTTGGCAGCGGCTAGCCGAGAGAAGAAAGACCACCGGCTTAAGCCGGTGGCAGCCTAAACAAAGGCAGTGGCAACCGGCCAAGCCGGTTTGCCACTGTTAAGGGGTGTTTGGTTCGAACCGGTTCAAGGGGTTCCAGGTCCAGTTCACGACATGTCTAAATTAATTACATGGGTCCGGTTCATGACTAAAACGATACAATTATTTATTTTACAAAACAAAAAAGTTTACAAGTTAATTAAATCATGGACTTAGGTTAATTATTATTTATTTAATAATACATGTTTTAACCTAAGTATTTATCTATTTAATTTAGACTATAGTATTAATTAATTATTAAGACATGAAATATAATTAATTAATAAACATGAATTAGGTTATTATTAATATAATATTAATACATGTTTTAACCTAAGTATTTGATACACGTTAATTAAAGTAAATCATGCTTATATTTAATTAAATCATATAACCTATAGTTTATTTAATTAACATGTTATTATTAATAAACTATACTATAATCACATGCCTTATGATATTTAATTCAGCTTAGTTCTAAATATGGAAACTTTATAATCCAGGAAACTTACTATTTTTGAAAACTTACTATTTTTAGAAATTGATCTATTTTAAGAAGTTAATCTATTTTTAGAAACTTTCTATTTTAGGAAACCTGCTATTTTTAGAAAGTTACTTATTATTACACAACAAGTATAATAATACAAGAAATACAAGTAATACTTAACCAGAATATACAGAATACATGATAAACACCACATAACGTTAAAATCAGTAAAACAAGACATGAACATATAAAACAAGCTAAGACACGATATAAAACCAGTTAAGTACTCGGTAATCAGAATACTTATACACGTATACTATTTATGTAGCATTAGTGAGATCGAAGTAGGAATTACTTTCGTTCATCTTCTTCGTTCACTGGACATAAGGTACAGATTTCCCGTCCTTTCAGTATGGACATTCTTTCCTTATTGGGATTTCCCGTCTGTAGCCAACTGTTTTCCCAGTATTTGTTTTATATGTTTGATACATATGTTAGAATAAGAGCCTAATCCATATACATCCATGACCAGTGTCACCTAGTTATGTTGTTACCATAACCATAACACTGGAGGCACTAGTGTTGTGACTTCCCCACGGCGAAGTGATTGCTCGTGGCGTCCCTTTTTAGTTTTGGCCATTATATTATGTTATCATGTGGGGCGTATGGGTGCATCCTAGTTACATTTTTACCAGTATTATCATAGTGAATGCGATGTGTGCCTTTCATCCTTCACTAGGAGTTGATCCCTCCTACTCAGACTATTTAAATAGAGGCAACCCCTCTAATTGCATGACGAGGTCTCCCTTCTAAGTATTCATGTACGGTGGAACCTCATGACCTATATGGGCTATTTGGCTAATTAAACATATATTCATAGAAACATAAGTCTTTTCAAACTATAAAACCAGTTTTATGAACATGGATCCAGATTACTTAGAACTTAGAATATTCCGCTGCTATTTAGTCTTTATGCTTATGCTATTACATGTTATGCTTGTATATCCGTGCACTGAGCGTTATGCTCAGCCGTTTTCCTTTCATGTTTCCCAACGGCAGGTACTCAAGGGCGCTCGTAGACTTTAAGCATACGTGCATATGGATTGGAAGCTATCTAGCCTTCTCTACTTTATGCATTTCATTATACACTTTGCTACTTATTTATATGGACATTATTTAGTCCTTTTCCTGTACAGTAATTATGTTTGTGTGTGATGAGCTTATACTTAGAGTACCGATGTTTGTTTCCGGTATTCCTTTTTATGGTCATGTAATGTTTTTAAGACATTTTTCCTTGTATGATTTGATGACACGCCATAATCACGCGTGACATTCCATTTACCAAAATGAGGTGTTACAAAGTCCCTTTTATAATCACATAATTAAATATTCTTGATGAAAGAAACATTAATAAGATCAATAAAATCTAACCATGAGTTGATGAAAATGTGTGCAGATATGTAGATTATCGTGCAACTTTGCTTAAAGAAACTTTATTTAGTATCCACAGAGCTAATCCATCTCCAGTTAGGTTCTATTGGAAAAAATAGTGGTTTTATTCATTTTAGATTTGGATCAGAGTGTTTTACTATATAAGGGTAGCCTTGGTAGGAGAAGAACCCAACCCGATATAACGAAAACTTCCATCCCTATTATGTAACTGTATCTATATTTCTTATCATAAACCAACTTAATAGTGTCTCGAGATATGAAATATCAAATGTCCAAGTTAACTAGGACCGTAACATGCAAGTAATGCCTACAGACTTCCCAACTTCTTGATGTGTTTCTGTGTTAAACATGAAGAGCTTTCAGAACCTCAGGGAAATTGAAGTAAATATGGATTGTTGTTCGATACATAGATCATAACTTCGCCCAATGTACCCGAACTTCTGTCATACAACAGATTAGATATAAATAAGATCACTTTCAACATGTATGCTATCAATATAAACCACCATAGTAAGTAACTCCATGAGATATAATTTCTTAAATGATGAGATGAGAGTATACTAAAACAAATTAATACAATCTTTATCCCAAAAGCAAATTCCAAGATTGAACCGTATAAAGAGAAGAAAAAAATCGATTATGGACAGATTACCCAAACTAAACTGCTTTGCATTCTCTAATCTCTTCTCTTTACAATCTCTCATGACAACTATAACGTTTCTTATATTTTGTAGGGTTAAGTCCATATATTGGTAATATACTATTCATGGTTTACACATCTAGGTAATGTACTCTGTTTATTATTAATATCGTTATAAAAACCGGCTAAACTTTTCCAATATAGGTAACGTGACCGGCTAGGACAGGTTACAACTCGAAATTAGAAACAAACACTTCATTTTTTTCATTTCTTTCATCTTTTCACCTGGAACAAACGCTTCATTTTTTCATCTCGAACAAACGCTTATTTTTTTTTCTAGAAAATCTTTAAAAAACAAGAATCTATACTCGGATATGAAACCAATAACCGAGATCCATGTAGCTGCATTTACCATCTAAATGTTCATGAAGGATTCCGTTAGTAATATATTTTAGCATGATAATACGCTCACCAGCATGATCGATGTAACTATAAAATCTGACCAAATTTAGATGCTCGATCTGTGATAATGTTATAATCTCATTTTTGAACTCCAATGGATCCCCATGGTAATAATTGTCCTACCACAAAAAAACGTAAATATTTAATAGATACTCTTGAATACCCTATGGAATTCGAATTATAATACTTTTCTCTATAAAAACTTTTATATATTCCAAATACCATAATGCTGATAACTTGATCGTGTTGCTTAAGAATCACAAGATTCGATTCTTGTGTGTTATTTGACAAGCACACGCGTATTAGATATTTATATCAGACATTAGCAACCAATTTACAAGCTAAGAATTTGTTTAGGAGTATATTTATTTTCAGTTTATCGAGGTAGTAATTGTTTTGTTCCAAATTTCGAGTTCTAACCTCTCATAGCGGTTATATTACCTACATTAGAAAAGTTTAGTCGGTTTTTATAGCGATATTAGTAATAAAAATAGTAAATTACCTAAATGTGTAAACCATAGTTAGTATATAACCAATATATGGACTTAACCCTATTTTGTATAGTACCGTATCTAGTAAGATATAACTGATTATTTAGAAATTACTATCAGATAATGTTATGAAGCAAAATAACAATTACAAGAGATATTATAAACCCCTAAAATTTGGATGTTATTTTATTTGTTCATTTTGAGTATAACAAAAAGTTTTAAATAATAAGTATTTGATAATATATCTTATAGATGGTAGAATTATAATACCCCGACTTTAATAATAATATTATTACGAGTATGAAATAAGTAACATATAATGTTAACATTTATTTAAAAAAAGTTATTTATATTACAATTACGTGAGTTATTATTAATTCGAGTGTTGATTTTTTTATATAAACAACTGGTATATACCGAATAAATGGTAGGCAATCGAATCAAACCCACGTTATCATATACAAGTGAAACACTCTATTATTATTGCTTTTCTAAAATTATTCCCACTAATTACGGAATGATTGTTGGCACACGTATCACATAACCACATCCTCCGTATACTTTATTTCCAAATCTCAAAAACAAAAGATACTCAAGTCACAAACACAGCGTGTCTGCCAATTAAATTCATCATTTACATGGCTCATCCTCTAGTTTGTTAGGATTTAGGTTCATGTTTTATTCTCATTCTTGATTCTTGGCGAAGGTTGGAGAGTAGTAGGAGTTAGCTCGGTTCATTTGAGGAACCTTCAACCTATTCGAAACGTGATATTAGGTTCTTGTTCGAGTTTCTGTTTTGGTTTTTCTGATCATAGTATTTTGTGAGATTCGACTCAAACTCGTCCTCTATTCCAATCTCAAATATGCCCTCGTGATTCATAGAGGTAAATATTAAAATATCTTTTGATATGGATATGAATGTTTCTCGTACGTAACACTTGATAATTGATAAGACTGTCATACTAAACCATATGAATACTTGCTCAAATTACTGATAAAGAAGTAATAATACATTGGTTAAAATGGTGGATATACTAATAAACAGGATGAGCATGTATGCTATAAAACTTCTTTACATCTTTACTACACGAAGTTTTACCTAGGATATACTATATATATATATATATATATATATATATATATATATATATATATATATATATATATATATATATATATATATATATATATATATATATATATATATACATATATATAGATATATATATATATATATATATAGATACTGTCATACTAAACCATATGAATACTTGCTCAAATTACTGATAAAGAAGTAATAATACATTGGTTAAAATGGTGGATATACTAATAAACAGGATGAGCATGTATGCTATAAAACTTCTTTACATCTTTACTACACGAAGTTTTACCTAGGATATACTATATATATATATATATATATATATATATTTATATATATATATATATATATATATATATATATATATATATATATATATATATATATATATATATGTATATATATATATATATATATGTATATATATATATATATATATATATATATATATATATATATATATATATATATATATATATATATATATATATATATATATGTATATATATATGTATATATATATATATATATATATATATATATATATATATATATATATATATATATATATATATATATATATATATATATATATATATATATATATATATATATATATATATATAGTATATATATATATATATATATATATATATATATATATATATATATATATATATATATATATATATATATATATATATATATATATATATATATGTATATATATATATATATATATATATATATATATATATATATATATATATATATATATATATCAGTATGAAGTATCAAGTTGATAACTTGTGCATTGTGCATTCTCCTTCTAGCAAAAGATCTAACTATATATATATATTAGAATCAACATGTTTCAAAGATATTTATCCTTAAGGATCGTGTAAATAAGTTTTCGAAATGCTTTCGAAATCGTTTGCTAAACTGAGCATGGATACATATTGATTTTAGGTGACTAATGTATTTACTATCTACTATGTCATATATTGTATAATGGATTTTATTTTGGTCGGTTTCATTAGACACTAATATATTGTATTGAAAATGACAAGCTGCTCTCATTGTTGTTGGGAATAAATATAAGAGTGTTAATTTCCCATGCTAGTTGGTCAGAGTTTCCCCTGCTAGAGTAAGTTCCCCCTGCTAAATAACAAAGGCAGGGGGATTGGTCCCCCTGCTGGAAGTAAAAGACCCTGCTACTAAGATAAACTTGGAAGAGATCATGACGCGTTTCAGTTACTACTCTAAGATAGTTTCCTAGTTTGTTAGTAGTGATCTTGTACGTGGGTCCTTGTGCTATAAAAGAACTCACTAGGTTATCAGCTAAAACATATATTTCTCTGTTCATTTCATTTAAACCTTAAGGTTTTGTAACCCTAATACCACTATTGGGTATTCGTATATCTATGATATATTAAAGTTCAACGTTTGATTTAAATATTTGTTCTTGTGCTAAACACTACATTCCGCATCTTGTTTAGTTACTTTGTGTTGCAAAGTTTCTCTAGTGTTAGATTGAATTTATTCTTTCTATCACAACCCTTAAACAAGCTAAGGTTTAAGATCTGAGTTTGGGATCAACAAGTGGTATCAGAGCTTGTTGAGAAACTTTGATTAAACCAAGAACAAAACATCTCTCACAACCAACATCAAGCATGTCTTCAGATTCTCATTCATCCTCAACCAACAACAACTCTCTCAAACTACACATTCTGGATCCTGAAAACTTTGAATTATGGGAATTCAGGATTCAACAATACCTCAAGATGGAACACTATGTTCTATGGGAGATCATAGAGTTTGGTGATCAATTTTCCAAAACTATTTCAGTTGAAGAAAAAGATAAGGGAGAAGAAAAAGGTGAAAGCTCCAAAGGTGACAGCAAGAAGAAGTCTACTGCTCTTGTTGACAAGGAGATACTAGGAAGAAGGCATGATGTCAGGGCTCATAGTTCTTTGTTGTTGGCTCTACCTAATAGACATCAACTAATGATCAGAAAGTATAAGACGGCTGAGGAACTCTAGGAAGCTATTGGTAATACCTTTGGAGGAAATGAGGTAACCAAGAAGAAGAAAAAGAATCAGATGATAGACCAGATTGCTTCTTTCAAAGCAAATGGTGATGAAGCAAGTGGTTCAATCTAAAATAGGCTTCAAGATCTTGTTGCTCAATTAGAATTCTTTGATATTGAGGTGTCTAGAGAACAAATGAATGCTAGATTCCTCAACAACCTACAAAAGGAATGGTTTGTCTGCAAAGCCATTTGGCAAAACAGAGATGACATTGATGATAAGAACATTGATGACATCTACAACAACCTAAAAGTCTTTGAGCCAATGGTCAATGAGATGAAGGTATTAGGCACTAGTCCCAAAAATTCAAGTGGAACTGCTGACCCCCTGCTAACATGGCATTTATATCTCATAGAAGTGGGATCTCTAAAGGCAGTGGGATTAAAGTTTCCCCTGCTAACCATTACCCTACTGCAAGGTCTGGACCATCTTATGATGAAGAAAGGCCTGCAACCTTCAGTCTTGATACTGCTTGTGCTTTCATAGCATCTCAAGGATCTCAAGGATCTACTATGTTACATGAAGATCTGAATCAAATCAGCAAGCAAGGACCAGAGGAGATGGACATTAAGTAGAACATGGCTCTACTCAGCATGGGAGCCAACAGATTTTACAAGAAGTATGGGAAGAAGATTTCCATCAATCCATCTGATGTAGCTGGATTTGACAAAACAAAGGTAGAATACTACAACTGTGGCAAGAAAGGCCATTTTGCTAGGGAGTGCAGAGGGCCAAAGAATGGAAGCAACTATAGGAAGGAAAGAAGGGATGATGATTCTGGTGTTAAGGCTATGATAGCCATGCAAGGGATAGATGGAGCAGGTGGATGGGACTAGAGTGCTATGATAGAGAGTGTTGAAAGAAATCAAGCATTAGTTGCTAAAGTGAAAGAGAATGATTTTGCTCTTATGGCTATGTCAAGCTCTAGTTCAGATAATGAGGTATATGATGGTTCATATTGTACTAAAGCTTGTAGAAAAAATACTGAGTCATTGAATGATCAAATAAGAAAGTTAAAAGTTGGTTATATTAATTGTGATAATGATCTTGATAACTACAAACGTGCCTTAGAATAGTTAGAGTCCACCATAAGAGAGTATAAACAAAGAGAAAACGATTACAGAGATCATATTGTCGTATTAGAGAGAGATGCTAAAGAAAATAATGGTTCCATTAAGGAATTAACTGCTGAATTAGAAGTTTTTAGATCTAACAAGAAGATTGATGAACAAACTATTGAAAATTTGGAAAAGCTTCTAAAGATTTAACCAAAGCAGTTGAAATTGGCCAGTCTCCTAGGGACAAAACAGGCTTTGGTGTAAAAAATGAGCATGCTACTATCCCACCACCTGCCAACATACATGCACATTCCCTAGAAAAGATTTGTCTTGGACTGGTCTTTCTTGTTTCAAAAAGCAGGAAGTTATTGAATTTAACTTAAATACATACATACCAAATAATCTAGAAATAAAAGAACCACTAGTGAAAACTAGTGCTGTTAGGGACTTTGAAAAGGAACAAATTGCTTTAAAACAATGGAAAATAGATAACCCTATTCTCTTTTCAAGAGAAGGATTATTGTAAGTGATTCATGTTCTAAGAGTAGTTCATCCAGAACCTCCAGCAGATCTAAATCAGGATCAAAGCCCTCTAAGACTACTGTTAAATATGCTGGTATGTATAGGCCTACTAGAGGTAATCAAAGGAACTGGAATGATCAAAAGTCTCATCAATTAGGAGAGGAATTTTTTATAAACACCAAACCTTGTTTCACATGTGGCAGTTTTCATCACACTTATCAAGACTGTCAGGCACCAATAGAAGTGGTGGCTGCAACTCCTTTAAAGGATATGCAACCAAAATCCATTCTCTTGAATGCAGGGGCAAAATCTTTTTCCCCTGTTAAGTATGTTTCCCCTGCTTTGAGAAACAAGGTATCTGATAAGTATGTAGTTCCTGCACTAAGAAATGTGAATGATGCATGTCCCAAGTCTAGCTCTTACATGACCAAACCAGTACCTCATACTGCATATAAATCTGTTTATAGACCCTACCAACACACCAATAGAGGCCAAAATAAAAGATGGGTTCCCTCTGCTAAGCATAGGGATTCTCCTGTTAAGTCTAGGGTATCCCCTACTAGCAAAGTTTTACCCTCCAGAAACATGGGAAGATGTGGAAAAGCTATGAAAGCCTCAGCTCGTTGTGTTTGGGTACCCAAAAGGGGTACTAAATCCAATGGTGTATCTCTTGTCTTTGACAAGTTATCTTACATTGATACACGAGGTAGATCCAAGTCTGTATCCCAAGAAAAACTAAATTGTTTTTCTTTTTGCTGGTGACAAAGCAGACCAAGAATGATAAAGCCTATTGGGATAGTGGATGCTCAAGGAGCATGACTGGACATAAATCCTGTCTGTCTAACTTTGTTCCCCTGTATGACAATGATGGTGTTTGTTTTGGAGATAGGCATGGAACAATCACAAGAAAAGGAACTATTGTCACCAATGGGATGACATTTGATAATGTCTACTTGGTGAAAGAGCTAAAGTACAATCTCTTCAATGTGTACCAGATGACTGATAACAAGAATTTTGTCCTGTTTACTAATACTGAATGTCTTGTGTTGGGAAAGGAGTTTGTTTTACCACCAAACACTCCTATTATGCTCAGAACTCCAAGACAGAAGAATATGTACACAATTGATCTAAAGGACATCTCTCTTCAAGACAATGAAAACTGTTTCATTACCAAAGCACCAGTTGATGAATGCAAGAAATGGCATAGAAGACTTGGTCATCTTAACTTCAAGGTCAAGCATAATCTTGTTTATGGTCTTCCTTCCAAGTCCTTTGCAAATGATCATACTTGTGCTGCTTGCCTGAAAGGGAAGCAACATAGAGCCTCTTGCAAGTAAAAAACAAGCATGTCCACTAACAAGCCATTGGAATTACTACACATGGATCTGTTTGGTCCTACTTATGTGGCAAGCATAAGGAAGAAATAGTACTGCCTGGTGATTACTGATGATTTTTCATGGTTCACATGGACATTCTTTCTGTTTGAAAAGAGTGACACATCAGATGTACTCATAGGTTTTATCAATCAGATTGAACTTTCCAAAAGTATGAAGGTAGTTACTATGAGACCAGACAATGATGGTGAGTTCAGAAACAAGAAGCTGGACACTTTCTGCACAAACAAAGGAATAAGTAGGGAATACAGTATAACAAGAACACCTCAACAAAATGGAGTCGCAGAAAGAAGAAACAGGACACTTATTGAAGCTGCAAGGACTATGTTGTCTGATTCTAAGCTCCCAGTTATCTTTTGGGCTGAAGCTGTAGCCACTGCTTGTTATGTTCAAAACAGGGCCTTGGTGGTAAAGGCACACAACAAGACCCCTTATCAGCTGTTCAATGGCAGACCCCCTTTGATTGACTTCTTTAGACCATTTGGATCTCATGTGATCATTCTAAACACAATTGAAAATTTAGGCAAGTTCAATGAAAAAGGCGGTGATGGGTACTTTATAGGTTATTCATTAAACAGCAAGGGATATAGGGTCTTCAACAAGAAGACAAGCAAAGTGACAGAAAATCTCCATGTAGATTTTCTTGAAGACAAGCTTGAAGATGTACAAACAGGTCATGATTGGTTCTTTGACATTGAAGTACTTTCAAAATCCATGAACTATGTGCCTGTTGCTTTGTAGAATACTAACATTTCAGGTACAAAAGATCCAACTACTACGGAGAAGCCACCAATGAGGTACATGATTGTACCCTCATTGTTTCCCATTGATGACGCTGCTACAAAAACAGGTGAAGAAGATGACACATCTCAAAGGAAGGAACAATCAATCCCTTCCCCAGCTAAGTCAATTCATGAAAGAAGGGGAATGGCTGAAAGCAGTGGAATCCAGGATTCCCCTGCTAGACCAAATGTTTCCCCTGCTAATAAAGAACCAACTGTCAATGATGTTAATGATGAAGAAATAGAATTCCCACTCATTTCCTCATCTTCACCTATCACTGTGGGTCCACTCATATCCAGAAGTGGAAGAAGAATAATTAGGAATGGAGGTCCAAGTTATTCAGAGCTGCATTCAGCTCATCAGCATCCTTCCCTCAGTCATGCAGTATCATTTGGAAGCTCTTTTGAGGATTTCTTTCCCAATCAAGATAGCCCTCTAAATCTTGATTTGGAAGAGGTTGAAACATAAGTACTCATGAGCATGCAACCTACCTACAGAGTCAATAAAGATCACCCCAATCACAAATCATAGGTGATCTTGAGACTCCCAAACAAACAAGGTATTCAGCAAAGGAACACATCTTCATTGCCAACATTAATATGAAGTTTAACCATAACAATATGCAATGATGTCTATTTACTGCCTTTTAGTCACGAGAAGATCCAAAGAAGATCTTTCAGGCTCTCAATGATCCAAGCTGGGTTGAAGCTATGCAAGAAGAACTCCTACAATTTGACATCCAAGAAATATGGATTATGGTAGATTGTCCAAAGTGGGCAAGGCCCATTAGGACAAAGTGGGTGCTCAGGAACAAAAAGGATGAGAAGGGTATTGTAGTCAGAAACAAAGCAAGGCCGGTAGCACAGGGATATACTCAGGAAGAAGGTATTGATTATGAGGAGGTCTTTGCTCCAGTAGCCAGAATTGAAGCCATCAGACTGTTTCTGGCTTATGCTTCCTTCATGGACTTCACAGTTGTGACAATCCGTCAATTTATGGTTGATATTTTATTCTCGATATTTATTTGAAAATATTATTTTAATGATACAATATGAACTCACTTATTTCTGGGAAGAAATTTGGATTTACGTCTTGGAGTAGCATCGACTACGTCTAAACCGGAGGATTCAACGTTACGTGCTTACGTTTACGTACACCGTCCTTGGTGACAGTCCGACATTTCAGAAAATAAATTTATCCGTGAATATTATTTTGGAGTTTTAAATTTGTGTTGGTTCATAAACTCACAAATTTACGAGAAGAGATTAGGACTTACGATTTTATTTTAACGTCCTTTACGACTAAACCGGAAACCTTAGGATTACGTATTTACGTTTTCGAACTCCGTTTTTGATGAAACAATTTTTATTGGATTCGTTTTGTGACGGTGATTCATAATTTATAAAAACGTTTTTCGTAAAACGACCCGAGGGCACGCAAATCGAGGAAACGAGAATCGAGGAGTACCCGTAAATAAATGGGGATGAGACAAGTGGGACACTTGTCCCACCCCCACTATATCCGGCCTAACTAAGCTACCAACACATTATGTGTCAATAACTTAACAAGACAAGCAACACTTGTCTTAGCTTACAAAGTAAGCATTCCACCAACAAAAACCATTTACACCTAAACCATTTACTCATTCTCAACACATGCAAACAACTTGTTTTCTCTCTACCCTCCTCCATTGTTGCCGTCCCTCATCACTCACAAACACCCATCATTGATCAAATTTAACCACAAAATCCTATGTTGTTCATACACATATTGAAGCCCTCTTGAAGCTCTCTTGAATGGTGGTGATTATAACATCCATGGAGGAGTATTCTTGGTGTCTTGAGGCTGATTTCCCATAAGTTATCCATGAAGATTGGAGTTCTTGAAGATGGTGTTGGCTAAGCACAAGTTTCTCCATCAAAAACCATGCCAAACTCATAACCTACATCAAGTTGGTGGTATAAAGATTGTCCTCCTCATCATCTTGTTATTTTGATTATGTACACATGTATTTTATTTCCTATTGTATATATTTATGATGATTATATGATGATAAAAATGTTATGTGGGGATTTGTTGTTGATAATCATGGATAAAAAGGTGAAAACCCATAAGAAACAAGGTTAAAATCTTGGTTAAATTACATGGCTGTATAAAACAGTAAAGAAGTAAGTCATGAACTGATAAAATGATGAAGTAGAACCCATTTACAGTAAGCTATGGGTCTTGTACACATGTGAGAGTTGGCCATGCAATGGAATCAAAATAATGAGTGAGATATGATCAAAACAAGTTTAGGGTATAAATCTGAAGTTACTGTTTTGGACGATTTTTAGAAAATACTTAAAGGATGATTCAACAGTAGCTATAGAAGAGTTAAATGTAGCAAATATCATGTAGTTTATGTGATAAAAATTTGAGCTTCTATCTCCATGTAGAACTCAAGATATGGCATTTTTGGTGAAGATGAAGTTAAAAATCAGATTTTTGGAAATTAAAGAATAATACTATTATATAAGCACTCACATTTTAATATATAAAATGTAAATAAAAACCCACTAACTTATAAAACTTATTTATATAAATATATAAAAGGTGTAATAAGTGTATAAATGATAAAAATGGAAACTTGTTAAGTTTTATAAGTTATAAAACTATAAACATGATTTTTACTACTTTTTCGGCTATTGCCGTAAAATTAACGTTTTTATTAAATAAAACTTAGATGGTTGGACCCGTCTAATGAAAACTTTATAAAACTTATATACTGATATATAGACATTTATAACAAGTAAAAACCGATAAAACCCGAACTTTAGGGCATACGGACATTAACGAGCTAAGTAAACATATTGGACTAATACTTGGACTAATAAATGGACTAAATAAGATAAACACCCATAAAAAGAACTTATTGGGCTTAACCCATTTAGGCCCAACTTGGAAAGTATACATACTGATAATCTAAGTACAAAAAGGATTAATACAAGTTAAGAACTTATAATAAGCTTGTGGACCTAAAACACGTAAATAGGTAAGACGAGAAAACTAGTATAAAAGTTATCAACACATAACTCTAAAATGAGTAAACAAGGATATGTAAACCCACTTGATCATCATATATATATAATCATCATATGTATACATAATTGATATTTTTATAAAGTCATTGGACAAACGTCTAAGACCGAGTATTATTTGTCTAGGTTTCCGTGATTGAAGCACGCACCGTACGTCCGAATTGCCGATAACCCGCCTTCCCACATCAACGTGAGTTCATAGCCTCGCACTCTTTTAAATGTTTTATAAATGCTTTATAAACCCGCGAGGGAGATAACATGTTAGTTTTTATAAAAGTTTGGACACCATTTGTCCCGATTGTTTGTTTATTGATTTTGGACCCGAATGATTGAATGACCCGATTGTATGACCCGATAAATGATTAATGGACCCGATAGATGAAATAAAATGGATTATTAAAGTTAGGTTATGTCACTAAAAGTCCCATTAGCATGAATTGTGAACTACCGGGAGTTGGTAGACGCTTATGCATTTAATAGTACTATTTGGGGACGATCACCCCAGTTCGCGCCTTGACGGTTGATCCCCGTCGTGCCACATTGATTGGTAAGCGAATTAATGTATGAGAAGATTTCCAATAGCGTGACCTTTGTGACGACACGCTACTTTAGATGGGCAAAATTGGTATCGGGTTAGCTACCCGTTGTTGGTTTAGTAAGGTAACAATGTCATGCGGCTTATAATAATCCGAATTTACAAAATACTAATAGACGCTCCGAATTACGATGTATTGCCTGACTAGCAATACAGGGTCATACTATTAATATTATGATTGTATTTTGGTTTTCATAACCATATTCATATAACGGTTTTTATTTGATTTTATACAACGTCATAAGACGTATTGTATGATTGTTTTTACGACATTGGCTCGTATAATAATTTTTAAGGCAAATGCCTATATCATGATTTTTGATAAGGATTTATATAAAATGACTTTGGCTATTTTATGGCCTATTACAAAGATTTGTATAAACTGATTTTGGCTATTTTACGGCCCATTACAACGATTTGTATGAATTGATTTTTGGTACTAATTTTATACCAAAGTTATATTGATGGAATTTATTAAACTCTATGAATTCACTCGGCGTTATCGCTGACCTTTTCTTTTAACATGTTTTATCTCAGGTACTTGAAGGTAATTCTCGGGAAGACAACAAGAATTCATGGCCCGCACTTAAACAATATTTTTCCATTCAAATACTTTGTAAAAACTTTTGTATGCAATATAATGACTTGGGACCGATGTAACTTTGATGTTATGAATGGAAATGATTTAATATTAAACGACGCGATTTTTATGCGTTGTCTATGATGTGAGTAATGTGCTATCCCGTAACACCAACTAGTCTTCCGCTGAACTGTGTTGTATAAATTTGGGGGTGTTACAGTTTGGTATCAGAGCTCTCGTTATAGAGAACGAAAGATTTTTAAAACTAAGGTTTTGAATAAAACTTTTCAAAATCTTTTAACTACAAACATTTTTCTAAAAATGTCTAAAAATCTTTTGACTATAACGGTGCCAAAGAATTCCCGAGTTACCGACAAGGCCAAGACTGAGAAGTGTTATTTTAATATATATATAACTTGGATTATATATATATATATATGATGTAATTTTATTACATGATTGTTTGATGATTATTTTGATATTTATACGAGGTATTTATACGACGTAGATTGTCACAAGAAATCCTAAATCCCCTAGTAAATTAATCGAAGCTATTCTCGTAGGAATTCTAGCTATCCTAGATCTAAACCAAGTTGTGGATATTTATGATCCCAACAAATGGTTGATATTCGTAGAAGTGTAGACATTAGTTGATTGTGATATTGAAAAAGAATTGGCGAGATTAAATCTGATACCGATGTCATGACGATCTTTTCTTATAGAGTAGAGTTTGGTAAAACATTACCACCTAGAAAGATGTCATCTGATTCGTTGTCACCCAATTCTTAAATTTAAAATCGAAAGGGTGAATGTTGCACTTAAGGCTGTTATTGGAACCATTACCCAAAAGCCTCATGCCACTAATACCTTTCCGAGAAGTCTAAGTTGAATGATCAAGTCATTTTATATTAATGACTCATTTGATAATTGTTGTTGTAAGAGCTAATAGGATTGGAAATTAAGTGTTGATTTATATTGAGATTGTATTGCCTTTACAAGGCCGAAGAATAAGATTGAAAGTATTTGAGATTGAGGTAGGATATCGAATTGAGTATAAAAATTGGTTGAAACTTGAATAAATAAAAGTAAAACTTAACCTATATGGAATATGAGATTGATAAGAGGAAGTTGTTAAGTTCTGTGATTGAATTATAAGGATTTAATTGATTGTAGGTTTGTGTTAAGGGTTGTTCCTAGGCCATTGTCCACTAATGAAGATGCCCAGTGTCCAATAAATAAATCGAAGAAATCTTCTTCTGAATTGAGACCGATGGATCTTCCAGGACCGGCGGGACACCAAATGACTCTTGTAGATTAGTATTCATTGTGGTATCTTTTAAAAATAATCCCTAACTTAACTGAGATATCAGTTGGTAGGATGAGTTCTGGGAATTGTATGACATAGTGACACGTAATGTGTTACGGTACAATTTTGACTTGTTTGTGATTAATGAAAAGACTACCTTTGATTACTAAATTCTACATGTATCGATGTTATCTATCTTTTCTTGCTTCATCCTAATGTTCGCATTAGTGATGTAACCATTGAACAAGTACTCATCTTGATTTGAGTTACGTTGTGAATTATTCTTTCTGAGTGCCATCAAGGTCATGAACCTCATGATTAATTGGCTAAGCTCATTTCCTATTATATCGTAGTTAATTCTTTGTAAACAAAATTTCATCACTCTTTTGCAGATCAAACATTGTTTTTATAAAGTTAAAACGGTATCCTTTGAGAAAATTTAATTCTCATCACTATAAGGATTATTCAAAGTGAGATTTATAAGTGATTGATATCAAAATAAAGTTGTATATGAGACGCTTTGGGAACCTAATTGTTTTCATAACAAAGAAAATCATTGTAAAATTATTCTTGATTCTTATTTAAGAATTAAGCATGAAAATGTTTTTATTTTAAACATGATGATAAAATTTTGACGAACTGAGTATTGCATCGTTAATCTTGAAATTGTATATAGTTGCGCGCCTACATACAATTTGGAATGGACTATGCAAGACTGATTAGTAGTCACCATAAAACTAATGAATGAACTCTACATTTTCTTTAAAGATTGTGAAAGATTAAAATTTATGAGATCTGCAAGAAGTGAAAAATAAGGACATAGTGTTAGGGACATCTACATATGTGCCTATATCATCTATTCTTCTGAGTCGAATTTACTCATTTGTGGAAATTGTCTTATTTGACAATTGACAATCCCGTTCTTGTCCAATTCTCCCGTAGTGAGATTCTTAGGAAAAGTATTTGATTACCGAGTGTTGATACCCGACTGGACGTATCGACGTTCTTATCATTTCTTTTGATTTTATTTCATTTGAATGACCTGGGTAACGATCCGAGGAGCTTTCGAATGCGTACTCAAATTATGAAAACATGGAATATTTCATATTCATTAAATGTTTTCGTTTGTATCTGATTTGAAATTCTCTCGCATAGATTCTGCGTTGACCTTACTCTTTTTAGCAGTTGTGTCTCCATATATCCTTGAATTTGTAAGGGATTATGAATTATTATTAGTCTTTTGAGAAGTTCACATCTTATCGACGGCAATGAAACTGAAAAGTTAATAATGCCGGTAGAATGGATTGATTGATTATGACAAGACGACATTGTCTTAATTGATGGGAACTCGAGTAGAATTCCCTAAATGATAAGACGTTGATTATCAAAAGTGATCTAAATAATTCTTGATGGATGACCATATCCTATATTAAGACTTGAAATATTACCGTGAATGGTTGTGAACTAGTTATAGATATTGTAATCTAGAAGAACCTAATATGAATTTATTAAAAGGTGTTTCCGTTATTTGAAACTTTAGGAGGTATTTACTGTTGAATTACCTAGACTTTTGCCATTTAGGCAAGTTGAAATTGGTGTTGATTACATTCTCGGTGCTGCACCTGTGGCTTGTGCACTGTATGTTGGCACCATCTGAATTTAAGGAATTACCGTACAACTGAGAAAGTTGTCGGAGAAAGATTTTATTATACCAAGCCTGTCATCCTGAAGAGCTATGGTGTTATCTTTCCTTATATTTATAGATTACTGTGACTGAGTAAATTGACAATCGAAAACGATATCCATAACTCGAAATGGAAGATTTGTTCGATCATTTACAAGGTTTTAGCATATATTTTAAAGATTTGATCCATAGCATGGTTATCATCAACTTCGCATCTGCGAAAGAGATTATGTATTCCAATCACTACATCCGATACTTGTAATGAACATTATGAGTTCCACGTGATGTCGTTTGGATTGACTAATACACATGTAGTATTCATAAATTTGATGAATCACGTGTGTAGGCTGTAATTTGATAAATTCATGCTCGTGATCATTAAGGACTATTTGTTTGTATATAAGAATAAGAATGAGTTAATAATTATTAATAAGAATGCCCTGAATTGGCTAAACGATAAAAACCTGTACCTGGAATAATTAACACGTAATTAAAGACTTAATACTTTACATGATTTGACTATGGGATTAAAAGGATAATGGAATATAAATTGACTCTTCAAAAATTAAGAGCCCTTTTAAGACTTTGGATTTTATCAAAAAGAAATGGAAATATGTTTTGACGAATATTTTAACAAAGGATTTATAAGGGACTATTCCCTTATACACAAACCATTTAACTAAACTTCTGTTTAGGGGTAAATGTTTGTGTATACCTCCAGATAACTTAAAAAGGATTGAGGAAAACCATTTATACCATAACCTGAAAATTTGAAACGACACTTTTTACTTTTTAAACTAAGAAAACTTTGACCAAAGTATAAACAAAGGTTTTTCGAACATTTACGAATCTTATTAATTATTTTCGATAAATCAGCAAAAATCTTGTTAATTAAAATCAAATTTATTTTGAACATTTTATTATAATTGGTCGAACTAAGAAATTTAAAACTTTTACGCTTCATAAAAATTAACTAATAATTATTTAATTAATTATAATAATTATCGACGCTTTAAAACGTCAGATTGAGAAAAACGGATAAAAATGATAGTTGAGACGAAACTGAAACATAAAGAATATGAAGAAAGAATTTTGACTAAATAAAGTTATGATATTTATTTCATCAGGATAAAGTGAACGTAATTACTGACACTTAATATAGAAAGAATATCTGAGTAAATTGTGAACATGATAATTATAACATCATGAGAAGTGAATTTAGATACCGACGCATTATGTAGAAAAGATAAAGAACCAGTTAGGACATGTTCCTTAATAATGAAGGTGCAAAATAAATTGCCAAACAATTTAAAATATAGCCGATGATTGTAAAAAGGACAATATAGATAATAAAAAGGTTTCACGGCTTATGTGAACCATTAAAATTGAGAAGCCGATAGCGTTAAATATTTTAAAGGCCACTTGTGGTTGCCTAAATATGGAGATTTTGAGATATAGTTATGTTGGAATTTGTAAGTATAAGTATTATATGTATGTCATTTTTGACTAAAAGTATCTTTGTCTGAAGAAGTTGTACTAATGGCAAATTATGAAGGCAGAGATCGCCTCATACATTAGTAAACGTATAGCTATTTCAAAGGTCATCATCTGAATTTGATTCGATTTGGGTCATCGTCGACAGACTGACCAAATCTGCTAATATCATTCCCGTTAATGATAAATGCAAAAAGAGTTATGTAAACATAGTGTGCCTGTATCGAACATCTATATCAAGATCCTCGCTCGCATCGAATTTCTAGAGATTTGCTCAGAAATCCTTGAGAACGAACCTTGATGAGAGTACTATGTACCATCCCAAATCGAAGGGACGAGGTAAAGTAACGATACAAGGTAATATAAGTGCTGTTTTATGTTTGAATGATTGACCTTTGGTAATAGACCGTATAATCGTTTTCCTTTGGAGAGATTATCATTGATAATTATCTTGTTAGGATTGAGATCGAATCTTGTTAAGATCTAAATCTTAGAGCATCTGTAAGCAAGAGTTGAGATAAAGACATCCGACATACACCCATTGTGAGTTGGACATGTCTCTTAAGTTTAAGGTTTCCTATGATGGCGAACCTATCCTTGCAAAATACCCGACCCGCGAGATCTGAAATGATTGTTGAAATTAGGATTTGATTATTAACTGCCGATGGTGGGCAGGAGGTTATGTGGATATGAAATGTAGATCTTGAAGTGCCAAATGGGTAGCGAAGTTATGCCACGAAATTTTAAACTTGGAAAAATGAAGTTCATGATCTGACAAATCATGGGATATGAGTCCCCGTTATATGGGACCATTGAGATGATGTAAAAGATTGGTTTGAAAGGCATATAAGCTGGATCTACCCTAGGACTTCAAAGACTGCGTGAATTATGTTTCGTAAATCGAACTTGATGGAATATCTATCAAGTGAAAATCTGATTATTCTTAGTAGAGCTTAGATCGGCGAAAAGTTGCATTCATCAGAAACCCGTGAACATCATGGATAGAGAAGTAAGTCAACATTTAGCCTGATCTTATTCCCGTAATTATGTTTGATGAAACTCGCGTATTATAATGGATTACACTTGTGAGAAAAGACCGAATGTGGAGGAAATACCCACATGGCTTTAACTCTATAAGAAGCGAGTAGTAAGGTAAGATGATCTTTGAGGACAAAGATCCTGTTTAGGGGTAAATGCTGTGACAATCCGTCAATTTATGGTTGATATTTTATTCTCGATATTTATTTGAAAATATTATTTTAATGATACAATATGAACTCACTTATTTCTGGGAAGAAATTTGGATTTACGTCTTGGAGTAGCATCGACTACGTCTAAACCGGAGGATTCAACGTTACGTGCTTACGTTTACGTACACCGTCCTTGGTGACAGTCCGACATTTCAGAAAATAAATTTATCCGTGAATATTATTTTGGAGTTTTAAATTTGTGTTGGTTCATAAACTCACAAATTTACGAGAAGAGATTAGGACTTACGATTTTATTTTAACGTCCTTTACGACTAAACCGGAAACCTTAGGATTACGTATTTACGTTTTCGAACTCCGTTTTTGATGAAACAATTTTTATTGGATTCGTTTTGTGACGGTGATTCATAATTTATAAAAACGTTTTTCGTAAAACGACCCGAGGGCACGCAAATCGAGGAAACGAGAATCGAGGAGTACCCGTAAATAAATGGGGATGAGACAAGTGGGACACTTGTCCCACCCCCACTATATCCGGCCTAACTAAGCTACCAACACATTATGTGTCAATAACTTAACAAGACAAGCAACACTTGTCTTAGCTTACAAAGTAAGCATTCCACCAACAAAAACCATTTACACCTAAACCATTTACTCATTCTCAACACATGCAAACAACTTGTTTTCTCTCTACCCTCCTCCATTGTTGCCGTCCCTCATCACTCACAAACACCCATCATTGATCAAATTTAACCACAAAATCCTATGTTGTTCATACACATATTGAAGCCCTCTTGAAGCTCTCTTGAATGGTGGTGATTATAACATCCATGGAGGAGTATTCTTGGTGTCTTGAGGCTGATTTCCCATAAGTTATCCATGAAGATTGGAGTTCTTGAAGATGGTGTTGGCTAAGCACAAGTTTCTCCATCAAAAACCATGCCAAACTCATAACCTACATCAAGTTGGTGGTATAAAGATTGTCCTCCTCATCATCTTGTTATTTTGATTATGTACACATGTATTTTATTTCCTATTGTATATATTTATGATGATTATATGATGATAAAAATGTTATGTGGGGATTTGTTGTTGATAATCATGGATAAAAAGGTGAAAAACCATAAGAAACAAGGTTAAAATCTTGGTTAAATTACATGGCTGTATAAAACAGTAAAGAAGTAAGTCATGAACTGATAAAATGATGAAGTAGAACCCATTTACAGTAAGCTATGGGTCTTGTACACATGTGAGAGTTGGCCATGCAATGGAATCAAAATAATGAGTGAGATATGATCAAAACAAGTTTAGGGTATAAATCTGAAGTTACTGTTTTGGACGATTTTTAGAAAATACTTAAAGGATGATTCAACAGTAGCTATAGAAGAGTTCAATGTAGCAAATATCATGTAGTTTATGTGATAAAAATTTGAGCTTCTATCTCCATGTAGAACTCAAGATATGGCATTTTTGGTGAAGATGAAGTTAAAAATCAGATTTTTGGAAATTAAAGAATAATACTATTATATAAACACTCACATTTTAATATATAAAATGTAAATAAAAACCCACTAACTTATAAAACTTATTTATATAAATATATAAAAGGTGTAATAAGTGTATAAATGATAAAAATGGAAACTTGTTAAGTTTTATAAGTTATAAAACTATAAACATGATTTTTACTACTTTTTCGGCTATTGCCGTAAAATTAACGTTTTTATTAAATAAAACTTAGATGGTTGGACCCGTCTAATGAAAACTTTATAAAACTTATATACTGATATATAGACATTTATAACAAGTAAAAACCGATAAAACCCGAACTTTAGGGCATACGGACATTAACGAGCTAAGTAAACATATTGGACTAATACTTGGACTAATAAATGGACTAAATAAGATAAACACCCATAAAAAGAACTTATTGGGCTTAACCCATTTAGGCCCAACTTGGAAAGTATACATACTGATAATCTAAGTACAAAAAGGATTAATACAAGTTAAGAACTTATAATAAGCTTGTGGACCTAAAACACGTAAATAGGTAAGACGAGAAAACTAGTATAAAAGTTATCAACACATAACTCTAAAATGAGTAAACAAGGATATGTAAACCCACTTGATCATCATATATATATAATCATCATATGTATACATAATTGATATTTTTATAAAGTCATTGGACAAACGTCTAAGACCGAGTATTATTTGTCTAGGTTTCCGTGATTGAAGCACGCACCGTACGTCCGAATTGCCGATAACCCGCCTTCCCACATCAACGTGAGTTCATAGCCTCGCACTCTTTTAAATGTTTTATAAATGCTTTATAAACCCGCGAGGGAGATAACATGTTAGTTTTTATAAAAGTTTGGACACCATTTGTCCCGATTGTTTGTTTATTGATTTTGGACCCGAATGATTGAATGACCCGATTGTATGACCCGATAAATGATTAATGGACCCGATAGATGAAATAAAATGGATTATTAAAGTTAGGTTATGTCACTAAAAGTCCCATTAGCATGAATTGTGAACTACCGGGAGTTGGTAGACGCTTATGCATTTAATAGTACTATTTGGGGACGATCACCCCAGTTCGCGCCTTGACGGTTGATCCCCGTCGTGCCACATTGATTGGTAAGCGAATTAATGTATGAGAAGATTTCCAATAGCGTGACCTTTGTGACGACACGCTACTTTAGATGGGCAAAATTGGTATCGGGTTAGCTACCCGTTGTTGGTTTAGTAAGGTAACAATGTCATGCGGCTTATAATAATCCGAATTTACAAAATACTAATAGACGCTCCGAATTACGATGTATTGCCTGACTAGCAATACAGGGTCATACTATTAATATTATGATTGTATTTTGGTTTTCATAACCATATTCATATAACGGTTTTTATTTGATTTTATACAACGTCATAAGACGTATTGTATGATTGTTTTTACGACATTGGCTCGTATAATAATTTTTAAGGCAAATGCCTATATCATGATTTTTGATAAGGATTTATATAAAATGACTTTGGCTATTTTATGGCCTATTACAAAGATTTGTATAAACTGATTTTGGCTATTTTACGGCCCATTACAACGATTTGTATGAATTGATTTTTGGTACTAATTTTATACCAAAGTTATATTGATGGAATTTATTAAACTCTATGAATTCACTCGGCGTTATCGCTGACCTTTTCTTTTAACATGTTTTATCTCAGGTACTTGAAGGTAATTCTCGGGAAGACAACAAGAATTCATGGCCCGCACTTAAACAATATTTTTCCATTCAAATACTTTGTAAAAACTTTTGTATGCAATATAATGACTTGGGACCGATGTAACTTTGATGTTATGAATGGAAATGATTTAATATTAAACGACGCGATTTTTATGCGTTGTCTATGATGTGAGTAATGTGCTATCCCGTAACACCAACTAGTCTTCCGCTGAACTGTGTTGTATAAATTTGGGGGTGTTACAACAGTATACCAAATGGATGTTAAGAGTGCCTTTTTATATGGCACCATTGATGAAGAAGTTTATGTTATGCAACCTCCAGGATTTGAAGACCCAGAACACCCAGACAAAGTGTACAAGGTGAAGAAGGCTATGTATTAACTTCATCAAGCTCCTAGGTCCTGGTATGGAACTCTTTCTAAATACCTGTTGGATAATGGCTTCAATAGGAGGAAAATTGACCAGACCCTATTTATCAAGAAAAAAAAGGGTGACTTTCTTTTGGTGCAAGTATATATGGATGACATCATCTTTGGATCCACAAACTCTATGCTTAACAAAGTGTTTGCCAAGTTGATGCATGATAAATTTCAAATGAGTGCAATGGGTGAACTCAACTTCTTTTTGGGGTTACAAGTTTAGCAGAGGAAAGATGGGATCTTTATCTCACAAGACAAGTATGTGGCTGAAATTGTGAAGAAGTTTGGAATATGTGAAGGAAAGAAAGTTTCCACTCAAATGGATAAGGAGCATCCTTAGGGAAAACATGGCCCTGGAAAGCCTATTGATGTCAGGAATTATAGGTCCATGATTGGATCTCTCATGTACCTTACAACTTCAATACCTGACATCATGTTTGCAGTCTGCTTATGTGCAAGATACCAAGTGGCACCCACGGAGTGTCATCTGTTTGCTGTGAAGAGAATTTTTAGGTATCTGAAGTTTCATCCAACTTTAGGACTTCGGTATCCTAAGGAGTCACCATTTGAGCTGGTATCCTATTCAGATAGTGATTATGCTGGTGACAACAATGATAGGAAGTCTACAACAAGTGGCTGTCAATTTTTGGGAAGCAGACTTATATCTTGGCAGTGTAAAAAGCATACTATTCTGGCCACATCCACAACTAAAGCTTAGTATGTAGCAGCTGTTGCATGTTGTGGACAAGTTGCTTGATTATGGGTACAATTTTCTTAAAACCAAGATATTTATTGACAATAACAGCACCATTTGCATTATTAAAAATCTTGTTTTTCATAGCAAGACTAAACATATTGAAATCAGACATCATTTTATTAGAGATTGTTTTGAAAAAGGATTCATTGTCCCAGAGGCAATTGATACAGAACTTAATGTTGCTGATCTTTTGACAAAAGCTTTTGATGTGGGGAGGTTTCAGTACTTGGTTGCAAGTATTGGAATGGTCACTCCCTAAAAATTGATGGCTGATTTGTCTTGTATATTCAGGATTGCTTTAAGGCTGTTGTTGTACATATGTTAGTCACTTTTTCATTATTCTTCATTCCACTGCTTTTGAACAAAGATTACCCTGCTGGGGTTCATCCCCTTGCTAAGGCATTTTTCCCTGCTAAGAGGTTTTCTCTTAAGTTGGGTTTGTTCATTTTAAAGTGGTTATATGTGGTTTTTAGACTAACAATGTAGAGATCCAAATGGAGCATACTATACTATGGGAGGATCAGGTATATGCTCTATGTTTCAGGGAAGGTTAGGTCATACCTTTAGGATTTAGGGTATCCTTAGGATACTCATATATGATTCTAGATCATATCCACTGGTGAGTAGGGGTTTGGGACAATGAAGACTTGCTGTAAGGCCTGTTAGAGTTCTGAAACCTTGAGGCACTGTAATGTGTACTTAAAATTCTTTATTGACAAGCTTGCTGTCTAAAGTAAGTTTTTTAGTGCATATTTCCAAGACCAACTAACCATAGTAAGGGAATGGTAGGGATGGAGACTGGGGTATGCTTATTTTCTTGGGTTGACCAGGTGCAAGATTGCTTATGTGTTACCTATTTCTGTTTAGAACATTGCTGAATGGAGGACTCTTGAGTTTCTATGTATCTAACTTGTTTTTACAAGGGTGTGCATTAGAGAAGAGCTATTTAGCATTGATCTATTCAGGACTAGTCTAATACCCTTAGAAAAGTTTCCCCTGCTTTAGTTTTTGATTCCCCTGCTAATACAACTTCCCCTGCTTTGCAAAACATTCCCATGTTTGACCGTTGACCGACAATACCGTTGCCCTGCTTATAGCCGTTGGGCCTGCTTGCTAACTTTTTGGTTAGGGAATATTTTATTCTTTTCAAAAGATATTTAAGGCGCTTTCTTCGCTGATTGGTAGCCTTTTCTTTATTATATTAAATAAATTTCTTTCTTATCAAGATTTATTTCTGATATTTTTACAATTTGAAAATTTAGTCCAATCACAGCTCTTCAATTCGCCTATATAAACTCAGTTCCCTTAACCAGCAGGCCTAACTTACTCTTTCGATCAAATCCCACTAAGTTTTCACAAACTTAAACCTTTTTACTCTTAAAATTTCTTCCTCGACTCTCAAAATACTGCTAACCATAATCAGATTGCTCTTTTATCACAAGAGCCTGCTGAATTTACTAATAATGTTGCTTTCCAAAAACTTGTTATTTTAGGGTAGCACTTCTCATCAATCCTAGGATTTACAACTCACACATTCAGCAGTTTTGGTCTAATGCCAAGGTTGAAACAGTGAATGGAGAGGTAACAATTAAAAGCATTGTTGATGGCTATCCCAAGGTGGTTATACCTGCCTCCATTCGAGACAAATTAGTCTTGAATGATGAGGGTGGGGCGGTTGCTTTCAAAGAGGCTGAAATTTTTGAGGGACTTACACACTTGGGGTACAATATTTCTGCTGATCAAAAATGTAAATTTGCTAAAGGCTAGTTTGCATCCCATTGTAAGTTTTTAATTCACACTATTTTGCAATGCTTATCATCAAAGACTATTGCTTTTAATGAATTTTGGAGACAAGTTGCTTCTTCCTTGATTTGCTTGGCAACAGGTAGAAAATATTGTTTTTCTCAAATGACTTTTGAAGGTATGGTATAAAATGTTTCAAGTCATTCAAAATTTTGTATGTATCCAAGGTTTGTTGAAATTTTGTTGGATATGAGGAAACATGGTAAAATTCGTCACAAGGACTATTTTGAACCTAACCCCCATATAATCAAATTATTCACAACTCTTGCATCACCTACCCAACAATTTTCTGGCAGGGCAGTTCCCCTTACACCAATCATGATGGAACAGATCAGAAGAGAAGCTGCTTCCAAACTAAGAGCAGCCCAAGCCCCTCTTGCTAATGCCCCTGCTAGAGATACCCCTGCCAGTCAACTTCCCCCTGCCAACCCACAACATGAAAGGATAACCAAAACAAAGTTTGTGAGGTCTCCCTTGCCTGGTGAATCTTCCAAAGTAGCAGAGAGGAGAGTCTCCAAAAGGTTGGAGCACACTAGGAGTTTGGCTGCCACTACTGTCTCATCCCCAAGGTATGAGTAGGATAGTCACACCATAAGTAAGTCCTCTCCCTCACTCAGTGATACTCAAAGAGGGGAGCAATCTCCTCCTAGAGTTGAGAGCAGACTGAAACAACTATCCATCTTTGAATTGACGAATATGTGCATTAGCTTGCAAGAGCAAAATGCACAACTTGTACAAAATTTCAAAAAGCAAGGTCTAGTTATCAACAATTTGGAGACCAGACTTGCTACACTTGAGGGGAGGAGAAAGCCTAAGCTTATTGTCTCTATAGATGAGGATGCTTCCAAAGGGGAGGAAGTTCCTCACACAGATGAGTCTACTCAGTGGTATACATTTCCTAGTGGATAGGATCTAGGACAAGAAAATATGGCAAGTGATGAGAAAGGAAGTGATAAGGGGAGTGGCACAAAAGATATTGCTCAAGCCTTGCTGAATATGGGAAATCAAGAAGAAGCCCCTGCTTCTACAAGAGTTACCCCTGCTAAACTTGTCCCCCTGCTGTAAGTCCTTCCACTGCTAAACCTATTACTCAAACATTTGTTAGGAAGAACATAAGGAAACCAGGTCAGAAGGGGATAAAAATTAGAGAAGATGCACCCAAAGCAAAACCAGTAGTGGATCCAAAAGACAAAGGAAATGGGAAGATGATTGAACAGCCCAAAAGAAAGTACAAGCACAAAACGCCTGAACAACTAAGGGCTCAAGAAGAACATGATTAACATGTAGCTCTCAGACTTCAAGAAGAAGAGCTACACATGCAAGAACAGAGAATGCAACAAATGAGGCCCATAGAAATGCTTAAACAGGTTGAAATCATGCATAGAGAACTAGATGAAAGGGTACCTCATGTGAAAGAATTTCTAGACCAATGGGAAAAGGAGTTGGTGAATGCTCCTTTGGAAGACAGGTATGAACTGACTCTTTTGGTTTTCAATTATCAAAAGGAATATATGGAAAGAAGGATGAGTCAGATTCAGAAGGAAAAGTATTTGAGTTCTGAAAAGGGGAGGCTGACACACTACAAGGTTATGCTCAGAAGACACAAGAGGTGGACTGATGCTCACTTCAAAAACATGACTTTTAAGGATATAGAGAAGGTAGTCAGGCCAGTTCTAAGAGAGACTAATGTGGATGACTTCATAGGTGTAAACACTCCTGAAGAGGTTGAGTATCTCAGGAGAAAAGATGAGGTGATACAAAAAGCTAGCGAGTCTAGAAAAAGAAAGGCTGAAGGAATAACAGTGGAAACAACACAAGCAGGTGCATCATCCCAAGCAGGTGCATCATCCCAAGCAGGTGAAACTTTTCCAACAATTGAGAGATATGTTCTCAATGCACATAGAGCAGCCAAAAGGTTTAACAGGATGGAAAAGGTTGGTATAGTTACTAAGGAAACTCAACATCCCTCTAATGAAGAAATAGATAAGTAGTTGATTGTGCAAGAGAATGATGAAATCCCACCTAGTGAGTTTGGGAAGAAGTATGCCATAGTAGAGTATGTTGTTTATGAACACAAGGGGATGTCTTGGTGGAAGCTTACAAGAGCTGACAATATAGCACAGACATTTTTAAGGTTAGATCTGCTATTTCAAACTTTAGATAGTGAGGGCTTAGATGATCTATGGAAACTTTTAAAGAAGACATTTGCTGCAAACCCTCCTACTTTGGATGGTGTAGAGAAGGACTGGGTGATTTGGGACCGCATGCACATGATGTATGAGCATGAGATGTTTGATCCTATCTTTGATGCAGTTAATAGGGGAAATATGTTGTATTGGAAGTTGTTTACCAATTCTGGGGTTTATGAGGTATCCATGGAAGGTGTAAGTGTTTATCTGCTTAATCATCGTTACTATCCTTTCACTCAAGTGACTTTGAAGAAGCTGGCACAGGCTGACTTAATTGTAGATGCTAAAGCACCTGTTGCTTATGATTTTGTAAGGTTAATTTATAGTCAACTTTTGCCAGAAACTTTGTAAGCATCCTCCTCAGCTAGCATTTATTTAGAAACATGTCTTTAGGCTAAAGCACAAGTTTAGGGGAGGATTGTTGGGAATAAATATAAGAGAGTTAGTTCCCCCTGATGGTTGGTCAGAGTTTTCCTTGCTAGAGTAAGTTCCCCCTGCTAAATAACAAAGGAAGGGGGATTGGTCCCCCTGCTGGAAGTCAAAGACCCTGCTACTAAGATAAACTTGGAAGAGATTATGACGCGTTTCAGTTACTACTCCAAGATAGTTTCCTAGTTTGTTAGTAGTGATCTTGTACGTGGGTCCTTGTGCTATAAAAGGACTCACTAGGTTGTCATGTAAAACATATCTTTCTATGTTCATTTCATTTCATACTTTAAGGTTTTGTAACCCTAATACCACTATTGGGTATTCGTATATCTATGATATATTAAAGTTCAGCGTTTGATTTAAACATTTGTTCTTGTGGTAAACACTACATTCCGCATCTTGTTTAGTTACTTTGTGTTGTAAAGTTACTCTAGTGTTAGATTGAATTTATTCTTTCTATCACAACCCTTAAACAAGCTAAGGTTTAAGATCTGAGTTTGGGATTAGCAATTGTAATAGAAGTTGATCAAAAATGGATATACGACAAGAAGCTACTATTAATATGTATTATTAAGCTAAAGACTACAAATAATATTTATTGGCTTAATAATTCATAAGAATTAGCTTATTTAAATTCGGCTTTTTGAATTCGGCTTATTAGAATCGAGCTTATTACTATTTATGGAAACTTACTATTTATAGAAATTTACTATTTATGGAAACTTACTATTTTTGGAAACTTCCTATTTTTTGGAAACTTTCTATTTTTGGAAACTTGCTACTTTTAGAAAGTTACTTATTATGATACTACAAGTATAGTAATACAAGAATACATGAAATATATATTCAGAATATATGTAAAACATGAATAAATACAAGATAATACTTAAAACAGTAAGAACAAGACAAGAACATGTAAAACAAGTAATAACACTCAGAACCACTAAAACACAGAGTAATCAGAGAACTCATACACGTCCTTTATTTATTTAGTATCCGTGAAGTCGGAGTAGATCGTTCAGCTTTCATTCTAGCTTCACTACTGGACATAAGGTACGGATTTCCGTCCTTCAGTAAGGACTTTCTTCTATTCAAGATTAGGATCTCCCGTCTGCAGCCAAATGTTTTCCCCGGTATATGTTTTAAGCTTATTAGTAATAATTTTAATAACTAAATAAATTGCCTGAGCTTTATATACAAGCATGACCAGTTTATGTACTAGTTACGGAGGTACCGTAACCATGACACTAGAGGCACCGATGTCATGACTCCCCTACGAGGGAGTGATTTCTCGCAACTTCCCATTTATTTCAGCTTGGCCATTTTATCAGTATTATCAGCGGGGCGTATGGATGCATCCTAGGCTATCAGTTTACAATTTATCAGGTGAATGTGGTGTGTGCTCTACATCCTTCACATTGGAGTTGATCCCTCCACCCAGCACATTATTTAGAGGTCACCCCTCTACAGCATGATGAGGTCACCCCTCCAATTATTCATGCAGCAGTTGTTATAGCACATGACCTATATAATCTCCTGGCAATTAAAATACAGAAATGCATGTTTAAAGATTTTATAGATAACAGTTCAACTTCGTTATTTATAAATCAGACTTTCCAGATTATACACAGATTTCTGCTACAATTTACTTATTTTCTTCCAGCTTCATTATTGTATCATCTGCTTCATTTCAGTATTTCTTATCATGCTTTATATCCATTCATTGGGCGTTATGCACAGACGTAGTTCCTTTCGTGTTCTAACGGTAGGTACACCAGGACGCTCTTAGAATTCTGAGAGCATGTGCATTTGGATAGAATCTATCCAGACTTCTTAATTTATGTACTTCTTACATTATTCTGCTTATTTGAACATTGTTTAGTCCTTTCCTTCAGTATTTACTTTTCATGTTTTGAGCTTATGTTTGGATTGCCGATGTTTGATTCCGGTATTTCCTTTATGGTCAGTTAATGTTTTAGGACATTTACCTTAGGCTTTGATGACACGCCATAAATACACGTAACGGTCCACTTATCCAAGTGGGCTATTACAGATATACTCAGAAATGCATAAAGTTTATTGATAATAATCACATATCTTTATAACACTTATTTATCTACAATCTACAAGATACAAGGAAGTCTAAGAATTCGCCTTGGTCTAACAGTCTCGGATTCGATGTCGTATTTGATAGCATATTTGACACTTTATTGTACAGAGTCCATTAAGATGTAATGAACATTTGGCAAATAATGGAAGGCTTCTAGTATACGTATTGTATTCTATTGGTTTGGAAAGTTTAACTAGGTTGGGAGTAACGTATCATAGGTAGGGAATATCTAGGTGACTTGGATTAGGTTCTACGAAACGTCTTTCTTCACTAAATTTACGCTTAAGGTTATTTGATTCTTGCACAGGATTGTGCTTAATTACCTTTTCATCAATTTTTGGGATATGTTAATGACTTCTTCTAATATTTTTGGATTTCGAAAGTGGTAATCTTTCTTTAAAATCTTTGATAAAATTCCTTGATAAAATCTTCTAATGAAATCTTCTATAATTCTACGGGATAGGATACAATTTTACTAACTCTTCAAATTTCCTCGTGTATGTCTCGAGGTTATTTCATTTAATCATTAGATAGCGGAGTTCTCTTTCATCTTCTCGATCATCTTTCTAAGAGATATTTGAAATATAATCAAGTGATCTCATGAACTTCTTTTTATTTAAATAGATAAAGAATTCATTAAGATAAATGTTGAAGTGCTATCTTCTTATAGCAAGCTTCACTTTAAAATTTCAAATATGATTAATACAATAGAAAACTGAATTGGCTCTTTTAATCCAATGGGTGATACTAGTAGCATCTTTTCTTCCTTGGATATCAAAAACTAACTAGCCATAGAATCTTCTTTCAAATATTACTTCTCATTGACAATTTGCACTTGCAGGATTGAAGCCACATCATCGTCAATTATTTGTCGAACATCATTAGGGTTTAGAAGAATAGAAAGAATTCAGAATCCAATGTATACTCATATCAGAAAACATTTGTCATATATGTATATGGATACATATAAATGCTTATCAAACACAAGGTATATCTTTTGGGTTTATATAGGAAATTTACTATGTTGATTATTATTCATATCTAAAGATAATAAATCCAACTATGAAATAGAATGTCAAAGGTTACAACGGATTTATAAAGATATGACTCATTCATAATCGTAACATATTTATTCAAGATATGGAATGGAGGAATATAAAGGAAATGTAAAAACTCGTCTTATAAAACAAGCTTCTCTTTTAAATATCATATATTATATAGAAGAATCCTATTGAGAAACAAAATCTAGAATAGAACAACTTGGGGAGTTTCCTTAGCCTTTCCTCAACTTACGGGTTATATTTAACTGATAATTATCATTATCATAGAAGATAATAGAAATTCCAAAAAGATATGTACTTTATCGAGTATATGATTTTTCCAGAATTAACAAAATTTCATTCATAATCATTTGTGTGAAAACCAAGATATAGAGATTTCTTTCTTCTCAGAAACAAGTATGAAATAACATGATGAGAAACACAAACTTTTATTTATTAACAACTTGTCGGTTTATACTTACAGGACAAGCTTTAATGTTAATATAAAAGTAAAGACATAAAGTTGAAAGTATTTACAACTTAATCGTCTAATGTCTTCATCTCTCCCTCTTAAGTTCTTTGATGGCATCAAAAAGACTTCGTATATTCTCGATGTCTAGTTTGAATGTCCTCAACGATTAACTCTAGAGTAGAAATCTTCAGTCGAGCTTCAAAAAATTCTTCATCGTATTTCATTTGTCTTCTCTGCAACTTAGCCTTAACTTCTTCAAATCTTCTTCTAACTTCTCAAAATCTCATTGTATAATTCTTCGGCCCTTCCTAAGTCCTTAAACTTTATCTTCAAGATCTTCAATACGATCGGGAGGAAGTTCTTTCAAATAGGGTAGGGTATTTTTAAATTGTTGTTCATAGGTATTTTTGGGTAAGTTCTCCAATATAGGTGAAGGTATCTTAATAGGGTAAGGTGATGGAAAATTTTGGTGTCGAGGTGTAAAATCTATTTCTTTATTATATGCTCGTATAACTTGCATATAGGGGTCGTCATCAAAAGGTAAAACGGATTTTGGGATTTTCCGATCTTTGGGTGAATTTTCTGAAGTATCATAGGGATTATTCATCGGGAGATTGGAAATATATTTTGAAAAATCATCAGGAATACTTGTAGAACGCTCATCTTGAGAATCCGATAACATGATAATAAGAGGAAGATAGGAATACATATTTCTGGAGACGTCGATAAATCCTAACTTATTTATATTACTCATATTATATTACATACACTTAAACATAATATCATTTATTCATAAGTATAATGTTTAAGCTTACACCTAATTTTGGAAAATAGCAGTATAGGCATTTACATCATTCTCGTAGCAACATTGGCTTTTGGTACGGAGGACTTTCTTGAAATTATTTTAAAAATAGTTATAGTCAAGATTTTAATTCTTATTCTCTATAACCATGGCTCTGATACCAATCTATAACACCCCCATTTTAACCTTAACACTGTGGAACATTAATTTGGGGTATTACTTCATAAAACACAAGTCATAATGATAGAAAACAACTCAAAAGAGTGATTAAATCAACTTTCTTTATATATCATTGAAAAACAGAGTTTTACAATATGAGATTCCCAAAATCTAGAATAATAGATTCAAGCTTGTGCCTCTTCATTCGATCCTCATACTGCTCCATGCTAGCAAACTTTTATACTTGAGATATATGCTTAATATCAACACAATGAGTGAATTCATAGGATTGAAATCATTTTGAATACAAGATCATTTTCCTGAGTTACGTTGTTATTCGCTCACATAAAATAATCAATTCTTATTGCACTAGCTCGTATCGCGCTACTTGACATAATAGAAACCCAACAAATTGCTCTTATGCGGGTAGTTTTCTGGACTCCTGAGTTTAGCAAAATAAAGTATATATGTTTAGCCTAGGTAGGAACCTATTGGCATCCATGCAAGTGCGACTTGCCCAGATAGGAGTGTCAGTCTCCAATAGTACTATTCATAATATTAGTGCTCATTTCTAGAATGATTAACAGTTACGATTAAAAAGGGACATAAAGGCAATAAGTAAACGTAGTGTCAATAATCAGGTTTGGCAGCATACCAAAATACTTTTATTCCAGTTTAGCATATATCCCCCTCACGGGTTTTCAAATTATTTGAATTAGGCCTAGTGAGGCTATGAACTCACATGGGGTCCATATAGTCTGATCTATATCAGATATGTTTCATTCACAGATAAGCAGCTTGGTCACACAAACCACAACTTGATCTCACACAAACCTTGATTAACACATTTTGTATAGTATCAAGTCTTTAACTAATATCTGGTTGTAATTCTAGCATCATTGTTCGGGCCATCATACTCGGAAGCCATTCTATAAACGTTTAAGGAGCGATGGCACTTTAAATCGTAAACACAACCACTCAGTCAAAACGTAATATCGAGATGGAACATCTTTGTAAAAAGTTCCATACTAACATGATACCTTCATTACTTCCTCATATTTATAATTTATCTTCTTTACTTTCAAAATTGACAAAAGATAGCCGTTTCTGTTATACTTTGGTATAATTACACTTTCAAACTTTAAAGTATATAGCTTTAGTATTTGAATTTTAAACCCTCAAATATTAACCTTAGGGTCTCAAAATTTCCAATATTTATTCTTATAGATTTAACTTTCATAAAATGACACTTTTGGCCCAAAATGTTAAATAGTTTCAGAAATGATAGTTTTTGTCCCTATACTTGTAAAAATTACATAACAACCTAAAAAATGTACCAAATGATCTAGGATTTTTAAAAAAAGTTTCAAAAAACATTTACAATCATAATAAAAACAATTATTCAGAATTATAGATTTTGAAATGGGTTTTTGCTTATTATTTCATGTAAATTACAAAACTAGGGTTTTAAGACATCTTTAACTTATAACTTTTATTTAAAATGATAAAATGATCTAATTTCTTTCATATTATCTTTATAAAATCATTTTAACATTATAAAAAGTCTAATAAATAATTTTAACAAGATCAAAGCTTAGCTAACAAAGTGATTACCTAGGTAGCTCCAAAACGGCTCCTAATGGGGCATATGGACTATATCTTTTTTATAACTCTTCAAGAACTCCTAGAACTTCTTCCATAGCTTAATACTGATCTTAGGGACTTCTTAGAGCTTCAATGGTGGTATAGGAATAGAATTTATAGGTCTTTAGAAGTGAAAGTGAAGGATGATATGAAAATGAAGCTAAAGACTCCTATTTATACTATTTCTAACCCTTAGGCTATAAGTTTTGCCCCTAAACGTGTAAGAACCAGAGATTAGTGACTAAGGAAGTCTAGGGAAGTTCTATGCAAGTGTAGGAATGAGTCATGAAGTCTAGGATAAAAAATATCTAAGTATGTGGTTAATAGGAACTCACGACAATATTAGGATTGTATCAATGATGTGTAAGCTACAAGTAGGTGCATCACCTACTTAAAAATATCTCAAAATATCTATTTGATCTAATCCTATGTTTGAATTTGGGAGGGAAAGGTTTGAAATGGGTTTATGGAGAGAAAATGTAAAATCGGGTCTAAATTAGGGCTTGTAACTTTATACTTTGTATTTTTTTGTGATTAGGGACTTTACGAATGTGATTAGTGATGTATTTGGGTGTAATTAGGGTTTATACATTGTAATTAATAAGTTTGGGTCTTTGTTTTGAAGTTTAACAAAGGTTTGAAGTGAAATTGGAAAGAAAACCTAGGTGGGTTAGGGTTTCTAATGATCTAGGGCTAAATCCTTTTTAAATCCATTATCCTTTATTTAGGTACTGATTTAAAATTATTTATACTTCCTACAATATCATTAATGTGTTCATGAAGTCTCTACATTGTTTTTACTAAGTTATTCTAAGTAAACATGTCTAAAGAGTGAAAATACCTATTTTGACCTAATTTACAAGACATGCATTGAAATATTGTACCTTGTGCTTTAGGGTACTTGTAAATTGTCTTAATATATTCTTATAATCTTAATATAATGTTTCGAGTGTTTATAGACTTGTCCTAAAATACTAGGTAGTGATTCAATGTAGATTTCTTAATATAAGGGTTTCTAGGTCATTAAGCTTAATGACTTTCTATCTTGGGTGATTATTGTTTATATCATAATTTAAGCTTGTTCTAGGTCTTTTATATTATGTTTATGACTTCTAGGGATTCTACATTATTAGTTTAAGGTTTTGTATAGGGTAATCATAATCTAGGTATAATTAGGTTAGCTTAAGATCCTATGCTTTGATAACTTGTACATTGTGCTTTACTAACTTGTAACTTAACTTGAAATAAATGTATAATCTTAATATGATACTTAGTTGAGTTTTATAATTAGTTGCAAAAGACTAGACTCTAATTCATTATGAAATGGATTTTATATGCTAATCTTGGTTACTAGGTTTTAACTTGTAATTAGTTTTGGATTAGTGAATATTAGTATTTTGTGATCAATTATCTCTTCTTTATATAATAGATTATAACTAGTATATTGTATTTGATATTTGTACATAGATATTATGTAGTTATATGGCTCGAAATATTGTTTACCAAGGATTTCTAGGTGGTGATCTAGACTATTATGTACACTTATTTGTACTCAACTTTGTATAGTTTGTTCTTACCATTATTAGGTATTATTATGTCTTCAAAGTATATTTTACAACTTGTTTATAATCCATAATTACTTATTCATATGTACTATCCATGCATAGTTTACCATTCTTGATGTAACAACCCACTTTGACAAGAAGGTCGTTATGTCATAATCATGGTGTCTCATCAAAGCATAATAAAGGCATAACGTCATAAACACATAAAAGACAAAATAGGAAAGACGAAATCAAACATCGGCTCCCAACATAAGCTCAACATGAATAAAATAAAGGATGTCTAAAGGACAAAACATGTATCCAGCAAAGCATAAGTATTAAAATGCATAAAGGAAAAGAGTCTATGGTAGCTCTCATCCTAAGCACATACTCTCAATGCCCAAATCCTGTCTTTAGGTACCTGTCGTATGAGACATGAAAAGAAAATACGGCTGAGCAATACGCTTAGTGAACGGATATAAAGACAAGATAAGGATAAATGTAACATGAATAATGAATATGAAACGAGGCGGAAATAACGTGCATGTCAAGCATGTAGGATAACTAAAATGTCATGAACTTCACAAGTAATATAAGTAGATGCTCACGAGCTAATTTAGGTCATAACATGCCATGCATAATAAGATCGTGAAATTTGTGCATGATAAGTAGAGGGGCTGCCTCAACATGAAATAGAGGGGTGACCTCTAATAATAGTAACATGGGTGGAGGGATCAACTCCAATGTGATAGGGTGTAGAGCAAAAACCAAACCAATCACTCTGTACGTGTAAACATGTAAACTAGGATGCACCCATACACCCCGTAATAATAATAATGGCCAGCTGAATAATATAACATGTAACATGAAGGGATGCCGCGAGAAATCACTCTCTTCGCGAGAGAGTCATAACATAGGTGACTCATATGTCATGGTTATGGTACCTCAATGACTAGGTGGTAAATCATGTATATCATGGTCATGCATGTAAATAGCTCGGGCAAATGTGGGCCATGAAATGAAATTAAGGAAAACATGACAGTCATGAAAAGATTTATAACATGAAAATAGGGAGAACATGTGCCATAGAAATTAGGGAATCCTAATCATGAAAAGAAATGAATGTCCTTACTAAAAGAATGAAATATCCATACCATGTGTCCAGATAGCGGAAAATGAACTACTCCAACTTCACACGATCTACATGTTAAAGGACGTGTATGAGCTACTTGTTCATGGTATGAGTTACTTGTTCATGATGCGAGTTACTTGTTCATGGTTTATCGTGTCTTTCCTTCTTTAGTAGTATTCTAATTTAGTAGCATCCTTTAATGTTATACGTTTATGCTTTCCTGATTAATGTATTTCATGATTCGTGTATTGTTATACTTGTTATTTCCATAATTAGTAACTTTCCATAAATAGCAGGTTTCTATATATAATAACTTTCCAAAATAGCAGGTTTCCATATGTAGTAACTTTCCAAAAATAGCAGGTTTCCATATATAGTTGCTTTCTAAAAATAGTAACTTTCAATAAATAGTAAGTTTCCATAAATAGTAAGTTTTCATAAATAGTAAGTTTCCATAAAAAGTGAGTTTCCATAAATAGTAAGTTTCTCGTTTTAATTTACGTAGGTCATATAACTTGTTTTATTATATTACGTCTTTTAATCAAATAAGCCGATTTCTATAAATCGACATTTTTAACCTGATAACTTAATAAGCACATTTTAATAAGTCATGATTTAATAAGCCAAATATTAATTAAGTTTAACTTAATAAGCACATTTTAATAAGCCCAAAATTAATAAACCAATTTAATTAAGCCCAAAATTAATTAAACCGATTTTAATTAAGCTAAACTCATTAAGAAGAAAATCAGCCGAACAAATAAGCCGAATAAAATAACCAAACACCCACTTGTGTGGCCCCCAGTTTGCCGAGACAACCACCACCGAAACACCCCATGTGGGTGCTCGGCTTGCCGAAACAAACACCACCGCGAGACCCCCTTGGGGATCTTGGTTTCCGAGTCCAAACCAAACCGAACCAAACCCCCTTTGGGGCTGGAGATTTCCAAGCAACCATCCACACCGAGACACCCTTTCGGGGCTATCGTTTTCTGGCCATAACCAAACCAAGTTGAGCCCTTGTGGCTCTCGGCTGGCCGTGAACACCACAAAGAGCCATAGGCTCGATCCACCCCATGATTTGTTCTTGTTTATTATTCATAACATGTTTCCATTTCATTCATTTCATATTTTTATAGATCGTATATGTGATTTCTAGAAAAATGAAATAAGAAAAAAAATAAGATTTGAGATATACCGGAAAGGTAGGATTAAAGAATAATAATATGAACACTACACGAAGAACCCAAGATCAAATCAAGCTTTTTCTCCCTTCTTTTTGTCTTTGTGGCCGGCGGCTCCTACACCCTCCCCTAGGGTTTCTTAATTTTTCCTTTAACTTTTGCAAATGAGATGTGTGCAAATGTTTTTGTTAGTTGTTTTCTTATTGGACCGGGCCTTGGGCTATAATTAACTTATAAGGTTTATGCATAAAGCCAGTTTTATTATTTCGTGTCATAACTCGTATTCTCCTGTGTTCGTATATTCGTGATTTTTTTATTTCGGGTTATATCTTGTCATGTCGTATTTAATATACGTATTTACTTGTAGTGTATTAGTTAAATATTAAAAGTTTTAATCTAATGGTATTTTCATGCGGGTTTTACAACTCTTCTCCTCTAAAAAGAATAATGTGTCCTCGAATTAGAAACATGATGTGGCTGAAAAGAACATACACGGATCATGGAAGAAAATGAGGATAAGAAGTCCGGATTGACTCCTCGGTTTCCCGAGTAGCTTCCCGCTCGGGATGGTTCCTTCAAAGGATCTTGACGAATGGAATTGTCTTCTTCCTCATGACCCTATCTTGACGATCTAGAATAGTTTATGGTTCCTCAACGTAAGATATATCTTCACGAATCTGATCGAGTGGATACATGATAACGTGCAAATGATGATAATTGTAACCTTTGAGTAATGATACATGAAACACGTTGTGAACGTGTGATAACTGAGGAGGTAACGCTAAATGTACGTAACCTCACCGACATGATCGAGAATTTTGAACGGTCCGCTGAAACAAGGATTAAGCTTGCCCTTCATACCAAAACATATGACTCCACGTGCGGGTGATACCTTCAAGAATCCACGATCACTAGGCTGAAATTCTAATGATCTGCGATGCTTGTCAGCATAACTTTTCTGACGAGTTTGAGTCTCCTTAAGTTTTTCTTTGGCAATGGCGAGCTTCTCATTAGCCACCTCAATCATCTCCGGACCCTCAATGATACACTCACCAACTTGATCCCAACAAATCTGAGCACGGCATTTCCTACCATACAACATCTCGAAAGGAGCACACTTAATACTTGCATGCCAACTATTATTGTAAGCAAACTCCACCAAGCATATATAATCGTCCCAATTTCCTGTCCACTCTAACACACAAGAATGTAACATGTATTCTAATGTCTGAATCGTACGCTCAGTCTGACCGTCTGTCTGAGGATGGAAAGGTGTGCTAAACTTGAGCCTGGTTCCCTAAGCTTTCTAAAAACCTTTCCAGAAACAAGACATGAAACGTGGATCTCTATCTGATATGATGTCTGATGGAGTACCGTCTAATCGTACGATCTCCTGCTGAAATATTCACGCCAACATGCTAACTGAGTAATCCTTGCGGATAAGAAGAAAGTGTGCAGACTTGGTCAAATGATCGATAGCAACCCAGATAGCATCATGCTTCCTCTGAGTCTGTGGTAATTCGGTAACAAAATCCATGGATTGCTTGTCCCACTTCCATTCAGGATTTTCTAATGGTTGTAGTAAACTACTAGCACGCTGGTGCTCTATCTTGACTTGTTTTCAAATCAGACACTTAGATACGAATGTAGCTACATCGTGGTTCATACCGCTCCACAAAAAATGTTGTTTGAGATCATGATACATTTTTGTAGAACCCGGATGAATAGAAAATGGAGAACTATGAGCCTTGGTCAATAAGGCCTCTCTTAGTGTAGGATCCTCTGGAACACATATTCTAGTACCCTGCCATACAATGTCGTCATCATCAACGCGGAACTCGGTCTGTTGATTAATGTTCTAAACAATTGCCCATATCTCGTTGTCATCCTTCTAACTTGCCTTAATCCGAGAAATTAAGTCAGGCTCAACTCTAAGACTACTCCAAAAACCACTCTGCCTACATACACATAGCTCGATCTCCAAACACTCAAGATCGCGAATAATTTCCTCCTCTACCTTGATACCAGCTATCATGGTCGATTTTATGCTCAAAGCATCGCCACTACATTGGCTTTACCTGTATGGTACTAAATGTTGGTGTCATAATCCTTCAGCAACTCTAACCAATGTCTCTGTCTCATGTTCAACTCTCGCTGAGTGAAAATATACTTGAGGCTCTTATGGTCGGTAAATATGTCACATGACTCACCATAGAGATAGTGCCTCCAAATATTGAGTGAGAAGACTACGGCTGCTAACTCTAGATCATTAGTAGGATAATTCACTTCATAGGGCTTTAGCTGTCACGAGGCATATGCAATTACCTTCCCATGCTGCATGAGTACACAGCCAAGACCCTTCCCAGAAGCATTACTATAAATCTAGAATCTACCTATACCAGTTGGGAGACTAAGGATAGGTGCGGAAACCAAACGTCGCTTAAGCTCTTTGAAGCTCTTCTCTCGATCATCATTCTAAACAAACTTCTCACCCTTACGCATAAGCTTAGTCAAGGGTAAGGCCAGCCGTGAGAAACCGTCAACAAATCTACGGTAATAACCAGCTAATCGCAGAAAACTACATAATTCAGTCACATACGTCGGTCTTGGCCATTTGGTGATAGCCTCAACCTTCGCCGGATCCATAGTGATCCCTTCTGTTGAAACAATGTGGCCCATAAATGCCACTTTACTCAACCAGAATTCGCACTTGGGAAACTTAGCATACAATTTCTCCTGTCGAAGAATATGTAGTACCATGCGAAGATGATCCTCGTGTTCTTTTCTAGACTTAGAGAAGATCAGGATGTCATCAATTAACACAATGACGAACTTGTCTAAGAGTTCATGAAAAACTCAATTCATCAATTCCATAAATCCAGCTGGAGAATTCGTGAGACCAAAAGGCATAACCGTGAATTCATAATGACCATAACGCGTGCAAAAAGCAGTCTTGGAGATGTCCTGCTCTTTCACTCGCAACTGGTGGTATCCAAATCGTAAATCAATTTTAGAAAAGTGTTTAGCGCCATGTAGTTGATCAAATAAGTCATCAATACGTAGAAGAGGATAACGATTACGGATAGTGATCTTATTCAATTCACGGTAGTCGATACATAAACTCATGCTACCATCCTTTTTCTTGAAAAATAGAACCCTTGCACCCCATGGTGATACACTTGGTCGAATGAATCCTCGTTCTAACAACTCTTGCAAATGATCCTTTAGCTCCTTTAACTCAATGGGAGCCA